>CM036753.1:95620433-96352933 GCA_020796225.1 Arion vulgaris | reverse complement strand
CCTAACTCCTAACCCTAACCCTAACTCCTAACCCTAACTCCTAACTCCTAACTCCTAACTCCTAACCTTAACCCTTTAATTTTAATTTTAATCTAATTTTAATTCTAATTTTAATTTTAATTTTAATTTTAATTTTAATTTTAATTTTAATTTTAATTTTAATTTTAATTTTAATTTTAATTTTAATTTTAATCCTAACCTCTTTAATTCCCTAACTCCTAACTCCTAACTCCTAACTCCTAACCCTAACCCTAACTCCTAACCCTAACTCTAATATTAACTCTCTTAACCCTATTTACCTTCTTTTAATTTTAACTAATTTTAATTTACTTAATTTTAATTTTAATTTTTAATTATTTAATTTTAATTTTAATTTTTTTTAATTTTAATTTTAATTTTTAATTTTAATTTTAATTTTAATTTTTTTTAATTTTAATTTTAATTTTAATTTTAATTTTAATTTTAATTTTAATTTTAATTTATTTTAATTTTAATTTTTAATCCCAATTCCTAATCTTATTAATAATTTTAACTTTTAATCTCTAATTTCTAATTTTAATCTATCCTAATTCTCCTAATTTAATCTAATTTTAACTCCTAACCCTAACCTCCTAACCCTAACTCCTAACTCCTAACCTAACCCTCTAATCTCCTAACTCCTAACCCTAACCCTAACCCTAACTCCTAACTCCTAACTCCTAACCCTAACTCCTAACCTCCTAACTCCTAACTCCTAACCTAACCCTAACCCTAACTCCTAACCTCCTAACTCCTAACCTTAACTAACTCCTAATTCCTAACTCCTAACTCCTAACCTTAACTCCTAATTCTAATTTCCTTAACTCCTAATTCCTAACCTTTTACTAACTTCCTAACTCCTAACTCCTAACCTTAACCCTAATCCCTAACTTCAACTCCTAACCCTAACCTTAACCTTAACTCCTTAACCTCTAACCCTAACCCTTTAACCCTAACTCCTAACTCCTAACCCTAACCCTAACTCCTAACTCCTAACTCCTAACCCTAACCTCTAACCCTAACTCCTAACCTCTAACCCTAACCCTAACCCTAAACTCTAATTTTAATTTAATTCCCTAATTTTAATTTTAATTTTAATTTTCTAATTTCTAATTTATTAACTTTTAATTTTAACTTTTAATTTTAATTTTAATTTTAATTTTAATTTTAATTTTAATTTTTAATTTTAATTTTAATTTTAATTTTAATTTTAATTTTAATTTTAATTTTAATTTTAATTTTAATTTTAATTTTAATTTTAATTTTAATTTTAATTTTAATTTTTTTAATTTTAATTTTAATTTTAATTTTAATTTTAATTTTAATTTTAATTTTAATTTTTAATTTTAATTTTAATTTTAATTTTTAATTTTAATTTTAATTTTAATTTAATTTAATTTTAATTTTAATTTTAATTTTAATTTTAATTTTAATTTTAATTTTAATTTTAATTTTAATTTTAATTTTAATTTTAATTTTAATTTTAATTTTAATTTTAATTTTAATTTTAATTTTAATTTTAATTTTAATTAATTTTAATTTTAATTTTAATTTTAATTTTAATTTTAATTTTAATTTTAATTTTAATTTTAATTTTTTTAATTTTAATTTTAATTTTAATCTTTAATTTTAACTAATTCCTAACCCTAACTTCCTAACTCCTAATCCTAATCCTAACCCTAATTCTTAACTCTCTAACTCCTAACCCTAACTCCTAATTTAACCTTCTAACCCTAACCCTAACCCTAACCTAACTCCTAACCCTAACTCCTAACTCCTAACCCTAACCCTAACTCCTTTAACCCTAACTCCTAATCTCCTAACTCCTAACCCTAACCCTAACTCCTAACCCTAACCCTAACCCTAACTCCTAACTCCTAATCTAACCTCCTAACCTTAACTCCTTAACTCCTAACCCTAACCCTAACTCCTTAACTCCTAACTTTAACTCCTAATTTTTAATTTTAATTTAATTTTAATTTAATTTTAATTTAATTTAATTTTAATTTTAATTTTTTAATTTAATTTTAATTTTAATTTTAATTTTAATTTTAATTTTAATTTTAATTTTAATTTAATTTAATTTAATTTAATTTAATTTTAATTTTAATTTTAATTTTTTAATTTTAATTCTAATTTAATTTAATTTTAATTTTAATTTTAATTTAATTTTAATTTTTAATTTTAATTTTAATTCCTAACTCCTAACTCCTAATTAATCCTTAATCTCCTAACCCTTTAACTCTAATTCCCTAACTCCTAATCCCTAACCCTTTTAACTTTAATTCCAATTTAATCCTTCTAACTTTTAACCCTAACCCTTTAATTTTAATTTTAATTCTTAATCTTAATTTTAATCTTAATCTAATTTTAATTTTAATTTTAATTTTAATTTTAATTTTAATTTTAATTTTTAATTTTAATTTAATTTTAATTTTAATTTTTAATTTTTAATTTTAATTTTTAATTTTAATTTTAATTTTAATCTCCTAACCCTAACCCTAACTCCTAACCCTAACTCCTAACCCTAACTCCTAACCCTCAACCCTAACTCCTAACTCCTAACCTCAACCCTAACTCCTAACCCTAACCCTAACTCCTAACTCCTAACCCTAACTCCTAACCCTAACTCCTAACCTCTAACCCTAACCCTAACTCCTAACTTTTAACTCCTAATCCTAACTCCTAACTCCTAACCCTAACCCTAACCCTAACCCTAACCCTAACTTTTAACTCTTTAACTCCTAACTTTAACTCCTAACTCCTAACTTAATTTTAACCTAATTCTAATTTTAACTTTAATTTAACTTTAATTTTAATTCTAATTTTAATTTTAATTTTAATTTAATTTTTAATTTTAATTTTAATTTTAATTTTAATTTTAATTTTAATTTTAATTTTAATTTTAATTTTAATTTTAATTCTTAACTCCTAATCTAACCTCTAACTCCTAACCCTAACTCCTAACTCCTAACTCCTAACTCCTAACCCTAACCCTAACTCCTAACTCCTAACCCTAACTCCTAACTCCTAACCCTAACTCCTAACTCCTAACCTTTAACCCTAACCTTAACTCCTAACTATTTAATTTTAATCTTTTAACTTTTAATCAATTTTAATTTAATTTAATTTTTAATTTTATTTAATTTTTTAATTTTAATTTTAATTTTTTTTAATTTTAATTTTAATTTTAATCCCTAACCCTAACTCCTAACCTCTAACTCCTAACCCTAACTCCTAACCTCCTAACCCTAACCCTAACTCCTAACTCCTAACCTTAACTCCTAACTCTAACCCTAACTCCTAACCCTAACTCCTAACCCTAACCCTAACTCTAACCCTAACTCCTAACCCTAACTCTTAACTCCTAACTCTCTAACTCCTAACTTCTAATCCTAACTCTTAACTCCTAACCCTAACTCCTAACTCTAACCCTAATTATTAAATTTTAATTTCTAATTTTCTTAATTTTAACTTTTAATTTTTTTTAATTTTAATTTTATTAATTTTAATTTTAATTTTAATTTTAATTTTAATTTTATTTTAATTTTAATTTAATTTTTTAATTTTAATTTTAATTTAATTTTAATTTTAATTTTAATTTTAATTTTAATTTATAATTTTAATTTTTTAATTTTAATTTTAATTTTAATTTTAATTTAATTTAATTTTAATTTTAATTAATTTAATTTAATTTTAATTTTAATTTTTTAATTTTAATTTTAATTTTAATTTTAATTTTAATTTTAATTTTAATTTCTAATTTCAATTTTAATTTTAATTTTAATTTTAATTTTAATTTTAATTTTAATTTTAATTTTAATTTTAATTTTAATTTTAATTTTAATTTCTAATTTTAATTTTAATTTTAATTTTAATTTTAATTTTAATTTTAATTTTAATTTTAATTTTAATTCTTAATTTTAATCTTTTTTAATTTTAATTTTAATTTTAATTTTAATTTTAATTTTAATTTTAATTTTAATTTTAATTTTAATTATTAATTTAATTTTAATTTTAATTTTAATTTTAATTTTAATTTTAATTTTAATTTTAATTTTTAATTTTAATTTTAATTTTAATTTTAATTTTAATTTTAATTTTAATTTTAATTTTAATTTTAATTTTAATTTTAATTTTAATTTTTAATTTAATTTAATTTTAATTTTAATTTTAATTTAATTTTTTTAATTTTTAATTTTAATTTTTTTAATTTTAATTTTAATTTAATTTAATTTTAATTTTAATTTTAATTTTAATTTTAATTTTAACTAATCTAACTTCTAATCTTCCTAATTCTAACTCCTAACTCCTAACCCTAACCCTAACTCCTAACCCTAACCCTAACCCTAACCCTAACCCTAACCCTAACTCCTAACTCCTAACCCTAACTCCTAACTCCTAACTCCTAACTCCTAACTCCTAACTCCTAACTCCTAACCCTAACCCTAACCCTAACTCCTAACTCCTAACCTCTAACCCTAACCCTAACTCTTAACCCTTAACCCTAACCCTAACTCCTAACCCTAACCCTAACTCCTAACCCTAACCCTAACTCCTAACCTTAACCCTAACCCTAACTCCTAACCCTAATCTCAACTCTAACCCTAACTCTAACTCCTAACCCTAAACTCTAATCCCTAACCCTAACTCCTAACCCTAACCCTAACCCTAACCCTAACCCTAACCCTAACCCTAACCCTAACCCTAACTCCTAACCCTAACCCTAACTCCTAACTCCTAACCCTAACTCTAACCCTAACCCTAACCTAACCTTTAACCCTAACTCCTAACCCTAACCCTTAACTCCTAACTCCTAACCCTAACCCTAACCTCCCTAACTTAACCCTAACTTTTAATTTTAACTCTAACCTTAACTACATAACATATCTAAAATCCATAACTCTTAACTTCCTATAAACTACCCTAACTCCTAACCTAACTAATCCCTAACTCCTAACTCTAACCTAACCTAACCTAACTCTAACTCCTAACCCTAACCCTAACCTCTAACTAACCCTAACTTAACTCCTACCCTAACTCTTAACTCCTAACTTCCTAAGCTTCTAACTCCTTACGAACCTCTAACCTATGACCCTAACCCTAACTCGCTAACCAATAACTAAACTTCATTCATACTCAATACACTTCCTAACTTCTTCTAGGACTCCATATTACCTAACTCTAAACTCACTAACTCAATTCGTAATCCGAGCTAAATCTCACGTAATGCCAAACTATAACTCCTAACCCTAACCTAATGCACATCCTAATTCCTTACATTCTCTCTATTACCCTAATCCGCTAAGCATCCTAACCCTTTAACCTCAGAAGGATGGATGTAATACCTGAAGAGGCGCTGTAACCAGCACCGTAGGAGCTATAATCACGAAATCAAAATACAACTTTAACCGTTCTATACTTAAAACAGTCACAAAATAGCTACAAGAGAACCCTACCATCCTAACATCAGCATAAGCTGGCACAGAACCTTAAGCTTGAATCTAACAAACATAGAATCAATGTTTGAACTCTAACTCTAGAATGCATCCGAACACTAACTAAGCTCTACACCGAACATCAGAGAAAGCAGAGGATGACCATGAAAGATGGTCTAGATGCAAAGCAGAAACCTTCAAAGAGTAAACCTAACAATCAAACAAACCCTGAACAGTAAGACAAAAACAAAACCACACACTTTGCAACCAACCCACTTTGCAGCAGAGTGACGACAAAAGAATAAGAATTAAAATCTTTACGCAACGCTTTCTATATTGGTTTAATGTTATTCTGATAATAATAATGTTCTACAATCAAATATGATTAATACATAGTTATTCATCCTAACAATTAAATTGTGTATCATAATGGACACGTAGGTGACTGTCAGTCCGATGTTAAGAGTCTGTAAGTGTGGACATAGATTTCTACAGTTCGGGACTCGTGCACTGGCCTTTTCTTTTGTCTACGCACTGATGCTCTTGACGTGCTGCCTCACGATTAATCCCTTCTCTAGATAACGCCTAGGATGTTAAGGAGAATCAGTGACTAGCGCAGCAAGTTTGATTAATGAGAAGAGTTGCGCTAAACGTCGACTACCCTCCGTTTCCAACAAGATCCAGTGGCAGACAATCGAACGACTGTGAGGATTAGGGCATGAGACCAGGGTATATGCCCACCGTGCTCAGTTATTGCCCACAACGTTTTTTGGACCGCCGTTCCATAATTTTTTTAATTTTAATTTTAATTTTAATTTAATTTTAATTTAATTTTAATTTAATTTTTAATTTTAATTTTTAATTTTTTTAATTTTAATTTTAATTTTTAATTTTAATTTTTAATTTTAATTTTAATTTTAATTTTAATTTTAATTTTAATTTTTAATTTTAATTTTAATTTTAATTTTAATTTTAATTTTTAATTTTAATTTTAATTTTTTTAATTTTAATTTTAATTTTTAATTTTAATTTTAATTTTAATTTAATTTTAATTTTAATTTAATTTAATTTTAATTTAATTTTTTTAATTTTAATTTTAATTTTTTAATTTTAATTTTTAACCCTAACTCCTAACCCAAAAAAACCCTAACCCAACCTCCCCAACCCTAACCCTACCCTAAACCCCCAACCCCTCCCAAACCCCACCCCCACCCCCCCACCCCCACCCCTAAGCCTACCCTAAGCCTGTAACCCCCCCTCACCCCCCAGCCCCAACCCCAACCCCCCCTGCCCCAACACCAGCCCCTAACCCCAACTTTAATCCTCAACATTTTTGTACTCAGTCAGGATTCGAACCACAGTCAGGATGGACATATTCAAAAGCCAGCCCAAAATCTTAAATGCGCATAGAGACCACCATTTTAAAGGGGAAAATCAACAACCTAAAAATCTACAAACTCAACAAAACCCAAAAAAGAAATTAAGAGTTCATAAACCAAACAAGTAGTAAAAAAAGAAAAGGACGATTAAATCACTAACCATTACTTTTACGTAATTTTTAAACCCCGAGTTCCCATAGCTTGCTCTTTAAGCTTCGTTTACGAGGACGGGGCCCTTTGTTTGATGTATGTATGATTGAATGACCGGGGAAAGTGAATTGAAGAACGGAACAAATGCATTATACTCAAACATTCCGTTTTTATCTTTTCTTCAGCGCTCCTATCGACCACTTGTTAAACCACTTTGTGATTTTATTTTTCCGAGCTTTCGAGCGATTGCACGTTGTGCCAGTTTTGCGCCTACAAGTAGGTCAGCACATCCAATTTATGGGTTCTTCTTATTTACTACTGTAGCTAACCAGGCACCTACCTGAAAGGGATGTGATGTAAAGACAGAGAGAGGCGGCGCATCAGGGCACCGTGGGAGGGGATAATCAGCGAAATCAAAAAAAATTTTAACCGTTCTATAATTAAAAAACACAGTCACAAAAATAGTACAAGAGAAATGGTACCTGAGTCACCAAATCAGCATAAGAAAGCAAGGGGACAGAACCTTTTCTTGAATTACATTGAGAAAAAAGAATGAATGGTTTGAATACTTAATTAGAATGCATCCGAACACTACAGTATACAGTCTTCTACAGCAGAACATCAGGAAAGAAAGCGAGAGGATGACCACGAAAAAGATGGTTAGATGGCAAAGCAGAAACCTTTCAAAGAGTAAAAATAACAATCAAACAAACCACCTGAACAGTGCAAGACAAAAACAAAAAACCACGACACTTTGCAACAACCCACTTTGCAGCAGAGTGACGACAAAAGAAGAAGAATTAAAAATCTTTACGCAACGCTTTTCTATATTGGTTTATGTTATTCCGATAATAATAATGTTCGTCAATCAAATATGATTAATACCACATAGTTACTTCATCCAACAAACAAAATGTAGTATCAGTCAATGGACACGTAGGTGACTTGTCAGTCCGATGCGTGCCTTGAAGAGTCGGGACAGTGTGGACATGAGATTGTTGCTACAGTCTGGGACTCGTGTGCACTGGCCTTTCTCTTTTGTCTACGCAGTACTGATGCTGCTTGACGTGCTGCCTCACGGATTGTGCACCTTTCGTAGGAGTGAACGCCAGGATGTTGAAGGAGGAATCAGTGACTAGCGCAGCAAGTTTGATTAAAGTGAGGAAGAGTTGCGCTAAACGTCGCCCTCACTCTCTCCTGTTTCCAACAAGATCCAGTGGCAAGACAAGTCGAGACGACTGGTGGAGGATTCAGGTGCAGTGGATGACCAGGGTGTACTACGTGCCTCACCGTGCTCAGTACGCTCCACAACGCTTTGTTGGTACTCGCCGTTATGTCCGTTGAGCCACTAGAGTGGTTTCTTCCGCACCCTGTCGAGTCCAGTCTTTACATGCAAGGTAGGCAAGACCTATTTCACCGATTGGTTGTTAACCATCCAGCTACCCTCAGCCTGGTTTGGTTTGGCTGTCAAAGCCATTGCCCATATGATGGCTACTGCCGCATGCTGACAGCTGCTATGAGCAACAGGTGAGAGCTGAATGACAGGTTTGGTCCAATGTTCCGAAATCTGCCCTTAAACGGGCATGACAGCTTCGTTACAGAGGTACTACCAATCCCTGGCACACCATATCATTTTGGCTTCCTTGCTATGCGCCTTAAAAGTAGGGGTCATCACACTAGTGTTATTCCGATACATTGATGTCGCTCTAGACCAAAGGTGCGAACCTTTTCAGCTTGAAGGTCAAATTTCAGAAATAATATTTCCTATCGGGCCTTGCACTTATTTATTTAAAAAACAATTAAAGTAAACAAGCAAGCGCGCTACAGTTTCGATCACATCGTTGCTTGATCGTGGTCAAACGCTTGCCTGGTTTAATATAAAAAAAAACACACAAGAATAGGTATGATTATTTTTTTTAAAAGAAAATAAAACATATCTGAGAATCAAACATATTTATTAGGCAATTTAAAAATATTTTAAAGTGAGACATCTGACTTTGTTTTAACTAAGTGCATCAACACGTCAACACTTTTTCCAAATGAACATCAGTAATTCGTGTTCTCACTTGTGATTTGATGAGGTTCATGCAACTAGAAAGCTGTTCACACGCATAAGTGTTTCCAAATAGCGAAACCATCGACAGAGCATGTTTGTGAAACGCATGATTTTATCCTGGTCCAAATACGTTTTATTTCACAATGTTCCATTTGTAATTTTCCTGGTAATAAATTCACGTCAACTGCGAATGGCGTTGCATATGCACAAAAAGCACATGTTTCTTTTTAAATCATGAAATCGGTTTTCAAATTCCAGGTTTAAGTCAGATATCTTCTTCTTCTTCTTTGCATTCGTTCTTTACGACCAATTTTAATCATTCTTTGTGATATGTTTGATCTTTGCCAAGAACGTGTATACGTTGCACATTGGTTTGGTAGGCCCTAAACACATAGACTTCTACACGTTTAGGACACATGCATCCGATTTCAGCTAAACCTCCTTAGTCGCCTCTTACGACATGCGTGCAGGTAACAGTGATTCTATTCTTTACACCCCAAATTTGGGCCCCGGTAACCACTCGGGCGTTCTTCTTCTTCAGCTATCTCTGGTCATGCGCTTAATTTACTGTGGACCACAACTGGGCAGTCAGCTTCAGGTCTGTCAGGTTTCCCAAAGCTTAATTTTCAGGTCGACTGGGTGTGGCCACATGTTGCTTCTCAGCTCACCCAGGAGAGAACATTCTTGCAGGATATGCTCTGGTGTCTGTTCCGCCTGCTGACACTGGCAGAGAGCTGTCTGACTTATTCCTAGACTATATAAGTGTTTGTTGAGGCTGCAGTGTCAGGTGCATAGTCGGAATATAATGACCTGGTCTGTTCTATCCAGTGTTTGTCTTTCAGTCTACTGCAGATTTTCTCTGTATGAGGGTTTTAACCTCTTGAAAAGACAAGGGTTTGTAAATTTGCTCTTTGGCACTGCCCTCATTAGCTAAGACATAGGCACTCTCATTGCCTGCAATGCCACAGTGAGATGGAATCCACTGCAAGTGATTTCTGTCTTTTCTGAAAGCTGAGCAAGTTCTCTTTTTAGGTTTTGTACTGTGCTATGAGCGGATTTAGCCTCTAGGGCTTGTATAGCTGACAGTGAGTCTGTAAGAAATACCATCTTGTCTGCAGGTGCTTGTAGCTTATTCATGTGCTGTGCTGTCATTAGAAGGACTAAGAGCTCTGCTTTGTAGTTGGAACATATTCATCCAGTAGGGTCCGCTAGAGACATAGTAGTAGCATCTGGGTGCCTAATGTACACTCCTGCTCCACCATTCGTGGTTGCCTTCATTGCCGATCCATCTGTGTAAATTCTTATCCAGCTGTCTTCTGGAAACATGTAATGAAGATGTTCCATTGTAGTTGCTTTCTTCACTAGATTAGGCTGGCATCTTTGCTTAACAATTTAGGGATGGAGGTTGAGAAGTTTAGTGCTACTGAGTCTGGTTCCCAGTGATGAAAAAGTAATTCTTCTTGTATGGGATTATGATTTAGTAGTTCCAAGTATGACTTTCCTATTTCTTTTGCTTTGTGATTTAGACTTGTACGCTTTAGTCTGTTTTTGTCCTAGCGCCATTTTTCATGCAGTGAATGGTGAGGCATCCTTTCAGTCTGCAGAATCACTTTTCTCCTTCTTCTGTCTTCCAAGGGCTGGTTGTTGGCTGCCTTTTCCATTTCTACAATTGGTGTAGATTTGATGGATGCCAAAATAGCACGCAGACACCTGTTTTATGTTTTTTCCAGTATCGATTTGTTTGAATGCCAGGGTCGTTCTAACTGCACCAGTGTATACCTGTCTCGGGATTCGACTATCAGCTCCCCAGGTAGTTCCAGCCAGCTTTCGCATCACGCTTTGTTTCCTCATAGTCTTTCTGTTTGTTTCCATAATGTGGTGTTTCCATGTCAGACGACTGTCAAGTTTAACTCCCAAAAAGGTTGGAGCATGGGAACGGGGAACGATATCATTGTTAAATTTCAGTCTCTCTCTCTCTCTCGCGATCGTTCTTATGCCGCTTTTATCATTCGAGTGTGATATATAAGCAGTCAAACATCAAGAACGGATGTACGTGCACAAGCCTTCAGTACCTATTGGAGCTCAGGTTCTTAACCTTTGGTGGTGTATTCGATTTCAACCAGCGTTTACTGTTCGTCTCCGTTAGCCTTTGCTGTCCCAACCAAAACCCACAAGGCAGCAGGCTGCTATTTTCTTTCAGGGCAGCGACCCGTAGACGACCTGCCTTCCCGGGCTGATGAGCGTCATCTGCCCAGCTATACGCGTCTTGTTAATGGACTTCTTGGTTTGCCTACCGTTCAGTTTTGTATACGGTTTGCTCCGCTAGCCTTTGATTGTCCATTATCAAACTCCAAGGCAGCAGTAGTTCCCTGCGAGCGGAAACGAGCACTGGCTTTACCTCTGCTGGGCTTTCCAGTTGTTCTGCACATTTGGGCGGGACACACCCTCTTTCCTGCCGCGCTGCCGTGTCTGCCGCGCCTGCCGTGCTTACCGCGCCTGCCGTGCTTGTTGCGCTTGCCGTGCATCGCTCGTATGCGTGCACTCGCCGCCCTGGTGCCAGCTTCACCATTTCCGTCAATTCCAAATCTGCTCACAATTGCCTGTGCTGTTTCCGCCTGGGTCTTAACCCAGTCCCCCACCCCTGTGATGGGGGTGCAGGTTTCGACCCAGGGGCCTACCCATGCGTCTTCTGCGTGCTTGCTTGATCTGCCCTGGTGACAGCTTCACCATTTTCGTCAATTCCAATCGTGCCTACATTTGCCTGTGCTGTTTCGGCCTGGAGCTTAACCAGTCGTCCCCACCCCTGTTATGGGGTCACGGATTCGCCTCTGAGGGCCCACCTTGCATCGCTCGCATCCGTGCACGCTCTGCCCTGGTGCCTACCTCACCATTTCCATCAATTCCCACCGTGCTAACATTTGCCAAGGTTGTCCGTGTGGACCAGCGTGCAGCTCAGCTCGACTCCAAACATATTCAACGGCTCAAGAGAGAGACCTCAAAAGAGAGCATGTGCGGGCTCTGAATTTTGCACCTCGTGAGTCGACGTCTTTTCGATTGGCCTATGTGGGTCCACGTGCAGTTCAACCTGACTCCCGCATACTCATCGGTTCAAGAGAAGGGCTCAAGAGAGAGCATGCTCGGGCTCCGAGTTTCGTCCCGCGTGGTTCCACATTTATCCTTTCAGCTTTTCCCATCGGCCGGGAGAAACGAGCATCAATAGTCATTCTGGTAGTTCGCTCGTCTATGTTGCGAGCGGATTCCATCTAGCGTGACTATCTTTGCATCTCTACTTGCCCCAGAGTAGCTCTCCCACGGCACCTGCCCTCTTAGCCAGACCGAAACTATCGTCTGTTTCCAGGGTCACCACGTGAAGGTAAGGGCAGGAGATTAGTGCCAGCTCACAAATCTGGTGCGCCGTTGTTTCCTTGCGCCTTTGACCCCAAATTTTAGTCTAAAGTGTTCTTCCTTTGTTGACAATGAGAAAAGCGTTGCTATAGTTTTGCTCCGGTTTATTTCTAGACCCATTTACTTGCCCACATTATGACGCTGTTCAGGCTTTCCTGGAGTTTAAAGATGGCAGGACCCAGAAACTCGAAGGTGTACCACACAGTTAGATCATCAGCGTGGAGAGAGTGTGATACATGTCTGGGCAGAGCTTGTGTCAGATCATTGATATATACCAGGAAAAGCAATAGGGACAGTATGCTGTCCTGTGGGACTCCTGCTCTTAATTTGATTCTGCAACTGTGCATTCCATCAAATTTTACAGATGCTTGTCTATGGGTAAGAAAGTCGTTTATCCAATAGTACATTCTACCCCGTACTCCACTGCGTAAGAGCTTGAGTAGTAACCATCTTTCTAGACTTTGTCGAAGTCCTTGGACATGTCGAAGAACAATGAGGGTTTTCTTTTTCTTGGAAGCAATTTTCTATGTCCTATGTGATGTATGCCACTTGGTCATCAGTGCTTCTATGCTGCCTGTAGCCTGTCTGGGCCGGATCCAGTTTATGGTTGGATTCTAAACACCACTGGAGTCTAGTGGTTATCACTCTCTCCAGCAGTTTGCGGTGCAACTTAGCAGATTTATAGGTCTGTAGCTCTGTGGATCCTTTTTGTCTTTTCCGCTGTTAAAAATTGGTGTGGATTGTGGCATTTTTCCAGATGTCTGGGACTATCTCTGTCTCCAACTACTGTTAAATATCTGGAGTAGAAGACTGTGCTACTGGGCCTATTTGTTTGAGCATGTCGTTTGATACTCCATCTGGTACTGGGCCTTTTTAGGTTTGAGCTTTTCAGTGCTCTCTGCAGCTCAGTCAGTGTGATGTATACCTTCATACAAGGTTCACTTGTTGCTTTTTCAGTGCTCTCTGTAGCTCAGTCAGTGTGATGTCTACCTTCATACAAGGTTCACTTGTTGCTTTTTCAGTGCTCTCTGTAGCTCAGTCAGTGTGATGTCTACCTCCATACAGGGTTCACTTGTTGCTTTTTTAGTGCTCTCTGCATCTCAGTCAGTGTGATGTCTACCTCCATACAATGTTCACTTGTTGCTTTTTCAGTGCTCTCTGCAGCTCAGTCAGTGTGATGTCTACCTTCATACAGGGTTCACTTGTTGCTTTTTCAGTGCTCTCTGCAGCTCAGTCAGTGTGATGTCTACCTCCATACAGGGTTCACTTGTTGCTTGTTAGGTCTACAGCTCAGTCAGTGTGATGTCTACCTCCATACAGGGTTCGCTTGTTGCTTTTTTGAATGTAGCATTTATCTCAATTCTGACTTTTTTCCCTTGCTCTTGACTTATTAAGCATGCGCTTTCTTGCTTGTAACACTGGGCCATCAGGGTTGCTGCTCGCTTTCCTGTGAGAAGCTGTTCTCCCTGCTGGAGAACTGTTTTCCCTCTAAGTGGGTTGTCATCGTTCAGGGCTTTTGTAAGTTTCCACAACTTTTGAGTATCTTTTTCCATGTTCAAAGAGGCTGTCTTTTCTTTCCATGGTTTTCTACACTGCTGGTTTCTTTCTCTAACATAAAGGGCCCTTGCTCTATTGTGTTGCATTACATTTTGGTCCGTTGGTGCGAGTTCCATTGTATTTCTGGCACTGCAAAGCGAGCTATGGAGAACTTCCATCTCTGGTGTCCAATATGGCTTGTAGTTTTTCTCCTCCCTCTGGGTATAGCCTTTTTTGCAGCATCTAAAATGGCTTCATTGAATGCTCGTGCATCTCTATCCACTTTTCCTGATTGATTAATTTCTTTACAGTACTTGTCTGCTAGTTCTTGGAATAGCTTCAGTCTGCATTTTTGTAATTCCAACTAGGTGTAGAGTTTGTAAGTTCCTCCTTGTTAATGTTATTTATGAGGAGTTTCAAAGTCTATGGTCACTACCTCCAATCTGGTCGCAGACTTCCCTTTCGGTTATCCTGTGAATGTTGTCTGTAGCAAAAGCCAGATCTGGGTGTTTGTTGTGCGCCACCGTCGTGAGTAACATGTGTGAGGATCATCTGGGTGGTTGAGAATGGTGAGACTGTTGGTGATCAGCCATTCTTCAAGGCTTTCACCCCTAGGATCTAGCGTGTCATAGCCTCAGCTTGGTGAGTGGCTGTTGAAGTCTCCTACAATAAGCAAGTTGTCATCTTGAACTTTGATAGCTTCCAGCTCAGTTTGAATGGAGGGTGGTGAGTATATATTGTATAGTGTCATCTTACTGTTGTTGATAAGGAGTTGAAAAGCTATGAATTCTGTGCTCATCTGGTTTGACCTGTGTAGTTCAACTGCCGGTATGGAATTGCGAACTAGTGTTACTACTCCACCCTTATGTCTATTTTCTCTATCGGAAGGTTTCATATGACGGAAGGTTTCATATGACGGAAGGTTTCATATGACGGAAGGTTTCATATGACGAAAGGTTTCATATGACGGAAGGTTTCATATGACGGAAGGTTTCATATGACGGAAGGTTTCATATGACGGAAGGTTTCATATCCTCTAATGCTGAATCTATTTTCCGGATTAAGGTGTGTCTCTTGGATACAGCAGATGTCAATCTTTTCTGCTCGCGGATGTTCCTCTAGTTCTCGTTTTTTTGTTGGTTACCCCTTCTGCATTCCATTGCATAATTGTGAGGGTGAAAGTTTGTCCTTGCTGCCAGTAGTAATACCCTGTCCTCCCTGGCTTTGCAAGAATCAACAGGGCCGACAGTAGCTAGGGTGGACCCTTCGAGGCAGGGGGCCCGGTCCCACCACCACCTGACTGTTTCCCATGGTGGTGGCACCAGTTATATAAATATTTGCGCATGGCCAAAGTTGTTCGTATGTATAGATTCCTCCCCGCCAATAATGGCTGACACATTCCGTTTCTGAGGACATCTTTTTCAGGTTGTTCTCTAGACAGTTGCAGTCCCATGCTGACGAGATCTGTCTTCCCGTGTTTGTCTGGAGTCGTCCTACTCTAGATGACTTCAGACTTCTGTTGCCGGGCTCATGAACCCAAGCTTTATGCAGGTGTACTCCTGGACACTATAATCTCATATATTTAAGGGAAAGTGTCATAGAAGTAGAAGACAAAACAAGAAAAAGGATGTCCTCCTCAAGGGAGAGAGGACAAGTGCTATTTGTCCCATAGCTGGGGGATGGGTTGGTTGCAGACAGAGCATTTACCACTCGCCTGTGGGTTCTGCGCTGTCACCTTATGCGGCCCCATCCTGCTCCCCACCTTTTGGTCTGGCCTTTCACCTTCAGTCTGTTCGGCTTGGTTAGACCTGCCAGGAGTTAGACTCCCGCCGACATAGCTTGAATGATCCTAAAGGCACACAAACCCTCCAACCGCGATAAGGTAGGCTAATATGGAAGGAGTCAGATATCAAAGAAGCATATTTATCCGCCGCCTCCTGAGTGACGTCTGGTTGCAATAACAATGTAGGAAAGTGCGTAACGTTTTGTTGTCCTCAACTGTTGTTCCCAAAGACCAAGTTTAATTTGAAATGCGGAAATATGACCATACATCTTATTAATTAATTGATCTTTCTCTTGTAGACAAGTATTAACGAGGTCATTTATGTGGCTAGTTATATCGACCAGAAATGCGAGATATTTCAAATTTCTCTTAGCTATAATTTAAAATATACGAAACGAACGACTCATGATGAAATGTTCGTTTGGTAATATGTACAATAAAGTTAACATTTATGTTTATTTGATCTAGCTCCACGACCGCAACATGACGCACGGCGGCCCGCAAGCGGCCCGTGGGCCTCGTATTGACCACTCCTGGTGTAGCATGTCTGTATTGATCCTTCTAAGCAAACTCATCGAGTCTGTCACTATCATTGCATGTGTCTCTTGTTGTTCTGTTCGTCCCGAAATCGCTATAAAAATAGCGGTTACCTCCATTGTCATGCTTGTAGTGGTTGATTGGTAATTGGTTACTGAACCGACCTCATTGCACTCCGGGTACATCCATAGGTGCTTAGTCTTTCCCAACATAAATCGAAAAGTATGTATACTGATGGTTCTTGTGACACACTGGTTTTTTGTGGGTTTTTTTTATCCAGAAGCACTTGAGCTTTCAGCTCTTCTGCTCGGTGACATGAACATCGTAACTCTTCGGTTCGGTGCCACGAACATCGTAAATCTGGGGAACCAGTAGCTTTTCTGCCAGTCCGCAGAATTGAGCCGCACTCACAGGGGGCTTGAACCCGTCGTTCAACGCGCTTAAAACTCTCCCTCTCTCTTCCTCGGGCATCCAGTTTTAATTGTACAAAGTGTAATTTCAAACTTCTTAAATGGTTGGATAGATTTAACATCAATAAGCTCCCTGTGAGCGCGGGTTCAATTCCGCGGGCTGGCAGAAAAGCCACAGGTTCACCAGATTCACGGTGTTCATGGCACCGAACCGAAGGGTTACGATGTCCACGGCACCGAGCCGAAGGGTTACGATGTCCACGGCACCGAGCCGAAGAGCTGAAAGCTCAAGTGCTTCTGGATCGGTTTTTTTTTTAATTAAAAAATTAAAAACATTTAACATCAATTTAAGTGTCATCATCCAACAAGAAGTCACCATGAGACCGAATAATCTCCTCTTATCCATATTAAACTCCCCGACAATTTATACTGTAGAATTGAATGCACGGCTCTCTTCGTGCACTGTTTTCACGACCTCAAAAACATATTGCTCTCTTTTCAATGTTTGGGGAATCACTAATTTAGCAACATAACCCAACGGAAAATGTTGAATCTCAAAATCACAATTAAAAATTGCCAAGAATCGTAGGCGGGATAATTAGATATTGTCAGTCCTTTGTTAAACTCTTTAAACACGAAAACATTTTTTCTGTGAGACCTGACAACAGAATATAATAATTACTTTCACATCAGACAATGAAACAAGTGTTTTAGTTGCCAATATTATATTTCCTAAATAGGAAGAATAAATAAATCTAAAATAATCTTGGGCAATCATCCAATTATGGGACATCAATTCTTCAACGAAGCAACGATTTACATTGTCCCAAAGATAAACAACAAAATCTAAGCAAGACACAGTCTACGCCATTAGTAAAACTAATAAATAAACATTTCTATCTTCCTATATGGACAGCTATAAAAATCAAAACATATGGAAATATCTTATACTAAATAAACAAAATTGATTGAAATTATTAGTAAGATCGTGGATAAAATACCAAACTCCGCTCATTATACACTGATGGTGTTGTTTTATGGAGAACTCATAACATTGCAAAAAAACACATTGCTAGATATATAAAGCTTTATGAAAACACAATAGATGGAAACAGTAATGGCGCCTGAATGGAAATAAAAACAAAATAATGTAATTAATCTTTGTATTTTTAAATATAAAATAACATAACATTTTTTTAAAATTTAACATAAGATTCCAAAAGAAAAAGACCCATATGATCCATATGCATAGGAATCACAACTACCAACAGACTGAAGTGAAAAACTGCAAAGAGTCAGAAATGAGATTGAAATTGATTGAATAATAAAGAAACAGCCAGAAACTGCTTGTGGTGGACATGACTCGAATAGTAGCATGTCCCTTAGAACGTTACTTTCATCACAACCAGCCTGAAAACTCTCTGTCTCTAGTAAGCTCTCCCGCCTCCTCCAGTTTCATTGTTCAAGATTTCTTTGACAGTTGCGCAACCTTAGTCTTGGTCGTCCCATGCCTCGTACTCCAGAAACCATGCCTTACATTACTATTCTCTCCAAACCACTGTGACGTTTAACGTGGCCAAATATTTCATCTTCCGGGACACGATGTTATTTATAAGCCAAGGCTCATCGATATGCTGGTCTTGTCGGATGTCTGGGTTTTTTTCTCTTCCTGTCTTCAGGATGCTCTAAGAACTCTTCTGTAACACCTTGTTTCAAAAGTTCCAATTTTGTTCTTTCATGTTTGTGTTATGGTCCACGATTTACATCCACATCTGGCCACAAGGAATATGCATGTTTTCAGAAATCTTACTTCTGTATCTTTGCTTATGTCATGCCATAGTTTCCTCATACTGGATATCCCACCATTGCTAATCTTCTTCTAATTTCTTTCGTGCAATCCTCCATTGTTGTTAATTATAGAGCCAAGATATTCTAAATATGTGACATTACTATTTGGACTAGATAACCTAAGAAAGTTACAAAACGGTGTATTAGTTCTCAATTGTTATCCCCATTCACAAACTAGATGCTATTGGGATTAAAGTTGTTTGGTATTCATTGTGTGTATGTTCCTTGACAAAGACTTATAGTCCAAACGTTGGATTGTTGTTAGTTTTATGATTTGATTATTCATTTTGCTTGCTTATGTAATACCATAATATGTAACTTTGTCCTAAAAAAGCCAATTTATCACCGCAGCTATACCTCGGTTTTCTCCAGATCTAATCTGAACCGCTCTAACCACATCAGATTTGTAGGTTTCTGTACATCGTCTTAAATCTATCAATCAGATGTCTGAACTTTCCAGTCTTTGAGTTAGAATTGAAAGAATACTACAAGTCTATATTGAGTGAGATTTGTTATAAGAGTAGAATTTTGTCCGACTGTAACTGCTATCATGCTGACCAAGCATAAACTGGGTATCAGAGAAACACTGGGAAATAAAGATTGGCCATTGATGTTCACCATAACACCTATGGTATGACGTTGGCCAGATAAAAGTGAAAGCCAACACCGTATGTTCCATTTTAGCACGTAAAAGAACAATTGGCAGTTTAAAATCGAGAAGAACTGGTTGGAAAGCCGTTACCAGGGCAAAATTCATTCGAAAAGATTAAAAATAAAATTCCTACAATAATATCTTCACCATTTTTTAAATTACATCGGATACACTCGCCGGTGCTACGGAGTTCGTGCACTCCAGCTGAGATCTTTCTGTATAGAAGAGATCGGAGCACACATGGTTATTCACCGAAGTGCAATGATGATGGTCCTATCAATCAATCAACTGTATTCTCCCTTATACCTCATGGTATGAAAACGAGTTGTCTTTCTTACAGATTTATATTTGTGCAGTCTTGAAAGTTTAAGTTAACTTGTATAGATAATGTTCTCTCATAAGGCCCTAGATTTGAGTCCAAGGCTGTTAGATTAGACATTTAAAAAATATTAAGATTGTAAACTTGCAATTCTGTGAACATGATGATGACATACTGTTAGTCTCCATAGAGACAAGGGATGTAACGCCCATGATAGATTTTAATTTAAATCAGTAAGTTTCTGAGTCTGATTTCGCCTGTTCTTAGATCAGTTTTCCAAGGCTGTCTTGGCCTGCTCCTCCCAAGACTTGTGTATTCATGCCAAACTCATTCAAGTCATTCTTGCATTTTGCAAATAAATGTTATATTATTTGTTTGTTTTCTTGATGTCCCAACTCTTTTGGTACCATAAGCACATGCTTATACGTATTTTGTTTAACTGTTGGGTGCAGACCCCATGTACTAAACATGTTTACGCAACAAATGTTCAATTAGAACTGGCGCATAGAATGGTAGTCTAGGTAACTACTTCAAAGTTGAACCTTGAACTTTTGACCCTGAAACGACAGCCAGAATATCTTCTTCTTCTTCTTCTTTGCGTTCGATTTCGTATGCTCGTCTAAATCATGAGATGGGTTGCCTCTATGAAGCTGCATGTCAGTTGAGTTCCTCGAGAGTTCCCATAGCTTGGTCTGTAAGCTTTGTTCATGAGGCCATGTTTCATTTCGTTGGTGTATGTATGATGGACATGACTGCAGGATGTGCTCTGGAGTCTGTGTTTCTGTCTGGCATGCACACTGTGCAGTCTGAGCAGGCTTTATTCTGTGCATGTGGCAGTTGAGCCTGCAGTGACCTGTTCTTAGGCGAAAGATTGTTGTGTGCTGTTTTCTGTTTAGTCTGCTGATGGGATCTTGTGGGTGCTTGCTGTGGGTTTGTTGCCTCCATACCTCTTTGTACTTTCTTTGATATGTGTCTTGATTTATGGTAGTGATACTGGGTGTTTCTGTTGTGTAAGTTTTGTTCCATCCTTAGCCAGCATGTCTGCTCTCTCATTTCCTGGTACGCCACAGTGGGCTGGTATCCACTGGAGAATAATTTTGTTGTGTTCTGAGAGCTTGTTTAGCTGTAGTGTCAGCTCTCTTTCCATGTTATCTTGTGGTTCCTTTGTGTGTCCTGCAGGACTGACAAGCAGTCGCAAAGGAAGACAAGTTTGTTGTTTTGGATGTTTCTTTGCTGCAGTATTTTTGAGGCATCCACAATTGCCTGTTGTTTGGCTCTAAAATTTGTTGATACTTCTCCAGTGGCACTTGAATTTGTTAGTGTAGTGCCGTCTTGGAGTATGATGATGGTTCCGGCCCCTCCTTTCCTCGCTGTCGTGTCTGATGATCCGTCTGTGTATATATGGGTCCACTCGGGATGGGGTATGAGGTCTCAATGTGTTCTAGTGTCTTTGCTCTCAAGATGGGACCTGTTTCTTCACCCTTTTTGTCTACATTTGGAATTGTTGTTATCACTGTGAAGTTGGGCTGTAGGTCTGTGTTGTTGAATGGTACTATCATTTCCCAGGTTGCTGGGTCTTTTTGAGAGGATGTCCATGTTTTTGCAGAGAGTGATTTTGACAAGTGATGGAAGCTGTGTCTTTTATGCGGTTTTTGGTTGGTTCGTTGATTGTTTGGTGCATGGGGTTATTTTCTGTGCGTTTGAACTTTTCTGATAGTGTGAGTATTTTTGTTCCCTGCGTCATCCCAGGCTCTCAATGCCAGCAGTTGCTTCCAGATCTTTGATTTGTGTACTTCTCAGACCTCCGGTGATGATTCTGAGGCCTGTGTTCTGTATTTTATCTAGCTTGTGTAGATTTGTTTGTGCTGCGGTTGTGTAGGCTCCTGTGCCATACTCCAGTTTTGGACGTAAATATCCTGTGTATATTTGGCGTGTAGTGTTTGCATCTGCGCCCCAGTGTGTTCCTGCTAGTTTTTTCATGAGTCTTAATCTTATTGTGGCTTTCCTTTGTGTTTCTTCTATGTGGGGACCCCATGTAAGTCTTTTGTCGAATTTTATTCCTAGATAGGTAGGATTGTCCTCCTTGGTAGTGGTTTGTTGTCCAGGTATAAGTCGACTTGTTCAGGTTTTGTAGAGAGTAAGAACAGTGTTGACACTGTCTTGTTTTGGTTTATTGTGACCCCCAAGTGTCTGCCCATTTCTTTACTGCATTTATGGCTCCTTGCATTCTGATCTTGGCAGTTCCTTTGTATTCTGTTTGGGTCCATATGGTCAAGTCGTCTGCATGGAGTGCCTTGTGAATGTTAGATGTAAATTGTTTGGGGAGATCATTGATAAAGAGGATGAAGAGTGTAGGGATGTGCACTTCCTATGGAACCCCATCTTCTAGTCTGACCAGCTTGCTTCTGTGTCCTTCCAGTTTGACTCTTGCACATCGTCTGTGTAAGAAATCTCTGATCCATGTGTACATGTGACCTTTGATCCCGCTTTGTGCTAGTTTTAGCAGGAGTCCTTTTTCCAGACTTTGTCGAAGGCTTTAGTCAGGTCGAAGAAGGTGGCCAGCAGCTTGTGTTTATTCTGGAAGGCATCTTCAATTTCTTGGGCAAGACAGGTGGTTTGATCATATGTGCTTCTGTGTTTTCTGAAACCTGATTGGCAGTCATCAAGTATTTTCTTTTCCTCTAGAAAGTTAAGCAGCCTGTTGTTTATGAGCCGCTTCATTGTTTTCCCAAGGCAGCTGAGGAGACTTATGGGACGGTAGCTTTCTTTGTTTTCCTTGGGCTTGCCTTTTTTGCTATAGGGATTATTTCCGCCTCCTTCCATTCCTTTGGATATACTCCTTGCATCCAAGATTGGTTTATCAGGTCCAGGAGGTGTTGTCTGCCACCTGTTCCTAGGTTTATTATCATTTCGTTTGTCATCCCATCTGGCCCTGGTGCGCCTTTTTTTTTTTAGTTTTTTTATTGCGCTGTCCAGTTCTTTGAGAGAGAAAGGTTTGTTCATTGTGTCATGTTTGTCTGCAAGTTGTTTGTTTATTTTTTTTTAGTTCTTTTTTTGTTTCCCTGACTTTGATTTTGGACATATGTATGTTAGCTTTCTTTGCAAAGCCATCCGCAAGAATGTTTGCAGCTATTTTGCTCGTGTAGGTTTTCCCTCCTTCTTCTATAACTGTGCAGGCATGGCTGGTGGTGCTACAAGCTGCCATAGTTTTGTGCTGTCTTTTTCCCTGTTTAGGGTTGCTGTTTTTTCCTGCCAACTTTTCCTAATGCATGTGAGTTTTTCTTTTCTGTATATGGCTTGGTGTTTGTTGTGTTCTGTGACATTTGTGTCAGATGGGTCTTGTTCCATTTTTGTTCGTGCTGCTGTGGCTTTTTCATGTGATTGTTGTAGTTCGTTGGTCCGGAAGGGTTCGTAGTGTTTTCTTCTTCCTCTATGGATTGATTTTTGTGCTGCTTTTAGTATGATGTTTGTGAGTGTTGTAATGTTTTTCTGGATGTTGTTTGTTGTGTGGGTTTCTGTCAGTTTTCCTTCAGTTAGGTTTCTGTACAGGTTCCAGTTTGCCTTTTTATAGTTCCAGCTGGCTATTTTTTTCATGTTTTCTGGTGACTTGAGCTTTCCTACAGTAATAATGATTGGTTTGTGGTCGCTTCCTCCTAGTTGTTTCATCACCTCTCTTTCTGCACGTCTCTGGATGTCTTCTGTGGCTATTGCCAGATCGGGTGTGCTTTGTGTTCTCCATACTCTTGAGTAGAAAGTTGGTTCTGAATCAGGTTTGTTTATGAGTATGAGTAGGTTTTCCATCATCCATTCCTCTACTTCATCTCCTCTGAATCCATAGTAGCATATCCCCAGCTGGGAAATGGCTTTAAAGTCGCCAGGATTATTTGGTTGTTCTCAGCTGTATGTATGCTCTCTAGTTCTAATTTCTTATTGTTTGGGCAGTAGTAGTTTGTAACATGTATTGGTTCTGGGAGGACATGTATTTTGACTGTTAGGTGTTTGGCTTCACCTGTACTTCTGGAGGTTTCTGAGGCTGTGATGTTGTTTTTGACTAGTGTGATGATGCCTCCCTTGTGTCCGTCTCTATCCAGTCTGTATGTCTCATAGCCTCTGATGTAGAAGGGGCAGTTTTTATTTAGATGTGTTTCCTGTATGCATATGATGTCGATCTGTTGTTCGTGTAGGAATTTTTGCAGTTCGAGTTTCTTTCTGGCAACGCCTTCTGCATTCCATTGCATGATCTTTAGTGTGCTGTTCTTGTTTTGACCAGTGGCATTACTCTGCTTAATCCTGGTTCTTCGATGCGCAGAGCTACTGTCAGTAGCTTGGGGTGGATCCCTCGAGGCTTGGGATCCGGCGCTGCTCCCGCCTGGCAGCAGTCCAGGAGCAACCCCATATCTAAGTAAATATCTGAGCATACTCAATAACCGTATTGTGCGTTGATGTCTTTTTCCATTTCTGGGTGCCCACGCCATTCTGGCTGACATGTCCGTCTTCAGTGGGGAAAGTTATGGAGTCTTCCTATCCATGTCCTGGCTCTTCCCAACACTGCCTGCCAGGCATCAGAGGTTTTTTATAAAACCAGGCTGAGAGGATGATTACAGTAGCAAGGGAAAAACAAAGGGAAATGAATAAGATAGCAAAGCGACATCGAATGACCAAAGAAAAGACTACAGGGTACTATAACATTCATAAATAATTATCAGATAACAAAACCACCCAACATAACAGGTTAATGGATATGACCAGAACATAGTTCAGAAAACTAAAACTGCTTTGCACAAAATGCAAAGATTTCTCCATTGTAAACGGTTGTACCACAACAGAGACAAATCTAAAGACAAGCAGAACATCCCTTGCGATGAATGAGAACAGATTTTCCACAGTTAAATAATAACTTACCAGAAATTGTAAAAACATGTTAACTAAAAGAGATACTAACAACAAACACATATCTATGAACTACATCAGTAACTTGCACACAGATACAGAATAGATTATATATAAAAAGATGGATCAACAATAAAAGTAACTTGGCAGTGTAGCAAGTCTTCACATGGGAACAGAAGGAAGATATTAAAGTTTGTTTGAGTAAGGAAAGAACTGCCTTTGTTAGAATGAAAAAGATCTGGAAATTCAATATAAGCAGCAAAAGCACACCAAGTTATAATTATATCAAAGTACTATTTTGCTGTGTAATTTAACATAATGTGTGAGCGTTCACCTATTGACTTAGACACAAAAGAAGGATGTGGGTTCAATCCTACACTAGATGTTCCACAAGTGTGGAAAGGAATTGGTCTCCTACCTCCTTCACACTAGGATCTAGAAATATGAAATGACTTCATACACTAAAGTCTGAAAAGGCTACAGGGAATTTTATTGTATTACTTTCTGTCAGTAATCCTATATGGATCAGAATGCTGGAGAATGATCAAGAAAAATGCTTAGACTATCCACCTTAAAAATCCTGAACACACAAAGTAAAACAGTAGACTTCTCTTTGATGCAAGTTTAGAACCCATGGAAAATACCAAAGAAAATAAGATAGAAATGGCAAGAGAATAGTTATGAGAATGAACTCTGACAAACCAATGATAACAGCATCACTTGAACACTGGAAGGAATGGAAGACCAAGAAAACCTGAGAGATACATAATGTAATAAGTAATGCATTTAGTATCTCCCATGAAACATCAAGTTACGGAATGAAAATAAATGGGACACGAAGAGTCCTTGTAGAAGTTTCATGTGCCAGCACAGGACATAATGAGAATGAAATAATTAACTAACCTATACATATATATATATACTAGTTAGCATTCATACACTTCGGCTGCATGTTGAAAGACTCCATTAGGGCGGCAGAGAATAGAGGCGACTAAAGTAGGGTTTTGGTTTAAGGCTAGCTACCCCATCAGGTAGAAACATTTAGCTGCAAATTCAACCAACTATGAAATCACACAAGTTGGTCGAAATCCTATGCCCCAACTGAGATTAAAAAGGCACAAAAGAGAGAGAGAGAGAAGAACAATTGCGTTCTAAATCTTTCAGTTTAGGTTAGTCTAGAAATCTCCCTCCTATTTACAACTTTTCATTGTTGACTAATTGACATTGAATGTTGTTTTGCTTGATGTAAAGCTTGTGGAATTTATTGCTGTTTCTTAAACCTTGACAGTGAGATATGAAGAAATAATTTGATTGTCATCAAAGACACCAAGAATTTGCATCAAAGACATTAATCACTGCAGATAAACAATCTTTTGGTCTGTTAACTAATAGCAAGTGCCATACCGTTGATCATATAAACCTGTGTAGACTATCTTGGATCTCCTTCATGTCAATTCTTCTTCTTCATCTGCGAACGCTCCATATTGACCACCTGTTAACCCCTCTGTGTGATTTGTATGTGATCTGAGCAATTGTGCACCTACAAGTAGGCCAGCACATCAGATTTCTACAATGCTTTTATTTACTAGGTAGCTTCCTTGATCCCTACATCAGTCACCTCTTACGACATACCTTGTAGGTCACAACGGTACTATTCTTTGCTTCCCTTGCAGGCCCCGGCACCACGTAGGTGATCTCGATTCAGATGTGATGTTTATTTAATAATTATTTTTTAAGTGCACAGATTAAAAATAAATTTGTTGGTATTCTGAAATAATTTTTAGCTATATTTTATGGTCAAATATAACAGTTTCAGCAGGATGCAAACTTTGAACAGTAGTCTGATAATTGATGAAGTCAGGCCAAGCCAGATTTCTGATATCAATCAACAAGAAAAAAGTATCAACTCTACAAAATCCATCCATCTTCTTCTTTTGTCGTCACACTGCTACCGGGTTGTTGCCCAGTGTTGTCACACTGCTACCGGGTTGTTACCCAGTGTCGTCACACTGCTACCGGGTTGTTGCCCAGTGTCATGGTTTTCTGTTTTTGTCTTGTGCTGTTCTGGTGGCTTGGGTTTTTTTTTTTTTTTGCTCTTTGACAGGATGCTGCTATGCAATCTAACCATCTCTTTCGTGGTCTTCCTCTTGCCTTCTCTCCTGATGTTCTGTTGTAGAAGACAGTATAATGTGGAGTTTGGATGCATTCTTTTAAGTGGCCAAACCACTTCATTCTTTGTTTCTCAATGTAATTCAAGCGAGGTTCTGTGCCAACTTTCTTTCTTATGCTGATGTTGGTGACTTTTGTCTTTTCTGGTGTTGTTGGTAACTTTTCGCAGGCAGCATATCACATGTCCAACCATTATCTCTGAAAACTGACATGATACCAGCAGTTGATCTACCCTTGAACTGTTTGACAATGTCAGGATTGATAGCTAGAACAAGAAACATAGAGCTATGGAAGAA
Source organism: Arion vulgaris (assembly GCA_020796225.1). Taxonomy (NCBI): domain Eukaryota; kingdom Metazoa; phylum Mollusca; class Gastropoda; order Stylommatophora; family Arionidae; genus Arion; species Arion vulgaris. Next base: position 96,326,047 of record CM036753.1, on the reverse strand, counting down.
CAGGATAACCTAAGCCTGTTGGTGTGACACTTGATGATGATGTGAAGTCAAGCCTGTTAACGGATAAAGACATATGTAAACATTTGTAGTGAATTATTTTTTCCCCAGTTTATTATTAGCAAATTCATGTTAGAGATTGTCACAGTAGAGAGTAAATATAAAATCAGCAGCCAAAATTGTAACAACGGATAACACTGTTAATATTGTTGTATGCGGGACGGATTAGCGCAATGTGTAAGCATTCGTCTATTGACTCGGACATAAGAGTTGTGGGTTCGATCCCACATGTGATGAAAGGAATTGATCCTTCTAACTCCTGCACACTAGGGTCTAGAATTGTGAAGTGACAAGCACTTTATACCCTAAGGTATGAAAAGCTAAGAGAAATTGATATATATATACTAGCAGATGTACCGGTTCTTCGCATGGAAATTTAGTTTAAATCTAGTTTACAGTTACATTTGTTATCCTTTTCTACTTATCTTCCAAGTCGTTCCTCTTCAGTTTCCTCATAAATTGCCTTTACACTCCTCCAACGCTTGTAGTCAAGCCTAATAACTAATCTTTCCGCCTCTGTCTCCATGTTTCTGGCCTTCATTTTTCTTCTCTTATCATTCTCCAACCGCATATCTCTAACTTCATTAGTTTGATAATATTCTTTATACACCAAATATGGTGCATAGATAAAGAAATTAGACACACACACAAGTAAATAAATAATTAATAAATGCAAATGCAAGCTAAAGTAATTAGAACATTAAACAAAATTTGAAAAATTAACATTTAAATAAGCCAAAAAGTTCAACAAACCAGTAAAAAAATTGTTCTATCTTCTTTCTTTGCAACCAATTTTAACCACTCTTTGTAATATGTTTAATCTTTGCCAAAAACGTGTGTATGTTGCACATTGGTTTGGTATGCCACTAAACGCATAGACTTCTACACGCTTAGGCCACATGCATCCGATTTCAGCCAAACCTCCTTAGTCGCCTCTTACTACATGCATGGCAGATAAGTGGTTCTTTATCCATGATTAACCTGGATCTAACAATAAGTGAGTGAACAATTTATTAGACTTGTCTCTACACAAATGTTCATGTAGAAATATATAGCAAAACTTTTCTTAGGGATTCTCAAATTCTTCTACTTCTTCATTCTTATCAACTAAGTTAACCGCTCTTGTGGTTTGCTCAAGAATGTGAATACATTGCGCCTGATTCATAGGCATCTATGGTAACTAGGACAAGCTAATCCGAATAATTTAGCCTCAGGTGAATTAAAGTGTAAACAATAGGTGAATAATTTGGTTTATGCTTGGGTTTGTCTAATCTGACTTATTAGTTATTGGTTACTAAACTGACGCACTGCACTCGGGCAGACCCAAAGGTGCTCAGTCTCCCCAACAGATATTGAAGACTATGCATACTGATGTTTCTGTGGCTGCACGATTAAACACACCTCTCACTCTGCCTTTCAGGCATCCAGTTCGACCTGCACAACGGAAACTCAAACTGCTTAAATCGCTTGATCGATTCAACATCGATTTTAGTGTCCTCATCCAACAGACAGTCGCGAAGAGACCAAGAACATCCCCCTTATCCATCTTCAACTCCCCAACAATCGATGCTGTTGATGCAAGCCTGTCATCACACTGTTGTGCCAGTTATGTGCCTACAAGTAGGCCAGTACATCCGATTTCTGTGCTGTTTTTTATTTACTAAGGTAGCTTACCTAGGTCCTACATCAGTCAACTTCCTACAACATACCCTGTAGGTCACTGTGGTACTATTCTTTGCTTCCTTCGGGCCCCGCACCAAATGGGCCCAATGTATACTAAATTAGCCAGTTTATAATGGCTTTGCATCATCTTAAAAAAATACTATGAGCCAGTATATCATCTCAGAAAGCCAAGGGGTTAATTCAATATTTGTTGCTATAGTAATGCTATAAAATGAGGTTAACTCAATATATGATGTTACAGTAATACACTAGACTATGTTAGCCAAAACTCAAGAAACCTGCACTCTCAAGCAACCAGCACAAAAATCAAACTTTGTACATTCAATAAAAATTGTAATAGAGTAAAACTCAGTTTCTAGCAGGAAATGTATGTTTAAACTCGGCATATTGCGCTATAAGTTTTGCACTTCGCTCACATGTTTGTCTCTACCTCCCACCAATTCATTGTGTGTGAATATACCAGTTGCTTGGGATCTAATGTTATATAAGTTTTGTGTTTTCAACAAACAAAATGCAAAAACAGGTCCTAAGTTATCATAAACACATAGTGCTTACACTCAAGAAGAAGATTAAAATATGGAAGAGGCTTGAAAAAGTGTGAGAATTTCATGAGAAAATGAATATTGAAGATCAGTGTTTATTTTTAAGTTGCTGGTTTACCCAATTCAAGGTTCATCATGGCATCCACAAATTTATTGACTTCCACTATGCACACTACATTTAACAAAACCGTATAATACTGCAAAACTGTATTAGTTTGAATGAAGTTTGTCTGTGCATGCTTTTACTGCTTTTAATTACAATATTTCATACTAATATTAATTTGATGCAGAGTTTATGGGATAATCTAAGAAATATTATTAGTTAAACATTCTTTCAATAGTAACGTTCAAGAAACCAGGAACTATCAATATAAGGGAAGACTGCAGTAAAACTATGTAGTAATGGTTAAACATGTAAAAACAAAGTACTGTAGTTTTACAAAATACAAAACAATACACAGCAACGCTTGATCAAAAGGCCTTTATCAAGCATACATAGGATACAAGTGAAGTGAAAAAATTCACTTCTAACATGGTACACAACATATCAAATCAGACAATAAATTCCTGTTGTGTGCCATGTAAGAAGTGAATGTCTTCACTTCTCTTGTATCCTATGCTTGAGAAAGGCTTTTTGGTCAAAGCTGTGTATTGCTACTGATTTTGTAAAACTACAGTACTTTGTTTTTATGTGTTTCGAAAGAAACCCGAAACTACATTTATCCAGCATCTACCAATTCCTATCAATGCTGGTTAACTGAGAGTCTACTGTACTATAGAAATTAAAATTAATTTAACATTTGCTGTGACAATAACAATGTAAAATAAGATACAAGGAAGACTGCAGGAAAACTGAATACCAATAGGCAAATGATTAATAAAAAATAAATATATACGGGATTGAAATGCAGTTTTATAAATGAATAAAAAGTCAGTGTTTTGATCATGTCTTTCTAAAAAAGTGACCAAAAAAGAAAAAGATAAAACAAAATGAAGTTAAAAGCCTGATCATATCACATATATGTAGTATTAGTCAATAGTGTCATGGATAAGAAAGAAATTAAATTGAGTAGACTACAAATTAAAGTTCTTCAAGTTACATAACAAAGTCAAGTAACGGACAAAAATCAATGGTAGAGAAGTGTTTAACTTTTCCCCCCCCTCATTTTGTAGTTAAACCGGCTGTAGGCAAACATTTTCTCATCATTGTCACCAAATTTCATAATAACTAGGTGGTGTACGGAATGACTGATGTTATAAATGATGCTCACGGTTGTTGTGATAAATAAATTTGAATATATTTGTTCCTCATGACAGTAACTATAACAACATTGATAAAGGCTATGAATAGTAATCAATAAAATATATATATACTTAAAATGTAATACATTATGTAATAATAATAATAATAATATATTTAATATTTAAATATAATATAAATAATAATAATAATCAATAAAATAATATATATACTTAAATTGTAGTACATTCTGTAAACGTTTTGGAGTATTTTGTGATTCATTTTATATTGTTGGGTGTAAACATAGGAAAATGATCTTTCATGTACAAAACTAATATCAGACAGTGATAGAATGTCGATGTATATGAATGATGAAGACATCTATAAATGTTGTTCAGTGATGAAGTTACTTATGACCAAGGTATGTTCACAAGTCTAAGTAGTGCTGCATGGTCCACTTTTGAGTTGGCTTCTCAGTACAAACATTGACTACCACATAGCCTTCACTTTTGCCTCCACCTGTATCTAGACACTTGCCGGATGCTTGGTGGACTATGGTGTTTTTTGACTGAAAAGGAAGAATATATAGAAATGTAATGTTTTTCTTCTTCATTTTTGCCAGTACTAGTAGCTTCCATGAACTGATGATGCACTTCAAGTCATCCATATAACTCCTCAGATTCTGAAAGCACTGTCTCTATAGGCAATATGGGGTTCGAACACAGACACATACATTTTAGAATTTCTGATTCTTCTTTCTTCTTCGAACGCTTCATATCGATCCCTTGTTAACCACTCTTTGTGATTTGTATGTGATCTGAATCTAAGAGCGATTGTACGTTGTGCTAGTTATGCGCCTACAAGTAGGCTAGCACGTCCAATTTCTGTGATGCTTTTATTTACTAGGTAGTTTCACTAGGCCCCTACCTCAATCGCCCTTACGACATGCCTTGTAGGTCGAGTGTTACTATTCTTTGCTCCCCTTGCGAGCCCCGGCAACACACTGGCCAGATAACTCGCTGAACGTGATTGTTACAGATGAGGTTGTAGCCGGGTTCAATACTTGGGTATAATAAATGTCCTTTTTTTTTTTCTTTTTTTTTTCTTTCGTCCGCTTTCAACTCAGACGAGTTTCATCTCTGAAACTGATTTTTGCGTGAAAATCTGTTTTTCCAATTTCTAACAATGGCAGCAGCGTGCACATTGTAAATTACTTTACACTGGCAGCCGTGTGCTCAATGTACTCGTAATTAGTATTCCTCGCCATACAGGCAGATTTTCTCCGACTTCAGAGGTACTCACGTTATCGTCCTGAGTAAGACCAGGGACTCGAACAAATGCCAGACAGTAGGTTCGAACCCGAGCTATGAGGCGTCTCACAGCTAGCAGGCCGAGCTACTATCAACTACTCTAGGCAGTCCCCAATAAATGTCCTAATAAGAATCTATTGCTGTATAAATAACAAATAAAGAATAAAGTCATGTGAAAACTATGCAAGGAATGCCCCAAGTCATTTACTGTTACCTTCAACTTCATCTCCTTCAAATCATCATGATTGCTCTCAATCTCTATCTTGCCCACCTTTCTCATTTCTTCAAATTCCATCGTTGGAATTTAGCAGTGAAATATCCAAATTTGGTATTTCTGTTTAGTCAAATCTTCAGATTCAAATATACTATCTGACGATTGTTAACAGTTGATTGATTGATAGGACCATCATCATTACACTTCGTGAGTTCTATTTCACACCAATCTCTTTCTTACACAGGAAGATCTCAGCTGCAGTGCATGAACTCTGTAGCACCAGTGTTATAAGTGTACACAGTAATACATGTGGTCTGTACACTGAATTTGATTCATTTTGTGGTCATGAGAACAATAAGCAGAAAACAGGTACAAATAATCACATCATACATAACATTGCAAGTGTTAAGTGTTAAAGAGCTTACAGTATTAGACTGTAGCATTAATATGTAAGGTGACCAATTCCCTTGCTCACCAACTTTCCCACCCTAAACTCAGCAGACCAGACAGCAATTTTTCCCTTGGATGAGCTAGAGCTCAGTTGAGCTAGGATTTGATTAATCCCTATTAAATGCAAAGCAAGAATTCTGACCACTTGACAATTTATGAACAATCAAACAAATTTGAGGGTCCCCGTGGCATGGAGGTAGGGTGCTCAACTCTCACTCCAAAGATACTGGACATGAAGCTATCAGAATATTTTTCCAAATATTACTGATCTCAATGTAGGTGAGATCAAGTCCCTAGTCCTATAACAAAAACAGATAACAAAAACATAGGTCCTGTGCTCAAGCTAAGAATGTAAAAGAACTCTTTGCAGTTAAAAATTGGTAAGAGCAGGCTGGAAAGCCACGGCAATGACAAAATCCATTTAAAGTATTCAAATAAAATTCTGACAATAATTTTCACTATTTTCAAAATTACATCATGGAATGTCACTGGAGCTATGTATGCACTGCCACTAAGAAAAAGAAAAATCTTCTACCTGTATAAGAAAGATCAGAGCACACATCATTATTCACCAAAGTCCAATGATGGTGATGGTCCTATCAGCCAATTAAGGGGGCATTCGGTAGTATGGGGATCATGAAGCTATTTTCGTTGTTTCACATTAATGCAAAATTTGTATAACCATTTTGAAAGATTATGACTTAGAATAGTAGAAAAATTAGTTTAAAAATATCAAAGCGTTGCCATGGAAACAATACAAAATGGCCACCAAAAAACAAAATTTTAAATCCTAAGGCTCTGAATCTAATGAATGTAATGAATTCTGTTTTCACTCTAAGGTGCGATATTGTAAAATCTAAAATATTACACATGATTTTAGGATATATTAAATATTTAATTTTTTATAAATTTGTGGGTTCCTCAAAATTCGGTCAAAAAGCTGTTTTTGGGGGTGTGTTTACCAAAATTCATTAAAAATGTAATATTTAATATATCCTAAAATCATGTGTAATTTTTTAGATATTACAATTGTTCACCTTAGAGTGAAAACTTAATTCATTTATTTTCATTACTTTCAGAGCCGTAGGGATTAAAAATTTTGTGTTTGGCTGCCATTTTTATTGTTTCCATGGCAACGCATTGACATTTTTTTGTTTACTTATTTTTTCTACTCTTTAACCCTTTGAACCCTGGCCACCTGTATCTTAAAAATCTCTTCCCCGAAGCTCCTAGACAAAAACAGTCCACATCAGAGTTATATTAAAACACGATAATTTAGCACTCTAAAGTGCTCTATAATTTGTTATTGACTTACCCCATCATCTCCGTTATTCCTGCTTATTACATATTTGCAGAATACTAAATTTTAAATTTATTTGATTTAATATGTGAGCACGGCTGCGAATACTCCGTACATGAAGATATGAAGATTAAATACTTAACTAAATTACCTTACCTACAATAAAATCACACAACAGCGTCCGCCATCTCGTAAAATGATGTAGAACACATGGGTTGTGATTTACGTCTCATTAGTATACAATTTATTTACAAGTACTGAAAAATAGTGAAAAAATATGCTCAGATCAATATATCGGGAGCTCGGGGTATGGAGTGCTTACATTCAATCCCAAAATATCGGGAGCCCGGGTTCTAAGGGTTAAGTCATAATATCTCAAAATTGTAATACAAATTCTACATTAATATGAAAGCAACGAAAAAGTTTCCAGACCAGAATCCCCTTAAATAATCAATGAAAAAAGCTGTATTGGACCTAAATAAATCAATCTGATAAGAATATTTTTTTTAAATAGCAATCTAAACAAACAAACGTGGAAAGAATTTTAAAAAAGAAACCAGCACATAGAAACAAATGTCAGAAGTACCTTGTCATGAATCCAGGTCATATTGGAACTGTAAGAACATGGTTGAAGTTGGACAGTGCTTCCATCTTGACCAGATGTAGTCAGACATGATTCTTCTCTACGAAGATGGTTGCTGTAAGTTAATGACAAAACCTGAAACACGATGAACAAAACAAGCAATAAGAACAGTCTTCAACACACACAAATATAAGGAAGAACTTATTTTATTTTTTACAATTTCTTCTATGAGAGGGAGGTGCGATAGTATAGTGTTTATTAGATCCGCTTCTTATGCGTGTGGTCTATGCATATCATTCTGCCCCTGGTGTTAATCTTATTTAGTTTACTGTTTGTTATAAATTTCTTTGAATAGCTTTTGTGATGCAAATTTAAAAATTGCAAAAATAGAATGCATGTCTGGAAGCTCTGAGATTACATGTGTCTATTTTAAGCATCAAATTTGCTGGTATGATAACAACAGAAGGAGGAAGTTTCAATATTAAGAACAGTTTTATTATTATTTTATGGACAAAAACATCAAATGGAAACACTACCTGACTAGCACTGCCGCCATTCTGACAAAAAAACATTCCAATGTCAAAGACAGTGTTCTCATCTTTCTGTAAAGTGTCTAAACATAGACTAGATTCTGCATTTCTCACCTGCAAACAAAAATATCTGTATTTGCTATGCTTTTTCTAGGAATTCAATCTACAATCATTACTTGACTATAGGCACGGGTCAACGGTGATGGCCTCCCATAACCAACCAAATCAGGCTGTGGTACTATAAAGTGGAGTCTTCTATTTGTGAAATCTAACAAGTAGCTATCTATACAAATTGATGTCCTATTGGACAATATGCAATTGTAGCTGGAAAGAAGTCAGAATGATAATGACTAGACTTGAGGATTATAATCCAATAGTTGTGGTCCCAACAGTCCTTCAGAATTTCTCTTCTCTCATGTCCCCCTCTGAAGAAGTCATGCACAAATCATCATGTCCCCCCCCTCTGAAGAAGTCATGCACAAATCATCCTGTCCTCCCTCCCCTCTGAAGAAGTCATGCACAAATCATCATGTCCCCCTCTGAGGAAGTCATGCACAAATCATCCTGTCCCCCTCTGAAGAAGTCATGCACAAATCATCCTGTCCCCCCCCTCTGAAGAAGTCATGCACAAATCATCATGTCCCCCCCCTCTGAAGAAGTCATGCACAAATCATCATGTCCCCCTCCCTGAAGAAGTCATGCACAAATCATCCTGTCCCCCTCCCTCTGAAGAAGTCATGCACAAATCATCCTGTCCCCCTATGAAGAAGTCATGCACAAATCATCCTGCCCCCTCTGAAGAAGTCATGCACAAATCATCATGTCCCCCCCCTCTGAAGAAGTCATGCACAAATCATCCTGTCCCCCTCCCTCTGAAGAAGTCATGCACAAATCATCATGTCCCCCTCCCCTCTGAAGAAGTCATGCACAAATCATCATGTCCCCTCCTCTGAAGAAGTCATGCACAAATCATCATGTCCCCCTCCCTCTGAAGAAGTCATGCACAAATCATCATGTGCCCCCTCCCTCTGAAGAAGTCATGCACAAATCATCATGTCCCCCTCCTCTGAAGAAGTCATGCACAAATCATCCTGTCCCCCCCCTCTGAAGAAGTCATGCACAAATCATCATGTCCCCCCCCTCTGAAGAAGTCATGCACAAATCATCATGTCCCCCCTCCCCTCTGAAGAAGTCATGCACAAATCATCATGTCCCCCCCCTCTGAAGAAGTCATGCACAAATTATCCTGTCCCCCCCCCCCCTCTGAAGAAGTCATGCACAAATCATCCTGTCCCCCTCTGAAGAAGTCATGCACAAATAATCATGCCCCTCTCTGAAAAGTCATGCACAAATCATCATGTCCCCCTCTGAAGAAGTCATGCACAAATCATCATGTCCAGCCCCTCCTCTGAAGAAGTCATGCACAAATCATCATGTCCCCCTCCCTCCTGAAGAAGTCATGCACAAATCATCATGTTCCTCCCTCTGAAGAAGTCATGCAATCATCCTGTCCCCTCTGAAGAAGTCATGCACAAATCATCCTGTCCCCCTCTGAAGAAGTCATGCACAAATCATCCTGTCCCCCCCCTCTGAAGAAGTCATGCACAAATCATCTGTCCCCCTCCCTCTGAAGAAGCATGCACAAATCACCCATGTTCCCCTCCCCTCTGAAGAAGTCATGCACAAATCATCATGTTCCCCTCCCTCTGAAGAAGTCATGCACAAATCATCATGTCCCCCTCCCTCTGAAGAAGTCATGCACAAATCATCATGTCCCCTCCCTCTGAAGAAGTCATGCACAAATCATCATGTCCCCCTCCTCTGAAGAAGTCATGCACAAATCATCATGTCCCCCTCTGAAGAAGTCATGCACAAATCATCCTGTCCCCCCCTCTGAAGAAGTCATGCACAAATCATCATGTCCCCCCCCCTCTGAAGAAGTCATGCACAAATCATCATGTCCCCCCTCTGAAGAAGTCATGACAAATTATCATGTCCCCCTCTGAAGAATGTCCAAAAATGACAAATCATCATGCCCCCTTTCTGAAGAAGTCATGCACAAATCATCATGTCCCCTCTGAAGAAGTCATGCACAAATCATCATGTGTCCCACCCCCTGAAGAAGTCATGCACAAATCATCATGCCCCCTTCTGAAGAAGTCATGCACAAATCATCATGTCCCCTCCTCTGAAGAAGTCATGCACAAATCATCAGTTACACTCTGAATCCATCTCCATGTGGCCTTACTCTTCTCCACTTTGCCGGGATGCCTCCTTCCATAATGGTCCTGTCCAACACTGTATGTCTTTTTATATTTCCAAAATACTTTGATTTCTTATTATTATTTGTAGCATTAGCCAGTATTCTTTGGTTTTGAGTTCATTCTGGATAGATCTATTTGTTCTCTTCTCTGTCCATCTTATAAAGAGGACTCTTCTGTAACATTGAAATTCTGACTACAGGATAGAGAACAAATATGAACAGCTTTATGATGAAATGGCATCCATTGTAAAGGCTCAAGATGTAATCATCCTCTTGCTATGAACATTTGGACAGGTCTAAAATATAGTAGAACACAGCATGACCAGCAAGCATACTGGTGGTTGGGAATGTGCATAGCAAACTCTACCTTGGCTGATGTATAATTAAGCAACACAGAGAACTACCTAGAGCTAGGGCTGACCAATTCTGGCTCCAGTCTGGGGTAGGTTGAAAATCAAGATAACCCAGCTCTAGCACCCTGGAGAAATCACTTCAGCCTTCACCTCATGGTGTCGACACAATACAGGAAGATGAGAAGAGCTCTTCAAGGACAGTTTCAGGCACTACATCCATTGTCTCTGAAGACTAACAGGATGCCATCATCATCCCAGGTCTTCAATGCTAAGTATAACATAAATACTACATGGCAATGGGCTGAAGGACAAGAGTCCAAATACTGTTGGATCATTGCAGAAGAGGCACGTGACAATTCAATACACTCACACTCCAAAAACCACACTCACTCCACTAGGAATGTTTTATGAAGGGAGGTCTGGTGATTTTTTTTCTGTCTGGCATTAATATACAATATAGTTAAAGCTAAAAATAGACAGCAAAAAAAAACAAATGATGGGGTTTTAAAACGGGCCTGCACACAAAGAAACCTTATCAAAAGATTAAGAATCAGACAATCAAGGCTCTTCGGCATATAATGTGAAAAGGAGGTTTAGAACATTTGATGACAATGGTTACAATTCAGGGAAGGAGAGATCATGAAAGGCAGAGGTCGAAGATGTTGGATGGTCTGGCATCGTGACTTGATAACAGATCGTCGCCAGAACTGATTATCTACACCGGAGAGAGAGAGAGAGTTGTAGAGAATCGCCTATTCCGGCAGGCATGGCACTTAATTGATTGATAGTTAAAAGGTTATCAAAGTCATTGTGACCTGCCACGTAATGTAAGACCCATTTTAGCTTTCTGTACTTGTTTTGAAGTTATACGACAAAATTCAGAAATTTAAGATATGATTTTAAAAAAATATAGTTTAAATTTATATTGAAAAAATCAAACTTACCATACCCCATGCTCTGACATTCTCGTCTGGGATGAATTTATCTGGATAAACATTGTCCAGATACCACTTGAAACTCTTACAATTTAATGTCTGTCTGAGTACCTTCCTGTCTGAGATATCTCCATAGTCTTGAGACTGTCAAATACAATTGTGAAGACTTTATATAAGATCACAAGGAAAATTAAATAAGGCAGAGATTCTCAAACAATGGAAGGATATGAGAAACTAAAAATGAAGTTTGGTAAGAGAATGAGACTAGAATCAATAGCCTTCTCTGTTCACTTCAGCATAACCACACACAAAACACTCATTGCGATGATTTATATGACTTGAGCAATGTTAAGTGTGTCTTTACAGCACAGTTGCAATATTTGTGCCTTTCAGCCCAGCAATTTCATGATGTTTTGTTTTGGGTTTGCTCTAGCAGTTTTTTCAAGAAAGATTTGGTTCAATTTAACTTTTTACATCTCACATTTTGCCTAGGCAGTGACTTTACAGCCTGCTCTTTCAGTTTTTCAACTGTCAATGTTTCTTTCACGTGCTCATCTTGAACATAGGACCTATATTTTATTGTTGGTCTCCAATAGAACTAGAACCAGGCACCAGATTTAACCCATGCTGAGAATAGAGTTCCCTGGAGAATAGCATGATCACTGCACATGAGAAGTGAACCAAAAACTTTTAATATATGAGACAATCAGTGTACCTCAGTGCGACAGAAACTCAGTGAATGAGTATCCCAGATCTGATGAAAGAATTATCCTAAAAATTAAAAAAATGTCTCATCTTATGTCACACTCTATCTTTGCACACTTATCATGCACATAAAGAGTATTGTGTAAGCTGGTCTACTTACTAGCATATCCCTGCGGTGCATGTAAAAAAATCTTTTATAGTCATCCATCCAAACCTCGGCAAGACGCACAGAGTTTATCCCATGTGTGTCTTTGTTACCTGCATGTCATAAAACAAAAGTAAAGTAAAGTAAAGGAACCTTTTTTATACCATGAGGTATTTAGGGTAATACGGGTTTTAGGTCCGTATTTTTCATTGACCATCGGCACATGCTGGGTGATGTGGTCAACATCACGACGGCCGCCTTTACTTCTCAATTGCTTTTTCTGCTACCCAATTGAGGCTGGGTTGACCTGAGAGCCGTTACTGACAGAGAAAATTCCACAACCTGCATGTTTTATCAATGAAAAAATTGTCCAGTTTTATTTCAAATAACTTTAGTATCTCCTTCTTTTCTTCTTTGTGTTTGTTCTTTACGACCAATTTTAATCACACTTTGTGATATGTTTGATCTTTGCCAAGAACGTGTATACGTTGCACATTGGTTTGGTAGGCCCCTAAACGCATAGACTTCTACATGTTTAGGACATCCGATTTCAGCCAAACCTCCTTAGTCGCCTCTTACGACATGTGTGGCAGGTGACAGTGGTTCTATTCTTTACACCCCATATTTGGGCCCCGTAACCACTCGGGCGACTTTAGTATCTAAAATTACTCTTTTTTTTATAGTAAACAATTCAGATATTTTTGTCAGAGATATCTTTTACTTGTACTTAATTGCAAAATTTACACAGTGTTATTTTGGCTTTACTCATGATTTTCTCTTCTATGTCATTCATGTTTAAAAAGTATTTGTTATAATGTGTTGTACTTTACAGCGGGGCAAAGATATCCATTTTCAGTACATAATTTTTTTAACCAGGTTTGTATTCCCTATTTGATACCTACTCACTTTACTAGACTGCAATGATGCAGGTTGTTATTAAGTTCATCACTTGAAAGTGAAGTAAAGTCTTCATCAGTTCTGGTTCATTGACCCTGATTCCTGTCATCTCCTTCAATGCATCACCCTCACTCTAGATTTTATGATTAAATAAATCATTGGTACATACACGGCCCATCACATAGAAACAAGTATGAATGACTGGATCTGAAGATAGGTACAAATTCTAAATGACTCCCATACATCCATACCTGACAAGATAAATAATTTGTCCACACACAATTTCTCACCTGGAAATGTGTATGGATGACGTGATCTAAATATGTGTCCAACTCTAGAACAAGGTACAAACTCCAACTGACCTCCACACATCCACACCTGATGGCAACATAAATAATGAGCAGTGATTTATAAAACTTTTCTAAGGTATAAGATACTCAAAATGATATCACAAATAATGTATGTGTGATTGCTTAAAGTCTATGATAGAACGACAAAGATCAGAATACTAAGAGCATGCATATTCTCAATGGCAACATATGGGTGTGAAGCATGGACATTTAATAAGGCAGTGGAAAAACATATATGTGCTTTTGAATATAAGTGCCGCCCGTGTGGTATCGGGGCTTGCAAGGGGAGCAAAGAATAGTACGATTGCGACCTACAAGGCATGTCATAAGAGGCGGCTGATGTAGGACCTAGGGAAGCTACCTAGTAAATAAAAAAGCATCGCAGAAATTGGATGTGTTGACCTACTTGATGACACATAACTGTCACAATGTATAATCGCTCTTAGGCTCAGATCACATACAAATCACAGAGTGGTTAACAAGTGGTCAATATGGAGCGTTCTAAGAAGAATGTAGTGTTAAAGAAAAGTCATCCGCATATTATGGACAGAGAATTTAACAAATAGATCTATCCAGAAAGAACTCAAAATCAAACAAAACTGGCTGATGCTACAAATAAAAATGAGAAAATTGAAGTATTTTGGACATATCAAGAGACACAAAGATTGGAGAAGATCATTATGGAAGGAGGTAGCCCAGCAAAGAGGAGAAGAGGAAGACCATGGAGAAGATGGATACAGGATGTAACTAATAACTTGAGTATGATGGCTGCAGAGGTAGGATATCTGGCCTGTGAGAGAGAGAGAGAGAGAAATTCAGAAGGACTGTTAGGATGGCAAAGTTCTGCTCAGGACAAGCTATTTAATGATGACTGCTTAAAGTAACATATCTCTGGCATAAGCTTCAACTTGAGGTGATGTGATTGTTTACATACATTTTTTTTCATATAAAGCTAGTTTAGCTGAAGCATTGTTCTCTTACTAGCAACAACATGATGAATATATCATGATAGATGGAAAAACGTCCAACAATTTGAGCACACATTCCCTCTAGTATAGTGGGTTGGTGATAACAACTATAAGTGACAAAAAAATATACTGTTATATAAACAACAACTAAAAAGACGTTCAAATAAAAAATAGTCTTTGCTGCTGCTGGAAACAAAAACAATAATTGATTTTTATAGGTTTTTTATTTATTTATTTCAGGAAATATTGCTTTTTTCAGACATATTTTAATTTACTCCTTTATTGTAACATTTAATTATTTTATTACTGTGCTGTACAGTGAAATGCTTTACATTGTCAATGTTTTGCTTAGAGAGAGCATTATAGCATTTCATATTACTGTTTTATATACACTTAAAGGGGTGCAGGATTAGTTTGATAGTAATGAGTTGAATTTGTACAGTGGTCACTTCCCAGTGGTCACTTCCCAGTAGTCACCCAACTATAAATGGGTATCCTGACTTCTGGACATAGAAGAAAATTTAGAAACATTACCAAAGTTGTGGCTGACACTTTCAGCTTGATAACAGGGACTGAGTACCTATGAGGATACCATATGTGCATAGTTGTTAATTTTATATATATATATATATATATATATATAATAACAGAGCAGTTCACCTATTTAGGTAGCAATTTTGATTGCACAGGAAATGTTAAAAAGAAATTATGATACGAATTGGCAAAGCAACATCAGCTTTTAAAAGTCTAAATAAAATATGGAACTGCAAGTAATTTAAAACTAAATTACGAATTTTCAATTCAAATGTTGTATCAATCCTAACATATGCCAGCGAGAGTTGGAAAATGACTAAAGATATAGAAAGCAAGTTGAATGCATTTGAAAATAGATGTCTGCGAAAAATAATGAATATAAAATGGAATGAATTCAGAAGAAGTGATGAAATCAGAGACATGTCTGGTCAATCACTAGTGACAACTGTTATAAGAAAGAGAAGATGGAGATATGTTGGGCACACCTTGAGGAGAAATGATCAACAAATATCAAAGCAGGCATTGAAGTGGGATGCAAAGGGTTCAAGAAAGAGAGGTTGACCTAAAGAGACCCTGAAACGAACTTTGCTGAGAGAGGCAGAAAATATCGGTCTCAGTTCCATGGAGGAGATTGAGCGAGTTGCCCAGGATAGAGCGGTATGGAGAAATTACTTGCAGGCCCTATGTAACGTATAACGGTCAGAGAGGAATTATTATTATTATTATTATTATATATATATATATATATATATATATATATATATATATATATATTTATAGTCAAATGCAGATGTGGATAAAATAACCCAAGAGTCGAATTCAAATAATTATGAAATAAATTAACTGCTTTTTGCAGATGATCAGTGTCTGATACACCAAAACGAACAAGACCTACAACAACATATTGACACCTTGAAATAAAATTGTATAAATCATGACATGAAAATCAATAACACTAAAACCAAAATAATGAATATAGAAAGAAAACATAATAAACTAAACATACATGTCAATGACACTACAATCAACCAAGGGCAAGAATTAAAATATGTAGGAAGTATATTCACAGAAGATGGAAGACTAGACAGAGAGATAAAATCTAGAGCACAAAAAGCAAATGCTGCAACCTACTCTAACCCCATTGTTAAGGCGCCCAAACATCTCGACGACTGCTAAATAACAGAACATAAACAGCATTTTCATGCCTACTCTGTTACCAGAGCCAAACATGGACAGTGAGGAAAGAAGTCGCCAAAAATAACTACATATGAAATGCAATGCCTACTAAAAGTTACCATTAACACCAGAAAAGACGGCGTCACCAACATCAGTATAAGAAAGTTGAGACAGAACCTTACTTGAATTACATTGAGAAACAAAAAATGAAGTGGTTCGGGCACTTAATAAGAATGCAATTATTAGGATTATAATTAATATAGAAACTATACAGTCTTCTACAACAGAACATTGGGAAAGAAGGCGAGAGATAAACCACACAAAAAATGGATATATGGCATAGCAGAATCCTGTCAAAAAGCAAAAATAGCTATCACCCAAGCCACTAGAGCAGCGCAAGACAAACACCGAAAACTATGACACTGTGCAACAACCAGGTAACAGTGTGACGACAAAAGAAGATAAAGATAACAATTTATAATTTCAGTTGCTTTTTCAATTTAAATACAGTCATAACAGATTAGGTATCATCTCTTTGTAATGATATGTTAAATTTTAAATATACTTGGTTTTGATGCTGATTTATCTTGTTGAAATTTGATTAAGCAATTGTGGACAAAGATGTGATACCATAAAACTGGTCTTACTCTGACTGTGTACATCTTCCTGTCGTTGTTCTCATCAGTACTTCAGTTAGTGCTAGCTAGTTTTTATTAAGGTGGTCATAAGCAATTTTGCTGTGTGTGTGTTTGTTTCACATCAAGCTGTAGTCTAGTATGATGTCTAGATAAGTTGCTATTTTTTATATTCCTGTCTTCTTATATGTATGCCTCTATTTGTTTAGACTATTCTATTTTGTTTTCTCTAAATCTAAACTCTTACTCTGAAAGACAGTTCAAGATTCTCACCACCCCATACGTCCATGCCTGGATCGTAAGCACCAATTTCAAAAAAGTACTTGCGCTCCACTGCAAACAATCCTCCAGCCATTGTCGGAGACCTGCACAGAACAATTTATAAAATATGCAAACCAAAACATAAATCTTCATGGAAGATATCATCATCATCATATGCATGCAGAGTCATCGATAGCGAAGTTGACAACACCCTGCACTAGTGATCACATGCCATGGAAATTATGGAGTTCAAGACCAGCTTGGTAAAACGTTCTCGCAGTGCACCTCAACAGCAGGCCAGAAAATCTCAATTATGATAACAAATTCCAATAACTGAATCAAGGTTTTATAATTTATATTATCCCCAACACTAAAAATATTCATCTATTTGACTAAAAAATATAAAGAACATATGTTTCACTTGATCATGTAATTGACTGTGAAGTCAAACAATTTTTCAGTGTAGGTAGCAATGTAATATTTTCTTACAAAACCAGAATTGGTGTTATAGAGGTACATTTTTATAAGTTTTATAGTGACTCAAGTGCTGATACAGTCAAGTGATTTGAGCACTTGTTTCTCAATTGAAATAAACAAGATCTATTTTCTGGTTCTTGTATGCTTCAGTCAACCAAGCCTAAAACGTAATTATCTGATTCACTGAGTTAGAAAAAATGGCGAAACACGTAAAAACAAAGTTTTGTAAAACGCTTCAACCAAAAGGCCTTTATCAAGCAAATGATGCTGGCAAGATGAAGAATTTCACCTCTTGCACAACATGTAGAGTCAAACAATAAGTTCCTAAGGTCCTAAAATGAAAATATGTGACTAAAAACGAATAACGAAATAAATGCAGCAGAAAACTAGAAGTGGAAATAAAAAGATAAACAATACAAATAAAATATATATATTTTGATCTTTGGTCTATTTTGGCTTTACTCATACTGTTGGCAACAGATCTGTAAAGTATGATTGGCTGTAAAGCACTGTCACAAACTCTGTTGCGAGCCAGAGATCCATTTTCCCGTTAAAGACTGGCTATACTTCAGTCATACTGCTCATCGGCACACCCTAAGCTTGGTTAACATCGATGAGAATATCACTTTACGTACAACAAAACTAAAAAGACGCCTTAGCCACAATGACCACAAAAAATGGACAGCCATTTTGTTGACATCAGAAAGGAGTTTAACCAGTGAGCCACAGGAACCATGAGCCTACATATACCTCAATATATGTATAGGGAAAATTATCACCTATGAATTTGCTAAGAGTGCTATGAGATCAGTTAAATATGAAAATAAAAATTGTGGCATATCCTTTTACAGGACTTGGCCATCAACAACAGTTAACGAGTCGTTCATTTTCTAGGCACCACTTATATATTCAGAAGTTTTCCATTGCTTTCTGAAAGGTGAGATCTATTTTTATCACTCGTAAAAATCCAAGGGAACTAATTTGATTCCTAACTTGTCCGCCGCGGAGTATGAACCAGGTACGCTTGGCTTGTGATCGAGCTCACTACCGCTTAAGCTACAGACGCTCACATCAGTTAAATATACAATAACAATATCCAATTCTCTGATACATAATAAACAATTTTCTATTCATTAAACTTACCTGACAGGTAATGTATACTCTGAACTCTCTACTGGTCTTGGAGACCCATTCTTGAATGTAAAATGCAAGCTCCATGAGAAGCCACCAATCTGATATCCACCATTACCTGAGTACTCCAATGTCATATCATCTATGGAATCAATAATTGGGCACACTACCTTTCTCCGATTTTCAGATATCCGACTGAGCAAGGGTTCAATCCTAACAAAAGAAATGAAGTTTCCACTTACAAAAAAAGGTTCAGATTAAAAGTACAATTTTACAATATCATGTGTTGCTGTGATATACAATAAATATGAAAGATATTAACACATAAAGATAAATTATGCCACAAATGAGTAAGCATGTGGGTTTGCTGTACCACACAAATAGTTTGATATACTATGGTTGGTTTTTTACAAGAGGTGTGGTTTTATATTTACAAATTAAAGAGCCCTAGTAATAGTTGTCCATTGCAAGATATAATGACAACAGCCTCATATGTGTTGTTACACCTTTCTGGTGTGTGCGGAGGACTGTAGAGTCCAAACCTGGAAAGCAATCCACTAACACAGGTTTTACATGTGGATGTTGTGTGTTCTATCTTTTCACACAGCCTGTTTTCTCTGCATCTCAGCAGTACAAAGATTCTCAGCTATGCAAGTTCCTCTTGTGTTGTTGCTGTGCCACATTTGGCAAGGTCTCTATATTGAGACATTTTAGAAACACTTTAAGAGTGTCTTTAAAGCATTTTTCTCTCCACAAACTGGTCGTTTGTCATCAAGCTCATCATGCATCAGCTATTTTGGGATGCATTTATCAGGCATCTACACAAAGTTACCGACCCAATTCACTGAGTCGCCTTCTGCAACGGAGAATCTTGGCTGTCAGGAGGACTTTGGTATCTAGAATTAGGTTCTACCATTTTATTCTATAAAAATAATAATGTCTTGTGCCTTTGATGGAAAGACCAAAAAAATGGCATTCAGGTGGTACAAAGCTATTACTTCTTTTCTCTTATCCTGTTTTGTTTCACAGCATCAGGATAAAAAGAGATTTATAGAACAGGCTTTTGTCTGTGTTTCATAAATAGTGTTTTTACACTGTCTCTGTTATTTCTGTGGTCCACCTTTTGCATGGATGACCTTTTGCTTTGTATCCATTGTATCAGAGTAGCAATGCTCTTTGAGGCACACTATCTGCTGGTAATCTGCTTATGAAACCAAACCATTTAATTTGTTATTTCTTGTTGAAGTTCAGTACTGATGTTGTACCCACTTTTCTCCTGATGTCTTCATTTCTAAGTCGGTCTCTTCTTGATGCTCCCAGCATTCTCCATAGACAGTTCAGCCCTGTTGCTATTAGTTTTCTTCTATCATTTGATGTCAGCTTTCAGGTTTGGCACTGATAGCATAATATTGGGAGCAAGATTGTGCTGTACAATGCTCTTTTAGTCTTCATGGTGACATGTTTGCATTTCAAAATTGGTGCCATTTGTCCTTATTTTAAGCTGCTTCTAACACAAATATTTCAGCTTCATAGTTGGAGCATACCTCCTGCACACAACAAATAGCTGGTTGGATTTTCTGTCTGCGTAATATATATATATATATATATATATTTCATAATCTGCTTTGGTGAATTCACAAACACTCAATTTATTTTTCCCAAATTCGAAAATCGCAAGGAGTTGAGTCAAACAAGACTTGCAGTGAATCCTCACAGTTTTCCAAACATACTAAATACAGAGTTAATGTGAAGTGCAATAGTAAAATGAGCTAACTTTGGTTGTCCATTTCTATCAAATATAGTCAACTACAATGCAAACTTCAGAACAGTGACAAATTATTAACCAAAAATACTTTATATTGAACAAGTTCAAATGACAGTTGTTTTTAACAGTAAATTGCAATGCTATAACTACAGCAAACATCTTACATATGCTACAAGTGGGTCTGCTGCACAATATATGTGTATTACACCCAGTATTTAGATTTGGTGAGGCTCCTAAGTTATAAGAAATCTTGAAGACCACTTTCTAATAAAATTACTTAATATGGTCTCACAAAACTTGAAAACATATTTTTTATACTAAAAATGTGAGCACCTGGAGATTATTTAGCTTGTATGTAAATCTGGCCCTGACATCTTTAACTTTGGTTGCCATATTTATATAGGTTTAATTGCCAATGACAGCTCAATTGCCTCATTTTAACACAAAATTATTTAATATGGTTTAAAACTCATGAGATAATATGTTCAGTATAAAAATGTGTACCATCCTGTGCTGGCTTCACAATGGGAATCCATGAAAATGAGAACATCTCCAGTAGCTGCCTTTGCTCCTGCTATCCTGGCTCTGATAATACCAGACCTTTTAGTAGTACGAACCAGCCGAACAATACCATCTGGCCATGTGTCTGCTATGTAAGCCTTCAAGTTTTCTCGAAGAAAATCTAGAAATTCATGTAGTTATTGTTTATTATGATGCAATCATGAACAAGATACTGGGACATACAATCTGTTTCAGTTAACCATTGCAAAAGTTAAATATATTTTAAGCTGTCAAGCTATCTTTAAAGACACAAAATGTACTTTTTATTTAAGACAGTATCATCATCATCATCAAATAGCTTGTCCTGAGCAGAACTTTGCCACCCCAACAGTCCTCCGAATTTCTCTCTCTCATAGGCCAGATGTCCTGCCTATGCAGCTGTCAATCTATCTTTAAAGACACAAAATGTTCTTTTTATTTAAGAAAGTGTACATCTAAATCTCCAATTGTACTTTAGCAAACATTTCCACTATATTTTCTTTGCCTTCTTAAATTCACATAATGATTGGATTATCGAAAAAGGGGGAAGACTGCAGTAAAACTTGGTAAATAGCAAAACACGTACAAGCAAAGTACTATAGTTTTACAAATACATAAACAGTGACGATAAACAGCAACGTTTCGACCAAAAGGCCTTTATCAAGCAAGCGACACAACAGGAGTGACAATTATAGAGAACACTTACAAATGGACGATAACGGAAACATGCAAATGTATCTAATGAACTGGGAATAAAAACGAATAACGAAATGAGTGCAACACAAAACTAGAAGTAGAAAAGAAGAGAAACAATATACAATCAAGTGAAAATATAAATTATATATATGAAGCAAATACACATATAGATTACAAGGCATGAGATGAGAAAGTACTAAGAAGCATAGTAATGTAATGCGTTGAGTCCAAGAGGCAGCAAGGTACCATATAACGAAATAAAACGGTTCTCCAGAGCAAATCGACTACGATCATCAGAGGAACATGATCGGATGGCTGTGACCTGGACATCGCAAGCTCCTGAATGGCCAGTATCATTGAAATGGGTAGCTACAGGGGTCACAGAGCATTGGCGTATATCGCGCAAGTGTTGGGCGAATCGGTCACTGAGCCTCTTTCCGGTTTCCCCAATATAGGCCTTGTTGCACCGCTTGCAGATAATGGCATAGATAATATTACAGGACTCGCACGTGAAACTGTCTTCAATAACGAACGTGGCTTTTGGAAAAGACACAGTGTGGGTCTGTATTACATAAGCACACGTGTTGCAGCACTGACGGCCACACTGGATGGTGCCAAAATGACTGGATATTACGCTGAGGGCGACTGTGAACCAACATATCCTTAAGACTTCTGTCCCGTCTGTGTATCATAGATACATTGATGATTGTATTGGCATTACCGATATGCCTGAAGCCGATTTGTCACGCTTCATTAATTTTATTAATGTCTTCAATCTGGCTATTCGGTTTACATCTCACATCTCTACCTCTTGTGTCAACTTTCTTGAAATCACTATCACTATCAGCCTATCCACCATCACTACATCAGTATACTACAAGCCTACTGATGCACATAGTTTTCTTCTTTATACCTCTTCCCATTCCCAGGCTTGTCGTGACTCTTTACCATTCTCTCAACTCTTGCGCCTTCGTCGCCTCTGTAGCGAGGACAATGATTTTCTCGATAGAGCTCACGAGATGCTTGATTTCTTTCATAAGAGCTTATACCCAGATAAGGTGCTTGCATCTGCTATGCGGCACGTTCAGCAAATTTCTCGCCAGGAGGCTCTCTCTAACCAGCATAGAACTTCCAATTCTGACAGGGTGAAACTTGTCTTAACTTTCCACCCTCATAGTTCCCTTGTGAAGAAAGTCTTATTCCGTCATCTCTCCATTCTTCAGTCTGATCCTGAGACACGTTCAATCTTCCAACACTATCCTTTGGTGGCGTACAGACGGGACAGAAGTCTTAAGGATATGTTGGTTCACAGTCGTCTTAAGCGTAATATCCAGAGTCATTTTGGCACCATCCAGTGTGGCCGTCGGCGCTGCAACACGTGTGCTTATGTAATACAGACCCGCACTATGTCTTTTCCAAAAGCCACGTTCGTTATTGAAGACCAGTTTCACGTGCGAGTCCTGTAATATTATCTATGCCATTATCTGCAAGCGGTGCAACAAGGCCTATATTGGGGAAACCGGAAAGAGGCTCAGTGACCGATTCGCCCAACACTTGCGCGATATACGCCAATGCTCTGTGACCCTGTAGCTACCCATTTCAATGATACTGGCCATTCAGGAGCTTGCGATGTCCAGGTCACAGCCTTCCGATCATGTTCCTCTGATGATCGTAGTCGATTTGCTCTGGAGAACCGTTTTATTTCATTATATGGTACCTTGCGGCCTCTTGGACTCAACGCATTTACATTCCTATGCTTCTTAGTACTTTCTCATCTCATGCCTTGTAATCTATATGTGTATTTGCTTCATATATATAATTTATATTTTCACTTGATTGTATATTGTTTCTCTTCTTTTCTACTTCTAGTTTTGTGTTGCACTCATTTCGTTATTCGTTTTTATTCTCAGTTCATTAGATACATTTGCATGTTTCCGTTATCGTCCATTTGTAAGTGTTCTCTATAATTCGTCACTCCTGTTGTGTCGTTTGCTTGATAAAGGCCTTTTGGTCGAAACGTTGCTGTTTATTGTAACTGTTTCTGTATTTTGTAAAACTATAGTACTTTGCTTGTACGTGTTTTGCTAATGATTGAATTAGTACTACAGGCAGACCAATATGTGCTCAATTTCCACAGTACATGTTAAAGGGTATGCACACTGATGGCATCGGTGATTCGTTGGTTAAACACTACTCATACTCGTGGTTAAGAGACTCTTGCAAAGTTTGATTCCAACTTCTTTTTATAGCAAAATAGATGTTACTGTACTCCACTGTTACACAGACACTTACCCTGATCAGAGAAATCATCTAACAATACAACTTCATGCAGATACTCAGGTGGAGATCTGTTGACAATGCTATGTACTGTGCGAAGGAGCGAAGACCAAGCTTCATTATGGAATATAACTACAACACTTGCCTTTGGTAGCACTTTAGAGTATTTGATATTCTTGCATCTAAATAAAGCAGAACACAATCAATATATATAAATACAGCATATGTAACAATAAAATATTGATAACATAACCAACATTAATCTTGTTGCTGATGTAGAAAACTATAGCTGCTGAGATTACTAATTTTTTTTAATATCTTATGTCAAGTGAACTTGATACAGTGTTGATCTAGGGGTTATTTTTCTTTCTTCCAAATTTTCCAACTTTCTGCAGAATGTTGATATGTCATAGACATCAGACTCTTTTCTGTAAGTTTCATACAGGGTGACATACTATGCAGTCCCCTTCATCAATTGGGTCTTCTCCTTCTTCTTCTTCGAAGGCTCCATACAGACCACTTGTTAAACACTCTGTCACCCTAGTGTTACCGGGGCCTAAACTTGGGGTGTAAAGAATAGAACCACTGTTACCTGCCACGCATGCCGTAAGAGGTGACTAAGGAGGTTTGGCTAAAATCGGATGCATGTGTCCTAAACGTGTAGAAGTCTATGCATTTTGGGGGCCTACCAAACCAATGTGCAACGTATACACGTTCTTGGCAAAGATCAAACATATCACAAAGAGTGATTAAAATTGGTTATAAAGAACGAACGCAAAGAAGAAGAAGAAACACTCTGTGTGATTTGTATGTGATTTGACCCTATGAGTGACCGTACGTTGTGTCAGTTATCCGCCTACAAGTAGGCCAGCACATCTGATTTCTGCAAAGCTTTTTATTTACTAGGGTAGCTTCCCTAGGTTCCTACATCAGTCGCCACTTATGACATGCTTTGTAGGTTGCAGTGGTACTACTCTTTGCTTCCCTAGTGGGCCTCGGAACTACACAGGCAAGGTCTTCTCCAAATATGCAGTATAAAGTATATGTGGTCACATTCTGAGAAATCAAAAGGAACTACTATGTCTTGCACAGTCACCTTTCACTTCCCCTACCTGTCCTAAATCTATTTTGGGAACCACTTACACAATATGCTAAACACTGGGATTAGGCATTGATCTTTTGTTATTCCCACCAGCTTAATATACAATGCTGTGCTTCAGTATATTGTATTACATGGGGAATTGTGTATCGGGCTGCTCTAATGTGGCTATTCATTCCCTAAGTGTGTAATACACCTATTGCACACTCAAGGTTTCAAGAATGCATAATATGAAGATACTTGGGGGTTTTTGTTTGTGTTCTAACTATGACAAAGGCATTTGATACTGTCGATAGAAAAGACTTATGAAAGGTCATGGCAAAATGCGGCTGCCAACAAAAATGTATCAATATGGTGCAGCAGCAGCAAGATGACATGCAGGCTACAGTTTATCAATATAAGGAAGACTGCAGTAAAACTATGTAGCAATGGTGGAACGTTGCTGTGTATCGTTATTATTTTTGTATTTTGTAAAACTGCAGTACTTAGTTTTTACGTGTTTCACCAGGGTACAGTTTCGGAAAGTGGGAAGCTATCAGAGTCCTTCTCAGTGTTAAATGGAATTAAATAAGGGTGTGTACTTGCTCCAACGCTGCTCAGTATCATGTTCTCTGCTGTGCTTAACTATGCTTCTAAAAACAGAAGTACAGGGATCTATATTAGATACCACGTTGATGGGAAAACTGTTCAAACTCAAAAGTATACAGGCAAAGACCACAATTAAACCGCACACTATAAGTGATCTTATGTTTGCTGATGATTGCACCCTTACTGCTGGCTTAGAAGATGACCTGCAAAACAGCATGAATTGATTCTCTGAGGCTTATTCAAACTTTGCACTTATCATCAACATAGAGAAAAACAGTAATGATGCACCTACCAGTACCTGACAAAAGTTTTCAGGTGTCAACTATCAAATTAAATGATGCAAACATAAAAGTTGTGAATAGATTCGCATACCTTGGCAGCATTCATTGTGTCTCAAAACTACACCATTAATGGTAAAGTGATCATTCGAATCTCCAATGTCAGTAGCTCATTTTTCAGGCTGCAGGGTTGTCATGTTCTGTCTTTATTGAGATGTAGCCTTCCTGTCCATGTTCTTGCATGTCCTAACACTGCCAGCGAACTGAGGTAAAGAATATAGCCTTCTTTTTGTTTTCTGAGCCTGGGTGTTCTCCCCAGATGATTCTTGAGGGGGATTATAGCACATCCATACAGTGTGGACATAGTATCAGTTGCAACTATTGGAGGAATTGCTCCATCAGAGGTTTCTGTAGGGTTACCTCATCATCATCATTGGCCTCTTTGTTTCAGGAGACAATAGGTGTTGCGTCACGTAGAATGTTCTGTGCTGAATCACAACGTTTCATGTGGCTATAATGGCCTATTCTGGAGTGGCAATCCTTGCCACAGTTGCTGCAGGTAAAACTGGAGACTAGATGAAATATTTTGGCCACATTAAACACCACAGCGGTTTGGAGAGACAGATAATGAAAGGCATGTTCCTGGAATGCGAGGCATGGGACGACCAAAGGTGGGATGAAGGTGGCAACAGGACATCAAAGAAACCTTGAACATCATTATAGAAAAGGCAGGAAAACTTGGAAGAGACAGAGAGCTTTTCAGGTGAGCGGGCTGTGATGAATGCAACATTCTGCAAGGGACATGCTACTACTTGACTCACCTGTAAGAAGCTACTCAAACAATTCTAACAATTGTCTATTATAATAAGTATTACATTCATCTACTGTTATAATCATAGTCACCTCCTACAAAAATAAAAAAAACTCACCTGCTATCACGAACATCTTTGACAGATCTTTCTAGAGATATTTTATCACTAGCAATTCTGTTAAAGGCCTCCTTCTTGAAAAGACTGTCTGCAAGTTTGCTTTCTTGGTCTTCCAGGTGCACTGCTGCTCCCTGTTCACCTGGACCTGTCCGATAGGGTTCTAGTTGTCTGTACTTATGAAACCGAATATATCTCTTTGAATACAGCGCTATATCAGATGAAAAACCGATATCTAAATAATGTGCACTGCCAATTAATAATGTGGCAACAGCTATGCAGAATAAAATAGCCAAACGTTTCCTCCTGAAGCATCTAGGTAACAGTCCCATAATTCTCTATCCCTTATTAACCCACTTGGTGATGTCTCAGTTCAGAAACCCTATTGAAATCTTGAATCCAGACTAGTCTGAAAAAAATAATAGTTCATTTATAAATTGTATAGACACTATTCTTCTTCTGCAATCAACTTCTGCTATGCGACTACTCTGATATGTGTTAAAAACAGGGCGGTGTGATTGAGGTCTTCATCAGTCCCCCATTGTTTGTTTTATAGGGTTGTTTCTGTTGGCCAGATTTCCATTCTCACACTGCTCGGACTTGGGCAGTCTTGCAGTATGTGCTCTGGGGACTGCTTTAGTGCTCCACAGGTGCAGGCAACCAAGTTTCTGAGACCCATTCTATGGAGGTGTACTCTGAGACCACAGTGTCCCGTTCTAAGTCTGAAGGCTGTGGTCTGCGCTTTTTTGTTTAGTGTATTTATAAATTATATAGACACTGATGTGTCAGTATCTTATCTCCATTTTTTTTCTTACTAACTACAGTGATGCCACTATTGATACAAGGAAAGAGGGCAGTAAAAATATGTACCAATGGCAAAACAGATAAAAACAAAGTAAGGTAGTTTTACAAAGTAGGAAAGCAAGATGCACAACATTTCGACCAAAAGATCTTTATCAAGCAAAGGATGCAGAACAAACAAAATGGAGACTATTGTCCTATACACCAGAAATCACAGATACAGTGAGACACAGAAAGAGTACCTTGTTTTTATATTTTACAATACTACTTTACTCTGTTTCTACAGTGCTACCATAGCACTCCAGGCAAATACATAGATGCTCAGTTGCTTTCAGAAGATCATGAAATGTAAGAAGGCTGATGGTCCTAGTAATTCAATGGTTGTGTCAATACGAGATTCCCCCTCGTGTGTCCTCATTCCTTCTTGTGTGACATTGTATTTGAAACTGTTGTCATCTCAGGACTGCATCCTCAACAATAACTGTATCAATATATAAAATATAATCAGTTGAGAGTTCTAAAAACATTGCATTTGTGCATGCAAATTTCTTTGAGGTCAGCCTATCAGCTCTTTCTTGACATCAACCTCCACATGACCAGGACCATAAGAGTCTGTCAAAGTTTGAGACCTCTATATATGTCAATCACTTATCCTAGATATATTGGTTCTGGATCCATCAGTGCATGGACTGAGAATTCAATATGATGACTGTCCCAGAAACACACTTCAGAGTAGCAGTAGCTACCTCAAACTTCATTCGCAGTTTAGAGGTTATTTCAGAGTAAACTCCACAACGATCTTGACCTTGACCCTAGCAGAAATTTCATCCTGATTTATTAAGGTGAAATATGGAAACGTGAAGGTAGTTTTATAAAACATGAAAACAAGAGACAGCGATATTTCAGCCAAAAACCTTAAACAATGAGGATACACAAAAGCAACAGAACACAGGATACAAGACCCTGTAAATCTTTGAACGGTGGCACATGAGACCATCCTATCTCTCCCAGATGAATGGATATATGTAAATACAGATGGCTCAGCCTTCAAGGGGATTATTAATGTTGGATATGGTGCACGCATAGAATACCCTGACAAAGCATGCGAGGAAATGAACAAAGTGTGTGGCAAGTACTTTTCAAACTTAGAGGTAGAGATCACTGTCATTGAAGCATAAATGCATCCTCTTACAAACATATTCCATCTCCAACCATATATCAAGTCATTGCTACAGGCATTCGAAAATGCAAACCTAAAGAGCATTGCACGCCAGTCACTGGTACCATCCATCAGTTTATTCATCAACATCTTTGATTCTTCAAGCATACCCTAGAGTGGATACCAGAACACAGTAACATGTAGAAAAGCAAAAGAGCAGACATCCTTGCAAAGGCAGAAACAAACATTCAACAAAATGACAGACCTATAACTCTACAGACTGCTAAACTAATCATAAGAAGTAACAAAAAGGAGTGGCTGAATGAATGGGCACCACATGACCACCCCAAATACAAAATATGTTATAAATTTGCTTACAAGTCAAGAATAAGTCATTATTTTCCACTTTTGAGCTCAGCTTATGCTCCTGAATGCTCACTTACATCGCATTCAAGCAAAGTTTGTCCCACAATACCATTTTGTGATACTGCTCACAAGAAACTGTCCCACATCATCTACTTAAGTGCCATGCACTCAGTGACTTACACCACAAGTATCTACACCTTATTCAGAAGCTGTGAACATTGTACACAAACACACCACAACTTAGACAGATCTGTAAATTTGCTGACATGGTCTCAAGTCAAAGGGCAAAAGCTCAGGTGACTGATGAAATGGAATACTTGATCAGACACAGCTATTTCAGAAATTCATTGCAGTGAGAAGAACAAAACACAAAATGTTGATTGAAGCAGTCTTATGACATAAAATTATATCATAGTTTCTAATTTATAACTATAACTTATAGCTATCTTAACAGCTGCATGTAAACTGGTATTCTATCAGGATTTCTTAGTAAAATATAAATAGTTTAGATAACAACTTGTATTTCCTTCTAGTGTAAATTTTGTGTTCACCTTACAACTGCATCACTGGGTACCTTTGCTGAGCTGTGTGACTGGATAATCTCTACAATCTACAGCACTGTTGAACACAATCATTTCGGTGTATGCAAACTTAGTCCTGAAAATGGGCTATACGGACATACAGTATTATAGTATTGTTAAGTTTTATTAGATAAAAAGAAAACTTTCCTCAACTACACTACCACCCAGATATATTTACAGCTGATATACAATAAAAGACAATGTCATATAGTAGTACTAATACACTAGACAGTGTATAGTGTATACACTAACTTACTGAGGCCTACCACGTAACCACGGCAGTATAGAATAAGAAGTATCTAAAACTATCTTACTCTTACGAAAAGCAAACCTCAACCACTTAGTCTAACAGTTAGTAATAGTAGGACTATTTAGCTAGCTTGAATAAGAAAGTGGGAACGACAATCAGGTCCTGCAACATATTCAGTATTAATGTTGGTAGCACAGACAACTGAATTGTGATACATCTGTGATTTGAATGAAGCGAATATTAATGTGTGTACGTCTGCCCATTTTCCCTTTCAAATGTGCGTCCATTGTTCAGTTAACGAAACAAAATAACGCTGGCTAAACCTAACTACCGCCTACACATTGTTTATTATGTAATGTAGGATTGTAGGGAACTAAAGCCTCTTCAAGTCGAGGCACGCATTTTTCAACCTAACGACGAACCTTGTTTGGGCTATATCAGAGCGTTTAGGCTAACAAACGTGAAAAATGAGAATTAACTCATTTCGGAGAACCTTCACATGCTTCAGAGAGACGACAGCATTTTATAAATGGTAGTAGGACAGCAGACAATACAGTAACAATGTGGGAAATTTGATCATCGTAATTATCTGTTACTCGAATACCAGATACTTTCTGTCTGAATTAGATGGAAACGAATACGAGAAAGAAAAATGTACCAGTTACTTGAATACAACACTGATGTCCTGAAAGAACTAAATGTTACAGAGAATTGGCTGATAAACAACATACTATACAGAAAAATTACATACTTTGGTCACATGAAGCGTCATGATGGCCTGGAGAGAACAATATTAGAGGGCAGGGTCCCAGGACGCAGAGGCAGATCAAGAAGATGGCTACAAGATATTAAAGAAACCATAAATTTGACCATCGACGAAGTGAAAACTAGCTAGAGGCTAGAGACAGAGTGAATTTCAGATGTGCAACGTCCTATACAGAATACGCACTTTGATGATGATGAGTTGAATATAACTTAACTGGTTAGTTAACGAATATTTGCTCCGTACATGTAAATGTGACAACAAAAGAAACCATCAGAAAACTGCAGATCTTCGTAAGTGGATGTTTACGTAGAATAGAGGGACTGAGATGGTATGATAAAATTACAAACGAGGAACTCAGAGAGAGAGAACAAAGCAGATACCAGTGGAAAAAGAGCTCAGGAAGAGACGCTGGATAGGACATACATTGAGAAAACAGACCGGAAGCATTGCAAGACAGGCACTGTTCTGGAACCCCTAGGCAAAGAGGAGTAGGGGAAGACCTAGACAGACCTGGAGAAGAGAGCTGGATGCTGATATTATATATATGGCCCTTTTCATCTTTACAGACGGTCAATAGGCAAGTGTTTTACTGTGACAACTTCTGAGTTTTCGCTTTTCTCTCTTGTCGTTCAGCTCGTACATAAGTCTCTTCTCAAAAGACTCTGCGCCCTTCCGTAATTTGGCTTTCCACACAACTCTGTCATCAGCTAGTCCCTCCCATGTGCTGGGATCTATAGAAAAGTTTTTCATTGAGGTTTTGCAGACATCTTTATATCTGAGCAGTGGTCTGCCCTGGTGCCTCTTCCTCCGAAAGTTCACAGAACAACATTTGTTTTGGTATACGATAAGTTTCCATTCTTCTCACATGTCCCAACCATCTTAGTCGTCTACTGCTGAGCATGCCCATGATGGAAGGCAGATTTGCACGTTGTAGTACTTCAGAGTTGGTTATCTTGTCGTACCACCTGATGTTCATAATCTTGCGGAGACATCGAAGGTGAAAGATGTTAAGTCTTCTCTCGTGTCTTGAGTAGGCTGTCCATGTTTCTGAGCCATATAGTAAAGAACTAATTACACAGGCTCGATATATTTGAGTCTTCGTCTGCAATGTCAATTTTTTGTTGTCCCACGCTCGCGTTGATAGTATGCCGAATGTAGTAGCCGCACTCCTATACGAGCGTTGATTTCTTCATCAAGAGAAAGGCTGGCAGTGACCGTGGACCCAAGATAGCAGAATTTTTGCACTGGTGTTAGATGGTTACCATTTAAAGTGATATTTGATGTCTTACCTCCTGACATAATACAACTGTTTTGGAGACACTTATTGTCAGAGAAAAGAGGTCGCATGCCTTTGACAAATTATTAATTAGACATTGCAGTGTAGTCTCACTGTTGGCGACTAAGGCAGCATCGTCAGCGAAAAGGAGGTCCTTGAGAAGTATTTCCGTCGTTTTTGTCTTGGCTCTTAAGCGAGCCAAGTTAAACAGTGAACCATCAGATCTAGTGCGGATGTAAACATCACCATCAGCGTCCCCTAAGGCGTGGTTCAAAAGGACTGCGAAGAAGATACCAAAGAGAGTGGGGGCAAGGACACAGCCCTGCTTGACTCCACTCTTAACTTCAAAACTATCAGATGTGCTGCCATCGAACTGTATGCTGGCTTTCATGCCCTCATGGAAGGAAACAATCAATTGGAGCAACTTTGGGGACAACCAATATACTTCAATATTTTATAAAGACTTGGCCTGCTGACTGTCAAATGCCTTAGTCAGATCCACGAAAGCAATACATAGAGGCTTGCTCTGCTCTCTGCACTTCTCTTGTAGCTGTCGAAGGGTGAATATCATGTCAGTTGTTGACCGTCTAGCTCTGAATCCACATATTAAAAGGATAGGTAAAACCAGTGGCGGCTCGTGATCAGTTTTCTTGGTGGGGCCAGACACAGATTTTCGGAAAAATCATGGTTTTTGGAGTATTTACTATTATTTGTCTATTCCGAGAAGTTATTATCGCTTTCTATTATTCGTGGGGCTGGGCCCCACTGGCCCTAAATGACGAGTCGCCCCTGGATAAAACATGGAAAGAATTGGAAGGGATGGCAGGAGAGAGGAAGAGCTGGAAGAAGTTTGTTGAAGACATGTGCTATGTTGGGAGTTGAAAGGTGAAGAGGATATGTAAATGTACCGCAAGCGGTAGTGAGCTCGATCATAAATCCAAGCGTATCAAGCATTCAAACCCCACGGTGATCATATTTGGAAGCAAATTCGTTTCGGTGGGATTTTTACAAAAGGTAAAAATAGACTTAACCGATCAGAAAGCAATGGCAAACTACTGAACGTATAAATGGCACCTAGAAAATCAACGACTCGTTTACTGTGGTTGATGGCTACGTGGTAAAGGTTATGCCACGATCTTCATTTTTCACATGTAAATGACATTTTCAAAAATGTGCCCGTCTCCGCCGCACAACCTTTGTATTTTTTTTTATCTTAATAGAATCTTATTTGGAAATAGCTAATAAGTTGTCTAAAATATATATTTTTTTCTCCTATCCTGTTTTGCCTCACAGCGTCAGGATAATATGAGATTTCTAGAACGAGCCCTTGTGTGCGCTTCATAAATAGTGTCTTTCGTCGACTCTGTTATCTCTGATGTTCACCTTTTGCGTGGACGCTTTTTGCTTTGTATCCAGTGTATCGAAGCAGCATTGCTCTTTGAGGTGCATTGTCTCTTGGTAATCTGCTTATGTGGCCGAATCATTTAATTTGTTGTTTTTGATGAAGTTCAGTACTGATGTTGTACCCACTTTTTCCTGATGTCTTCATTTCTCAACCGGTCTCTTCTTGTTACACCCAGCATTCTACGTAGACACTTCATCTCTGTTGTGACTAGTTTTCTTCTATCATTTGATGTCATCATCCAGGTTTGGCGCTGGTAGCATAATGTGGGGAGAGAGAGATTGTGTTGAATATTGCTCTTTTGTGTTCATGGTGATATGTTTGTACTTTAAAATTGGTGCCATTTGTCTTATCATTTGATTTGCTTATTTGCATCTGTGTTGAATTTCATTAGTTATTCTTCCGTTTGCTGAAAAAATACTCCCTAGATCTGTAAAGTCTTTGACTTGTTTTAATGGGCTATTGTCGATGGAGATATTGGTTGTGTGTTTTACTCCTGTTGTTCTCTATAATCGACTACGCATTTATCCTACAACTGACGTTCTTTAATTATACAATCAATTTGTAACCGAAATCAATTAACAATGAAGAGTGAATAGTAGTTGACCATTTTACTTACCTTTGATCCTCGAACAAAGCAAGCTATCACTAGATCAAGAAATAAACATCAGGCTATGCACAGTTAGTAGTCCTATGCTGACAGAGTAAAACTTATCTTAACTTTCCACCCCCATAGTTCACTGGTGAAAAATGTTTTATTCCGTCATCTGTCTGTCCTTAAGTCAGATCCTGAGACCAGTTCAGTCTTCCCCAACTATCCTTTGGTAGCTTACAGATGGGACAGAAGTCTTAACCCTTTAGCTGATAAGGACGTGTATATACGTTTTCCCATTCACTGCTAAAGACGCATTAATATGTCTGTTATTATCTCTCCTCTGTGGGCTAAAGACGTGTTAACACGCTCTACATTTCTACTGTCACTGCTATAGGCGTACATACACGTTTGTGACCTAGAAACAAAGAGTAGCCATTTTTAGCTCCGTCTTCAGAAAGTATGTAGCAGCGAAAGGGTTAAGGATATGTTGGTACACAGTCGCATTAAGTCCAATATCCAGAGTCATTTTGGCACTGTCCAGTGTGGCCGTCAGCGTTGCAATACGTGTGCTTATGTGATACAGGCGCGTACTGTATCTTTTCCTTTAGCCACGTTTGTTATTGAAGATGGTTTCACATGCGAGTCCCGTAATCTTATCTATGACATTATCTGTAAGCGGTGTAACAAGGCTTATATCGGCGAGACATGCAAGAGGCTCAGTGATCGATTCACCCAACACTTGCGCGACATACGCCAATGCTCTGTGACCCCTGTAGCTACCCATTTCAATGATACTGGCTGGAGAATCGGTTGATTTCGTTGTATGGTACCTTGCGACCACGTGGGCTCAACGTATTACCTTCCCATGCTTCTTAGTACTTTTTTCTTCTCATGCCTTGTAATCTATATGTGCATATGTTGCATGCATTCAAGCTATATATTTACTTTATTTTTTATTGTTTCTCTTCTTTTCTATTTCTATTTTTTATGTGTGTTTTTTTTAATTACATTTATTTGTTATTCGTTTTTATTCCCAAATTTTGATTAGAAACGTTTGAATGTCTCCGTATGCACTCGTCCATATGTTATTGGTTTTTTTAAATTCGTTACTCCTGTTGTTCGTTTGTTTGATAAAGGCCTTGTTGGTCGAAACGTTGCTGTATTTTGTCATTGTCTTTGTAATTTGTAAAACTACAGTACTTTGTGATTACGTGTTTTTTGCCAATCAAATAGTTTTACTGCAGTCTCATCTATTTTGTGAATATTTCGACAATAAAACTAAAGCCTGCTCTAGAAATATATTCTTTTCCTGACGCTTGTGGTAAAACAGAATTAGAGAAAACGAAATGAATTCGGCCATGCAAACAAGATACATTGTTGTTATTATGGAATCCAGAATGATACAAATAACAGAGCAGTTCACATATTTGAATAGCAATTTTGAATGCACTGGAAATGTTAAAAAGAAATTATGCTATGAATGGTCAAAGCAACTTCAGCTTCAAAAAGTCGAAATAAAATATGGAACCGCAAGTTATATAGTTTTAAAACTATATTACGAATTTTCAATTCCAATGTTGTATCACTGATAACTGATCAATACTAACATATGCTAGCGAGAGTTGGGAAATGACTAAAGATATCTAGAAAGGAAGTTGAATGCATTTAACAATATATATATATATTTATATATATATATATATATATATATATATATATATATATATATATATATATATATATATATATATATATATATATATATATGGCCTTTTCGTCTTTACAGACGGTCAATTGGCAAGTGTTTTACCGTGACAACTTCTGAGTTTTCGCTTCTCTCTCTTGTCTTTCAGCTCAGACATAAGTCTCTTCCCAAAAGACTCCGTGCCCTTGCGCAATATCGCTTTCCACACAACTCTGTCATCAGCTAGTTTTCCCCATGTGCTGGGACCTATAGAAAAGTTCTTCATCGAGGCCTTGCAGACATTTTTATATCTGATCAGTGGTCTGCCCTGGTGCCTCTCCCCTCCGAAAGTTCACAGAACAACATTTGTTTTGGTATGCGACAAGTTTCCATTCTTCTCACATGCCCCAACCATCTTAGTCGTCTACTGCTGAGCATGCCCATAATGCAAGACAGGTTTGCACTTTGCAGTACTTCAGAGTTGGTTATCTTGTCGTATCACCTGATGTTCATAATCTTGCGGAGACATCGAAGGTGAAAGATGTTCTTATGTCTTGAGTAGGCTGTCCATGTTTCTGAGACATATAGTAAAGAACTAATTACACAGGCTCGATATATTTGAATCTTCGTCTGCAATGTTAGTTTTGTTTTGTCCCACGCTCGCTTTGATAGTTTGCCTAATGTAGTAGCCGTACTCCCTATACGAGAGTTGATTTCTTCATCAAGAGAAAGGCTGGCAGTGACTATGGACCCAAGATAGCAGAATTTTGGAACTTGTGTTAGATGGTTATCATTTAAAGTGATATTTGTTGTGTTACCTCCTGGCATAAAACAACTGTTTTTGTAGACACTTGTAGTCAGAGAAAATAGGGCGCATGCCTTGGCCAAATTATTGATTGGGCATTGCAGTGTATTCTCAATGTGTGCGAATAAGGCAGCGAAAAAGAGGTCCTTGAGAAGAATTTCAGTCGCTTTGGTCTTGGCTCTTAAAAGAGCCAAGTTTAAGAGGGAACCATCAGATCTAGTGCGGATGAAAACATCACCATCAGCGTCCCCGAAAGCATAGTACAAAAGAACTGCAAAGAAGATGTACATAATTAGTTCTTTACTATATGGCTCAGAAACATGGACAGCCTACTCAAGACAGGAGAGGAGACTTAACATCTTTCACCTTCGATGTCTCCGCAAGATTATGAACATCAGGT
Source organism: Arion vulgaris (assembly GCA_020796225.1). Lineage (NCBI taxonomy): Eukaryota > Metazoa > Mollusca > Gastropoda > Stylommatophora > Arionidae > Arion > Arion vulgaris. The sequence goes on along the minus strand of CM036753.1, from coordinate 96,289,054 downwards.
GGTACGACAAGATAACCAGCTCTGAAGTACTGCAACGTGCAAAACTGCCTTCCATCATAGGCATGATCAGCAGTAGACGACTAAGATGGTTGGGACATGTAAGAAGAATGGAAACTTGCCGCATACCAAAACAAATGTTGTTCTGTGAACTTTCGGAGGGGAAGAGGCACCAGGAAGACCACTAATCAGATATAAAGATGTCTGCAAAGCCTCAATGAAAAACTTTTCTATAGGTCCCAGCACATGGGAGGGACTAGCTGATGACAGAGTTGTGTGGAAAGCCAAATTACGAAAGGGCGCAGAGTTTTTTGAGAAGAGACTTATGTACGAGCTGAATGACAAGAGAGAAAAGCGAAAACTCAGAAGTTGTCACAGTAAAACACTTGCCAATTGACCGTCTGTACAGATGAAAAGGTCATATATATACATATATACAATGTCTTTTTGTATACTCTAATTTAACAAATTCAAGAACAGTTATCTAGAGTTATATACCTTTTAGAAGTGCATGCCGGGATGCGCCATCTTGTTTACAATTTCTAATCGCTTACCGACGGAGGATGTAAATTCACATTATAGGTCATTCTGTTATTTCTTCGGTCGTATCGTTTTTCAGTCTGTGATTGTGGAAGTTGTCAAGACTTTATCAGTTCATTATCCGGTGAAGTGCAATATTGTTTAAAATGAATTTGGCATCTACAAAAAGAAAACAGATCAAAGCAGTTGCCCCAAAGCTGAAACTGTTTCGATCCAATGAACCGCTTCTTAGTGTTTTTATGTGGGGTGTTAATCACACGGTAAGTTGAACGCAAGCGAAACTGTGTCTGACATGTTGTAGTGACTTGTAGCTGATTTTATCAGGTCCATAGCATATCTTTATGCTATCAGGGATTAGTGTTTCTTCGATACATGATAATGTATGTGGTGTGTTGACGGAAAATATCTCAATTCTGGGAATTCCCGTTGACATTTGTGTTTTGATTGCTTTTTTAATTTGCACTGTTGTTAGTAATAACTAACAAATAATCCATTGGATATAATATAGTAACAAGTTAAATACTGCTTCCATGTATTTGTTAACATTTATGAGATTCAGAAATTATGTATGATTTATTCAGTTACTCAATATGACTGGATGCTGAACAGGAAATCGATTATAATTAATCATATCTCTCGATCATTCTTTTTTGGCCATTTTTATCATGCTTATTGTGATATATAAACAACCTTTACCAAGAACATTTGTTTTACGTAACAATCTTCAGTACCATTTGGAGCTCTAGTGCTTATCCTTCAGCGACATGTTCGATTTCAACCAGCGTTTACTGGGTTCGCTCTCCGTCAGCCTTTGACTGTCCCTAGCAGCCTTTGACTGTCCCCAGCCAACCTGCAAGGCAGCAGGTTTGCTATTTTCTTTTAGGGTAGCGACCCTTAGACGACCTACCCTCCCGGCTGTTGAGCGTCATCTGCCCAGGTTGCCGGTCTTTTTCTGGACTACTTGGTTTTCCTTCCGTCCAGTTTTGTGTTCGGTTTGCTCAGCTAGCCTTTGATGTCCCCAATCTAATTACAAGGCAGTAGTAGTTTCCTGCGAGCGGAAACACACACTGGAATCAAGCCTCTGCTGGGCTTTCCAGTTTTTCTGCACATTTGGGTGGTCCGCTCACTCCTACGCCTGCCACGCCTCTCTTTTGCTACACCATCGGCGCATGCACATCTGCGCACCGTTGGGCCCGCCGTGTATCGCCGCATGCGTGCTCGCTCTGCCCTGCTGCCTGCCCCACCACTTCCATCATTTCTCACCGTGCTCATATTTACCATACCTTTAGGCTGTCCGGACACGGGGCCGGACTCGGCCCACACGCCGGGATCCACGTTCGCCCCATGTGGGCACACGTGCAACTCATCTCAGGCCCAAGTTTTGCTCCACCCGGCCCACATCTCTTCTCTGGATGCACCCTTCATCCCTTGTTGTTTATACGTTCAGCTTTTCCCATTAGCCGGGAGACATTCATTAATATTCACTCTTGGATTTCGCTCGTCTGTGTTGCAAGCGGATCTCATCCAATGTTACCACAGCTGCATCTCTACTGATACCATAGTAGCTCTCCCTCGATCCCTACCCGCTTAGCCAGACAGGAACCAACGTCTGTTACCAGGGTCACCACGTGGAAGTAGGGTAGGATCTTGATTAGTGCCAGCTCACTAATCCTGGCGCCGCATTGTCCCTGTGCGCCTTTGACCCCTAATTAATCATATGATAATCATAATGTATTAATATACTATAGCAATCAGTTAATCACTGCAATTGTAATAATAATAATTATAAATAATATTATTTATTATATTTTTCTTCTACCGTTATATGTTACACTGAGCCTGCATGCAATTTCTCCATACCGCTCTATCCAGGGCAACTCCTTCAATCAATTAAATGGAATTTTGTTTCATATTTCCAGATTTAAAGTTTTTGTTTAAGGGCATCCTTTCTTTCTTGAACACTTTACCTTCAACTTCAATACATACTTTGTGATTCTTTGATCATTTCTTCACAGAATACACCCAACATATCTCCATCTTCTTTTTCTTATCTTCTTTTGTCGTCACACTGCTACCGGGTTGTTGCCTAGTGTTGTGGTTTTCTGTTTTTGTCTTGCGCTGTTCTGGTGGCTTGGGTGATTGTTATTTTTGCTCTTTGACAGGATGCTGCTATGCAATCTAACCATCTCTTGCGTGGTCTTCCTCTTGCCGTTTTTCTTGATGTTCTGTTGTAGAAGACTGTATAATGTGGTTTGGATGCATTCTTTTAAGTGGCCAAACCACTTCATTCTTTGTTTCTCAATGTAATTCAAGCTTGGTTCTGTGCCAACTTTCCTTTCTTATGCTGATGTCTTTTCTATTGTTGTTGGTAACTTTTCGCAGGCAACACATTTCACATGTAGTTATTTTTGTGACTGCGCTTTGCTCATTGTTCACGTTTGGCTCTGGTAACACAAAGTAGGTATGAAAATGCTGTTGATCATCTATTGTTTAGCTGTCAGTGAAATTTTTGGGTGCCTTAACAATGGGACTAACTGGTAGGTTACAGCATTTGCTTTTAGAACTCTAGCCTCTATCTCTCTATCTAGTCTTCTGTGAATATGCTTCCTAAGTATTTGAATTCTTTCACTTGGTTTATTGTAGTGCTATTGATATGGATGTCTAGTTTATTCACTTTGCTTCCCTTATTTGTTATTTCTGTTTTAGTGTTGTTGATTTTCATGTCATGGTTTATACAATTTTGGTTCAGGACGTCAATGTGTTGTAGATTTTGTTCACTTTGATGTATCAGGCACTCATCATCTGCAAAAAGCAGTTCATTTATTTCATCATTATCGGAATTTGACTCTTGAGTCATTTTATCCATATACGCAATAAAGAGTAGTGGTGAGAGGACACAATCTTGTCTGACACCTGATGTAATGGAGAACCAGTCGGTCATTCCTTCTGTTGTTCTTACTGTACTCTGGCTATCTTGATTTTCTACTATCTCTGTTGTTTTATCTCCTATTTCTTATAATAGTTGTTAATAATATCATAAAATTATCGTTGTTAAAAACAAAAATATTTCATTAACATAACTATACTATAGGTATCGCCCGAGTGGTTACCGGGCCCAAATTTGGGGTGTAAAGAATAGAACCACAGTTACCTGCCATGCATGTCGTAAGAGGCGACTAAGGAGGCCTGGTTGAAATCAGATGCACGTGTCCGCTAGGAAATGCTAACCCGAAACAAATGCTTGCAGAAAACGGATGCACCAGACCGTAAGGCGCATAATATGGTGCAACGACCCTCACAATGAGGAATGGGATAACGGATTCTACAGTCGCCAATCTGTCTCGGAGATTTAGCCACGCGGTAAGAATGTCAGACCTACCATCACGAGGGTGGCCAAAACTTACTGTGGGAAGAGGTCGGCACAAATGGGGAAGAAGAAATCATAGGAACTATATCCTACAGAACTGCCCCCAGTATGCAAACTTGAGAAGAAAGAGGTGGCCCACTTACACTAGCGTCCAAGACAAACTGTATGGCATGGCTGATAATCTGAGGCAGACGGCTGCCTTTATTAGAGAATCTGAAATCCCAACCTAGTGAGAATGCAGAAGAAGAATACCATAGGTATAAAATAGTAATGGACACACCTTGAGGAGAAATGATAAATGAATATCTAAGCAGGCATTGAAGTGGGATGCAAAGGGTTTAAGAAAGAGAGGATGAACTTTGCTGAGAGAGGCAAGAAATATCGATCTCAGTTCCATGGAGGAGATTGAGCGAGTTGCCCAGGATAATAGCTGTTCATCGCAAGCGATGATGACAACAGTCTCAGACTTGTGCTGCTGCATCTCTCTGAGTGACTGTAGAGACCAATCCTTGAACACAATCCCCTACTACAGGTGGGGCATACATGATCAAGGCTAGACATGTGCATGTTTTGTGTTCTGTCTTTTCGCGCAGCTCTTTTCTTTGGGCCTCAACAACACGATGATTCTCAGCTATGCGGGTTCCTCTTGTGTTGTTACAGTGCCACATTTGCGATCTTGCACAAGGGATTCCCAGCATGTGGTGTCTGTATCGAAGCATTTCAGAGACACTTTAAGAGTGTCTTTGAAGCATTTTTTGTGTCCACCAGGAGAACGTCTGCCCCCTTCAAGTTCACCATACATCAACTGTTTGGGGATGCGTTTATCAGGCATCCAAGCAACGTGACCGGCCCATCTTACTTGGGCCTTCTGCAACAGGGTATTGACGCTTGGGATCTTTGCTCTTGTGAGGACTTCAGTATCTGGAATTTTGTCCTGCCAGCTTATTTTTAGTATTCTGCGTAGACAGCTTGTGTGGAAGTGGTTTAGTTTTCTTGCGTGCCCAGGATAGAGTGGTATGGAGAAATTGCTTGCAGGTCCTATGTAACGTATAACGCACAAGAGGAATTATTATTATTGTACTATAATTGCTTCGAAATTGACACTTAAAACAACCTCTGAAGCTTAACAATAGTACATTTTGCTCTTCAGTACAGGTAATATCCGGGTCGATCTCGTGATATAAATATTAGCTTGCATATAAACATTTTGATAAGTGCAGCAACTTAGTAGCCTGCAGTAAAAGTTTAAAGCAATTACTTTGTATCGTGGACAGAACAAATTAACTCAGCAGAGCTTAAACCTAATATGAATATTCATTGTTAGACATTGTTCTTAGTTCTTGGTGACTTCTCTGATATGAAGTGAATTAATTCAGTACTTCACATTGTCTAAATCTCAGTTCATAGTGGATTATTAAGCACTGGTCCACTCCCCTTATTTATGTCAAACAGGAATGGTGAGACGAAACTGGGTGGAGGTACAGGGTACAGACATGGGTCAAAGAAATCACCTTCACTTTTGTCCCTGGACACGCAGGAGTCAGGGGTAATGAACGAGCTGATAGATTGGATGGCATGGCTACGAAATCAGAGGGAGCTGCAATGGACCGAAATGACATTCTCAACGCAATGAGAGTCTTTTCGAACAGAAGAGTTTTAGGGTTGCGAGTCCCACTCGCTGACAAGACTGAGAGAGAAGGGTATCAATATTAGTACAGCCCAAAAAGAATGACATACCAAATATGCAAAGAGATTGCTTAATCAACATCGAACTGGTTTGTTTGGACGCTGCTAGATTTGTTGAAGTGGAGATCGGAGTGAATGATGATAGTCCTCTGATAACTGATCTATTTGACATTCATTTTCTTATCATTCTGGGCACAGAATAATGGGTAGAATTTAAGATTCAGTCTGAAGCTCTGTTATCTTCCTTCAGTTTAGTGTATAATACTGAGTTCTAAGATTATTGTACCACAAATGAAAACATAGAATGTGATATTTCTTATCTGGTTACACAATCCTATGCATTAATCAGGCAAATTGCAAGGTCAAAGTTAAGTTTTTACTATTCACCACATGCGGAGGTGATTGATGGTCTTGCTTAGTTGTTTAACCCTAAGTGGTGTCAACCCTGTAGCATTAATGCTAATTCCTATAAATTATCATCTTGACATCAAAGTTTTGCTGCATTATATTTTCAACATATTTTTTTCTTTCACTTTATATCTGTGGGTGTTTCCTGCTCATTTACATCACTGTATTCCTCATGTCAATTTATCTTCTATTTGTCATCAAGCTGTGTTTCATTTCTTTAAAGCTCAAAATACTTTTATTTGATTTATGACAATCTGTCTTCTTCTTCTTCAAACGCTCCATATCGACCACTTGTTAACCACTCTGTGTGATTTGTATGTCATCTGAACCTAAGAGCGATTGTACGTTGTGCCAGTTATGCACCTACAAGAATGCCAGCATATCCGATTTCTGCACTGCTTTTTATTTACTAGGGTAGCATCCCTAGTGCCTACATCATTCACCTCTTGCGATATGCATTGTAGGTTGCAGTGGTACTATTCTTTGCTTCCTTGCGGGCCCCAGCACCACATAGACAACAATCTTTCTAATTGTGATATCTTATGCTATGTCTATTTTCTCTCGTTCTTTTATCTTCAGAATCTCTGTATTAGTTTGCATTTGTCTCCGTGAAATGTTCCTTATTCTGGAGCATATCCATATTTTGAGGATCTCATTTTTGTCTTCCAATTACAGTAATTATAATTATGTTAGCGTCATATGGAGCACATGTCTTCAACAAACATGCATAATTCCTTTCTATCCTGTGCTGTTCTTTCCACATCATTTCATGTCATCTTAATTATATTAATATCTGATTCCAATTCTCCTCTTTATGAATTTGTTGGCCTTCCTCTGTTTTCTGTTTGTTTTACTCTGTTGATTACATACAGAACAAGGCATCTCTTGTCATACTAATAGATGTTCTTCTTAATATACATTATATTCAATGCATGTGTTTGTCACTTATTGTTTCACTCTCCTGTCTGGTTTATGAGGTAGTGAAGAATAGAACTACTGTCTCCTCTCACGAGTCGTAACAGATTTTGTGAGGGGGCGGTGATCCAACACCGAAAACAAAACAGACAGCTACAGGGACAGAAAAACTAAACTGTTCATGAATAGGTTTGATCTTTGCCATATGTGCCCTTGGGTGCAATGAGGGATGATGATTGTGTTTCTCATGCTTACTTGGTTCCTACCATCAGTGAGGAGCGCCTGACCAAATGGATTGGAGCACTTCCATTCGGGAGACCCAGATTAGATCCCTGGTAAGATCAAGGAATTTTTTCTGTCAGGGCCATAAATACAAATCCTAACCTGAACAGATTCACTGTGACTGCACTATCCATGTAGCCGTTAGATTCCTCAGGCTTATGTCCCTCCGTCCTATACCTCCCTAAAGAGCGGTATTACAGGCAAAGTTTTTTTACTGTAATCAGCTTCACTTAATGTCATACCATTTCAAGCCTTCTTTTCTGTTCTAGCATACATTTAAGAAATTCAATTGCATTTCTTGTTCTTATTTTTATTTCTTCTTTGAACGTTCTATATCGACCACTTGTTAACCACTCTTTGTAATTTTATGTGATCAAAGCCTAAGAGTGATTGCACGTTGTGCCAGATATGTGCCTACTAGTAGGCCAGCACATCTGATTTCTGCAACACGTTTTATTTACTAGGTAGCTTCCTAGTCCCCTACCTCAGTCGCTCTCTACGACATGCCTTTTAGGTTGCTGTGTTACTATTTTCTGCTCCCCATGAGAGCCCCGGCAACACACAGTCAATATTTTCACATCAATCAGTAATGAAGAATAAATAATTGTTGATATCAACCCACACCAATTCATAATTAATTTGGCTATTTCCATCTTTGTCATATTTTTCTATATAATTGTTGGTCACTCCTATTCTCTTCTAAACTTCCATTTCACACTATCAATACTGAATATATCCAAGTTTATAAGATATGCGATATTTTCACACATTTTTGTTGTCTATAAGATTATTGACGTCTCATTTGTTTTCCTGACTATCATAGTTATTGTTAATAATGCATGCCCAACCCGTATTCATGTTTTCAGTTGTCGACTTGTTCCACCAACTTTTGTCCACTCTCAACTAACACTCATACACACTAACACATTGTTCTCACAGCATAAATTTTGTAGAATCTGTCTTTCTGTATATTTGCTGAACATTAGTCACATTTTAAGAAATGATCATTTCTAAGAATGTTCAAATTTGCAGATATATATCCTCTTCGAGTCCCATTTAACACATACAACCTCCACAATAGATTGCCATTTTGCTGCCTTACTACTAATTGCTTCCAATGTCAGGCCACAGTTCTTCTACTCTCTTTTCACAGTTCTTCTACTCTCTGTTCACAGTTCTTCTACTCTCTGTTCACAGTTCTTCTACTCTCTGTTCACAGTTCTTCTACTCTCTTTTCACAGTTCTTCTACTCTCTTTTCACAGTTCTTCTACTCTCTGTTCACAGTTCTTCTACTCTCTTTTCACAGTTCTTCTACTCTCTGTTGACAGTTCTTCTACTCTCTGTTCACAGCTTTTCTACTCTCTTTTCACAGTTCTTCTACTCTCTTTTCACAGTTATTCTCCTCTCTTTTCACAGTTATTCTCCTCTCTTTTCACAGTTCTTCTACTCTCTGTTCACAGTTCTTCTACTCTCTTTTCACAGTTCTTCTACTCTCTTTTCACAGTTCTTCTACTCTCTGTTCACAGTTCTTCTACCTCTTTCACAGCTTTTCTACTCTCTTTCACAGTTCTTCTACTCTCTGTTCACAGTTCTTCTACTCTCTGTTCACAGCTTTTCTACTCTCTTTTCACAGTTCTTCTACTCTCTGTTCACAGTTCTTCTACTCTCTGTTCACAGTTCTTCTACTCTCTGTTCACAGTTCTTCTACTCTCTGTTCACAGCTTTTCTACTCTCTTTTCACAGTTCTTCTACTCTCTGTTCACAGTTCTTCTACTCTCTGTTCACAGTTCTTCTACTCTCTGTTCACAGTTCTTCTACTCTCTGTTCACAGTTCTTCTACTCTCTTTTCACAGTTCTTCTACTCTCTTTTCACAGTTCTTCTACTCTCTTTTCACAGTTCTTCTACTCTCTTTTCACAGTTCTTCTACTCTCTGTTCACAGTTCTTCTACTCTCTGTTCACAGTTATTCTACTCTCTGTTCACAGTTCTTCTACTCTCTGTTCACAGTTCTTCTACTCTCTGTTCACAGTTCTTCTACTCTCTGTTCACAGTTATTCTACTCTCTGTTCACAGTTCTTCTCCATGTTTCAATTTACTGTCCATCAGAGTGACCAATGCCTCTACTGACATACGACATACATGTCCAATCCTCCTTCATCTTTTACCTTTAATTATGGTCTCCAATAATGAACAATTTGTTCGTTTCAAATGCTCTTCATTTGCTGTCGTATTTGGCCAGAAGATTTTGCAGTATTCTTCTTAAACATTTAATAAACTGACACATTCGATTTGATTTTCTCATATATATATATATATAAGTTGAAAAATATAAATGAGCTTCAAAAATAACAGAAGATGTACCGATGTAATCTTTGCACTCAGACAAACAATAGAAAGAACATTAGCACACAATAAAGAACGACATGTTGTATTTGTAGACCAAAAATAAGCTTTCAACTGTGTAGATAGACAACAGCTAAGGAAAACATATACAGAGTACATGATCAACACATGCAAACGTTTTTGTGTTAACAGTGAAAACAGACTATGGGCGCTCGAATAACTTTAGTATTGAATAACATCTGATAGTAGACAGGACAGAGAGATCGAAACTAGAATCCAGCAAGCCAACAACATTACATACCAACTTACTCCAATCTTGAAACACCCAGCAATTCCAGTAAAGACTAAAAGACAGATTATAAATGCAATCTTCATACCAACACTTGTGCTACCAGTGCCAATCATGGGCACTGACAAAAGAACAAGAAAGGGAAATTGTCACGTGAAATGAGATGCTTGAGGAAAGCAGTAAATAAAACAAGAAGAGACCATATAAGAAATGAGGAAATTAGAAGAACAGTCGGAACAACACCTGCTATTAGATTTATTGAAAAAAATAGAGACTCAAATGGTTTGGCCACTTAGTCAGAATGAATCCGAATACACCAGTTGCAAGAGCGTACAACCTGAAAGTGGAATCATCAAGAGGAAGGTGGGTTGGTGGATTTACAAACATCTTAAAACTCCACAATACCACAGCATATCAAGCGACCGAGCGTGCATTATCTCGAAACCAGTCATTAGTTAAACCTGCTACGCCTAGCGGCAAAAAAGCAGAGAAGGACAAAAGAAAGAAAGAAGAAGATTGAATGCCAATTGAATCAAATGTCTTGTTTTTGTACCTAGTAAAACTACCGTCCTTGGTTTTATGTATTCTGTCACATGGCCAACGTTTCTGCTTCCTTAAAGGCAAAAAGAAAAATACAGAAAGGAAAACTCCAGATTTCCTGGGTGGCCTACAAAAACGATACACTTCTCAAAACGGTTGAAAATGTTCCTTATCCGAAACGATCTCGCCGAGTCAGAAATGAAAAAAACCATGAAAATTCTTGTGGTCGCAGATCATACACATCCTGGATTGAGTGGCTGAAAAGGGATCAGTAAAGAATATCGAACTTGCAGTGCAGGAAAGAACGAAAAATGTAAGGGACTGTCATGTCAGACATACCCACTCATTTACTAGGTCGAAATTGTTGTATGTGCCTGTCCTACATATTCCTAGAGGTTTATGAAACGGGGCGAAACGTATTCGCGCTCTCGTTGTTTACAGATCACAAAGAGGGGTCACTTTGGTTTTTTTTAAAAAATGAGCGCAAAGAAGATTTAATTTTCACATGATATACATAAGCAGAGAGAACCGCTGTAGCGTAGTTGTTAGTGAACTCGCTTCGCAAGGCTGGTGGTCTGGGTTCAGCTCCGCAATGCGCGTGGAATTTTTCCCGATCGCGACGGTCTCAGGTCGACCCAGCCTCAACTGGGTACCAGACATGCTCTGGGAAAGTAAAGGCGGCCGGCGTGATGCTGACCACATCACCCATCGTGTGCCGACGGTCAATGAAAAATACAGGCCTAACACTGTATTGACCCTGTATTGACCTATATACCACGAGGTATGAAAGGGTTCCTTTACTTACTTACATAAGCAGACATAGCCAAAGGCTTACTGCAATAACTTATCTCTCAACTACATGTTGTTCAGAGTTCAGTCACGCCCCAGTAGACTAACCTGGGCAATATGTTAGGTCATGTCTTGCCCGCAAGCTTAGATCATAACCAGAAAATTCAATGGCCAAAACCTTACTTTACCTTCCCGTGGGGCACCATTGTTACATAATTGAAGTTGTCAAAGAATCACAGCACAAAATCTTCACCAGAGTAGATAAGTCCTTATCGTGTCATGGCACTCACCGCGATTCTTGAGTCAAACGACCTTCTGCAATTTGAAAGAAAGCAATGGAAGCCACCTACCCCATCAGAAACAGTTGCCCTGAGAAATACTAACCTGGAGTTAAAAGTACATACTCCGACTTCTTCTGGCAACAAGTGATAAAGAGTGCTACTACACTCTCAACGGGGATAGGATGTAGTAGAAGGTGTGAGCAAGCGAACTAACCAACTGATTTACAAATGCCCTACTCATTACTATGTGGTCTACATAGCATGTTCTGCAAAACTGTCCCCTGTATGTCCTCCCTAGAAAGGATTGCTGGCCCTACAACAAAACTCTACATTCAAAACTACATGGTACTAGAGATGAGCTCCAGACAACAGTCGACTTCATCATAAGGACGCGTCTAACGGTATAATCATCAAAATAGCGATCGCAAAGAAGAAGAAAATATGTCGTCTCTAACTACAACATACTCCAGGGTTAAGTACTATGGGTCTACCTGTTACAAAACGACCTCCTTACTTACTTATTCCTCTCCGCTCCTCGTGGAGCATATGACCTCAAAATTTGTTCACCACTCTTCCCGGTCTCTGGCTGTTTTATTTATGCCTCACAGGACAGTCCAGCACCGTTCATTTCCCTATATGGATGGGCTTCTTCTGCGTGATCAATTTGGGTGCCTCTATTTTTGTTTGCTGCCGAAAAAGGGTCGTCAACACATCAGCTTTTACTTGCGGGTATGGATGCAGCGCGTCATCTGTCTCCGGCATGGAGCCATAGGCCGCCCGAGACTCGAGTTATTAGTTTTGAATAACTTGTTTTTGGTTTCTGTAACTACGTTCTTTTTTAAATGGATGAGTAGTTAGCCCATCGCACAACCACCAACCCGGAGGACCAGGAGTTCACGTTATTCTGACCTCTCTCCTTTGACCTGTCCAGCTTGGGTACACCTTGCCGGGAAAACTCTCCGGATCATTGAGGTATGCAGCGTCCCCAACCCAACTACAAGGTAATGGTCCTTAGGATGGGGGAAGAGACACCTCCTTAGTATAAGTAAATTAATAGTTATAAGTAGCTGAGAATAAGCACGGAGACCAACGAACATGATAGCAAGTAGTAAAACACAATAAGTGATATTACTTAAGCATACGATGCTCCCGGGGAACACAAATGCCAAACATTGAAAGTGAGCCTAGACTTATTCCTAACAGCTTCACCGCCAAACCATGAAACGAACATTTTACATTCAACTCTCCATAAAAGAGCTTTCACTTGCCATGTCTTTCTAACAACATTAAATGCACAGTACGTTTTAGTCATATGTTTTAACACTTCCTTCCTATATCCACGTTTAAAAAAAAATAACATGAAACAAATTATGTAGAATTGATTTGTGTGTGTGTGCGCGTATAAAAAGTGTCACCACTGGAATACTAGATGTCGTTAGTATTGCCAGTGCCTGTTTTAATGAAATGCTTCGTAAAATGGATTTCACAATAATGACTTTTTACTCAGTGTGCTCACGTTTATTCTATTTGATTTGGTTTCTGATAAAATGCTAACGAAACTGTTATTCTAACACCCAGGGCAAAACATGGAATATAATAGTTGTTCAAACACCTTATTGGTTTATTGATTGGCTTGTGTCACCACCAGGCAGTTTCAGTATGCTAGGAGCACCAGCTATTTCTGTTGCACGTAATACTAATACCACACCCCAGCCATTAGCTATTTCGGTAACAGGTGATGATACTGCTCACCGACTATAAACTATATTTGTGTATAACAAAAAAGTATGTTACTGCTGGTTTTGTTACAGGAAGTACTCGACTACATCACGCGCTGTTTAAACTATCAGGCTGACTATCACACTAGGCAACACTGCTATTTTATACTTCTTGTAATAATGCGTTGCTAGCTAGAGTTACGCATTCACTAATATTATATTATATCAGTTTCCTAAAAGTTACAACACAATTCTTCCTTTTATTCTATATTTGAGAGAAGGAATAGTGGATGCTCTCTTTAGCCTTTGTTTTATTCTCTTCGTTTGATATAATGTAGGTTCTTTGCTTGATAATAGGTTCTTTAGTTGATATAATGTAGATTCTTTGTTTGATAGTAGATTCTTTAGTTGATATAATGCAGACTCTTTGATAGTAGGTTCTTTAGTTGATATAATGTAGATTCTTTGTTTCATAGTAGATTCTTTAGTTGATATAATGTAGATTCTTTGTTTCATAGTAGATTCTTTAGTTGATATAATGTAGATTCTTTGTTTGTTATAATGTAGATTCTTTGTCTGATAGTAGATTCTTTGTTTGATATAATGCAGACTCTTTGTCTGATAGTAGATTCTTTAGTTGATATAATGTAGATTCTTTGTTTCATAGTAGATTCTTTAGTTGATATAATGTAGATTCTTCGTTTGTTATAATGTAGATTCTTTGTCTGATAGTAGATTCTTTAGTTGATATAATGTAGATTCTTTGTTTCATAGTAGATTCTTTAGTTGATATAATGTAGATTCTTTGTTTGTTATAATGTAGATTCTTTGTCTGATAGTAGATTCTTTGTTTGATATAATGCAGACTCTTTGTCTGATAGTAGATTCTTTAGTTGATATAATGTAGATTCTTTTGTTTATAGTAGATTCTTTAGTTGATTATAGTAGATTCTTCGTTTGATATAATGTAGATTCTTTGTCTGATAGTAGATTCTTTAGTTGATATAATGTAGATTCTTTGTTTCATAGTAGATTCTTTAGTTGATATAATGTAGATTCTTTGTTTGTTATAATGTAGATTCTTTGTCTGATAGTAGATTCTTTAGTTGATATAATGCTAAGATTCTTTGTCTGATAGTAGATTCTTTAGTTGATATAATGTAGATTCTTTGTTTCATAGTAGATTCTTTAGTTGATATAATGTAGATTCTTTGTTTGTTATAATGTAGATTCTTTGTCTGATAGTAGATTCTTTGTTTGATATAATGCAGACTCTTTGTCTGATAGTAGATTCTTTAGTTGATATAATGTAGATTCTTTGTTCATAGTAGAATTAGATTTGGATAGTAGATTCTTTGTTGATTTTAATGTAGATTCTTCGTTTGTTATAATGTAGATTCTTTGTCTGATAGTAGATTCTTTAGTTGATATAATGTAGATTCTTTGTTTCATAGTAGATTCTTTAGTTGATATAATGTAGATTCTTTGTTTGTTATAATGTAGATTCTTTGTCTGATAGTAGATTCTTTGTTTGATATAATGCAGACTCTTTGTCTGTAGTAGATTCAGTTGTAATGTAGATCTTTGTTTAAGTAGATTTAGTTGATATAATGTAGATTCTTGTTTGTTATAATGTAGATTCTTGTTTTTATAATGTAGAAAGGGTTCTTTAGTTGATATAATGTAGATTCTTGTTGTATAATGACTTGTCGATAGTAGATTCTTTAGTTGATATAATGTAGATTCTTTGTTTGTATAATAATGCATAGTAGATTCTTTATTTATATAAAATAATATCGTAGATTCTTTGTTATATAATATATCTTGTAGGATTCTTTGTTATATTGATTTGTTTATAGTAGACTTTGTTTATATATATCGTAGATTCTTTGTTTTATATATATATCGTAGATTCTTTGTTTTATATATATATCGTAGATTCTTTGTTTTATATATATATCGTAGATTCTTTGTTTTATATATATATCGTATTTGTTATATATTATTCTTTGTTTTATATATATATCGTAGATTCTTTGTTTTATATATATATCGTAGATTCTTTGTTTTATATATATATCGTAGATTCTTTGTTTTATATATATATCGTTTTTATTATGATTCTTTGTTTATATATATATTTTTTTTATCGTAATCTTTTGCTCATGTTGAGCTTTCTGATGTCATTAGACCTTCTTCAAAGTAGCCAATTTCTGCTTCATAGACTTTTACACAGTTTGTCTGGATGTCTGTGTTGTTTCACAGTTTTACATGTTGATAGAAGTACATATGGGACACAACCTACAGTTATGTCATTCGTTATTAGATTTACATCTCTTAAAGTCCTCCTTACCACCACCACCACCATTTCCAGCCACGTGGTTCAATAGAAATTAATTGTTTTGATTGATATGACCATTATCATTACACTTCGATGAGTAACCATGTGTGCTCCGATCTCTCTCTCTCTCTTTTTTTACACAGCGGCACAAACTCCGGTTGAAAATATTTTGTATGAAATACTATTTTAAAAAAAATTTTCTAATTAATTTTGCCCGTGCAGCCAACTTTTCATCATGCTTTTCTAGATTCTGAGCTGCCAATGGTTCTTTTACTTTCTCAACTTGAATAATAGGCATACGTTTTATCGTCCGTCTTCGATGGAACTAGAAACTTGATCTCACCTACACTGATATCAGAGATCACTGGAAAAATATCCCTACGGTTCCACGAGGAAGCGAACCGCGTACCTTTGGAACAAGAGGTGAGCATCTAACCTCTACGCCACCAAAATCGTGACATTTGAAGACAAACATGTCATCGCCTAATCTCTTTTTCATTTTTGCAAAAAAAAGCATCAACAAAAGAACAAGTTCTCCATTATTCATTCACCCGATCTTAATTCTGTCGCTAACTCATTGAGTCATGTATCCATTGGTTGCTGAGTCGACTAAAACCACGACTACCCCACTTAACAACTGTTAGTGCTGTATCAACTCCTCCATTTGCTTGTACATTTATGAAAAGATGCCAGTTCTAGTGAATCTAGTCATTGTGACGAGGAAATTTCAGCCGTGATCTAGACATGACCAAGTAAATTGAATATTGATCTTGAGTGTTAGATTCGATAAATTCCTTCTCTAGGCGTGATTGTGTAACATTGTGGAAGGAGGGAAGGCGGGCGTTAAAGTTCAGGGCTTGATATTGGAATTATGCCAGAATCACTTCACGGTAGATGCAGGCACCACCTCCCACTTCTGTTGTGTGGCTTGCGTGCGTACGTAGGGGTGTGAAGATAACTGAGATTTGATGACTTCAACCACCACATATCACCCGTGTGTTGCTGGTGCTCACAAGGGGAGCAAAGAATAGTAACGCTGCGACCTGCAAGGCATGTTGTAAGAGGCGGCTGAGGTAGGGGCATGTGGAAGCTACCCTGGTAAATAAAATGCGTTGCAGAAATCGGATGTGCTGGCCTACTTGTAGTGCGCATAACTGGCACAACGTACAATCGCTCTTAGGCTCAGATCACATAAAAGTCACAAAGAGTGGTTAACAAGTGTTAGATACGGAACGTTCGAAGAAGAACAACCACTTCACGGTAGATGCACACACGTCCTCCCACTTCTCTTGTGTGGCTTGCATACTTAAGGGTGAGAAGATAACCGAGGAAGAGAATTGATGACTTCCAACCACCATATGATACTGTCTAGTACTATGACTCCACCTCTTGACACACATGAGACAGTGTCTACTAATTTTCTATAGTAGAATGAGTGTGGTGTCATAAACGCAGAGAGAGATGTGAGAGACCACTGACATGTTGCATGAAGTGTAGAATGAGTGTGGTGTCATAAACGCAGAGAGAGCGAGATGTGAGAGACCACTGACATGTTGCATGAAGTGTAGAATAAGTGTGGTGTCATAAACGCAGAGAGAGAGAGAGAGAGAGACCACTGACATGTTGCATGAAGTGTAGAATAAGTGTGGTGTCATAAACGCAGAGAGAGAGAGAGATGTGAGAGACCACTGACATGTTGCATGAAGTGTAGAATGAGTTATGAAATGCATTTCAATATATCACATGCCGACGCGATGAAAACAAATATGATGTTGATATTAGGTAAGAAATTGATATTATACATGCCAATAGTTGATAAAGGAGTCGTGATATCATAGTGATCAGTGCATTTACTTTGTATTTACGTAGTCGAGACAATCTTCAGAACGACAGACAAAATTCAACCACTTCGCTGTAGAGGGAGAGAGACAAACCCCCAGTGTTTTCATTAGTAGCTTGAACAATCGGGAAAATGTGTTCAGTTCCAAGTAGAGACTGACTAAGACTTTGAAGGGGATTGAGGTATCAGACCTTCAGATGAGAAGAGTAATTGTATGTATTTATACCCGACCAGAGACCCGACACTTTTTTAAGAGGTGTCGTAATTTGGTGTGTTTTTTGTAATTTTGTCCATATCTAATCTTTCCAATTGTGCTACATTATCTTTAACTGGTAGCTCTTAACATCGACATGCTCACTGTTTTTTTTTTCTCTTTGAAGTACAGCCATTCATTTGTATTTCCCTTTTACTCACTCGTGTTCTAATGCAATAATCTACACTTAGTTTAGAACTATTCCTGTTCTTTCTTCATTAATAACATATGGTATTTATTTCTAAACATCTTCTCGTCTTGTATTTACTTCGTCAAGAATGTTCTGTGCTTATTATGTAAGCCAAATCTAAACATATTGATTTAACTTGGTTAACTCATATCGTATCGTGCCTGGTAGCAGCGCAGCGCACTGTATTTATTTTCAGTAGAAGCAACGAATATTAGATTCGTCTACGGTTTATCCTTTGTTAGAGCAAGAGAGACAAGCACAAACTCAGAAGTTGTCACAGTAAAACACTTGCCAATTGACCGTCTGTAAGACGAATAAGGCCATATATATCCTTTTTATAACTAGTTCTGTCTTCCCTTCTCCTAACTGACAATTTTCTACACTATTGCCGTCACTTCATTCTAAATATATTGTAGACTGGTAAATGAAAACGGAACCCCTTTTTTGTTGTGTAGTACCACGGCCAACTCTAGATAACTAGGTTAGACAACTGACTAGGTGTTACCTAGATCAGAAAAGGGGGCCGGAAAATATAGATGTTTGATAGAACACTGCACGCATTTTTGCAATTTTACTCAATTCTGTGAGTCTATGGTTATTTATTGGTGAAAAATAATCATAATGTTGATATTCCTTATTGTTAAACTTAACTTGTTGCATATTATAACTTCGATTTAGCAGTTTGTATTGATTTTAAAATGAATTCGTCTAAATACACCAATACTGGAATGCGAAGTCACGTGGTGTAGTTGTGGTCTGATCTGCCATAATTCTTACCCAAGTCCGAAGGCCCATAAGTTTATAGTTGGCTCTGGTAGTACGGTGTTAGACCCGTATTTTTATTGCCGTCGTCACACGATGGGTGATGTGGTCAACATCACGCCGGTCACCTTTACTTCCCATTGCTTTTCCTGGTACACAATTAAGGTTGTGTCGACCTGAGATCCGTTACGGTAGGAAAAATATTCCACACCCACTGTAGAATTGAACACAGACCACTAGCCTAAGAAGTGAGTTCACTAACAACTACGCTACTGCAGCTCTCGTTGTAGACTGACATTACGATATTTTTTTCATTTGGTGTATCCTGTCAAAACTGTACACGACGTCTTCAAGCACTTGAGATAATGAACATAACATCTTAAATGTATGTTGAACTAACTATGACGTTAGTTATAGCCTGAACGTGTCACCAATAAAGTCGGAACAATTTAATATCCCGTTTCAGGTATCAAAGGGATTTTAAACACCCAGTTCTTAACAAACAAAGAGAAAACTCCCGAATTAAGGGCAATGTCAACGATGTTCAACAGCGGGAATTACAAAGACTTTGTTGTAAACTAAATTCGCTTGGCGTGAGACAGCATTAATTAAATTTTTTTCCAACGACTCCAGTTACATATTTTTTAATTCACTCTCAAAGCATTACACCATAAGTAGACATTGTTGAATAGCTCATAAGTTTGTGAATTCGTTGATAGTGTGTATATATGTATCTAGTCCATGCGTTGTATAGGTTTGTTGACGAGAGTCTGTATTATTAACAAATGGGTTGTTGCTATTATAAGGATTGCTTATGTCGTTATTGGTTACTGAACTGACGTCATTGCACTCCGGGAAGAACCATTTGTGCTCAGTCTTATCCAACAGATACCAAAGAGTATGCATACTGATGGTTCCCGTTTCTCGCTGGTTAAACACACTTCTCGCTCTGCCCCTCAGGCATCCAGTTTTTGTACAACGGGTAACTCCAAACTGCTTAAATCGCTGAATCGATTCAACATCTATTTTAGTGCCTTCGTCCAACAGGTAGCCACGAAGAGACCACCGAAGAACATCCCTCTTATCCATCTTCAACTCCCCAACAATCGATGTTGTTGATGCAATGTCGAATGTGTTGATTGTTGTTTTCTGTCTTTGAGTACACAAAACATGACTTTTGTATACTAGTTCGTAAAGAACCTTTTTTCATACCGTATTGTATATTGAGAATACAATTTTAGGCCCATATTTTTCTTTGACAAACGTTGTGGTCAACATCTCGTCTACTGCCTTTGTTTCACAGCATGTCTCTGATACTTAATTGAAACTGAGAGTCGTTACGGTCGGGAAAAAATTCCCAACGACTTGTAGATATGTTCCTGTGATCACGCGCACACCAAACAATCGCTCTAACCATTATATTATCACGACTGTCATACTAGTTCGCGCCCGAGTAATTACCAGGGCCCAAATTTGGGGTGTAAAGAATAGAACCACTGTTACCTGCCACGCATGTCGTAAGAGGCGACTAAGGAGGTTTGACTGAAATCGGATGCATGTGTCCACTAGGGAAGGTTAACCCGAAACAAATGTTTGCACCAGGACGTAAGGCGCATAATATGGTGCAACGATCCCTCACAATGAGGAATGAGATAACGGATTCTACGGTCACCAATCTGCCTCGGAGATTTAGCCACACAGTAAGAATGTCCGACCTACTATCACGAGGGTGGCCAAAACTTACTGCGGGAAGAGGTCGGCACAAACGGGAAGCAGAAATCATAGGAACTATATCCTACAGAACTGCCCCCATTATGCAGATTTGAGAAGAAAGAGATGCCCACTTACACTAGCGTCCAAGACAAACTGTATGGAGTGGCTGATAATCTGAGGCAGACGGCTGCCTTTATTAGAGAATCCGAAATCCCAATCTAGTGAGAACGCAGACGGCTGCCTTTATTAGAGAATTGGAAATCCCAATCTACTGAGAACGCAGAAGACAAACTGTATGGCGGGCTGATAATCTGAGGCAGACGGCTGCCTTTATTAGAGAATTGGAAATCCCATTCTAGTGAGAACGCAGAAGACAAACTGTATGGCGGGGCTGATAATCTGAGGAAGACGGCTGCCTTTATTAGAGAATCCGAAATCCCAATCTAGTGAGAACGCAGAAGAAGAAGATACTATATAGTTCGCAACTTTGTCACATATTCGCAATGAATACAGGTCCGTTCTTCCAGTAAGAACTTCTACTTCTTTCGCTCGCATATAACAATATCCACTTATTTAATAAAGTTGGCAGTCTGTCTAAGGCACCTCTCGTTATTATATAATTTTTCACGCAGAGGATTTTGAGAAATCAATGGTTGTGGAACCAACCGACAGTCTTATAAAACACTCACTGTGTTTTTATAAGGCCTAGGTGGACACAGAGAGCCGCAGTAGCGTAGTTGTTAGTGAATTCGCTTCTTAGGCTAGGGGTCCAGGTTCAATTCCACAGAGGGCGTGGAATATTTTTCCAACGGTAACGGCTATCCAGTCGACCCAGCCTCAATTTGATACCAGGAAAAGCACTGCGAAGTAAAGGCGGGCGACGCGCTGTTAACTACATCACCCATCGTGTGCCGACGGTCAACGAAAACTACTGGCATGTCGCCGTATTACTCTATATACCACACGGTTAAAAATGGGTTCCTTTACTTTTTAGATGGACACACCTTTCAAATCCAGCAGCGCGCTAAATCGAATTTTGTTTCATGCAGTCTCATACACAAACACATAGTCATACATACACATACAGTCTCATACTCAAATATACAGGCATACACATGGTCAATACACATATACAATATTAACACACTTACAGTTCCTCACTCTTACACACTCGTGCAATCTGACATACAGGTGTGTACAAGCACTATATCTCTGTCACAGACACACACACATAACATCTATGATATACACACTGGCTAACATACAACCATGCAGCAGGATACACACCTGCAGTATAAAATTGATTAATATGACCATCATCATTGCACTTCGGTGAGTAACCATGTGTTATCTGATCTCTTTCTTACACTGGACGAACTCCGTAGCACCAACGAGTGTCCCCGATGTAATTTTGTAGGGATTTTATTTTTAATCTTTTCAAATGAATGTTGCCCGGGCAGTGACTTTCCAGCCTGCTTTTCTCGATTTTGAACTGCTAAGGGTTCTTTAACGTTCTCAAATTGAACGTGGGACCTCTGTTGTATCGTCTGTATAGGATAGGACTAGGAACTCCATCTCAACTACACTGCGATTAGGAATCTCTGGAAAAATATCCCAATTGCTCCACGAGGGAGCGAACCATGTACCTTTGGCACGAGAAGCGAGTATCTAACCTCTATGCCACAGAGGTCCCCTAACATAAATACACAGACTAACATACTCAGACACACAATGTCTCTGTCACACAGAAATTGACATGCTAAGACCTATTATTGTGTCCCTATGTAACCTCACAGCTGCCCAGTCATACTCTAGTAATATAGCTTGTCCTTGTGTGTCTACACATGTGCTCAGCTATACATCTGCGTCATAGTACGTCTTTATGTGACTACACACGGGCATAGTCATAAACTAATAATATAGTTTGTGTCTGTGTTACAACATAAACCCAGTGCAAAGCTCTTGGCAGATGGCCTGCAACAGACTTTACATACCTAAGGAGCATTTTTTCAGCAAATGGAAGAATGACTATCGAAATTTAACATAGATACAATAAAACAAATCATAGGAGAAATGGCATGAATTTTGAAATGCAAGCATGTCACCATGAATACTAAAAGAGTATTGTACAACACAATCTTTCTCTAACATTATGCTATCAGTGTCAAACCTGGACGTTGACATCAAATGATAGAAGAAAACTTGCCACGACCATAGATGGAGTGTATATTCAGAATGCTGGCAGTATCAAGAAGAGACCGGCTTAAAAATGAAGGCATCAGGAAAAAGTGGGTACAACATCAGTACTGAACTTCATCAAGAAATAACAAATTAAATGGTACGGTCACATAAGCAGATTACCAACAGACAGGGCGCCTCAAAGAGCAATGCTACTCCGATACAGTGGATACATTATGAGACTGATACATTATGAGACTGATACATTATGAGTGGATACAGTATGAGTGGATACAGTGGATACAAAACAAAAAACTGAAACGCAAAAGGTGGACCTAAGAAAAAACAGACAGTGAAAAACACTATTTATGAAGTGCACACAAAAGCTTGTTCTAGAAATATATTCTCATCCTGACTCTGTGAGGCAAAACACGATCTCAGAAAAGAAGAAGAGAAGAAGAAGGGAAACATTCTAATCTTTAGTAGATATGGACAAAATAGAATTCCTAAGTTCTCCTCACATTGTCCCTGTATATCTTTTAATGTGGTATTTAAAATCTTTCGTATAGGATATAGATTTTCAATATTATGATGATATTGATGGATCTGCAAATATCATTTCTGATATGCTCTTTTCTCTCTTAATAAATGCAACTAAATGTTGAAATATATCAAAATGTCTGCTCCAGAAGACAGAAATATCAAATAGAGATGCACATACACTGTTCATAATTTGTAGTGGGTTTTTTTAACTAACTTACAATTCACTGTTTTGACATGGAACATTTTAGAAAGTTCTAACCAGGATCTAGTCCAGATTGTTAGGAATATTCATGTTGCGTTAACTAATGAGGAATATTTAATCCTTCAGATTAAATAAACAACATCAAAGGTTTGCTAATGAGTACAGAACAGATTTCTATAGCATCTAACACATATAACTTGTAATATACAGTCATGACCTGGTAAAGACAGATCATGTACATTTTTAATAGCTAATCATTTTTTTCAGGGGCCAGTCCATTATTTTCAGAAATCACCCCATCATTTTCATGGGTCTTTCCTTAGTTTGAAATGTCATGCTGTTCAGAAACTGTATACTGTTTTGAACTATTCCATTTTTTTATAGTTAACACATTTTCAGTGGAACGTCTGGCGGAATGGATTAGTGTGCGGCTCCCATGTGGGAGATCTGAATTAAATCCATGGTAAGGCCAAGGTGTTTTTTTTTCTGTTGGGTGCATAAAGAAATATCCTAACCTGAAGTCTTGTGGCGACTGCATTTAGCCATGCAGCCATTAAATTCCACATGTCCACCCTGTTCTACACCTCCCAAAAAGTGATATTACAGGAAGTAACAAGTTTTTTCTTATTTATAAAAAAACAAAACTTTTTCCCTCAATTTTTGTTTGAAAGAAGAATAAAATATGAATGTTCAGGCATCAGGTGAACATTTTCAAATTTCATGAATAGTTGAAATATCTGATCATACCAACAGTTTTAAAATGATCTTTCAGGTGAATGAGCTCAACTTTGTCAATCTGAGGGTCATGTTGATGCCTGATGACTTCAAATCCTACAGTAAAATTCGTGTAGATAACCACATGTTCAACAAGTAGGTATCAGAATTAGGTTAACATTTGTTATCATCATTAAGTTACTCTTTTGTTATTTGTTTCAACATAACATCAATGTTGTATGTCAACAAGTTCTATTGTTGTTATTTGTTTCAACATAACACAATGTTGTATGTCAACAAGTTCTATTTTTGTTATTTGTTTCAACATAACACAATGTTGTATGTCAACAAGTTCTATTTTTGTTATTTATTTCAATATAACACAATGTTGTACATCAAGAAGCTCTATTTTTGTTATTTGTTTCAACATAACACAATGTTGTATGTCAACAAGTTATATCTTTGAATTGTGTATCTTCAGCTCCATCAAATAAGTTATTGCTTCCGTGCCTTTTACAAATGTTCGTCTTTTCATATTTTTTTAGAAATATCTCCTTTAAATTTATTTCTTTGTCAGTCAAGGCGATTAGGATACATCTTCTGCGTCTGCCCGCTATGAATTAAGGCATAGTCAGTGCACCTGGTATTGCGTTTTTTGCTGATTTTTGCGTGAAGACCTTCTTTCTTTTAACAGTGTCCTCCACCATGCAGACATGCCTTCTCCGACTTCAGAGGTAAGGATACATCTTATACACCTTCCCTTTTCTATTGAATCAGCATGTGGGTTGAGAATCTGTCTATTTATTCTCTATCCTTGTTTTGCTTGTCAGCATCAGGTTTGGGAGAGACACTAGGGGGTTCTCTGTACTGATGTGGTTAAAATATTTGTCTGTTGTTTGAATTTGGGCAGTCACATGTGCATTTTTTTAAATGAGATTCCTAGGATTGTTGCTGGAGCTACGGAGTTTGTGCTTTGTGCAGCACTCTTGGCATATATATGGCGTGCTATTTCTGCTGACAAGGACGGAGTCATTTGGCGAAACTCTGGAAAATGAAGTAAATCCTTCACATTTAGAGTCTTTATACTTGGAGTGCATCTTTGTGTAGAAGATACTGTTTACAACCTTAGATACTTCTTCTTCTTCAAATGCTCCATATCGACCACTTGCTAATCACTCTGTGATTTGTATGTGATGTGAGCCTAAGAATGTCTACATTGTGCCAGATATGCGACTACAAGTAGGCCAGCGTATCTGATTTCTGCGATGCTTTTTATTTACTAGGGTAGTTTCCTAGGTCCTACATCAGTCGTCTCTTACGACATGCCTTGTAGGTCGCAGTGGTACTATTCTTTGCTTCCCTGTGGGCCCCGGCACCACACGGGCGAGATACTTCTTGGGTGTTTTCTGATGGTTGTGGTAGAGCCAAAAGACAGAAACTACAAACTACACAGCATGGTACAGGCAAAAGAGTGCAAACTCACAATCCCACATGTATTGTAAACAAGAATTTAAATAATGATGCTATAATGAACAAGAAATAGATAATTCCAAAGAACATAATGAGGACAGCCAATGTGAAATATTGAAGTAATGGACTGCCTTGTTGTAGACCTAATGTTGATTTATTTTTCTTCTTGCATTTGGCCACTATGAATTCAGTCGTAGTCAGGGCGCCTGGTACTGGCGCTTCTGACTGTATTTTCCTGAAGGCCTGCTTTCCTTATTATCAGTGTCCCCTGCCATACAGGTGTGCCTTATCCGACTTCAGAGGTAATGTTGATATCTCTTTTTGTGGTACGTCCTTTGCAAAATGTCACTCTTGTCACAGCCTGTCTGAAACTTGTGATCTCTAGCCAGTCCTGTCATCCATGTTCAAGTGTTTCTTAACATTCTTTTGCCATCATCATCTTGGTTATCCCCTACCACATCTTCCATTGTTTCTTAACATTCTTTTGCCATCATCATCTTGGTTGTCCCCTACCACATCTTCCATTGACTATGCCCTCTATTATTGCTCTCTATAAAACACTGTGATGTATATTGTAGCCAACACTTATCAGTTATTTAAGACATGATATTATTTATAAACCAATGTTGCTCAAAACTTGTTGGATGTCTATATATATTTTTGTCTTCTTCTTTTTCCAGGGCATTCTAGACATTTTTCTATAGCACTTTTTTTTTTTTAAACCTCAATTTTTCTTCTAAATGTTTGTGTAGTGGTCTATGATTAACATTCATATGTTGTCATAGAAAAGATGCATGTTCTGATTTCTCTGTGGTATGGTTGAATTCACTTGTCATGATTTCCTTACAGAGACAATATGCCTAGCAGGTTCAAGGTGAAGGAGTATTGTCCAATTGTGTTCAGAAATTTAAGAGAAAGATTTGGCTTGGATGATACAGACTATAAGGTAAAAAGGTTTGCAAGTAGAAAATGTTACAAGTCTTGGTTTGCAAGTAGAAAATGTTAAGACAAGTCAAAGTTTGCAAGTAGAAAATGTTACGACAAGTCAGAGTTTGCAAATAGTGTAAAATTTTTGTCACAGCTAAAGAAATGTTGCTGTAGGTAATAAAAAAAGGGTATAAAGTCGAAGAATTGATTTTATCGCAACAAGTTTCACCCCATATGGTTTGATCCCTCTCCGCATAAATGGCACACCATCTGCCAAACGTATTGCACAAAGCATGAACTTCGTAGCTCCAGCAACAATCCTAGGGGTCTCTGGAAAAAATGCACTGTTGAACAGGGCGGCATGGTCCGAAATTCGAACCCATGACTTTTGGAACTCAAAGCAAAGACCAAAGAGACCCCCTGAATCTGTGTTTTGCTATAAAATTGAATGTTCATACAATAACAGTATTTGAGTGGTAGTAGAAGTAGTGGTATCATTTCTCTCATTCTTCAGTCTACACACAGTATGATTATTTTAGTTATAATGAATGAGTAGTTTTTAATGGTCAAATTTAAACATTGTTTACTCTCTTAGTACTCACTAACGAAACAGCAGCCTATCTCGTGTGATTCTCCAGGACGAAGTGGTGCTAGAATGCTTATGTCCCGGGACAAAACATTGTTCATTAAAACTCTAGTCTCAGAGGAAGTAGAGATGATGCATCAAATTCTGAAACAGTACCATCAGGTTAGTATTGTATTTGTTAGATGTCAGATTGGCTATTGGTTACTGAACTGGCGTCACAGCACTCCGGGCAGACCCATAGCTGCTCAGTCTCCCCCCAACAGATGTCAAAGGGTCTGCATACTGATTGTTCTGGAGGCTCGCTGGTTAAACACACTTCTCTCTCTGCCCTTCAAGCATCCAGCACTACTTATACAGCATGTAATTACAACTTCCTAATTCGTTCTATTGATTCAGCGTTAATTTTAGTGTCCTCATCCAACAGTAGATCACCAAGAGACTGACAAACACCCCCCTTATCCATTCTAAACTCCCCCAACAATCAATGCTTCCGAATCAAGCGTTTTCTCTCTCTCGTTGCGCGAACATCCACATGACCAGGACAGTAGATCACTATGTCTCTAAAGGTTGGAAACGTCTATAGATGACATCCACTTATACCACAATCTGCCATTCTGGATTTTCCTAACCGTGTGGATGTCAGATGTTATATTGCCCGTGTGATGCCGTGGCCCGCAAGAGAAGCAAAGAATAGTACCACTGCGACCTACAATGCATGTCATAAGAGGCGACTGATGTAGGCCCTAGGAATGCTACCTAGTAAATAAAAAGCAGCGCAGAAATCAAATGTGTTGGCCTACTTGTAGGCGCATAACTGGCACAACATACAATCGCTCTTAGGCTCAGATCACATACAAATCACACAGATTGGTTGACAAGTGGTCGATATGGAGTGTTTGAAGAAGAAGAATATGAGATGTTCTTATCATCAAATAGAGTCAGCACTAGGAGGTGCTTGTCTTGAGCAGAACTTTACCCCACTAACTGTCCTTTGAAATCTCTCACATATGCCAGATGTACCACCTCTGCAGCCACCTTGTTCAAATCATCAATTACATTTTGAATCCATCATCTCCATGATCTGCCTCTTTGCAGGGCAGGCCTCCTTCCATAATGGTCTTTTCCAACCCATTGTGACTTTTTTATATGTCCAAAATTCTTCAATTTTCTCATTCTTATTTGTAGCACCAGCCAGTTTCCTTTGATTTTGAGTTCTTTCTGGATAGATCTATTTGTTCTCTTCTCTGTCAATGCTATACAGAGGACTTTTCTGTAACACTTATATTCAAAAGCACACATCTTTCCTCTAGGCATATCTTCCTTTGATGACAGTTTCTAATGTACCTGTGTTAGCATTCAGAGCTTTCACATCTCACTTACAGGCATCTTTATATGGCATTTGGGATATTGTATCTAGGCAGTCTTTTACAAGCACAAAGCTGAGAATCTTTCAATCAAATGTGAAGTCAGTTCTATGGCTCGGAAACATGGAAGATAACAAAAGAAACCACTAGAAAACTAGACCTTTACAAATGGATGTTTGCATAGAATATAGGCAGACGGTGTGATAAGATTACGAACAAGGAACTCAGAGAAAGAACTAAGCACATACCAGTGGAGAAAGTGCTAAGGAAGGACACACATTGAGAAAACTGACCGCAAGCATTGTAAGACATGCACTGTTTTGGAACCCGAGGAAAGAGAAGTAGGGGAAAGCCTAGACATACCTGGAGAAGAGAGCTGGAGGCTGATATTAAAAGGATATTTTAAACATGGAAAGATTGAAAGGGATGGCAGGACAGAGGAAGAGCTGGAAGAAGTTTGTTGAAGACCTGTGCTCCATTGGGAGTTGAAGGGTGAAGAAGTCAAGTCTTTTCCCAGAAACTAATTTTCTATAAAGGAGATCCCTGGATATACAGCCATCTTCAATGTGGGTGGTGTGACGCAGCCACAGCAGGAGTCTCAGTGTGAGAAAATTTTACAAATTGAGAATTTCTGATCTCTTAACCACTCTTTTGTTTGGTTATGTGGTCACTCCATGATATACATAGAAGCCATCTTATATGGAACAAAAAAAGTTAACTTTCTGTTGTGTTGAGAGTACAACATCCAAGATTCAGATTCATAGACTAGTTTTTTTATTGCATGCATAGCTAAAATTGTTGTGCTTACTACCAGAAATTAATATCAGAACTTCTTTAATATTACAGTATATTGTTGAGTGCCATGCACAGACGTTACTCCCCCAGTATCTGGCAATGTATAGGCTTACTGTCAATGATGTGGAAACTTATATTGTTGTAATGCGTAATGTGTTCAGCTCTCGTCTCTCAGTACACAAAAAATATGACCTTAAGGTTGGTATGCTATGTCCATTTGATTTAACTGTCAATATTATTACTCAACTAATTTATAGAAAAATGTACACAATAGGTCATTGTTTTGCGGTTAAGATACAGGGAACGAGAGGACAAAGTCAGGGTCGGCAAACCAGAGCTGAGCACAATGCTACTCCACCCCCTAGTTCTGACTCTGGTAACAGGCTGCATCATTGGAGTCTGGCTAAGTAGAGAGAGTTAGAAGGCAGTCTGAGCTGAGCTGAATGGCACAGATATTGTAGCCTCACTGTTAACTGTGCAACAATATAACAAATGCTATTTTTAGGGAAAACAAGATAATTTCCATTATGAGGATGGAGGTTGAAGTCATTACTGCTGCTCTGAATTGCTCTCTGGGACTCCGTTTACTGGAGCTACTATTTTGTATAACTCATACCCGAGTGGTTACCGGGCCCAAATTTGGGGTGTAAAGAATAGAACCACTGTTACCTGCCACGCATGTCGTAAGAGGTGACTAAGGAGGTTTGGCTGAAATCGGATGCTTGTGTCCTAAACGTGTAGAAGTCTATGCGTTTAGGGGCCTACCAAACCAATGTGCAACATATACACTTTCTTGGCAAAGATCAAACATATCACAAAGAGTGATTAAAATTGGAAATTGGTCGTAAAGAACGAACGCAAAGAAGAAGAAGTCTTACTCTCAGTATCTTCTTTCTTTGCCTTCCTCTAAACTCCTAGTAAAATATTTTTCCATTGTCAGAATTTTGTCTAACCCATCTTTACATTCATGCTCAATAAATTATAACTTGTTTCCTTCATATGGTTTTCAATTGTACTTGACCTCTTTCAGCACATCCACATTAATCCTTTTAACAAGCAGTTCATGAAGTTCTTAACATACTTCTGTAAAAATCGAATCTCTGCAACCTTCAAAGTTGTACATGTGTCTATGTTCATTGCTCAAGGTTCACTTCCATATATCAGCATTGGATGTACAAGATCCACAACAACCAGCATATATGAAAGACTCCTTGTACAGTAAGTCATATTCCCTAGGAGAGTATGCTACAATGACAAACAACTTTTGACTTTCAGGAAAGTCAAGGCAGATCAAAGGCTAGGGTTTCACTCCCAAACAAATGCAAATTGAAAATGAAATGCTTTGTGTTGGGAGTCTTAAAAGTCAAGGTAGACCAAAGGCTATGGTTTTAGTCTCAAACAAATACAAGTGGAAGGTGGAGTTTCTGTTGTGAAATGATCAAGCTCTTTGTCTCACGTTCTAAAGGTCGCTGGTGGGAGTCTAGACTGCATTGTTTAATTTACAAGTGAATGTTTTCTTTAGAGCACTATGTTTGAGGCTGGAGCTATGAAGTATTTTGCTTTGTGCAATGTTCTCAGCAGGTGGTGCATCATTTCTGCAAAGAAAGATTTAACCAGATAAGGAAACCTGATGCAATGTACTCATTCTTGTTTTTTTTAAGCCCTTCTGCTTTCACTTCTTATAGATGGCATTTAAACCTTTTATATAAGTAATAAAAACTCAAATGGAATGAGATATTTATTTAAAATGATACCCTGAGACTCTCTGGTTACACATTTTATATGTATACTTTACTTGTGGTCTACAACAGTATATGACCGTATGCTGATCAACATAACCAAACAAGAGGTAACATACAAGTGACAAGTAACCTGTTATAGATTGACATATATTTATGCCCAGTTTTCAGTCAGTATGTATTTTTTATGTATTGCAGGGATCAACTGTCGACAGAAGTGCTAGTGATAAGGAAAGGGTAAGCTTTACAAATTACAGGTCATACTTTCTTGTCAAGGCAAATAATTTTAACAAATATTATAAATATCTCAATGTTGTGCGAGATGTGTTGTCTTGTACAGAGTCACAGGATTTGGTGATTTGTACCATCTCTAGGGACCTGTCATGACTTTACAGGAAAATCAGATATGTAATACCGCACATCTGTTTAAACAAGAGACTATACTTAATGTCTAACAGGGAGATGGGTAACACCCTTCTTTTGATGAAGTTTTAAAAAATATAAATATCAATTCACGTATGTATACAAGATATAAATATTTATTTATGTTTTGTTACCTTTATTACAGATATTTTAAGTGTGAGAATGTACTTAGTAGTTGAATTTTAAGATTTTAATATATTGTCTGCATTTTACTGAGGTGACTTAAACATTATTAGGACTGTTTAGCTTTTTGTCTGCAGGGGTTACATTTTAAGATTGTTTGTTATACATTGTCTGGTTGTGAACTATATCTCTTCTTGTTACTTGAACAGCCTTCATAAAATATATCATTTCTGAAGTTTGTGCTGGCCTTTGTGAGCTGTTCTGTCACAGCTTATCACATCCATAATTCACCTTTGAACTTGAAATAAGACTCGCCTGGATGAAGAGGGACGATGGTCATAAGAAAAACAAGCCTTCATGCAACAATCAGTCAAATGTGCCATATTAGGCACCATGGCTATGCCTGGATTCATAGCGAGCGAACAGAAAAATAAAATCCATAATTCAAGAGTGGCACATGGATCGGTATACAGACATCTCTTATTTCCAAGATTTATTTCTGTAAATTCTAGTTTTGTGTGTCTTGTCTTATCCACATGTACCTTGAAGTGTCGTGGGTAGATTTGTCACAGGATATCTGTGATATTCTCTATCCATCAGGTTCTTGGTCTTCCTTGGACTATGCGTCCGGGCTGCTGGTTGTTATAGGCACGAGATGATAGTAGTAAATAACCAATTTTTGTGTATTATTAACATTAATTATTTTCTGCCTCAACTTCACAACTAGAAACATGTACGGTTTATTAACACTATATTCTCTGCACCTGCAAAATATGAGATTCGTTGTCCATTTTTTCAGTTGAAAGAGCTGCCCACATTCAAAGACAATGATTTCCTTAATGATGGTGCTAAGATTCATATTGGGCATGAAGAGAGGAAAAAATTACTGGACATTCTCCAGAGTGATGTGGATGTAAGTACCAGCTGTCTATCAAGCATTTAGTCTGTTTAAACATATACAACATAAATGTTTTACCAAAGTTTAAGTGTCCATAGATTTATTAGTTTTGAATGAAAACACAATCTCACTTTGACATTAGAGGCATCTCTGTGGCATAGAGAGTGAATGAAAACACAATCTCACTTTGACATTAGAGGCATCTTTGTGGCATAGAGATTAGGTGCTCACCTCTTGTTGCAAAGGTACTGGTTGTTACCTAATGAAGTCATCAGGATTTTTTTCCAGAGATCCCTGATCTCAGTGTAGGTGAAATCCTAGTCCTATTGGAAATGTAAGATAAAACATTAAGTCCACTGTTTAAGTTGAACACATAAAAGAACCCTTGGCAGTTCAAAATTAAGAAGAGCAGGATGGAAAGCTGCTGCCCTGGCAAAATTCATTGAAATGGTGGAAAAGTAAAATTCATACAAAATATTTTTACCAACTTCTAAATTGCATCATGGACCCTTGCCAGTGATACAGAGTTTGAGCACTGCCGCTGAGGTTTTTCTGTGTAAGAAAGAGATCATAGCATAGATGGTTACTCACCAAAGTGTAATAATGATAGTCCTATCAATCAATTAACTTTTAACATTATTTATTCCAAATATTTACAGATAAATATGTAAACATATTATATCACTGTGCTGCAGGAGATAGCTAGAGATAGGAAGACTTGGCATGAGTTGGTTGAGGGCCTATGCCCCAACCCGGGTAAAAAGGCAAAGAGAGAGAGATTATATCACTGTGGCTTGCAGCTTAGAATGTGCAGGGCATTCTCAATGACCTCCAAACTCAGATCATTTCTGTAATCGCTAGACAAAGCTGTTCCTGACATTGATATCTCTCTCGCGGAATCACCTTGGTGACATTGATATAAGAATCTATTAGACCTTTGATGTGACCTTCTGTTGAATGATTGCTGTAAATTTGTTCTCACATACATTATATTTTTTTATAATTCCATAGACAACAGCCAAACCAATAATTAAGAAGATAAAGATGAGTCATCGAGTTCTATATATATTCTTAATTTCTCTATGGTGCAGAAACACAGACACTGAACAAACAACTAAAAGACAAAATTGCACAGTCTTTGCGATGTGGATTTATAGAAGAATTGGGCATATTTCATAAACACAGAAACAAACAAATGAACATATCCTAAACAAGTTAGAAATGAATAAAAAAAAATGTTGAAGGCGATCAAATAGAGACAAATATTTTGGACAGATATAAAGACAATACTGCTGGGAACAGTACTGGAGGTTTAAGACTGATCCTGGATGGCTGAGGCAGAGGATGTTATTAAACAGGTCTGCACTCTAGATGAGCTGAGGTATGGGGAAGAATGGATGCCTATATCAGAGGATATGACTGCTTACACGAGGGTTGTCAGTACACTTGGGCGTTGCTGTAGAGAATGGGCCCCGGGCATCGTCAATGCGGATATTCTTGCACTAGTAGATCAGCACTTCCATCCAAGTGATATTATTATCTACACCGATGGCACTGTCAGAAATGGAACCAGATCATCGTGGGCTTATTCAGCACAACGAAACGGTAGCACATTTCATGAAGACTGTGGCGCTTGCGAGACAATGACATCGAGCATGACTATGGAGATCACCGCTGCCTCCAGGGCTCTGTCATGGGTGGCTGAGCAACAGGTAACCCATACGATTATCATATCAGATTCAATGAATATGCTTCAAAGGATTGAATCTGGAAATCTGTGTGTGGAATGGGTGGACAGCATTCAGAGATCACATCTCAAGAAAATGACTTGGCTGTATACACCTGGACATGCTCGAGTGCAGGGTAACGAGCGTGCTGACTTTCTTGCAAACAATGCCCCGACTCAAGCGGGCAGAAGTATGGACAGAGTCGATATCATCAATGCCGTACACTCTCAATTATGTGACATGGGAAAGTCTCAGACACTGGAACGAGTTTGAGAATTAGGCGTTAAGTTTGGACATGCCAGACGGTGTGGTCTTCGTGGTAGAGAGAGAAGATATACTAATCAACTTTTCATGGGTATGGTGAGCAAATGGACTTTGGGATGGCTGCTGCAGCGGGGACAGAGCACGAATAGGAATGCCCAATGTGCCATGACGTTGATCGCATAATATAACATAGTACTGGAGGGAAAGTGATCAAGAGGAAAACAGCGATATAATTGGGAAGGAAAATATCTGAAGATAAACATATAGTAGTTTGACAGAATGCATCACCATCTCAAGGAGCAAGAAGTTATGGAGATCTATTACAGTCAATCTTTGATGTGAAGATGGCATTCATCAATCAGTAGATACAAATCTGGTGAGTTCAGGTCATGAGAATTGGTTATATTCTCATATTATGTATGAAGACATTCTTATATCACATATATTTGAAGTCATTTTTTTCATACAGAAGAACTTTTATTGTAGACTGTTTATGTTGCTAGACTGAGTTAGTCTTCTTCCTAGGGAAGAAATAGGGCTGCAAATATTGTGTACTTAATTCTATTTTTACACTTAATTCCATTTTGAGAGTGTTCTGGATTTCTACCAATGGATTTACAGTACCTGTGGCTTCTTTTTTAACTTGTTTTTTGCTTCATGTTCTTCAGCCATCCTTATATTCTCTACCCCTGTGAGTTTCAATGCATTCTTATTTACATTGGTAGTTTATTTCTTAAGGGTGTTTCCATTGTCACTTCATCTTCAATTTCCTGCTGTACTAAAAGAGTTAGACTAGGGAATCAAAAAGATGTAGGATATCCTAAAAGGATCTTAGTCTTTGGTTTGCTTGTATTATATACCCTTATATCTATGAGTAATTTGTCTTCATGGTTCCATCCTGTAACTAGATCTTAGGAAATAGTCTTGACTTGAGTAAAAGTGGTTCCCTTTAATGTGTTTACATTTGATAATGCAAATTTCTACTGCTAAACACTTTAAGTCTATGCTAGTTTAAATGTATGGAACTGACTAAAGTAGCGTGTATCTCAGAAAGATATTTGCTAATCATTATTTGTAAGTAGCGCCCCTCCTCCCTAGACAAGAAGTAATGTCAGATATGCATCAGAAAGTAAAGTTCTTGAAGTACTAGTTCTCAAGTTTTGAAAGGGGGGTGTTCCGTTGTCTTTCTAACTAAATTTCATTTCCATACTTTGGGAGCCTTGCACTCTTTATTAGCAAAATCGACTGGAGTGTACTGGCAGTGTTTCTTGTTTTTATCTATTGTTAAGACTGTGCTCTAACTACTTTACTTGACTGCATCCAGGGTTCTGAACCATACTAGAACTAAAGGCTCAAGACTAGTTGACAAAATTCAGACAGTGTTGTATAGGTCTGCTAACAGTGAGAGGTGAACATACAACAATTTTGTCTAACTGTTCTGATATAGCAAGGAACAAATGATATTATTTGTTAGAGCTAACGTTGCTGTATTTAAACTGACCATAAGTTTTTAATCTCATCCAGCTTTAACTGTTGGAAAAAAGAAATGATAAAAACAACACTATTTCTTGTCTTCTTAATTAAAATAATAAATTTAGACCTGTACATAAACTAAAGACTTGTGCGTGCCCTCAAACACGCACATATGTTTTAGACACTAAATAAACAAATATCAATTACAGTGATAGAAGTGTGGTTTTCTAAGGGAAACTGCTGGCATGAAATGAACTGCAACATATTAATTCAGGAAATATTATAGGGCAACTAATTTACATCAAATAATTACTAACAAAAATAGAAATGAGACAAACGATTAATTTTTCACCCAAAGTTTTAGATAAAACTAGAACTGTTAGGAGAAAAAGCTAATAAGTATTCAAGTAGTAGCGTGTCCATTGCGGAATGTTGCTTTCATCACAGCCCGTCTTAAAAACTTTCTGTCTTTAGCAAGCTCTCCCGTCTCCTCCAGTGTCATGTTCACGGTTTCTTTGATGTCCTGCTACCATCTTTGTCTTGGTCGTCCCCTGCCTCGTACTCCAGGAACCATGCCTTCCATTACTGTTCTCTCCAAGCCACTCAGACGTTTGACATGGCAAAAATATTTCATCTTCCGGGGCGATGTTATTTATGAGCCAATGCTCCTCGATATGCAGGTCTTGAAGGATGTCTCTGTTTTTTCTCTTTTCTTTCCAGGATGTTCAAAACATTTTTTGTAACACTCTATTTCTAAAGCTTCAATTTTGTTCTATAATGTTTGTGTTATGGTCCACAATTCACATCCATATGTTGCCACAGGAATATGCATGTTCTCAGAAGTCTTACTTTTGTTTCTTTGCCTGTGTCGTGCCATAGTTTCTTCATACTGGCTACCCTCTGAGGCCCATGCCTGGTCTTATTCGAACTTTTTCGTGCAATCCCAATTGCTCTTTATTATAGAGCCAATATATTCAAAATATGTAGATTATTGTTTAAAAAAATGTGGGTAAAAGCTGATATCTCATATTTAGAAATACTAAAAGATACTTATGGAATGCTTTTAGTTTCAGTAGAACTTTTTATTAATATCTTCTTCTGCGTTCTCACTAGATTGGGATTTCGGATTCTCTAATAAAGGCAGCCGTCTGCCTCAGATTATCAGCCACTCCATACAGTTTGTCTTGGACGCTAGTGTAAGTGGGCCACCTCTTTCTTCTCAAGTCTGCATACTGGGCCAGTTCTGTAGGATATAATTCCTATGATTTCTGCTTCCCGTTTGTGCCGACCTCTTCCTGCAGTAAATTTTGGCCATCCTCGTGATAGTAGGTCTGACATTCTTACTGCGCGGCTAAATCTCCGAGGCAGATTGGTGACCGCAGAATCCGTTATCCCATTCCACATTGTGAGGGTCGTTGCACCATGTTATGCGCCTTACGGCCTGGTGCATCCGTTTCTGCAAGCATTTGTTTCGGTTAGCATTTCCTATCATTAATATAATTATGGCATCTTCCTTCTTCTTCTTTGAGTGCTCCATATTGACCACTTGTTAATCACTCTGTGTGATTTGTATGTGATCTGGGCCTAAGAGCAATTGTACCCTGTGCCAGTTATGTGCCTGCAAGTAGGCCAGTGCGTTTGATTTCTACGATGCTTTTTTATTTACTAGGGTAGCTTTCCTAGGTCCTACATTAGTCGCCTCTCATGGCATGCCTTATAGGTCGCAATGGTACTATTCTTTGCTTCCTTGCAGGCCCCTGCACCGGGTGGGTAGTCTTCCTAAACATCATTTGTGTCAGTCGAAGATGTCATATTCTTTGTGAAATGTAGTATTGTATCTATGTAATATTGATTATCATTCTATTTTGAGAGCTCTACCACTTTATATTTGAGTGCATATGTTAGTAAATGGACTTAGATTGTTTCACATTGTAATGTGTTTATCTTCTAGTGCTTTGAATTATTCATATCATAGATTTTACAATAGAAGTGGAGCAGAATAGCTTCCTGGTTACAGTACCCTTCTGTCGACATAGCTTTTTTTTTTAGATACATGAGCTTGTCGAGTTAAAGAAGGAAACTGAATACCTCACCCCTGAATGCAAAGTTCTACTACTGTGAGGTCTCTTACACTTCACATACATATATCATTATAGGTTATTGAATTACTGTTCTTTTTGTTATTGTCTCACAAAGTATGCTCTCAAAGTAGATCTGTGCTTGTGACCAATCATTTCAGTTTTTAAGTAGTCTTCACCTGATGGACTACAGTCTACTTGTTGGCATACACGACCGTGACCAGGAGAATGAAAGTGATACCAACTTTCCCATGCCTTCTGTTGTAGACGAGGAAGTGCCAAATGATGAAGATGGTGATCTGGGAGTCTCAGGTTCTGGAACAATAGATCAGGTTTGTGTCTTCTATTGTTATCTTGTCAGCTAACTTGTAATCTCAGAGATATGAAATGAAGACAGGCTACACTGATTTGTCTTATTCTCAGAATGAATTTAGAGTAGCATCTGGCTGAATTGAATAGAGCGCTGGCTCACTCCTATTCAGGGGACCCGTGTTTAATCCCTGGTAAGACGAAAGAGTTATTTCTGCCGGGACATTAAAAACAATCCAAACCTGGACAGTTTCACTGCAACTGCACAAACCATGCAGCCATTAAATTCCTCAGTCTCATGTCCTCGCTGTCCTACACTGTCCTAAAGAGCGGTTTTACAGGCAGCAAAGACAGATTGAAATATATCAAATCCTAGTGCCAGCAAGAAAGGTTGAACACAAAGAAAGACGAATGTGAGGTTTAAAATTGCTAAAATGCTTCAGTGGCAATATAGATATTTCATCAATCACTGTGCGATCATCCAACAAGTGCCTACTAAGCAACAGCAGTATGTTTTCCTTATCCATCTCTAACACCCTGACTACAGGTTCTTTTGATGCAAGCTTATATATATTCTCATTAACTTGAACACCAGCTTGTCCAGAGCAGTAGGTTATTTTAAGACCCTAGTGGTTT
The DNA here is from genome assembly GCA_020796225.1 of Arion vulgaris. Taxonomy (NCBI): domain Eukaryota; kingdom Metazoa; phylum Mollusca; class Gastropoda; order Stylommatophora; family Arionidae; genus Arion; species Arion vulgaris. The sequence goes on along the minus strand of CM036753.1, from coordinate 96,250,350 downwards.
GGAAGCATTTATATGCAACATGCATTCATAACAGAACCAGCTGTTTTGTGTCTTTCTTCTTCGAACGCTCCACATCGAACACTCTTTGTGATTTGTATGTGATCTGAGCATAAGAGCAATTGTACGTTGTGCCAGTTATCTGATTTCTTGACGCTTTTTATTTACTAGGGAAGCTTCCTTAGGTCCCTGCCTCTTCCCTAGGTCCCTGCCTCAGTTGCCTATTACAACATGCCTTGTAGGTCGCAGTGTTACTATTCTTTTCTCCCGTGCGAGCCCAGGCAACACACAGGCGGCTCTGTATCTTTCAAAAAATATACAGAGAGTAGGACACTTTAGTAAATGAAGTCTCAGAAAGTCATTTGAGATAGACAATAATGACTTGAGTTTCCATTCTGATGCTGAAAGTGATAACACTGTATGGTCTAATTTTACTTAGTGATAACTCCATTGTGTGTTCTAATTAGAATCTACCAGCTAGATTTCTCATTACACAAGATAGATCAATCAGTAAGTACAACTATATCTTCATAGCATAAGAATAATTTATATGTATATGTGTGTATCTTGTATGTAGTTTGATGATTGCGATTTATGACATTTTTTTTTAAAGTTGACAATTAAAAAATTAATGTTGACTAGGCCGTAAGTATATCAATAGTTATGAATAAAGATAGAATCTATCTTGCTACAAAATATATGATCTTCATGTCATAGTTTGGAATCTAATCTCTCTATAAGGTATATGATCTTCATGCATTAGTATGCTCTTCATGTCGTACTGGAAATCTAATCTCTCTACAAGGTATATGCCCTTCATGTCATACTGGAAATCTAATCTCTCTACAAGATATATGCTCTTCATGTCATAGTTGAGAATCTAATCTCTCTTCAAGTTGAATGCCCTTCGTGACATAATAGACATATAAGACACTCACAAGTGACCTTTATTGCTGCCAATCTGCTGCTTTGCAATCTATAATGTCACGTCAGTCCATACGCTTTCATTTACCTTCCACTGTCCCTACTTTAAGTTTCTCTTGCTCTGCCCCATCTTTTCCTTCCATCTGCTGTCCATTGAAAAGCTGTCTTTGCAAAAGTACCCGGTTGACATTCTATAAATATGTTCAATCCATCTCCAACAATTTTCTTCTCGCTGTAGTTGGGCCAATGATGTAAAATTACTTTACTAATAATAAATGTATTGTATTGATCATTAGTATTATATTTATGTCTGCATTTTTGAGACAGCATTAGTTTCTGTTGATATGTGTTTTTTTCTCTAAACAGAATGACTATAATGATGACGCAGATGGGATGAGTCCTCCCGATTCTCCTCGGCCAGCTACACCAATACCTCCATTTACAGGAGAGCTGGACCCAGATTGGGAGCATTATGGCATACACTGCACTCAAGGTGAGAGCTTAATCTTGGTTGGACATTTAACTAAGACAGTTTCTTGAGGTAGGACTCCTGACTTCTGGTTACCCCTTCAGTGTGAAGTTTACCCACATTGGTCCTCCTAAGCCTATTCATCAAGTCTGTTATTATCATTGCATCTCTCGCTTTTTTTTTTCCTTCTGACCCCCAGGGTCTTCAGACTAGGTTAAGAACCGTTAGTCTATCTGAAATAAATATTTAGCTCAGCAACAGAACTTTTATTTCACCTTGGGTTACTGTATTGTTACAATCTATCATAATTATTGAAGATCATAGCAGCAATCACTGACTCCATCAGGAACCAAATGTAAGGTGATGTTATGCTTCTTCTATTTCTACTCTCTTTTTGCCATTGTTTTGAATCTCTAACACTGAACTGTTTTTCTCTTGAACAGAAATGAGCAAGAGAGAAATCTACTTCATTGCACTTGTGGATATCCTCACCAAATATGGCATGAAGAAACGCACAGCTCAAGCAGCCAAAACAGTCAAGCATGGTGCAGGGGCTGAGATCTCCACTGTGCATCCAGAACAGTATGCAAAACGTTTCATGGAATTTGTCAGTAAATGTATGGAATAAGCTTATTTTGACACAGATTTGGATAATCAATGCCCAGAATCCAACTGTTTAGTTAACAAAACTGCACATTTACTATGTTTACAGTGTTGTGCTAAACATTTGTCTCGTCTGCAAGAGCAACAACAGATTGTATTTTTGTACTTGTGTTCTGGACGTCTGCTCTAGTCATTGTCTCATTTAGTGCAAGTAATCAATTTATAAATATTATTATTTATTACAATTTTGAAAAAAAGGTTTACTATGAAATAATTAATTAATGAACATGATGACATGACCCCCTGACCTTTTTAAGAATGAAAGCAACCTACAGGTCAAACACTACTTGCTTGCGCTCTCATTCTGATGTTTAAGACTTTCACATCTCGTATATACAAGTAATTTGTTATGGTTTGATTCAGAGAAACATATTAACATCAGACTTGCTAAACTTGTCTCTCATGATTGTTGTTACTAAATTAAACTATGCTAAATTTGTCTCTTCATTATTAGCAAGTGCAACAAAATTAAACTTTTCATCATTCTCATTTTATCAACTAAATGAAATTGTACTCTAAGTATTGTTGTTATTCAACAGATTCTCTCTCTCTCTCACTCTCTCTCTGTCTCTCTCTCTCTATCCCTAATTACTATCATTAGTTTACTGTCAACTCACCTTATGTCTTATTAGTTTCATTTTTTTCAACTAAACTAACTTTACCACTAATTATCATTAGTAAGCTCTTTGAAATATATCTCTAAGCATTAACATTAATAAAAACTAAAATTATCTTTAAGCTTTATCATTCTTAAACTCGACTAAGTTTATCTGTAAGCTTTATCATGCTTAAACTAGACTAAATTTATCTCTAAAAATATCATATGTAAACTCAACTAAATTTACTTCTAAGCTATATTATTAGTAAGCTCAGTAACTAAATTTATTTCTAAGCTTTGTTACCAGTCAGCTCAACTAAATTTATCTTTAAAATTATCATAAGTAAACTCAACAAAATTAATCACTAATAATTGTCATTAGTCAATGCAATCAAATGAAATTTGTTCACTCTGCAGCATTCTTAGAACCACAACCAGCTGTTGCACTTCATAATTGTACTTGTCATGACCTGTCATACTCCTTTGCTTTTTGTTTATCTGTCATTACATATTGTTGGCAATAATTGTATTTTAGTATCTGTGTAATATTTGAAGAAGCACAATATCAAATTTATATATCAGTATCTCATGCTTATTTGATGACTATTTCTGCAAGAGTTATGTCAATATTAGTACATGAGCCAAAAATCTTGTTATTTGTAAGAATATTCATAAAATGTTTCTGCCTCTTTTATCATTCTGTTGAACAAATCCAAATCTCACTATGCCAAAAAATCAACCTGTCAAACAAAATTGGCAGAAATGTGTAGATTTATCTTGACTCTGTGTGGTAGTCTGGTTTGTTTTTTCTAAACCTGAGGGTCTGCTGTAAAACTAGGAATAAATGAATTCTAAACCTGAGGATCTGCTGTAAAACTAGGAATAAATGGATTCTAAACCTGAGGTTATGCTGTAAAACTAGGAATAAATGGATTCTAAAACTGAGGGTCTGCTGTAAAACTGGGAATAAATGAATTCTAAACCTGAGGGTCTGCTGTAAAACTAAGAATAAATGGATTCTAAACCTGAGGTTATGCTTTAAAACTAGGAATAAATGGATTCTAAAACTGAGGTTATGCTGTAAAACTAGGAATAAATGGATTCTAAAACTGAGGGTCTGCTGTAAAACTGGGAATAAATGGATTCTAAAACTGAGGTTATGCTGTAAAACTAGGAATAAATGGATTCTAAAACTGAGGGTCTGCTGTAAAACTGGGAATAAATGGATTCTAAAACTGAGGTTATGCTGTAAAACTAGGAATAAATGGATTCTAAAACTGAGGGTCTGCTGTAAAACTGGGAATAAATGAATTCTAAAACTGAGGTTATGCTGTAAAACTAGGAATAAATGGATTCTAAAACTGAGGTTATGCTGTAAAACTGGGAATAAATGGATTCTAAACCTGAGGTTATGCTGTAAAACTAGGAATAAATGGATTCTAAAACTGAGGGTCTGCTGTAAAACTGGGAATAAATGAATTCTAAACCTGAGGGTCTGCTGTAAAACTAGGAATAAATGGATTCTAAAACTGAGGTTATGCTGTAAAACTAGGAATAAATGGATTCTAAAACTGAGGGTCTGCTGTAAAACTGGGAATAAATGAATTCTAAACCTGAGGGTCTGCTGTAAAACTAGGAATAAATGGATTCTAAAACTGAGGGTCTGCTGTAAAACTAGGAATAAATGGATTCTAAAACTGAGGTTATGCTGTAAAACTAGGAATAAATGGATTCTAAAACTGAGGGTCTGCTGTAAAACTGGGAATAAATGGATTCTAAAACTGAGGTTATGCTGTAAAACTAGGAATAAATGGATTCTAAAACTGAGGGTCTGCTGTAAAACTGGGAATAAATGGATTCTAAAACTGAGGTTATGCTGTAAAACTAGGAATAAATGGATTCTAAAACTGAGGGTCTGCTGTAAAACTGGGAATAAATGAATTCTAAAACTGAGGTTATGCTGTAAAACTAGGAATAAATGGATTCTAAAACTGAGGTTATGCTGTAAAACTGGGAATAAATGGATTCTAAACCTGAGGTTATGCTGTAAAACTAGGAATAAATGGATTCTAAAACTGAGGGTCTGCTGTAAAACTGGGAATAAATGAATTCTAAACCTGAGGGTCTGCTGTAAAACTAGGAATAAATGGATTCTAAAACTGAGGTTATGCTGTAAAACTAGGAATAAATGGATTCTAAAACTGAGGGTCTGCTGTAAAACTGGGAATAAATGAATTCTAAACCTGAGGGTCTGCTGTAAAACTAGGAATAAATGGATTCTAAAACTGAGGGTCTGCTGTAAAACTAGGAATAAATGGATTCTAAAACTGAGGGTCTGCTGTAAAACTGGGAATAAATTGGATAAAATGCTTTTATTTCCTTTTTTAGACATCCTTCATGTTTTTACAATTAAAGAGGTATTTTGTTTTATTATAAACTTCAAATCACAGGTGTCACCCAGTGGTTACGGGCCCAAATTAGCGCGCGCGTGAGAGAGAAATCACAGGTGTACCTTCGTGAACTATAGCTAAATCTCCAGTTAAAAGAAAGACCAACTGATATGTATTGTGAGAATGAGAACACAGACAAAGAAATCCTGGAAAGATTAGAGATAAAAAAGAGAATTCAAGTGTTTAGTGGAAGAATGACCCTATCCCGCTCTTCTGTCAAAATGAGATGTTTTTTCCTAATAGGATAGCTGGTACCAGGTAGTATCTACGCTCAAATGTTCTTTGTTGTGGGATAGACCCAATAGTTTTTTTTAGCTTTTTGAAGATAAGATGAAAATTGAATGCACTCAAACAACTTTGAATGCTATTTTCTCAGAACTTTAAAAATGTGATATATGCCATTTTTCCACCAAGACCTTCAACTGTTGAGATTTTACAAAAATATACAAATCAAATATTGTTGACATATAAAAAGATATGACACTATTGCAAATTATACAAGAAGTAAAGGTTTTGAAAGCAAGCGGTCAAGTTAAAGACAATGTTGTATGAGATTATTTTTTTTTTCTTGATCCAGAAGCACTTGAGCTATCGGCTCAGTGCTATGGACATCGTAGCCCTTTATTTTGGTTCCACAAACACCATAAATTTGGAGAACCTGTGGCTTTTCTGCCAGCCCGTGGAATTGAACCGCACTCTCAGGGGGTGTGGCACCCATCATCCAACACGCTATGGACACGCTGGAGTTGTGTATGTGATAAGAAAACATCAAGAGCTGAACACATATAAGTTTGTCAGAATATACTAGTCTTGTAAGAGATATAGAATACTTGAGATCTTATAACCAACCGAGATCTTATAACCAACCGAGATCTTATAACCAACCTTCAATGTGAACATGACATTTAATATGATCTGATACCAACAGAAACGGCAGAAAACATCAGATGACAGAATATAAATAATAAAATTCTGCAAAAATAATGAAATTCTGATCCCTAATGTAATCAAGAAATTTTAATGTTGATCTAGTTCCACCATTGCACTTGTTTACAGTCAGATCTCACAGACTGCTGTAATTCATGAATATATTACATGTCAACTTTAACCTTTGCTGATAGCTTTCTGTTTCACATTTGTTAGCCAACCTGCAAATGTTAGACTAGATATAGTGTCTCAACAGTGATCAGATTTAGTTATGACAATCAAGTGTCTTGATAATCTATTAACTAGTTGAAATAATTACATAAATAGGTCATGTTAATTTATTTCTTATTTGATTTATTTTTCTGTGGCAGTTCATGATCAAGGATTCCGTAAAGGATTAAGGACTAATAAAATGAATAGGGATGCTGCGTTAGACATATATAAAGTTTTGCTGGAGAAATTACTAATTTTACGCTAGTCATGTTATATAACAAAAATGGTATCAGATACATCATAGCTCCAGCTATGAAGGAGTTCATGCACAGTCGCTGAGATCTTCCTATGTAAGAAACATATCGAAGCACACATGGTTACTCATCGAAGTGCAGTGTTGATGGTTCAATCAATTAATCCGGTAGATGTAAGCAAGACATCTACTTAATAAGCAGTTCTAGTTTTCTGATTAGATGTAATATTTTTTTAAGTAAGCTCTCAGTTTGAAATTACGAAGTGTAGGTTAAAGGTTAATGTTGACTAAAATCAGCACTGCATTGAATCCGTCCTGTGCTCAGGTCCTTTTTGCAAAAATGTCATCAACTGAGCCCATTCTTTGTAGATTCTCATATCATTTTGAATTTCTTTCCCTACCCTACCTAGTCAGAGTCATTTATAGCTTTGTCAACTGGAGGACTAGCTGTAACTAGTCTAAGTTGGTTTGAGTGTAGGAGTTATTTCTCTCAAACTACTTAGCTATGAAAACATAGTAGAATAAAATAACGTTTTTTGGTATTTATAACTGATAATGGTGCATACTGCAGTAAAAAACTAGATTCTCAAGATGAACTCCATGATGAGGCCCTGTGTAGCGTAGAGGTTAAGAGTTTACCTTGCGTTTGGAAATTTGTAGTTTTTAATTGCATCATGCTGTTTGTCAGTGAACTTTTCTGAGATTCCTTAAGATTGTTGTTGAAACTGAGTTCATAATTTATGCAATACTCTCGGCAACTGGCGTACCATTTATATGGATAGTGCCAAAGCTATATGTGAAAACCTGGTGCACTTTTTAGACAAAAGATAAAATAATAAAACACAAAGTAAGATAGTTTTACAAAGTACAAAGAGCAGATTAAATCATTGTTTCAATCACAAAGACAAACGTTTATCAAGCATTGGACACAACCAAGATGAAAACAGAATAATTTCAGATGCTGTTGTCTTTATCAAACATTTATAAAAAAAAAAGGTTTAACGGCGAAGTACTGACTTCATTGTACCGGATTTCCTCAAATGGCTCACCATGTTGCACAAACTCTGTAGCTCCAGCAACAATCCTAGGGATCTCATGAAAAATTGGACACATGACTCGATCCAGATTCAAACCCACAACCTTCAGATCATAGGCATAACCACTTCAGCAAATAGACCCCCTGAAACTCATTTATAATTGTAAAGCAATATATCTCTAAAACTGATAAGCAGCATTAATCAATTGCAGGAAACGTTTGTATGAAGAACATCTCTTTATGTTTGTAGCAAGACTTTAGTCTTGTCAGTAAAATAACACATAAGTTTGATGAAAAACCGTTAATCAGAAAGTTGAGTCGTACAGAGAATGTGCATGAAGTTATTGTTAATGTGTTTGAAATGTATTTTAGAATGGTAACCTATTTGGCAACATCTCTGAAACACTGCTTCTTCTTCATTTACCTGCTATGAATTCAAGCATGGTCAGGGCACCTAGTATGGTACTTCTGACTGGTTATTGCCTGAAGGTGGGGCCTGCTTTCCTTATTATCAGTGCCCCCATTTCTTTCCTCCCCACGCCCTTCTCTTCATACAGGCACGCCTTCTCCGACTTCAGAGGTATATAACACTGCTCTAAACCAATTATCTTAGAATTTAGATATACTTTCTTCGAACTTATGTTCCAATATTAATGATAAACTATGCAAAGTAATGAGAATAACTTCATTTGTGATATCACAATTGTATTATACACTATTATAATAGCCGGATCTTATGTGGCTGTGGTACAGTTAGACTGATAGAAATGTTGGAGTCTTTTTTTTTGTACCAATAATTATTGAATATATGTGTATAGATTTGGAAGGGACCAAAAATAAGGCTAAAGTTGATGTATTGATTTGTTTTGAGTGATGTCACCACATCCTGTTGTTATATGTGCTGTTGTTTTTTTATTGTGTAACTTTCTGTGTACGTTACATGTCTTAATGAGTACTTTACTTACTTAATAATTTCATAAGTGTGATGTCAACTTATTTAATCAGAAATAGAAATGGTGCATTCATCAAAACCATCAAATGTATATCCTGCATTGGAAGTTAGGGAAGTATGTTTATGTGGGTTTGGCAAACTATTCTTAATGACACGAAATGGGTAATATAGACTAAGACATGGCCTTAGCAAGGAAAAATAAATGATTAAATATGAAAAATGACAACTTCGCTTATGTAATACTGTTATATATCTGTTTTTGTCTATATCACCCATTTACTCAGTATTATCGCAGCCTCCCCGCGGTTTTCTTCAGATCTGATCTGATTCAGTCTGATCACCTCGGTTGATCTGTTAGGTTTCCGTACATCGCCTCAATAAATGGGTTGAGGTTTATTAGTCATAAGTAAATATTTAACAGAGATTGAGGAAGAGAACTACTGCCTCTCTCACTTGCAAAGTGCTAGTTCCTAAAACTATCAAGTTGGTATTGCTTAACCACCACTGTAGTGTTGTGTGGGATTGGAGTACTTTCTTCTTGTTCTTTGATAGATTTTTTAGAAAATATTTTCTTTATAAATTCCTGAGAAAGTATTTTCTAAATTAAACTCTGAGAAAGTATTTTTTTAAATAATAATTTGAAAACTTATTTTCTTAAAACTCAGAGAAAATATTATTTCTATAATACTCTAAAAAATATTATCTTGATTAGAATTTGAGCAACTGTGTTCTTAATAAGACTTTTAAGAAAGTATTATCTTGATAAGAATTTGAGCAACTGTATTCTTAATAAGACTTTTGAGAAAGTATTATCTTGATAAGAAATTGATTTTTTTACTTTGTGTTTCTATTTAAATCACATGTAGATAAATAATGGAACTTGCTGGTATTTTTACAAATTTACTTAAACACTTGTCCCAGGTTATTCTTCTACTTCTGCATTCACCTGTTATGAATTCAGGCATAGCCATAGCACCTGTGTTGGTGCTTCTGACTGATTTTTGTGTGAAAGCCTGCTAACCATTTTATGGGTGCCCCTCGCCATGAAGGCGGACTTTTGTGACTTCAGAGATATTCCAGGTTATGATAGAATTGTTTTTAATGCTGTAAAATCAGGGTTACTACTGTATCATTTGAAAAACTAGTCTATACCAATATCTATTTTTAAAAATCTTTGTAATGTCATTTTCCAGCCAGCCATTTAAGAGTACAATGTCTTTGCTTGTACATTGAAATGGAATGCTGAAATCCTTGCCATTTAAGGAAAACAATGATATTTAATAATCAATACTCAATTCATATTCAGTGTAGAATATCTTCATCCAGAAAGAGATTTGATTGTTTTTACATATTTGTTGACATAAGTACTTATAGATCCTACTTTATCACAATGTGATTTGTACGGTTGAAGGGAAAGTGTTTAGAGGAATGGATTTTTGATTGCTGTTGAAAATATATATTTCAAGAAGTAAGAATTTAAGTTGCCATATTTTGTCCACCCATGTTTTGCCGAGGTTCGCAAGGGGAGCAAAGAATAGTAACACTGTAACCTACAAAGCATGTCATAGCGACTGAGGTAGGGCCTAGGAAGCTACCTAGTAAATAAAAAGTGTTGCAGAAATCAGATGTGGCGCATAACTGGCACAACGTACAATCGCTCTTATGCTTGGGTCACATACAGATCACAAAGAGTGGTTTAAGAAGTGTTCGATATGGAGCGTTATATAATTTTAGAATAACTCACATTAGTGTATATGAAGTAATTGTTTTGTGAAAATAATGTTTTTAATGAAACATGCATTTGAAAGAGATTAAATAATTTTTATATGATTAATTTTTATAATTTTTCAACACCACTTTTTTGTTTTATGGTATATCACAACCTTAATAATGCAATAAGTTAATCTTTATAATAGTTCTTATATTTTGTAGTCTTTTTCCAACTGGAATGTCCTATTATAAACTTCTTTTTCCAACTGGAATGTCCTATTATAAACTTCTTTTTCCAACTGGAATGTCCTATTATATACTTCTTTTTTCAACTAATATGTCCTATTATTTACCTTGTTTTTAAGCCAAAGTATATAAATTGTTCTCCATTTGTGTCAACTGTAAATCCTGTCTGCAGCTGTCCTTGTAGCAGCATCATCTTTCTGTTAGAACTATACAGGAAAGCTTGGTCAGCAGATACAGTGTTCTCATTTATCTTGAAGACAGTCTACACTTATGACAGTCACACAAAGTGAAACTATACTAAATGCACTAATATTTTAGCCGTATACATGAAGCACAAAATACAAAAGTTTTTATATACATTTTTTGGCATATATTTATGAAAGTAGGATCCAAAATACTATAATAGTCATGCTTTCTCATTCATTTCAGTGTTTTGTATTACAATTCTTATTGAATTCTTCTTCTTTGCGTTCGGTTTCATATGCTCGTCTAAACCATGAGATGGGTTGCCTCTATAAAACTGCATGTCCGTTGGAGTTCCTCAAGAGTTCCCTATAGCTTGCACTGAAAGCTTCGTTCATGAGGCCATGTTTCGATTATTGAATTCGAAATGAGCAAATATGCAAGAAATATATAGAATAAATTTCCTACTCATTTTTATATTTATATCTAATCCTGGGTACTTTTTGATTGGGGATGTCTCAAAGTCTAAGGATAGACTTTGTCATAGGTATCCATTTTATTTTCAAAATCTTTGTAAATTATTTTTCTTTTATGAGCCGATGATCCACCACTTAGTGATTCAATATAGCAGTTTTTTAAATTATTTTTGTTAAATTAGTCTTGAACCCTCGATGGGGTGATTAACACAGGTACAGTCAGCCTGGTTTATGACTCAATATACAGTGTTCAATTGCCAGTACAACATACTCTTGTCTGCCTAGCTAAAGTGAACAAACACTGTTCAAATTAGATGAAATATTTCATCAGAATCAGTGCCAAAGCTAGTTATGCTGCTGACACTTACAGCTGTCCAAAACATGCTAAGCACCTCTGAGTACCAAGATGTTGATTCTGAAGCAGTTTTCCAATTGCCAGCTCACCACCACAGTCAACGTTTATGAGAATACCCTGAGTGGCGCGGTGTTGATTCTCTCTCTCGCAATCATTCTTAAGCCGTTTTTATCATTTTATTGTGATATATAAACAGCCAAACATCAGAACGTGGTGTATGGTGTTGATTCTGAAGCAGTTTTCCAATTCCCAGACCACCACTAGAGTTGACCTTTCTACATGAAACCTGCACTAAAGTGTGCTCTTGTAGTGGCAGTATCTGTAACAATTTATTTTAGATGAGTTTGTCCCTTTCAAACACTGTCATTTTTTTTACCTTTACGGCAAAGAATAATAAGAAATGATGTACTTATATTTTGCTCTCTATTTTTGAATCTACTGATTCCAATAGGTTTTACTGTATTAATAGTCAATACATATATATATATATATATGATGTATTTTGTGTGTGTGTATGAGTGATTCAAAAGCTTGTTAGTAACACTAACATACAAATAATAAGCCATATTGATATTTAAGCTGTTATCTTTTGTTTATATAATATGAAATGTTTAGTCAGTATTTGTTAAATATAGTATTTTATCTAAATCTGTGAGCACAAACTAGATTTTTATGTGTGTTTACAACTTACAGCAAGCCTGTGCAACATTATTTTTATTGCTCCGGGAGGGACAAACACTAAAAACAAATAACTGGTCCATATGGACAAACACCAAATAAAGTAAGTTATTCATATGGACAAGCACCAAATAAAGTAACTTTGTTCATGTGGACAAGCAGCAAATAAAGTAACTTGTTCATATTCACAAGCACCAAATAAAGTAACTGGTCCATATGGAAAAACACCAAACAAACACCAAATAAAATAACTGGTTTGAGGGGACAAATACCAAATAAAATAACTGGTTTGAGAGGACAAACACCAAATAAAATAAGTGGTTTGAGGGGACAAACACCAAATAAAATAACTGGTCTATATAGACAAACAACAAATAAATAAGTAGTTGCAGACCAGACTGAAGTGAAAATACCTGATCAATTTATGTTTTTTATTATCTATCTAATTTGTGCATGATAGAGTTTTGTGATGTGCCTGCTGTGGTCCGTGCACCTATGGTTGAACATACCTTCCTGAAATAAGCAATGAAAATAAAGAAATGTTGATGTGTCTCGGTGTACAGGACATATCTTTCTTGTTAAACAATGTGTCACATGACTTTTGTTAGCACTACACTTTTCTTTGTTGTTGCTATTCTTGTTTCTAAATGAATGCTTGATTCTGTTGAGATTTAGAAGTGCACAAAAGTCTCTATGATCATGGGCATGACTTTCTACAGTGTGTTCAAGATAAAAGCAGCTCTATTGACAAATCAAAAGTTGCCATGTATGTATTACGTTTTGTCTTTTTACTATTTTAACTAATTCTTCTTCGAACGCTCCATATCGATGACTAATTAACCACTCTGTGTGATTTGTATGTGATCTCGGTCTAAAAGCGATTGTTCATTGTACCAGTTATGCGCCTACAAGTAGGCCAGCACATCCGATTTCTGCGATGCTTTTTATTTACTAGGGTAGCTTCCTAGGATTTTAACTAATTCTGGCTAGCTTGTCCTTTCATCACATTTGTTCATCGCCAATTACTGCACCATAATTATACACCATCACAAAAAGACTCGCTCACTTGATCTATACTACGTCATAGTTGAACCATCTCATTTTCATAAGCATATGCCAGACTGACTCCTTTGACTGGGCTGCTTTTATCTTGAACACCCTGTACAAAGTAAGTATGAGTCCTTGCTAACACTGACCTTGTTTCATGCTATTTTTGTGTCAAGGGAAATCGGTTAAATGAAATAAAACAACTACTCCATTTTGAGAGAAAATGTACATGATATGAGCACTCAAGAAGGCAGAGACAGTGTCAACATGTTACAAAGAAGGCAGAGACAGTGCCAACATGTTACAAAGAAGGCAGAGACAGTGTCAACATGTTACAAAGAAGGCAGACAGTGTCAACATGTTACAAATAAGGCAGAGATAGTGCCAACATGTTACAAAGAAGGCAGAGACAGTGTCAACATGTTACAAAGAAGGCAGAGACAGTGTCAACATGTTACAAAGAAGCAGAGACAGTGTCAACATGTTACAAAGAAGGCAGAGACAGTGTCAACATGTTACAAAGAAGCAGAGACAGTGTCAACATGTTACAAAGAAGGCAGAGACAGTGCCAACATGTTACAAAGAAGGCAGAGACAGTGTCAACATGTTACAAAGATATAAAAATGTTTTCTGGAATAACCAAAGTAGGAAATATTATAGAGTTTTTCTTGTTTGCCCCATATGAATTTTGGCATAGTCATGGCAACTCTGATTGATTTTTTGCGTGAAGGCTGGCTTTCCATATCACCGGTGTTCCTTACCATTCTTGCAAACCTGACTCCGAATTTCAGAAGTACTTGTAATTTTAGGTCTTCAAGAAATGGACAAGTTTATATGAAACAGGTCACTAATTTCAGAGTGAATTTGTACCATGGGTCTCACATGTTCAACACTTTATTTCTTTTAGAATATAGGGCTATTTCTAAACACCAATTTTTCACTCCTTTTTGTCTTATCCATGAGTTGCACTAGCTTCAAGATCTAACATTAAACAGGGTCTTTTGATGTTACCATTTGTATGCATTTGTGTCAACTGGTTGTCTGGTTACACTACTGTGCTGTTGTTTTGTGGACATGTTCTATTCATGACTACTTCCTCTGTGCAACTTGTGGATGCATTTTACATTCAATATTAAACCTATCCCCTTTTCTCTTCTATCCAACAAAATATTCTTGTGGATTTAAAAATACAAATGTTATACCAATTTTTGTACATAACTCATTGACTACCAAATTGAAAAAACATGATGTGACCTAATTCATTTATTTTCATATTATTTTTTACCCTGCAGTGTATGTACAAATTAAAATGTAATTTTCTTTAAAACTTTTCAGAAAAGATTTTGATGATGTCGGTGAGGATATAAATGAATGAAGTTTAACCAAAAAAACTACAGCAGTTGTATATTTATGTCCTTTTATATATTGTAAGTACTACACAATCATTTATTTTTTAAACAAGCACACACAAGTTATTGTCAATTCTTAACTAACCTTCAGAAGCATCTGGCGAATGGATTAGAGTTCGAATCCCATGTGGGAGATCCGTTTTCAATTCATGGTAAGGTCAAGGATTTGTTTCTGGTGTAGGCATAAATGAGAAATCCTAACCTAAACAGTCCCGCTGCGACTGCACTAGCCTTGCAACCATTCAATTTCTCAGGCTCTCGTCCCACCTGTCTTACATTGTCCTAAAAGTGGTACTACGGCAGTAACAGCAGGTTTTTTTTTTTAACTAACCTTTAAATAATGAATGTCCAGAGGTTCTAAGAGCTTTTCTTGTTGATTATCATGTAGTATAGTCAGTAATTGTGGAACATGATATCTTCTAAGAGCTTTTCTTGTTGATTATCATGTAGTATAGTCAGTAATTGTGGAACAGGATATCTTCTAAGAGCTTTTCTTGTTGATTATCATGTAGTATTATTCAGTAATTGTGGAACAGGATATCTTCTAAGAGCTTTTCTTGTTGATTATCATGTAGTATAGTCAGTAATTGTGGAACAGGATATCGGAAAAGGGGGAGACTGCAGTAAAACTTTGTAAAGTAGTGAAACACGTAAGAACAAAGTACTTTAGTTTTACAAAATACAAAAACAGTGACGATACACAGCAACTTCTCGACCAAAAGGCCTTTATCAAGCAAACGATACAACAGGAGTGATGAATTTCAAATAACACTAGATATGGACGACTACATACGGAGACATTCACCTAATATGTCACAACATGGGACAGGATAGCATAAGCATTCGCCTATCAACTCAGACACATGAGGGTTGGGGATTCAATCCCACACTTGAGTTCCTCCATATGTGAGGAAAGAAATTGGGACTTCCTACCTCCTGCACAATAGGGACCTAGAAATGTGAAGCGACTTCATACCATCAGGTTTGAAAAGGCTATAGAAATTTTATTTATATATCCAATAATATTTAAATATTTTTTCGAGAACAGTCACCAATATTTACACTGACACTTATTATCTAATGTCAACAGAACACTATCACCAATATTGACACTGACACTTATTATCTAATGTCAACAGAACACTATCGCCAATAATTATACTGACACTTATTATCTAATGTAAGCAAACCGACACCACATAAACAGAAAATTACTAAATGAATTTAACACATTTATCTGGAAATAACATGAATGGGGTATAAGTGTTACTGGTGATAAGTATTGAGCTATTTCTCTTGTTTACCTAAGGTTTCTCATTCTTTACCAGCGTTCGGTTTACTCAAGTGTCATTTCTCCTGTTTATCATAGGTTGTCCATACCTTGCTGTTTTATAGAAGGGTGCAAGTTACACAAGTTTCATTTAGTCAACTTTTAAAAACAAAATATAACAAAGACTATTTTCCTTATCAATAAATGAACAGAACGAAGAACTGACAGTATTGAAACCCAAGAAATCACCAGGCACAGGTGACATCCCAAACAAAATACTGACTCATCTTGGACCATCAGCAAATAAAAACGTATTGATGTTTCACTATCATCATTTCTTGCAGACAGTGCATTCACTAGTGATTTAGTAGTGTTCAGAATTAGACATAAGACTGTCAGTTGTTCTCAGCTTTGATGATACCATTAACACATTCTCTGAAAATCGTGGCATATCCTTCACAGGACGTAGCCATCAACAACAGTAAATGAGTCGTTGATTTTCTAGGCACCACTTATACGTTCAGTAGTTTGCCATTGCTTTCTGAATGGAGAGGTCTATCTTTACCTTTTTAAAATCCACGAAAATTAATTTGCTTCCAAACGTGCCCTCCGTGGGGTTTGAACCAGGTACGCTTGGTTTGTGATCGAGCTCACTACCGCTTAAGCTACAGATGCTCACAACACATTCTCTACCACATTAAAAAGCACAATGTGAATAACAATTTTTTCACATTTTTCAGCTTGAAAAACATCAATTTCATCCAATAAACACATATATTACCAAACTCCCAATCAGACGACCATGATGTAGAAATATATAGCTTTGCTGTAAATAAAAACTGGAAATTGTATACGGATGCATTATAAATTTAGCACTAATTTTACATGAAACAATGTTTGGAGCAGTGCGCCAGTTGGTTATTTTAATAAACAATCCTGGGGCACCCTGCCACAATTAGTACAGCATGGGGGACAGTACACACCACACACACTCCAAGTTTTGTGTTTGGATTGTAAAAAGGCAGTATTAAAGCAACAAAAAAATGTTTGTTATAATGGTACAAAACTGAAATATATTTTTGTTTGAAATAATTTATTTATACATTTTATGAAGCATGTTCTCCTCTTGAGTATGCAATCTGGAAAGTTAATCATGCATATCTCTGCATTATGTTATTCTGTGAGCTTTTATCAAATGCTTTCACTAGAAACTTGTATGTAATCTGAATACATCTAATAGTCTTGAATGTTAGACAAGTATTCATCGTAATATTCAGTATTTCAAACCAATGCATTCGATTTTGTTTGTCGCTGTTGAGTTATGTAGAAAACGTATTATCTAAAAAAAAAGTATATGACTAAACTTTAACACTATGTGGGGGGGGGATATGTTGATGTGGGAATGTGTGTGAATCACATAGCTTATTTTGTTTGTTAGTGAACTTGTTTGTTGGGACCAATCATCGGTATCAGAATACTGGAATTAAGACAGTAAGAATGTTGAGAGATAGTACAGTAGAATAATGGAAGGAAGACAATAAGAGCTAGTGAAGACGGAGAAGGCATGCCTGTATGGAGGGGGACACTGATAATAAGGAAAGCAGGCCTTCATGCAAAAAAGAGTCAAAAGCACCACACAAGGTAGATTGACTACACCTAGATTCATAGTAGACGAATGCAAGTAGAATGAGAAAAAGACAATGAGTATGTTGATGGGGTAGTACAGTAGAATACTGAAATTAATTGAGTGATAATATTGAGTGATAGTACCATATAATAATGTAATGAAGGCAATGAGAATGTTAAGTATTGTAGAATAATAGACAATGACATCAGGATCATCCAACTTTTATCAATAATATCACATGAGAACTGGTTTCATTGAGCATCTAACACTCTGGTATAAGTGCTCAGTCCCTTTCAGTAAACTAAAAGTTTCATCAGAAAGAGTACTAACACAGTATCTTGAACAATGTTTCCAACATTTCTCTAAACTCAGAAAATGTGAGTACCTACATTCGAAGTGGCAGATCAGGTCATGAACATACTTAAGATGTTTGTCCTATGGACTCAGAAAAGATTTATTTAAAAGTCTGTTTACATATTTTTCTGTCTAGTCTTTTCAAGAAGTTCAACTAGAGATGACTGTACTTCTATAGTATGGACCGGTCGTTTTTTCTTGCCTTGGTTAATGACTTTCAGATTGGTAATGTGTGTTATTAGTGTAATATTAGTATGTTTATGAAGCACATACAAAAACCTATTCTATAAATCTCTTCATATCCTGATGATGTCAGACAAAACAGGATTGGAGACAAGAAAAAAAGAAAAGAAGAAAGAATGTTATATTTTATTTGTGTATGCTTAAAGTAAAGAATATGATATTCTGAATTGATTTTTTTTTTTAGTATGTAAAAACATTTTATTTGTAATTTGTGATAAATTGGTCTTGCTTGCTTTTCTACTGTAGACATCATTTTTTTAAAATTATGATTAATTTCTCCAATCTGTGATTTATTTCTCAAATTTCTTCTCTAAAATTTATTTTCAGCTTTTGTTTGTTCTTATCTATCACTATAACCACAAACATTATTGATGCTCATGCTGCCACCATCATTTGTAGTTTTGTTTCATTTTGTTAGGTGTAATGAACCTTCTGTTATTTTTGTATGGACTTTAATGATGAAGTGTAGCATTTCATTGCTCATGCAACTTATATATGTTTTGTGTGGATGTTTATCTACATTTTTGTATTAGATGCTCATGTTTGTGTGTAGCGCAATTCATTGTAACTGAGCAGTTCATTACAGTCTCTCTCCTGTGCCGTGCCAGTTGAAGTAGATGATTACAACTGTCCACAAATGTCTGTTCCTACTGCTAGTAATTAGATCATTTGTAATAAATGTTTCTGTGACTTCACTTGGTTTTTCTTATCTGTAGAGAAACATAGGATCACAACTGTCACTGTTCACATAACTTTTATTTCAGTCTATCATTTTGAGATTTATCCAAGAGCTCTGATCTCTTGTATTGTTCTTCAACATCCACATTGTCTCTTTTAGTGCTGGTTCTAGTCAAATGCATATTGTTGTCTCTCTCTCTCTCTCGTGATTGTTCTTTTTGGCCATTTTGATCATTCTTATTATGATATATAAACATCCTTTGCCAAGAACGTATTTTTACGTCACATCTTCAGTACCATTTGGAGCTCCGGTGCTTGTCCTTCGGCGATGTGTCCGATTTCAACCAGAGTTTACTGGGTTTGCTCTCCGTCAGCCTTTGGCATTCCCCAGCCAACCTACAAGGTAGCAGGTTATATATTTCTGTCTGAATCCACTTTACTTATTCAAGTTCCAACTGCAGAGTCTGTTTTATCTGTCACAAGTCAGTATTTGTTATTAATACAATCCGGGACAAGAGAGCAAGGTTGACAAATAGCACATTTTCTCACTTTATTCCAAATACAATGCAAGCTACAGTTTCAGACAACTAACACTCATGTATGTCTCACTTGTGGTGGGGGAATTTTTGTCCTAGAAATGGACTTTACAGTCACCTCAACACACACCAGAGAGGTGCGGCAACACACTTCTGAGACTGTTGTCATCATTTGCTTGCGATGGGCGGCTATTATTATTTCTTATTACACTGGATAATCTCATATGCTACAAAAGTGGGATATGAAATTATAATTATGTTTAAAACTGATACTGAAGGAAGATATTGATGATGTGATTGAAGAATGGTCATTATCATCAGATGACATGCCTGCTAGTGTTGCTAATCATCAGATGACATACCTGCTAGTGTTGCTAATCATCAGATGACATACCTGCTAGTGTTGCTGATCATCAGATGACATACCTGCTAGTGTTACTAATCATCAGATGACATGCCTGCTAGTGTTGCTAATCATCAGATGACATACCTGCTAGTGTTGCTGATCATCAGATGACATACCTGCTAGTGTTACTAATCATCAGATGACATGCCTGCTAGTGTTGCTAATCATCAGATGACATACCTGCTAGTGTTGCTAATCATCAGATGACATACCTGCTAGTGTTGCTAATCATCAGATGACATGCCTGCTAGTGTTGCTGGTGATTGATCTCTACAACTATTGTGTCCAGTTGACATTTATGAACAATTCTGTTGTTGACTTTTTCCATGCAAAATGTTAAGTTTCCAACTGTCATCGCCGCTTCCCAGAAATATTTAATGTCACAATAGCACAACATTAGTAATCTATATATATATATATATATATAATCTGTATGAACAAATAGATCTATCCAGAAGGAACTCAAAATCAAAGAAAACTGGCTGATACTACAAATAAGAATGAGAAAGTTGAAGTATTTTGGATATATAAAGAGACATGAAGGGTTGGAGAAGACCATCATGGAAGGAGGCATACCAGTAAAGAGGAGGAAGACCACAGAGAAGATGGATTCAGGATGTAACTGATGGTCTGAGAATGGTGGCTGTAGAGGCAGGACATCTGGCCTATAAGAGAAAGAAATTCAGAAGGACTTTTAGATGACAAAGTTCTGCTCAGAACAAGCTGTTTGATGATGATGATGGCACAATGTGTTCTAGGTCATGTCTTCACATTACATGCTCAAAGCATGATGACTGCTTTCTTCAGATATTTGTTAGAGGACTTCTTTCTTCATTGACCTTACTCAGCATATCTTCATTAATCCTGTTGATAGTGCATACACAAGAAGGGAATATGGAATTAAGGTGAATTTAGTTATCACACTTGTACAAAAAGATAATGTGAAATCAAGGTAAATGTATGTACCACACCTGTAAAAGAAGAGAATTAAGTTGTTTTCTTTGAAAGTTTCAAAAGATAAATGTAATGGCATAACAACACTGTTGTCTTTGATCTTGACCAGAGTAATCCTATGTTAATGTCTGTAAAGACAGACTTTTGACAATGTTGACTTCATTCTATGTTCAAATATCAACAAAATTTGTCTGTAGTGTATCTCCAACATTTTCTGTCACTTGCCAAGATCAGATGAAGTGTCAGACTGCACAGATACAAAAAGATGTCATGTATGGGTTTCATAACTTCTATTGATATAGTTTCAAATTGTACAACTTGTTCTTATTTCATTGTTTTGCCCGCTTGCCCAGTGTGCTCGTAGTGTGTTGGACGACGGGTGACAAGCCCCCTGTGAGTGCTGTTCAATTTCACGGGCTGGCAGAAAAGTCACAGGTTCTCCAGATGTACGGTGTTTGTGGCACCGAACTGAAGGGTTATGATGTCCATGGCACCGAACTGAAGGGTTATGATGTCCATGGCACCGAGCTGAAGGGTTATGATGTCCATGGCACCGAACTGAAGGGTTATGATGTCCATGGCACCGAGCTGAAAGCTCAAGTGCTTCTGGATATGGGGAAAAAAAATGTCATTGTTTTTATGACTTTCTCTACTTCAGTTCTGGTCTTCAGTTCTGTTCATTTTTGTGTTTTCATTCTTGTAGTGTTCATTTATTTGTTCATTTGTCATTGATGGGCAGTTTTGAAAAAAATTGTCAGAGCTGCAGAAACATTAATTAGTGCACTAGCTTCCTAGACGTATGTTGTTGGTTCGATTACCAATTATAGTGAGATTTTACAGACCACAAACGGCTCTCAGCTCGACCCACCCTCAACTAGTTACCAGAGAACACTAGGAAATACGTTGTGAGAAATGGGTATCAGTATTGGTACAGCCCAAAAAGAACGGCGTACCAAATATGCAAAAAGATTGATTAATCAACATCGAACTGGTGTGTTGGGCCGTTGGGCGCTGCTGGATTTGTTGGCGCAGAAATCGGAGCAGCTGTGGACATGTCCAGAGTGTAATGATGAAAGTTCTCATATGTCTGATAATTAAGAAGCAAAGGTAACTGGAATGATGTTTGTTGACCACATCACTAATCATGTGCTAGTTTGACAAAGACAGTTACAGAGCTAACACCCTGTTTGCCAGTAAATTACATGGTATGAAAATATCATGGCATGATTATTAGTACAACCGGTAAAATCGAAGACACGGATTAAGACACAGAGAGAAAATATTAGACAGCCTGAATTCATGGCACGGAAGAGCGTCAACATCTGATATGATTGCAAATACCAGGGGTCCATTTGATTTGTGGAGGTCCATGATCGAGGGCATGCCTACGCCAGCCGGCACGGCACCCGCTGATAGTGAAAATGTATTCTTTACGTTCTGTATTCTTTTTAAGTGTCTGTGAAGATTTTCGGTCAATTTTGTTTACTGTAAGACTTAAACAATGTAACGCACTAACAACTGCTCATTGCTGTCCACAACCGCCATCATTGTTATAATGGTCATATTTCTTGATCAAAGTAGAAAGTATGTCTGATGTGGTAGGTCTGTGTTATGTTATATGAAATCACTCAAATCTTCTTCACATATAAATACAACTATTACATTCATGTATTATTTTGATGTTTTAAGTTGTCATTTGTTGTGAAAAGGAAAGTGAATGGGAACTGACATGTACAGTAAGGCTGTTAATGGGAGTCACTTGTAAATGTCTTTTGTGTTCCCTTCCCCCACGACACGAAGAGGATTTAGACAACTTGAGTTTCAGATGCATGTTGTGCTATGGTGCATTGTTCTATTGTGCAATTGGAGATTATGTTCTTCCAAGATCATGGATGTTTGTTCAGTGAGTCATTTTGCTTTTTGCGCCCATCTTTTAATCTCAATTGCTGTCTACCGGCTGCTCTCCTTCCTTCCGCTAGAAACCTGAAAGAGTATCCGTAATGATGCGACTGTCTA
This sequence comes from Arion vulgaris, assembly GCA_020796225.1. Lineage (NCBI taxonomy): Eukaryota > Metazoa > Mollusca > Gastropoda > Stylommatophora > Arionidae > Arion > Arion vulgaris. Next base: position 96,227,680 of record CM036753.1, on the reverse strand, counting down.
CCATGTGACGTGCACGACGAGTCATCCGAACTTTTCTGTTAGTGCATAGCGTGCATCCCTGTTTCCCAACTTGGGGCGTACGCCTACAGGGGGCATTTTCATCGTTTAGGGGGCAATGGACTCGTTCAGAATTTAACTAATGTTTATGATGTTACAAAACCGATATATCATCTTTTGGATGTCTGTTGACAATAACGAATGTTGCTTCACAATCACTTTACTGAAGTTCAAAAATCTTCAATAAACGGAAAGTACTTATATCTAGGTACATTTCTACCTCCTTTTAACAAAGCTTTGAAAGCGGAAAAGCATGTGTTATTGTGTTAAAATCGAGTCATATTTAAAAAAAATATAATGTGTCTAACATTTGCCAACCTTGTCACGAAAACCAAAATGAGTTTATACAGTGCAATCTTGAGTATGTAACAGTATTGGACAGAGCCACGCATATCATATTTCCGCCATAGAAAGCAGGTCCGAAGTTTGATTTGGCTTGGAATGTTAGGTACGATGGTAAAAGGAACCAAGAAGCATCAAATGGGTTTGACTCAAATACAAGTTATGGGCCATTAGTTTGATTACCAGAGTAATGGATACTCACTGTGCAGCTGGATTATACAGGCGTCCTTAGAGTACCATTTTGTAGTTGTATAGTTAACGAAGGAGCATTTATATATGGTAGAATGTCATGAGATCTTGTTTTCCATGTTTAGTGACAGATTGAGAATGCGTGGTTGGGACATCTTCTTCTTTGCGTTCGTTCTTTACGACTAATTTTAATCACTCTTTGTGATAGGTTTGATCTTTGCCAAGAACGTGTATACGTTGCACATTGGTTTGGTAGGCCCCTAAACGCATTGACTTTTACACGTTTAGGACATGTGCATCCGATTTCAGCCGAACCTCCTTAGTCGCCTCTTACGACATGCGTGGCAGGTAACAATGGTTCTATTCTTTACACCCCAAATTTGGGCCCGGTAACCACTCGGGCGGGTTGGGACATAAATGTTTAGACAATGACAGAAGAATATTGTTAGTAGAAGTAAAATGAGTCTTTTCTAAGAGAGTAACAGATGAGGGAAATCGCAGTCCTGAGAACAACGTTATGGAATAGCAAAGTAATAGAATATTCACCCATATATATAGACGGTGGACTTTAAAAAGATGGGATAATAGAGCAGAGAGAGAGCCGAACACAGATCAGCTTGTGAATAACTAGAATAAAAATAGAGAACTAGACACTGAACAGCTAAAGTACAGCACCGTTAGGCCAGATTATACGAGAAAAGCAGAAGAGAACCGAAGAGCTTCACGTAGAAGATATAACTATCGCAAGTTATAATTGATCAGAGCTAATAAGAAGAGAACACCGCATACTTTTTCAGAAGAGCAGATTTGACCACAAAACCGGTAGTATAAAATTTTTTAATGATTTTTTTTTTTTCAAAGTCATTCTACAATAATCGAATTTTCTAAAACGTGTATCTCACCTGATGTGAAATATGATTTTATTAATGTTTTCCACATTAATGTATTTTATGCCAACAATGCTTGACCAACGAATCAATGAAACAAGCTCGCCTTGAGGCGCATTTGAAGGCGAAACATAGTGCTCATATTAATTTAGATTTAAATTACTTTCAAACTTTAAAGACACAATTTGAAAAAAGAGCAATATTAAATTCTCTATTTATTGCTCGTACTGCAATTGTCATTTGTAATCTGGAGGCTGTAAACTGTCATTTGTTATCAAATTTCCTTACTCATTGCTAAATGTTGTGAAAATCATACTATATGAGAGATTTTGAATCAAACAATCAATATCAGCATTTCTTAAAACGGTTCTGATAAAAGATGACAAAGACGGGGAAAACTATGCCACTCAGTAACAATACTCTTAGCAAAACAACAGACGAAATGAGTGAAGATATTGAAATACAACTTGTTAAAAAGCTGAAAACAAGAAAGTTCTCAGTGCCAATGGATGAATCAACTTTGAAAGACAGTGAGGCTGTATTGCTAACTTACGTAAGATATATTGATAAAGGGGATTGCGCTGAAGAAATGTTGTTCTGTAAGTCATTAGAAAGCACCACTACCTCCAAAGATGTATATAATAAGCTAAAAATTACTTAGATGTCAAGAATATATCATTTAAAAATGTAACATCTTGTGCCGCAGATGGTGCTCCTAATGTTATAGGCAAGAAAAATGGCACCTTAACATTAATGAAAGATGAGAATCTAGAAATGCTTCTTGTGCATTGTGTTATTCACAGGAAAATTTGGTAGCTAAAAATATTTTGCCTGTCCTAAACGAAGTACTAAATTCAGTTATAAAGTGTATCAATGTTATTAAAGCTAATGTCAAATGTGAGCGTCTCTTCATGCTATTTTGTGAAGAACAAAATGCAAACCATGTGAGACTTTTACTTCCCACTGAGGTAAGATGGCTCTCGAAAGGGAACTGATTGAAAAGATTTATGGAACTACTTGATAGTCTTAGTGATTTTTTAAGCGACAAACCTGAGATGAAGTATCTGTTAACGGTCAATGGTAAAGTATTTGTGAGTTATCTAGCCGATATCTTTGAAAAACGAAATATATTAAATGACCAACTTCAAAGAACAAATACAACTCTTGTTGATACAAAAGCAAAGATATTTGGTTTCATTACCTTTATTGAATTATGTCTGAAATATATTTGCAACAAAAATTTTGAAAAGTTTCATTGGCTTCAGAAATGTGAAGTGACTGATACCGTTATACTTGTCATTGTCGATCATCTGAAAATTATGTCGGCTGATTTAAAAGAAATATTTTCTGATTTGAAATAAATTGATTTTCCAGCTTGGATGTTGCAGCAAATGTTACTGTATTTGTCTTATATTTCAAATATACAGTATCAAGAAGAACTCGCAGAAATGCAAAATGATGAGTCAGTCAAAACTTCATTTAATATAAAAAAGAACAATGGCGTGATTTTGTGAGGAAACAGAAATCAAATATCCAAAGTCAACCAAATTTGCAATAAAACTATTAATACCGTTTCCATCTTCATATTTAGCTGAATGTGAATTTAGTGCCATAACTGATTTGCTGCTAAAAAAGAAATGTAACACAACGGGGAGACTTGAGACTGAATCTAACTAAATTGGAACTTAACATAAAATATCCTTCAGCATGCATCAAGCGCAAAGATCTCACTAAGTGTAAGTAATAAATAATTACTAATAATTAAAATAATATTGAAACATCTGTCCTTAAAATGATTTCGTACTTGAATTTCAGTTTTCCATTACATGTATATGTTTTGAAAATTTACTTACAGTGTTTCCTCAACAACTGCCTAGTTCTTTCTTCATAAAACCAATCATTCAAGTTTCTTCAGTAAACAATTCAATTTTTGGAATCTTTTTGAAAGGCTTTGGTGTGACATGGCACAAAAAAGGTTGGGAAACACTGGCGTACATGCTTGAAATGTCAGCTGGTAAAAGCACTACGTTATTTGACACATTTATCTGGACATAACATGAATAGTGTATAAGCGTCACTTGTGATAAGTATTGAACTATTTCTCTTGTTTTACCGTAGATTTCTCCTACCTTACCGCTATATGGTTTTGGCTACTGAAGTGTCATTTCTCCTGTTTACCATAGGTTGTCCTTGCCTCACTGTCATATAGAAGGGTGCTGACAACACAAGAGCTAATTGTCCTGTTTACCATGGGCTGCTCATTCCTTCCTGCCATAAAGAAGTGCTATTGTTTTGTTCACCATGTGTTGCTCATTCCTCACTGCCATAGAGAAGTGACATTGTTCTGTTCATCATGTGTTGCTCGTGCCTTGCTGCCATATAGAAGAGTGCTAGCTATACAAATGCCATTTTCCTTTTACCATGGGTTTCTCGTGTCTCACTGCGCAAGCGTCTTTTCTCCTGTTAAACAAGGGTTGGTGTCTTTTCTCCTGTTTACCAAGGGTTGGTGTCTTTTCTCCTGTTTCTCAAGGGTTGGTGTCTTTTCTCCTGTTTACCAAGGGTTTGTGTCTTTTCTCCTGTTTACCAAAGGTTGGTGTCTTTTCTCCTGTTTACCAAGAGTTGGTGTCTTTTCTCCTGTTTACCAAGGGTTGGTGTTTTTCTCCTGTTTACCAAAGGTTTGTTTCTTTTCTCCTGTTTACCAGTTGTGTCTTTCTCCTGTTTACAAGGTTGGTTCTTTCTCCTGTTACCAAGGGTTTCTCATGCTCCTGCCATATACAGGGTGTTCAAGATAATTGCAGCCCCATTGACAATTGAATGTTTGTCAGGTACAGCATTGAGTTGTGTTTATTTACTATTTAAACCGGTTCTGACTAGCTCGTCCTATGTCACATTGGTTCATCGCCCTTCCGCACTACAATTACACCGTCACACAACCTTGACCTATACTACGTCATAACTGAACCTTTCCATTTCAATACATATATGCCAGATTAGCTCCATTCACGGGCTGCTTTTAAGTTGAACACCCTGTATAAGGGTTCTGACTACACAAGTGCAATTTCACTTGTTCACTGTGGGTTTCTCATATCTATCAAAGCGTGCTGGCTAGCAAGTGTTATAATCCATAACTTTAGTGTCTGTTATGTTTAACATTTTCCCAGACACGTGTATTATTCATCTGGGAAAACATTTCAGTTGCTTTGCCAATCTTTCTATCGATCTATGTGTTAAATAATGACTGCTAAATATAAATATAAAATGACGTCCCGTCGCCAAGTCATTGTTACTTATGATATCTTCTTCTTTCTTTTCTCTTGTCCTGTTTTGTCTCATGGCGTCAGGATAAGAAGATATTTATAGAACGGGCTTTCGTGTGCGCTTCATAAATACTGGGTTGTTTTTTTTCCCGCGTATTGTTGTTTCTGATGTCCACCTTGGATTGCCTTTTGCTTTGTATCCGCTATTTCGGAGCAGCATTGTCCTTTGAGGCGCACTATCTGTTGGTAATTTTCTGTTATCGTTATTTATGCTCATATCTTTCTCTATCGCGCGATCACGCTTAGATTGATGTACCAGATTTCCCCATAAATCCCATTCATGTGGAAACCTTGATTCATGGGTGGGTTTCGTCACATCTTCAGCGCCATTTGGAGCTCTGGTGCTTATCCTTCAGTGGTGTGTCCGGTTTCAGGGTTTACTGGGTTCGCTTTCTTTCAGCCTTTGACTGTCCCCAGCCGACCTGCAAGGCAGCAGGTTGCTATTTTCTTTAGGGTAGCTACCCTTAGACAACCTTCTCTTCCGGGATGTTGAGCGTCATCTGCCAAGGATGCTGATATAATTATGAAGAGATTTCCAGAAACTATTAAATCCATATGTTGATTTCTTGCTTCATCATATGTGTGACAGATTTGTTCTATGCCTCGAATCTTTACACGCTTAGAAGAAGCGCTCTACCAAACTTTGAAGTTCCTGTAAACTGCATAACAATTTCAGCGTCATCAGCAAACAGCATATCCCTAATATTTACTTGACTGAATTTCGTTTTCGCGCGCCGCATTATACAAGTAAATAGTCGGTCGTGTGGTCTAGTGTGGATAGAAAGCCCACGTGGTGCGTTCACAAATGCATATTTCAAAAAAATTATAGCGCAGATTCCAAATAAGGTTGGAGCTCAGTGGCGGCTTGTCATTAAGGGCCAGTGGGGCAGGCCCCACCAAAAATAAGGTGTAACGTGTATTTATTATTTTATACATTAAAATATAACCTAACCGAAACCATGATATTTCCGAAAATTTCTGTGTGGCCCCACCAACAAAAATGATCACGAGCAGCCACTGTTGGAGCTAATACTCAGTTTTCTTCGACAGGACTGTACACTAGTTGGCAATGTATTGCCATGCAATAACCAGAACACTGAAACCATCAGCTACAAATAATATGAGAAAATAGGGGCTACGGTAAAATGTTTCATAAGTAGGTGGAAGAGAAGTTTGTTGTGTTTTTATTTGATTGATATGACCATCATCATTGCACTTCGGTGAGTAACCATGTGTGCTCCGATTCCTTTCTTACACAGGAAGATCTTAGCTGCAATGCACGAGGTCCGTAACACCGGCGAGGGTCTCCGATATAATTTTGAAGATGGTGAAGATATTTTTGTAGGAATTTTATTTTTAATATTTTCTAATGAATTTTGTCCGTGTAGCGGCTTTCCAGCCTGCTCTTTTCAGTTTTGAACTGTCAATGGTTCTTTTACGTGCTAAAATTGAACACGGGACTTACGTTGTATCGTCCGTCTCCGATAGGACTAGGAACTCGATCTCACCTACACTGAGATCAGGAATCTCTGGGAAAATGTACAGGTAATTCCACGAGGGAGCGAACCTGGTACCTTTTGCACGAGAGACGATCACCTAAACCTCTACGCCATAGAGATCTTGAGATATTTGTTGCATGCGTCTTATATATATATATATATATATATATATATATATATATATATATATATATATATATATATATATACTTTGAAGTTTCTATCCATTCTGATCAAGACTTCTTTTAGCTGGTAATCCAGGTCGTTCGCAGTTATGATTAGATTATTAGCACTGCACTATGAACACGTTCGTATGTGTTCTGTTCACGGCCACGGCAGCTCCGTCGGCGTATAGCGGTTCACAATACCAGCTCTGCGTTGACTCCACAATCGGTACTCCACAATCCACAAGGAGTTAAATCTTCTTCTTCTGCTTTCACCCGATGTGAATTCGGGCGTAAGTCATGACGCCTGGTATGGCGCTTCTGGTTGATTTTTGCGTGAAAACCTGCTTTACCATTTGACTGGTCTCCCACCATGGAGGCGGGCCTTCGCCGACTTCAGAAGTAACAGGAGTTAAGTCTTTTTTGTTATGTTTGTTAGCCGACGCAACCTGATATAACCAAAAAGATTCGTTCTTGGGTTGAAAAGCAGTGTCCCCACTTAAAGAAGATTCAACCTCTACTTAACAAACAAACAACGATCTACGCCAAGTTTTACTTTCAACTTCTGCATCACTGCATCACTTTCGCAAAATATCACATCATACGCAGTATTTTTTAGTGCTATCAAGTCATAGCTGTAACTGAGTCGATTTTTCTTTTAATTTCAAAATGATTTTTGTTTGTATGTACCAGAGTCACTGTTTTCGTGAACTACTTCCTCAACAAACATGTCTAGCAAACGAACTGTGTCTATAAGTTGTTGGTTCCTCAACAAACATGTCTAGCAAACGAACTGTGTCTATAAGTTGTTGGTTCCTCAACAAACATGTCTAGCAAACGAACTGTGTCTATAAGTTGTTGGTTCCTCAACAAACATGTCTAGCAAACGAACTGTGTCTATAAGTTGTTGGTTCCTCAACAAACATGTCTAGCAAACGAACTGTGTCTATAAGTTGTTGGTTCCTCAACAAACATGTCTAGCAAACGAACTGTGTCTATAAGTTGTTGGTTCCTCAACAAACATGTATAGCAAGCGGACTGTGTCTATAAGTTGTTGGTTCCTCAACAAACATGTATAGCAAACGAACTGTGTCTATAAGTTGTTAGTTCTTCGATAAACATGTGTATCAAAGCGAACTTTGCCTATAAATTGTGGTTTCCTCGACAGGCATGTGTAGCAAACAAACTGTCCGTGAAAGACGGTTATCATATCAGCTCATATTATCATTTGAGCAGGAATTTAAATGGAATTCCAGGACACTCTAGAACTCAACAGTAATTTTCACCATCCAACATTATGCAACCACATGTTGTGCTTGCTTATTTTGACAATTACTTCACATGTTTGCCGTCAGGAAAGACAGAACTAGCATGACGAGGAGGAAAAATTTAGGAAATGCTGAAAATAATTGTAGTGATCATTTTGTAAAACAGATTGACGTTAATAAACAATGTAATAAACCAGGTGACCTATTAGTGCCTAGTTTTTGTTTTTTAAAACTATCTCTCAGATCGAGTAAAATCTAATTTGGATTGGAATGTGACCCCAGGGGCCATAGTTTTACGCCGCTGGTAAATATTATTAAAGAGGTCTAATGAACGGACTCGTTCTTGTCTTGCACCTTGTCCTATGTTTATGGGCTTGTTGATTGCAAAGAAATGCTCGTAAAACCAGCGAAGAAATGTAACAAACAAAACATAAATACACTGGTTGACGCACAACAAGATGCTTGTTTTCCTCCTCATGTCTTTTTTGTGTGGAAGAAAGCTGACATTTTATTACTTATTTTTTTTTTTCATTCGCTATTAATTCAGACGTAGTCATGGTGTGTAAGATGGTGCCACTGACAAATTTTTGCGTGAAGGCTAGCAGTCATATTCCGACTTCAGAGGTACGAGTGATTTAGATCCCCAAGTTCGCCCGTGTGTTGTCGGGCTCGTAAGGGGAGAAAATAATAGTAAAACTGCGATCTACAAGGCATGTCGGAAGAGGTAACTGATGTAGGGGCTTACTGAAGCTAACTTAGTAAATAAAAAGCGTCGCAGAAATCAGATTGTTGGCCTACTTATAGGTGCATAACTGGCACAACGTATAGCCTCTCTTAGGCTCGGATCACATACAGATCTCAAAGCGTGGTTAACAAGTCGTCGATACGGAGCGTTCGAAGAAGAAGAAGATCCCCAAGTAATGGATCAAGGTTTCCTGTAGTTCAGCTGCGTACTGTATGCAGACCAAAAATGGCTGCCACAAACCCCAGAATGTTCACGACCCGCGGGCATTAGCGCCGTGTGTTATTGACTTCGCTACCGGCGACTATATTATAGGGTATCGTATCATTGATTTATTTTTCGAAGCAACACAAATTACTAACAACAACAACACGGATTACTAATAGCAACAACACGGATTACTAACAACAACAACACGGATTACTAACAACAACTAGAAAACCTTATTTATTTATTGTATTAGATTATTATCCATAGTTGTATTGTTTTTGTTTCTCTGTAAAAATGTTTGGACTTCGCCTGGTTTGAGTTTCACTGTTTGTTTGTTTTCGAAAGTATTGACAAGTTTGAAAATGACTTCATCGATTCTTCTTCTTCGAGTGCTCCTCATCGACCACTTGTTAACCACTCTTTGTGATTTGTATGTGATCTGAGCCTAAGAGCGATTGTACGTTGTGCCAGTTATGCAACTACAAGTAGGCCAGCACATCCGATTGTTGCGACGCTTTTAATTTATTAGGGTAGCTTCCCTAGGTGCCTGCGTCAGTCGCCTCTTACGACATGCCTTGTAGACAGCAGTGTTACTATTCTTTGCTCCCTCTGCAAACCCCGGCAAGACATGGACGTCTTGCTGTAGTAGACGACGACCAACCCACTCTACTATGAATACAGCTGCGAGGACTAAACATCCACCATTAGAAATGAACAGCTATGCTGTCGGTTAGAAAGTGGCATTAACCACAGCTAACTCTATATAACTAGGATAAGTTTATAGTTGGCTCTGCTCTGACTGACCCTGTCACGGGAAATTGTTGTCCATGACACAGACATTTTCTATCTATCCTTCAGACAAGGGGAAATCACAACTTTACTCGCCCAAAAATATTCATGGATTAAAATAGGCAGCTGATGACGATATATATGGTAGGTGACGGGGTTTTTCCATAGGGATTGCCTCGACTGGTAATGTTGATCATGTGTTACATTAGATCGTCGTACGGTTAGATAAAGTGATTGAACGTGCTAACAATTGTGTTACATCGACTCCCATAGAAAAAGTCATTTACGGAATAACAACTGTGTTACATGTATATATAAAATATAAAGCCAATGTGGCTATGTGCGTGTGTTTGTTCGAATTATTTTCTCGACTTTCCAACATGCTATAAAGTTGAAATTTGGCGTCCGCAGATTTCATACTGTGGACACAAAGCAAAAAATGTATAAAAATAAACTTTTCTTTATTTCTTTAAATCTCAAAATCGAACTTAACTATAACATGTCACAATGAGTAAATTAAACTAAACGTAAATTATAGTATTTTGAGCTACTGGTTCCGGTTTCACTTTAAACTTACCATTTCCCCAAACCACCACATCTAACAATATCAAATCTGCAACTTATGAGTGCACAGGTTAGCACCAATAAATAACAAAACTGCAACTTATGTGTGCACAGGTTAGCACCAATAAATAACAAATCTGCAACTTATGTGTGCACAGGTTAGCACCAATAAATAACAAATCTGCAACTTATGTGTGCACAGGTTAGCACCAATAAAAAAAATCAAATTCAATAAAAAACTCAACTTATATGTGCACAGGTTAGCACCAATAAATAACAAATCTGCAACTTATGTGTGCACAGGTTAGCACCAATAAATAACAAATCTGCAACTTATGTGTGCACAGGTTAGCACCAATAAATAACAAATCTGCAACTTATTGTGCACATTGGTTAGCACCAATAAATAACAAATCTGACAGTAATCTTATGTGTGCACAGGTTAGCACCAATAAATAACAAATCTGCAACTTATGTGTGCACGGGTTAGCACCAATAAATAACAAATCTGCAACTTATGTGTACACAGGTTAGCACCAATAAATAACAAAACACCGGCTAATGAGATGATTTCTTTATTTATAAAAAGTTTAAAAATTTGAACATATCTTAGTTCCAAAGATCTTAAAATTGGACTTAATTACACATGTTGCAATGAGTAAAAACACACAAAAAGCGTTTGATTTACTGGCTCTGGCCTCATTTTGGACTACTGGATTTCTCAAAACCATCACATGTTTAGCTTTGATTTACGTACAAATTCACTATTTTATTGTGGTACTGGTGTAGCCTACTTTTTGAATTTCAACATATATCCGATGACTATCTGGGTAACTATTTGATAAGTTAACACATCAGTTAATTTGTTGAATTTAATTGTGTGATACAAGAGCAGATCGCTTAATTTTCTTATGTCATTGACTTCGAGGAGAGGTTCAATTAATTACAGTTTACATCGCAAGAACAGCGGCAATTCTCTAAGTTTGACTGTTTTACGACTGTAGCATACACTTGCATTTCATCATCATCATCTAGCTTGTCCTGAGCAGAACTTTGCCACCCCAACAGTCCTCCGGAATTTTCTCTCTCATAGGCCAGATGTCCTGCCTCTGTAGCCGTCATGTTCAAACCATCAGTTACATCCTGAATCCATCTTCTCCGTGGTCTTCCTCTTCTCTTTGCCGGTATGCCTCCTTCCATGATGGTCTTCTCCAGCCCTTCATGACTTTTTATATGTCCAAAATATCTCAATGTTTTTTTCTTATTTGTAGCATCAGCCAGTTTTCTTTGATTTTGAGTTCTTTCTGGCTAGATCTATTTGTTCTCTTCTCTGTCCAAGATATATGAAGGACTCTTCTGTAACACTTACATTCAAAAGCACATATATGTTTTTCCACTGCTTTATTAAATGTCCATGCTTCACACCCATACGTTGCCACTGGGAATATGCATGCTCTTAGTATTCTGATCTTTGTTTTCTTATCAGTTCCCTTTCATACTGTTTTGAGTTGTTTAATTTTTGTAAAGCCATGTTTGTTCTTCTTTTAATTTCCTTCATCCCATTTCCTTCATCCACTTGCATTTATTCACGTTATTTGTTTTTTATCCAAGAAACAAGCAGAGAAGATATATTTTTTAGTTGGGAAAGCTGCTGATTTTAATGTTGCACGGTACGGGGACATAACTCTTTAATATGCTCAGTCTCACATTGTTTGTGACTGTCTCTTTAATATACTCAGTCTCACACTGTTTGTGACTGTCTCTTTAATATGCTCAGTCTCACACTGTTTGTGACTGTCTCTTTAATATGCTCAGTCTCACACTGTGACTGTCACTTTAATACGCTCAGTCTCACACTGTTTGTGACTGTCTCTTTAATATGCTCAGTCTCACACTGTTTGTGACTGTCTCTTTAATATGCTCAGTCTCACACTGTTTGTGACTGTCTCTTTAATATGCCCAGTCTCACACTGTTTGTGACTGTCTCTTTAATATGCTCAGTCTCACATTGTTTGTGACTGTCTCTTTAATATGCCCAGTCTCACACTGTTTGTGACTGTCTCTTTAATATGCTCAGTCTCACATTGTTTGTGACTGTCTCTTTAATATGCTCAGTCTCACACTGTTTGTGACTGTCTCTTTAATATGCTCAGTCTCACATTGTTTGTGACTGTCTCTTTAATACGCTCAGTCTCACACTGTTTGTGACAGTCTCTTTAATACGCTCAGTCTCACACTGTTTGTGACTGTCTCTTTAATATGCTCAGTCTCACATTGTTTGTGACTGTCTCTTTAATATACTCAGTCTCACACTGTTTGTGACTGTCTCTTTAATACGCTCAGTCTCACACTGTTTGTGACTGTCTCTTTAATATGCTCAGTCTCACATTGTTTGTGACTGTCTCTTTAATATGCTCAGTCTCACATTGTTTGTGACTGTCTCTTTAATATGCTCAGTCTCACATTGTTTGTGACTGTCTCTTTAATATGCTCAGTCTTACACTGTTTGTGACTGTCTCTTTAATATGCTCAGTCTCACACTGTTTGTGACTGTCTCTTTAATACGCTCAGTCTCACACTGTTTGTGACTGTCTCTTTAATATGCTCAGTCTCACATTGTTTGTGACTGTCTCTTTAATACGCTCAGTCTCACACTGTTTGTGACTGTCTCTTTAATATGCTCAGTCTCACATTGTTTGTGACTGTCTCTTTAATATGCTCAGTCTTACACTGTTTGTGACTGTCTCTTTAATATGTTCAGTCTCACACTGTGACTGTCTCTTTAATATGCCCAGTCTCACACTGTGACTGTCTCTTTAATATGCTCAGTCTCACACTGTTTAGGACTGTCTCTTTAATATACTCAGTCTCACATTGTTTGTGACTGTCTCTTTAATATGCTCAGTCTCACACTGTTTGTGACTGTCTCTTTAATATGCTCAGTCTCACATTGTTTGTGACTGTCTCTTTAATATGCTCAGTCTCACATTGTTTGTGACTGTCTCTTTAATATACTCAGTCTCACATTGTTTGTCACTGTCTCTTTAATATGCTCAGTCTCACACTGTGACTGTCTCTTTAATACGCTCAGTCTCACACTGTGACTGTCTCTTTAATATGCTCAGTCTCACACTGTTTGTGACTGTCTCTTTAATATGCCCAGTCTCACACTGTTTGTGACTGTCTCTTTAATATGCTCAGTCTCACATTGTTTGTGACTGTCTCTTTAATATGCCCAGTCTCACACTGTTTGTGACTGTCTCTTTAATATGCTCAGTCTCACATTGTTTGTGACTGTCTCTTTAATATGCTCAGTCTCACACTGTTTGTGACTGTCTCTTTAATATGCTCAGTCTCACATTGTTTGTGACTGTCTCTTTAATACGCTCAGTCTCACACTGTTTGTGACTGTCTCTTTAATACGCTCAGTCTCACACTGTTTGTGACTGTCTCTTTAATATGCTCAGTCTCACATTGTTTGTGACTGTCTCTTTAATATACTCAGTCTCACACTGTTTGTGACTGTCTCTTTAATACGCTCAGTCTCACACTGTTTGTGACTGTCTCTTTAATATGCTCAGTCTCACATTGTTTGTGACTGTCTCTTTAATATGCTCAGTCTCACATTGTTTGTGACTGTCTCTTTAATATGCTCAGTCTCACATTGTTTGTGACTGTCTCTTTAATATGCTCAGTCTTACACTGTTTGTGACTGTCTCTTTAATATGCTCAGTCTCACACTGTTTGTGACTGTCTCTTTAATACGCTCAGTCTCACACTGTTTGTGACTGTCTCTTTAATATGCTCAGTCTCACATTGTTTGTGACTGTCTCTTTAATACGCTCAGTCTCACACTGTTTGTGACTGTCTCTTTAATATGCTCAGTCTCACATTGTTTGTGACTGTCTCTTTAATATGCTCAGTCTTACACTGTTTGTGACTGTCTCTTTAATATGTTCAGTCTCACACTGTGACTGTCTCTTTAATATGCCCAGTCTCACACTGTGACTGTCTCTTTAATATGCTCAGTCTCACACTGTTTGTGACTGTCTCTTTAATATACTCAGTCTCACATTGTTTGTGACTGTCTCTTTAATATGCTCAGTCTCACACTGTTTGTGACTGTCTCTTTAATATGCTCAGTCTCACATTGTTTGTGACTGTCTCTTTAATATGCTCAGTCTCACATTGTTTGTGACTGTCTCTTTAATATACTCAGTCTCACATTGTTTGTCACTGTCTCTTTAATATGCTCAGTCTCACACTGTGACTGTCTCTTTAATACGCTCAGTCTCACACTGTGACTGTCTCTTTAATACGCTCAGTCTCACATTGTTTGTGACTGTCACTTTAATATGCTCAGTCTCACATGTTTAGGACTGTCTCTTTAATATACTCAGTCTCACATTGTTTGTGACTGTCTCTTTAATATACTCAGTCTCACATTGTTTGTCACTGTCTCTTTAATATGCTCAGTCTCACACTGTGACTGTCTCTTTAATACGCTCAGTCTCACATTGTTTGTGACTGTCACTTTAATATGCTCAGTCTCACATTGTTTGTGACTGTCTCTTTAATATGTTCAGTCTCACATTGTTTGTGACTGTCTCTTTAATATACTCAGTCTCACACTGTTTGTCACTGTCTCTTTAATATGCTCAGTCTCACACTGTGACTGTCTCTTTAATACGCTCAGTCTCGCACTGTTTGGTACTGAGAGTTTTATACTTGTGCCTGCAATAAAGTTGTCATCCACATCGTGGTATGCTATAAGTGTGCAGCATAAAATTTGATGTGACAGAAGCGATAATATTAACCGGCTGTGCTGCGGAACATTGCGTATTCATACATCATATCACTCATTCAAGGACTGCCCTTTGAGTTCAAGCGCCTGCAGTTCCAAGTTAAACCCTGTTTGGCAATGACTATTAATAAAGTTCAGGGACAGTCATTTCAAGTAGTTTGAATCGATTTACGAGATTCATGCTTTTCATGTTACCTTATGTGGCTTGCTCCAAAGTTCTAACAAAGCAATTTGATCTGCCTCCTACATGAAAGACTTGTAATGTTGTCTACAGAACGCATTTCCTCCCAGAAGGAATGCTGGCCCTACAACACAACACTACATTCAAAACTACATGGCACTAGAGATGAGCTCCAGACACCAGTCGATTTCATCATAAGAACGCGTCTAACGGTATAATCATCAAAACTACATGGCACTAGAGATGAGCTCAGACAACAGTCGATTTCATCATAAGAACGCGTTTAACGGTATAATCATCAAAACTACATGACACTGAGATGAGCTCCAGACAACAGTCGATTTCATCATAAGAACGCGTTTAACGGTATAATCATCAAAACTACATGGCACTAGAGATGAGCTCCAGACACCAGTCGATTTCATCATAAGAACGCGTCTAACGGTATAATCATCAAAACTATGACACTAGAGATGAGCTCCAGACAACAGTCGATTTCATCATAGAACGCGTTTAACGGTATAATCATCAAAACTACATGGCACTAGAGATGAGCTCCAGACAACAGTCGATTTCATCATAGAACGCGTTTAACGGTATAATCATCAAAAGCGATCGCAAAAAGAAGAAGAAGAATTGATTGGTTTAGGTATATTCTGTTGGGACAAGTAAATGTAGCTTCTATTCATTACAATTCTCAATCACTGAGGAATCCAGAAGACATGATCATAGAAATCACATTCCTCCTTAAGAAACATGGTCACATCCACGCGTTGTTTTTCAATGCTTCTGAAACAAATGTTGAACATCATCATCTATGTTCGTTCATTTAATTTACTTACCACTAGATTTAACTCTTTCGTTCTTCTGTCCAGATTTACGGTCTCACTGTTTTTTTTAAGATGACGCAAGGCCAGTATACCGGCTAATTCAGGATACATTGTAATATAACTGTGTCCGGATTTTCAACAAACTCCCCTTCCATTTTCTCTCCCCTCCTCCGAAAAGTTTAAACATTTGTCCACGGACTATATTATTTCACATAATTTCACTTTATTTCAAAACATAAATTCAAAATGGTTACTTATCATCTTAACCAGTTGTTGATACTTGATTAAAACAATAGAAACGTGTACATAATCGCTTCAAGCAGAACAATGTTCTGAATTATAAATCTACAAATAGCTGTAGCACAGAGTCAGATATTGTGTGTTCAGGTTGAGACGACACAACTGTTAGTGTGCCAACAAGCAATGGAAATGTAACTTATTTTTTATCTAATTTTTAGATTAAAGTTTACAGTTTTATTTGCTATATAAACCCACAAGCCCTCTCCGTTGATGACGTAGCCTAAATAAAGCATCGTAGACGTAGTCGTTATATCAGCAGCCACGTAGTCGTTATATCAGCAGCCACGTAGTCGTTATATCAGCAGCCACGTAGTCGTTATATCAGCATCCGAGTAGTTGTTTGATGAGCATATTCAAAATAAAGCTGCACCTTTATCTTCGCTGAACTAGTTGGGAATTAATTTATCGTGTATCAAATTTATGTAGTACCACATAACTTAAAATTAGGATATCTTGAATTCACGTCATTCCCGCACGATAAATTCAGTGAGTAAACATGTGATGTGACGTAAATTCGAATTGAATAGTTCACAAAAGTGGAACGGATCTTACGTCATCGTGAACAGTGAACACAGTGTCTTCAATTTTTAGATGTGTTGCGAGTGTGTAATTAAAAACCTCTAACGAAATAGGTTAACTTGGCAACCGTAAAAATGTGGACCGTCCGTATTCTTAGCATGTCAGATTATTTACATGCAACATTGACAAACTTAGTTCTTCTTCTTCTTCTTCACTTTTGAACTGCCAACAGAGTACAGGTCTTCAAACTTCTTCCAGCTCCTCCTCTCTTCTGCCATTCCTTCCAATTATTTCCATATTTTACCTATCCCTTTAATATTAGCCTCCAGCTCTCTTCTCCAGGTGTGGCTAGGCCTTTCGCTTCTCTCTTTCCCCGCGTGTTCCAAAACAGTGCCTGTCTTGCGATGCTTCCGATCGGTTTTAAACTTGGTACTTACATGTTTAATATTATAAGACATGTCAAATTTTGACATTTTATATCCAAAATTATTGTTTGTATTAGACGTATAAATATTATTCATAATTTTTGTGAAAAGAATATACACTCGGTGTCAATATACTAGTAAATTGGAAGAAAGGAAAGTGATTGTGCAATTAAGAATTGGTTCTTGAAATCATCTTCACGATACTGGGCAACAACCCAGTAGCATTGTAACGATAAAAGAGGAATCATCTTTTTAAAATTATATATATATTACAGCCAGTTTGTGTTTTATTATTAGTTTGGTAATTTCCCTGTCAATAATTATAAAAACTAATACAGCTAGCCACATGTATACAAAATTCAAGATTGGCAATTCAGCCATGTGTACATGTGGACAGGCAAACCAGACTGCAGAGCACATACTTCAAGACTGCCCGAATATGATACACTGAGGCAAACTCACTGGCCTAACGAAACAACACTCGACATAAAACTACATGGACCTCTGTGTGAGCTACAAAAGACAGTGAAGTTCATACAAGAGACAACATTGAATATATAGACAATATTTCAAGCGAACGAAAGGAAGGAAGAAAGGTAATACAGCTACGCCCGTGTGGTGCCATGAATCGCAAGGGAAGCAAAGAATAGTACCACTGCGACCTACACGGCATGTCGTAAAAGGCGATAAGGTAGGGGCTTAGGGAAGCTACGCTAGTAAATAAAAAACGTCGCAGAAATTGGATGTGCTGGCCTGCTTGTAGGCACATAACTGGCACCATGTACAATCGATCTTAGGCTCGGATCACATAGAAATAATAAAGATTGGTTAACAAGTGGTCGATATGGAGCGTTCGAAGAAGAAGAACTGATAAATATATATTATTGAGTGTTTGATAATTTATTTGGTAATTTCTCTGTCAAAAATTGTAAAAATTAGTACAGATTGATATTTACGTGGCAGCAGCAACTTCCCTGTCTGTTATATCTCATATACACATAATAAATAGGCGTGCTATAAGACCTGTTCTTTCAATAGAAATCCTATGCGGTGTATGTTTGTTCACGTGACTTGTTTTATTTTTTTTCCTCACTGACTTGGACAGATGTCTCGTATTCATTCATGTGTGTTTATATATACATACGGGCTTTTTAATCTTCGGATTAACAAAGGGAATAAAGTATGGAAGTTTGAATCACAAAGCTTAACATCTTCTTCTACTTCTTCGAACGTTCTATATCGACTACTTGTTAACCACTCTTTGTAAAATATATGTGATCTGAGCCTAAGAACGATTGTACGTTCTGCCAGTTCTGCACCTACAAATAGGTCAGCACATCCGATTTCTGCAACGTTTTTATTTACTAGGTAGCTTCTCTAGCTCAGTCGTCTCTTATGACATGCCTTGTAGGTTGCAGTGTTACTATTCTTTGCTCTCCTTTCGAGACACCGGCAAAACACGGGTGACATCAAACTTAAAGAAACATTTAAATTCCAAGTATATTTAATTTATTATCAAGAACGTTAACTTTTTTTCGATCCAGAAGCACTTGAGCTCGGTGTCATGGACATCGTAACCCTTTGGTTCGGTGCCACGAACACCGTAAATTAGGGGAATCTGTGGCTTTTCTGCCAGTTCACGGAGTTGAACCCGCACTCACAGAGGACTTGTCACCCGTAGTCAACGCGCTACGAACACGCTGGGCAGACGGGCCAAGAATGTAAACAATAACTAAGTGGTGCAACTGTACTGTTTCTTTTAATATGTGAATCCGACGTCAGAAATTACAATTGCAACCACTTTGTCCTCAATAAGAAACCAAACTTGGTTATGTTGCTAGTGTTCAATAATCGCTAAATAGCAAACACGTCTGTTAGGAACATGGTTACTAAACATGCTTGTATTAGATATACGCCAGTCTTGCATAAGACATCAATTACTTCCTTAAGTCACACCACTTTGTAAACATTCATTACTCCACCAGCATCTAGTCATCAGAAACGACTAAACAATATACCGATTAAAATGATTACAAATGACATGCATCCTGATGTAAGCTTTTCCCACTTTTCTCTTAAACTAACATTATTAATTTATTACAACTTTCCATTTGTGATGCTTCTTCTTCTTCTTCTTCTTGCATTCTTTCTTTACGACCAGTTTTAATCACTATTTGTGATATGTCTGATCTTTGCCAAGAACATGTATACGTTGCACATTGGTATGGTGGGCTCTTAAACGCATATTCTACATGTTTAGGACATGTGTATCCGATTTCAGCTAAACCTCCTTAGTCGCCTCTTACGACATGCGTGGCAGGTAACAGTGGTTCTATTTTTACACCCCAAATTTGGGCCCCGGTAACCATTCGGACGTTTTGTGATGCTGATAATAGCACTTCTTCTTCTTCTTTGCGATCGCTTTTTTGATGATTATACCGTTAGACGCGTTCTTATGATGAAATCGACTGTATTCTGGAGCTCATCTCTAGTGCCATGTAGTTTTGAATGTAGTGTTGTGTTGTAGGGCCAGCATTCCTTTCTTGGGAGGACATACAGGGGCAGTCTTGCAGGACATGTTCTGTGGTTTGTTCAGAGGTGCCACAGTGGCACAGAGGGGTTGGGGACAATCGCAGCCTGTGGAGGTGTTTGTTCAGTCTGTTATGACCTATCCTGAGTCGGAAGATGATAGTCTGTCCTTGTCGGTCAAGTGTGTGGTAGTCATCGTTGGATGGTGTAGGTTCTTTTCTAATGTCCATGATAGCTCTTTTTTTCAAAGTATGTGATTTCATTATCTATTTGTTCACATTCTGCTCCTTTTTTTAGCAAGTTTGTCTGCCTTCTCGTTACCTGGCACTCCGCAGTGTGATGGTACCCATTGAAGTGTAACTCTTTTGTTGGTAGAGATCTTGCTGAGCTCTTTCTCAGGGATGGATGGTTACTCTGTAGGGCTTGCAAAACAGATAGCGCGTCTGTGAAAAATACCACTTGTTGGCAGTCAGAGTTGGAATTATTGATCATGATTGCGGCCTGTAGTAGTGCTTGAGCCTCTGCGGTGTAGTTTGAACAAAATTTACCAGTTGGCATGTACTTTGTTTCGGTGTGATTGTTGGGATATGTAATATAGATACCAGCCCCTCCGTTCTTAATTGCATCTGTTGCAGATCCATCGGTGTAGACGTGGATCCATGATTGTTTAGGGTAGTTTTCTTGGATCATGCACATAGTGGCTGTTCTCTTCTGCAGGTCATTGTGTATTTCTCCAGTTGTGATTCCACTAATTGTTGTTATGATTTTGGCTGTATCGTTAACTTGTTCCCAGGGGAAAAGGGTCGAGACTAGGTATCAGCGGTGTTGTGTGCATTGGTAGGTCATCTTGGTACTGTCTTTTAGTCGCTTTCCCCGATGGACGAAGCTGCTGCGTTTTAGTCGTCCAAGTTTTTATATTTTCAGTGTATACAACAAACCAGTGGAACGTCTGGACAAATAGATTAGAGCGCGGCCCCTCTATGTTGGAGACCCTGGGTTCAATCCACGGTAAAGCCAATTAGTTTTTTTCTGTAAAGGGCATAAAGAAAGCATCCTAACCTGAACATTTTCACGGCGACTGCACTAGACATGCGGAGATTGACTTCCACAGACTTATGTCCCTCCTGTCCTACACCGTCCAAAAAGCGGTACTACAGATCGTTACTACAGATCGTTACTACAGATCGTTACTACAGATCGTTACTACAGATCGGTACTACAGATCGGTACTACAAAGCGGTACTACAGATCGGTACTACAGATCGTTACTACAGATCGGTACTACAGATCGGTACTACAAAGCGGTACTACAGATCGGTACTACAGATCGGTACTACAAAGCGGTACTACAGATCGTTACTACAGATCGTTACTACAGATCGTTACTACAGATCGGTACTACAGATCGGTACTACAGATCGTTACGACAGTTATACATTAAACAGATATAGGAAATACAATCTTGAATGACTTCATATATACTCGTTAAAACTAATATAATATTATAATACACTTACGTTTGTCTTCTTCTACTTCAAACGTACCATAACTATCACTTGTTATCCACTCTGTGTGATTTGTATGTGATCTGAGCCTAAGAGCGAGTGCCAGTTATGCACGTTCAAGTAAGACAGCACATCCGATTTCTGCGACGCTTTTTTATTTACTAGGGTAGCTTTCCTAGACCTCTACCTCAGTCGCCTCTTTCGACATGCATTGTAGGTCACATTGGTACTATTCTTTGCTTCCCTAACGTGCCCCGACGCCCCATAAGCGATATTTACATTCAAATATTCATTTATATATACATTGTGACACAATATAGGAAGTATATTATTACTGTTATTATTATTATTATTATTATTACTGTTATTATTATTATTATTATTACTGTTATTATTATTATTATTATTACTGTTATTATTATTATTATTATTACTGTTATTATTATTATTATTATTTTTATATCATAATTGATGGATTATTTAATATACGGGTATTATAATATTCTAACAGAGGGGTCTAATCGAGGATGCAGATTGTGACACAATATAGGAAGTCTATTATTACTGTTATTATTATTATTACTGTTATTATTATTATTATTATTACTGTTATTATTATTATTATTATTACTGTTATTATTATTATTATTATTATTATTATTATTATTACTGTTATTATTATTATTATTATTTTTATATCATAATTGATGGATTATTTAATATACGGGTATTATAATATTCTAACAGAGGGGTCTAATCGAGGATGCAGATTGTGACACAATATAGGAAGCTCTATTATTATGTTATTATTATTTATTATTACTGTTATTATTATTATTATTATTACTGTTATTATTATTATTATTATTACTGTTATTATTATTATTATTATTACTGTTATTATTATTATTATTATTTTTATATCATAATTGATGGATTATTTAATATACGGGTATTATAATATTCTAACAGAGGGGTCTAATCGAGGATGCAGATCTTATTATATTATTGATTGTATCAGTGGCGGCTCGACATTAAAGTCCAGTGGGGCCGGGTCTTGAATGACTCACCAAAAATAATGTATAACGTGTATTTATTATTTTAGAAATTAAAATATAGCAACCAAAAACCATGATTTATCCGGAAATAAATGTCTGGCCCCACCAACAAAAACGATCACGAGCCGCCACTGGGTTGTATATAATATAGTAAATTGCCATCAATAATGAACACGCTACATATTTTGAATATCTTTATCCCGAACCGTTATAAATTCATGGTATTTTAGAATGTGGTTATTATGAAGAAACTATAGCATAACATAAACACATAGACATATGAAGGAATTTTGAGAACATGCATTTTACCTGTGACAACATGATAGATGTGAATCGTGCACCACAACACAGACATTAAAGAACAGAATCGAATTTTTGTTTAAACAAAGCGTCAAGAAAAATTCTTGGAAATGTAGCAGTCAGGTTACTACCTGTTATCTAAACTACCTGTTCTATTTCAGGGGTTCTGAAAAGATAAACATTGAATCCGAAAAAACGACAAGCCACATTACATAACATTCAGGCTGTATCAGTTGTCCGTCCAATCACCTCACACGTCCAAATGTTGTACTTGAAATAAATGATCGATTTAAGGGAAAACTACAGTAAAACTATGTT
Source organism: Arion vulgaris (assembly GCA_020796225.1). Classification (NCBI taxonomy): domain Eukaryota; kingdom Metazoa; phylum Mollusca; class Gastropoda; order Stylommatophora; family Arionidae; genus Arion; species Arion vulgaris. The sequence continues at coordinate 96,204,883 of CM036753.1, read as the reverse complement.
ATCAAGTAGTATAGCATGTCCCTTGCGGAACGTCGCATTCATCACATTCCGCCTGATAGCTAGCTCTCTGTCTCTTGCAAGTTCTCCTGCCTCTTCCAGCGTCGTGTTCAATGTTTATTTGATGCCCTGCTGCCATCTTCGTCTTGGTTGTCCCCTGCCTCGTTTTCCAGGAACCATGCGATCCATTACCTTTCTCTCCAGACCACGTGGCGTTTAATGTAGCTAAAATATTTCATCTTCCGGTACATGATGTTATTTATTAGCCAATGCTCCTTGATAGTCAAGTCTTGAAGGATGTCTTTGATTCTTCTCTTCTCTGTCCATGATGTTCTAAGAACTTTTCTATAGCTCACTGTTTCAAAAGCTTCAATTTTATTTTTTAATGTCTGTGTTATGGTCCACGATTCGCATCCATATGTTGCCACATGGAATATGCATGTTCTTAGAAGTCTTACTTTTGTTTCTTTGCTTGTGTCGTGCCATAGTTTCTTCATGCTCACCAATACCTATGTAGCAATGGTAAACTATGTAGCAATGGTAAAACTATGTAGCAATGGTAAAACTATGTAGCAATGGTAAAACTAATGTAGCATGGTAAACTATTGAATGGTAAAACTATTAGCATGGTAAACTATGTAGCAATGGTAAAACTATGTAGCATGGTAATAGACTATATAGATGGTAAACTATATAGCAATTGTAAACTATTGCATTGTAAACTATTAGCAATGGTAAAACTATGTAGCAATGGTAACTAATGCATGTAAACTGCAGCTAATGATGGTAGCTATTAGCATGGTAAAACTATGTAGCATGGTAAGACTTATGAATGGTAAGACATGTAATGTAGCAATGGTAAAACTATTAGCATGGTAAAGCTATGTAGCAATGGTAAAACTATGTGAATGGTAACTATGCAATGGTAAAACTATGTAGCAATGGTAAAACTATAACAATGGTAAACTATGTAGAAGGTAAACTATTAGCAATGGTAAAACTATGTGAGCAATGGTAAAACTATATAACAATGGTAAAACGCGTATAAGTAAAGTACTGTAGTTTTGCAAAATACAAAAACAATAACAATACTCAGCAACGTCTCGACCAAATTGCCATCAATAACATTAAACGAGTCATCGATTTTCTAGGCACCACTTTTACGTTCACTATTTTGCCGTTGCTTTCTGAACGGTGAGGTCTACTTTTATCGTTCGCAAAAATCCAAGGGAACTAATTTGCTTCCATACGGGCCCGTCGAGTAGTTTGAACCAGGTAGGCTTAGATTGTGATTGAGCTTACTACTACTTAAGCTACGGACACGCTTACTCTGTATAGTACCTTAGTAAAAGTTAATTGCATATTCTTTACAGGATTTTGCGAATCAACCCTAGCTTTTTAACGCTGTTTGTGATTTTTCTAGGCATTATTACGTTCAGTAGTTTGCCATTGCTTTCTGAACAGGTGGTGTCATCGTCCTTTTGTAAAAATCCACACGAAACAATTTGCAAGCAAACTGTCCGCATCGTGATTCGAACTCAGAACGTCTGGGTTAATAGACCGAGTCACTATCCCTAAGCTAGAGACGCTCACCCACTTAGTATAAGATCTCTAATTCTCACTATGTGAGGTAAGTCGACAATTATGAAGTTTTCCCTGTCTTAGCGCTGTCCTCATTCATCATAACTTGGATAGATTCTCTTTCTCTGATTGTAAGACTGCTCTGTCTCTGTCTCCGAGCGATGTCTGTTTTACTCTAAAATGCTACTTCTTTATATATATCGAGGGCCCGCCAGCCCAGCGTGTTCGTAGCACGTTGTACGACGGATGACAAGCCCTCTGTGAGTGCGGGTTCAATTCCGTGGGCTGGCAGAAAAAGCCACAGGTTCTCCAGATTTACGGTGTTCGTGGCACCGAACCGAAGGGTTACGATGTCCATGGCACCGAGCCGAAGAGCTGAAAGCTCAAGTGCTTCTGGATCGGACAAAATATATATGTATATATGTATGGCGAGGCAAAAATCACCGTTCCCTTTGTTCGAGAATCTGTCTTTTGACTCTTAAAATCTAACGATCAGTTCTTTCATCACGGTAAAATTAATGAAAATATATTTCTGTCACTCTTCAATTCTTTCACAGTAAAACACTGCTTATCTGACCTACTACAATCATCGTACCATGGCACCAGGGCTGAAAATTATGGTAACATAGCCTTAACAAAACATTAAAAGACACGAACATCCACTCCTGTGTTTGCTTCTGACTACATCCATCAACACATGAGAAGCTTAATGTAACGAAAAAATAATTAAAAGGAAACTTTCATCCTCCTGTTGTCTAGTGACACTTTTTCATTTTGTTGCTTCATTTTGCAAACATATTTTTTAATCAATGCTTATTGATAGATGTGTTTTATATACTGAATTATTATCATGAAAATACAGTCTGTTTATCTTATGTCCTGACCTGAATCTAACCTTTCCCTTCCCAGAACATAGATTCCCAAACATTTTCGACCCACCGCCCACTTTTAACAACATAAACTTTGTAACGCCCTCCTCCACATTATAACAGTTTGCCAACGCCCCTCCTACATATATACTGTACATGCTGTTTTTGACATAGAAAATTGATACATATTTCTGTAATACGTGGTCAATTTTCAAATGATTATATGTATGCAAAATCAAATTGATGAAAAAATGGATCGTGTAAGACGGGCATAAGATGAATTAAATTGCAGAATTCAACTTTAAATGATTATTAAATCGCAAAATCACGAAATAATTTATGTTAAAATATTTATTATTAATTTCTTCTTTAATGAGGCACCGACACCTAATCGCTTGCGCACCCCCAAATTCTTCTGAACACACTATCGGCCCCTTAGAACGCTTCATCGCCCACTGGAGGGGGCGGTACCGCCCACTTTGGGATACGCTGCTCCAGAACATGCTGATTGGATTGTCCGTACACACATGGACATGCTGAAGTTCAGGGCAACGTTGAGCTAAAAAGAGTCCTCAAGTATGTTTTCAGGGGTCTGAATTTCGGTTTCACATGGACATTCGTTTGTATACGAAGCCCCGAGTCTGTATAAGTGCTTCAGCAGTCTGCATGGTTCTGTTCTCACTAGAAACAATATAGTTTAAAGATGCATTTGAAGATGTTGAATTGGGTCAAATCTGTCGCTTCCATCTTGAAGTGTAGTGATTGTGCTTGATAGTTTTGACTTCTCTGTAGGACAGTGGATGACTAAGCTGATCCATTCGGCCACCAGCTATGGACATCGCATCAGCTCTTTCTCTCTCTCATTTCCCATTATTCCACAACAGGAGGGTATCCACTAAAAGCTGCAGTTGTCAGAAGCGAAGAATAGTAACATTGAGACCTACAAGGTACGTCGTAAGAAGCGACTGAGGTAGGGGCCGAGGAAGCTACCTAGTAAATAAAAAGCGTCGCAGAAATCGCATGTGCTGGACTACTTGTAGGTGCATAACTGGCACATCGTACAATCGCTCTTATGCTGGGATCACATACAAATCACAAAGAGTGGTTAACAAGTGGCCAATATGGAGCGTTAGAAGAAGAAGTAGAACCAACTTCCGTATACTAACAAAAAAACGTATAAAAAGTAGTTGAAATACAGTGTTAGTTAGATATATGAGTCGACTTTTCGACCCAAATGTCTCTATCTTCCTCATCATCATCATCATCATGTGCCGTCTCCACATCGAAGTTTGGCTGCACTCAGGGACGGCTCGTCATTAAGGGCCAGTGGGGCCAGGCCCAAACCAAAAATATTGAGTAACGTGTACATATTATTTCAGACATTATTTGTTTATAATTTTTACTTTCAACAGGATACTGATTAGCTTTGAAAGTTGATATATAGCGCTAAAATATCACACACATTCTGAAGTCTAAAATTCAACATATTTTTTTCCCCCAATTAGTATGCACCCATGGTCATTAGGGCCAGTAAGAACAGGCTTACCAAACCAAAAATAATTAACGTTTACTTATTATTTAAAAAAAAAATTGTTCGTAATTATTATTGTTAACTTGACACTGATTAGCTTTGAAAGTTGAATATTTAACACTAAAATATAAATATTATATCATAATAATATAACAATCATAATAATATATAAACATTATTATTTAAAAACTATTATATACGGTCTCAAATTCAGCTTCTCTCTATAACGCTTGACGTATATTTCAGCGCACTATGTTTTATCGGGTCGTTTTAAAATTCTCTACTGACGATGTAACATTGCGACCCCTGACCTTTGACCGCTACCTTTAATAATAATTGCCAAAACAATTTATGTCATTTTATTCACCGGAGGCTAAGTTCCTACGCGATCAACCAATTAACAGTTAAACGACGACTCTTGATTAAATAGTACTTTGTATAATTATCGATTGAATCACAAATTATATATAAGATAGTAGAAAAGGATATGCATTAATAGAAATATGTAGCTAACTATTATTATAATCGTTAACGGTAATCGTCCGTTTCGTATTCAATATACAAATGTCTTCTACAACGCACACTCGTTTGCGATTGACAAGCTGTGACCTACTTTTGAAGTTGTGGCTTACTTGAAATTCAAAATAAATTAAATGGATTATTTATTACGAAACCCGTTTCCTTCGTTAAAGATAGAAGAAAAGCTTGAAATTAAACGGCTAGGTGCACATCAGCCAAATAGCTTTGTATATGTGCACCAAGATGGCAAGAAAAAGAGGATTTTCAATAATAAGTGCTTTAGTAAAAAATCGTGGTTAACTGTCAGTGAAGAAAGCAAATTTTGTTTTTGTTTTTATTGTTTGCTGTTTCATGGTGAAGGACTGTGGTCAACGGTAGGTTGTAGGGATCTCTTTTGTACCTTAGTTATATGGTATACATTTTAGTTGTTGTTGAACCCCAGGAATTATGAGTTTTCACCATTTTGTCTATAGTGCGTGGGGGAGAGTGCCCGGCTTTCTTGCAATGAGAGCTGGCAAGTATGGTTGACCATTGATTCAGGAGGAGAGTATAACGCTTACACGCGACTCGTACCTTCTTACATTTGCTTTGCATTTATGCAACTTTTTCATTAGACATCGGCAGAAGATGAGAGCATTCATTAGTATTTAGGACCCAAGAGGAGTGTTTGCGTTTCCTTTATTACATATACCAGAGTAGCTCTCTCTCGATCCTTACCCACTTAGCCAGACATGATCTTTTGTCTATTCCAGGGTCACCACGAGGAGGTGGAGTAGGGTTTTGATCAGTGCCAGCTCACTTACCCTGACGCAACGTTGTCCCGTTTGTTATTTACGCATGCGGCGCCAAATCATTATAGTAAAGAGGGAATAACTTCGTGGAATAGACAAATAATAGTAAATACTAAAATATAAACCTAGCCTAAAAACCATGATTTTTCCGAAATTTTTGTCTGGCTCTACCACCAAAAATGACAACGAACCGCCACTGGCTGCAATGAATCTCCAGCATTCTCTGTCTTTCGCCTTGGTGTTGCACTCTGCCAGACTAACCTGTCCATTTCTTAAAGTTTCCTCCCACTTATCTCTCGGTCTTCCTCTTGCTCTTCAACTTTCCCTTCTAGTAAAGATTTTATCATGGTGTCATGCCTTTATCTTCCTAGGTTTTGTATATTCTTACGACACTTCGCCTCAAAATGTATAGTTTGTCTATACTTTGTGATTAAAATACAACCGTCTGTGTCATCGTCTACACCGAAGGAGCTCTACATAATATTGACCTCATTTTTTCACAGCAGCTGAATTGTTGCAATGAAATGCACTTATGTGACTTTGCTGTGAGCATGAAGTTAGCTCCAGGTCTGTGACGTGCAAAGGTATGCTTCCCGCTAACCGTTGCCAATACAAAACTGTAATCTTACATTAATTGCACAGGGAATTTTTTCCGTGGGAGGGAAACACATTAATATCGGGCACTTGTTGTCACAAACGCTGCCCTGTTTGTTATTTATACGTGCCATGGGAATGGGAAATGGTCGAGGAGGGCGGAGGCAAAATAATAAGTGCGCTATATTCAGACACACACGAGGGAGGAAGAAGGAATATCCTGCTGATCTCAGTGTAGGAGTTTCCGCTGTGAAGGCATGTGCTGGCGTTAACACACTTCAACGATCGTTTTTTCTTCCTCTTTCCACTTCCATTTTAGAAATCCAGTAACAGCCCTCAGCTCTACATTTTCCATGACCTCGTTGTTTGAATGGTTGCTTGCAATCACGTGATCGAGCTTGGACCACACGGCGGTGAATCGGCAGACGGTGATAGGCTTATGTCGGTCGGGTTTATTGTTGTGTGCTTGTGGTTTCGTTAGCTTTGGCCTACTTTACTACAAACCTCGAGGCCTACGTGAACGGAGTGATACCGTTTGTGTGCTGTTCTTGCATTGTACTGTATGGATTATTAACATTTCAATTAGGCGGACCTCACAGAAGAGGATTACTACACGGGATATATTTCTAAGGTTGTATAGGTCATTATTATGTCTGTGTTTGCGTACTTATATTATATGTGTTTCACTTTACTTGAGAAATCATTATCATATGTATACTTTTACAGCAAGATTGTTTGACTTGGTTTCTCGGTTTTTTTTTATCTACTATAAATGTATACTTATTGTTTTGGCAAAACTGCCAGGTTCGTACATTACATTCACTGAAGGGAGTCTATGTTTCTGCATACGTGCTACAGGACGTAAATCAATATCCAGTTGTGGTTCTTAACTTTCTAACGTTTCAAGAGTTAGGGAGCAATGGTTGACATGTCAGGGTTCTTCTAAGTAGGTAATAATACTACATGCGCGAATACCTGCCCTGTCACCAGAACATGGTGTTGGTTCATGTTGTTACGTTTACCGCTTTTGGCGAATTTGAAGTTATGCTTGCATTGCATAATCTTATAGCACAGTAGGCTGGTTATGGTTGGCGATCATCCAGACTAGCATGTGCCCTTGTGTGTGTCCGTATTAAATGAGATTTGGTGGATTCTTAAAGTAATAAATGTGACAGTTTATTGAGGTTTTTGAGACAATTACATGCTTATCAAAGAGAAGATATGGAGACTGACCAAGCTGTTTGAGAAAGAGCAGAGAAAAAAACGTACCTTGGAAAGTAATATAATAATAATAATTCCTCTCGTACCGTTATATGTTACATAGAGCCTACAAGTAATTTCTCCATACCGCTCTATCCTTGGCAACTCGCTCAATCACTTCCATGGAACTGAGACCGATATTTCTTGCCTCTCTCAGCAAAATTCGTTTCAGGTCTCCTTAGGCCATTCACTCTTTCTTGAACCCTTTGCATCCCACTTCAATGCCTGCTTTGATATTTTTTGATCATTTCTTCTCAAGGTGTGTCCAACATATCTTAATCTTCTCTTTCTTATAACAGTTGTCACTAGTGGTTGACCAGACATGTCTCTGGTTTCATCACTTCTCCTGAATTCATTCCATTTTATATTCATTATTTTTCGCAGACATCTATTTTCAAATGCATTCAACTTGCATTCTATATCTTTAGTCATTTTCCAACTCTCGCTGGTATATGTTAGGATTGATACAACATTTGAATTGAAAATTCGTAATTTAGTTTTAATACTATATAATTTGCAGTTCCATATTTTATTTAGACTTAAAATTAATATTAAGCTAAGAAACAAGTTCAATGTAATGTACATGTAATCAACGAATGAAACACACAAAAAACAGTTGAAAAGAAAACAAAAATAAAGACAAAGAGAACAAATCTGTGAAAATTATCAAAATCATTAAACAATAAGGATAAAATAATAGATGATGTCACCAAACAATGGAGTACTGAGATGCAGAAATAGAGCAACAATTGTTGACAAATCTAATTATAGTAGTTGGCAGTGGCGGCTCGTGATAATTTTTGTTGGTGGGGCTAGACATTGTTTTCCGGATAAATCATGGCTTTTGGTTGCTATATTTTAATTTATAAAATAATAAATACACGTTATACATTATTTTTGGTGGGGCCCGATGACGAGCCGCCACTGGTAGTTGGCATAACAAAATTAACATCAAAGAAATAAAGATTATAAAAATCAATAAGCCTCCCTCAAAAAATAAAGAACAGACCATGCAAGAGCTGTAACTTCTAGAAAATCAAGGCATTCAAAGTGATGGGATCGCAGAGGGTGTGTCAGAAAGATTATGAACATAAGCTGCTGCAAATAATACATTAAGATAAAACGAACGACTATTCCTGAAACAATTGAAAAAATCAATTCTGGTCCCAATATTAAAAATGGAAAAGAAAGAACGCAAGTTCATGTTGATATTCTCACTAATTTGCTCAGCTACACAGTTAACATGATGGAATCAATCAAATCATTCCACTCATCTCCAATAGGACTAGACGCTTGACATAACCCACTTGATTTGATTCAGATGTTACTGATAATTTTGCTCGTTCTTTGACACTTAGAGGTGAAAAGCTAAATCTAAACTTCAGTAACGAAAGTTAGTATGTAACTTCCACCATTACGACAACCTGGTATCCCAGAATGCTGACTGGATACATGTCAACAGTAGAGCAACACAGATGACCTCCAGGAAATAAAACATACATAATCAGTCGTGTAGCTGTGGAGAGAGTTTTTGAAACGTTAGAAAATCTGGGTTAACACTCAAACCTTTAATATTTCTCTCTATCTTTCTATCTCTATAGCTTATGGCGGGTATGGAAGCAACAAATGCACACCATATTTCTCTATTCTTGGCTGTCCTCTGTATTGTGTTCCAGCTGTGATTCATTTTATTCAGTTTTTGTTCTACTGTTCTCCTCCAGATCGTTTTGGGTCTTGAACGTTTTTGTTTACCCTCTGGTGCCAATCTCAGTGCAGTTTTACCTACTTTCGATAACCTCAAAATAAAGTAGCTTTCTTTCTGTTTTTACCACTTCCAGTCATATTATTCAATGCATCTGGCAGCCATTCATGCCCGCGAATAGGTCGTGTCTTCCTTGAGATTTCTGTAACCTAAAGATTTGTTTCTATAGAATGGAATTTTCTAATGTATGTGTATGGTGTGGCGTCTGTGGCCTAGGGGTTAGTGACTCTGTCTATTAACCCCGACGTTCTGAGTTCAAATCACGCTGCGGACAGTTTGCTTGCAAATTGTTTCCGTTGATTTTAACAAAGGACGATGGCGCCACCCGTTCAGAAAGCAATGGCAAACTACTGAACGCATAAGTGGTGCCTAGAAAATCAACGACTTGTTTACTGTGGTTGATGGCTACGTCCTTTGGGATATGCCACGATTTTCATTTTTCATGTGTATGGCCTTTTTCATCTTTACAGACGGTCAGATTGGCATGTGTTTTACTGTGACAACCTCCGTTCGCTTTTCTCTCTTGTCTTTCAACTCATACATATGTATCTTCTCAAAAGACTCTGGGTCATTGCGCAATATCGCTTTCCACACAACTCTGACATCAGCTAGTTTTTCCAATGTGCTGGGACCTATAGAAAAGTTTTTCATTGAGGCCTTGCAGACATCTTTTATCTGAGCAGTGGTCTACCTTGGTGCCTCTTCCTCCGACAGTTCACAGAACAACATATGTTTAGGTATGCGACAATTTCCATTCTTCTTACATGTCCCAACTCTAATATAAATATAATCTAATAAATATGTGTACATGAACAATCAACTAATCTAATAAATATGTGTACATGAACAATCAACTAACCTAATAAATATGTGTACATGAACAATCAACTAACCTAATAAATATGTGTACATGAACAATCAACTAACCTAATAAATATGTGTACATGAACAATCAACTAACCTAATAAATTTGTGTACATGAACAATCAACTAACCTAATAAATATGTGTACATGAACAATCAACTAACCTAATAAATATGTGTACATGAACAATCAACTAACCTAACATAAAAAAGACAAGAGTACAAATCAACTAATAACTAAGTATTATAAATAAATCGAAGCGGTAGATTGAAATTCTAGCAAATACGCCAAGACAAGTATGATATTGTCTAGTCTATTCATGGATGTCCACAGACATTTTTACAGAGGGGAAAAAATGAATTTAAAAAAAAATGTATTTGGTAGTTTACTAAGCGGTAATGGAGAAGACAAGATTCACATCAGACTGTTTTATCAAAAAGTTATTTTCATGGAAGGGTGGGGGGTACACTTGCCACACCCCCTTACCTTAACGTAGGGACGCCTATGAGTCTATACATTCACACAGTGGATGAAAATACCAACTCTTAAATATGTCGAACTTTGAGAAGACAGTTCTTCTTTCTTCTTCAAGCGCTCCATATCGATCACTCTCTGTGCGATTTGTATGTGATCTGAGCCTAAGAGCGATTGTACGTTGTGCCAGTTATGCGCCTACAAGTAGGCCATCACATCCAATTTCTGCGATACTTTTTATTTACTAGGGTAGCTTCCGTAGGTCCTACATTAGTCGCCTCTTACGACGTGCCTTGTAGGTCGCAGTGTTACTATTATTTGCTTTCCTTGCGTCCCCGGCACCACACGGGCAACAGGCGAACAATAGAATACATCCATATTTAGAAGGGACAACCAAACAGTAGAATACCCCCTCCTGTAGGTGGGGTAACCAAGCATTAGAATACCCCCTCCTGTAGAAATGACAACCAAACATTAGAATACCCCTCCTGTAGGTGGGACAACCAAACATTAGAATACCTCCTCCTGTAGGAGGGAGAACCAAACATTAGAATACCCCTCCTGTAGGTGGGACAACCAAACATTAGAATACCCCCTCCTGTAGAAGGGACAACCAAACATTAGAAAACCCCCCTCCTGTAGGTGGGACAACCAAACATTAGAAAACCCCCCTCCTGTAGGTGGGATAAACGAACAATAGAATACATTCATGAACACCGTCAACTACACAAGAGAAGCAAAACTGTGACGTATTATTACCCAAACCTATCGACATAAGAAGTTATGTGACCAGGAGTGTAGCACGTGATAGAACGTAACATTTATCCAATACATCTTTGTTATTATGTAAGAGCAAACAAAGAAGGTGAACTTGAGTTGCCTGGGACTTGATTGTCTTCCAACACCTTTTCACTGCAGTTACCCCTAAATTGTATGGAGTCATTTTTGTAAAAGTTGGGGTATCTGATAAGTGCGTGTCTTAAGACTTGAGAGGCACAGCCTGAGGCCGTGTTTCTCAATTAGGAGACGCAAATCACAAACGTAGTGCTGTACATTACGTAGCAAGTAAATCTCGTTAAACATGAGGTACATAAGTTGTAAAAGACTCCTCCGTGTTCATGTCATGTTGTTTCTTGATCAACGACACAATATGGCCGATATGGTCAGACAGTCTTTGCTTCAAAGTGCACTGAGTGTATTTTTTTCTAGGATTGTTGCTGGAGCTACGGAGTTCGTGCTCTGTGCAATACTCACGCCAGAGGGCATGCAGTTTCTGCAGAGAGGTTCCGAGCCATATGGGGTAGATCACAGTGCAATGAAGTAAACGCTTCGGCGTTGGACCCTTTGTTTACCTAGATAGAATATATATATATATATTCACTAACTACGTAACGTAAAACCTATTGTCTCTTGAGACAAAGATGCCAATGATAAATGAAGAAGAATATTATCTAAACTGAGATTCATTCACAAATCGAGTAAGCTAATTAAATGTAACATACTCAGATAAGGTTATCGTTTCATAAATTATTACAACCCTGCTTAGAACAATTAAATACAGAAAGACTAACCTGTTTGTTTTAGTGCAGCCCTCGATGATAAACACGGGTATCATAGTTCATAAAACATAGTAATTGTCTACTGATTTATTTACGCATATTAATTTATACATATAAGTACAGTAGTTAACTGACACTTTTATCTAGCTTCGGCAGAAAGGGACCGAGCACCTATGAAATCGCGCAGGAAAGAAAGGTCATAGCTGTTCAATTTTTATTATGCTTATGTTTATTAATAAAATTATGTCCAATATAATATTTATTATTCAGTGTCCAATATAATGTGCACATTTATTGACCATAAGCAGAAAACAAAATGTGGGCGTCTGTGACGTAGCGGTAGTAAGCTGGATCACAACCCACGAGGGTACCTGGTTCAAACACCGATGTGAGTAGTGTGGAAGCAATTTTTTTTACCTTGGATTTTTAAGAAAGGTAAAAATAGATTTACCGTTCAAAAGCAAGGGCAAACTGCTGAACGTATAAGTTGGGCGTAGAAAATCAACAGCTTGAGATGGCAACGTCGTGTAAAGGATATGCTACGATTTTCATTTCAAGTAGAACATACTACACATTTGCAATAGTTTGTTTTCATTCTTCTTCTTGTGTTGCCTATGATCTCTAGATTAGTAAATCTGATGCCTCTATGAAAACGCGACGCATGTCCTTTGAGTACAGTAGAATTTGGTTTCTTCTGAGGTGCGGGATGTTCATATATATTTGATTCCTCAATGCTGCATAAGTGATACATGACTGCATTACATGAACAGTTCTTTGTAGTGTTTTGCCACAAGAGCAGAACCTCTGTTTCTCCCATCTTGAACTTTATATCCATGTATTACAATATTTTTATTGCGTTCGCCTGCTACGAAGTCAGGGTGACTAATATAGCAGATCTGACTGATTTTTGCGTGAAGGTACATTTTTCTTATCATTAGTTTTCCATTACCATTCAGGCGAGACTTCTAAGGTACTTGTAATTTAGATCTCCAAATAAATAACTGTGTACACACCGACATTTGTTTTGGTTCAAGTTGGCCTCCAACTCCGGAATGAAAACGGTATGCTGTTCAAGTTGGCCTCCAACTCCGGAATGAAAACGGTATACTGTTCAAGTTGACCTCCAACTCCGGAATGAAAACGGTATACTGTTCAAGTTGACCTCCAACTCCGGAATGAAAACGGTACTCGGTTACCACCGAAGCGTATCATCTACTTCGCTATCGGCATATTAGATTCTGAATCGCCTGTGTGTTGCTGTGGCTCTCAAGGGAAGCATAGAATACTAACACTACGACCCACAAGGCATTCCCTAAGAGACGGCTGAATAGGGGCCTAGTGAAGCTTCCTAGTAAATAAAACGTCACATAAACTGGGTGTGTTGGTCTGGCCTACTTGTAGGCGCATAACTGGCACAACGTACTTAGGCTCAGATCACATACAAATCACAAAGAGTGGTTTAACAAGTGGTCGATATGGAGCGTCGAAGATGAAGAAGGTTCCGAATATTGAGACCTGTTACTTTCGTTTGAGAAGTTTGACTGACTTATTTGGGTCTTACTGACTTAAACAACAATCGAGAGTGTACAGAAGACAAAAGTCGGAAGAAGACTGGCCATGACAAGCCGAACGCTAAATAATATAAAGAATATATGACACTAGCGATTTAATAAAAATAAAGATTATGAGAATATGCATTTTTATGTAGCAGCAACATATGGATGTGAATCATGGATCACACCACACAAACATTGAAAAAGAAAAACGAGTTTAAAAAAAATCAATGATGCTTGACAAAGAAGATGTAAAATACGGACACCCTACAAGAGCTGAGCATGCAGAAACATTGATTCATAAACAATATTGTCTGGTTAATGAAAACATTTTGGTCACATTAAACGTCACAGTGGTTTAGAGAAGGAGCAGTAATGGAGGAGAGCATGTTTCTTAGAAGACAAGACACGGGACGACCGAAATGATTTTGACAACGGGACATTATGGGAACATTGATTACAAAGATGGAAGAGGCGGAGGAACTGGTTATAGATCACGACAAGCTCATGCAGGCTGTAAACAGTAACGACATTATGTAAAGGACACACTACATGATAATTTATTCATCAGTGTCCAATCTACTATTCATATTTTTCGCACTGAAATTATTCATTAGAGAAATATATTTAAAAAGAACAACCGAATAAACCATATCAGCTCTTCAGTTTCTCTTATAATAAACTCACATGTTTATGTATTTGTTATCTTCCACCGTTGCTAATCAGTTACTGTACATTGTAGCTTGCATTATATTTCAACTTTTTTGTTGGTTCTTAAAAGGGCACTTTGTTACGATGTCTCATAGTTTTCATCAAGTTCTGTAAAAGCAATATTTGTCTCAAACGACTGCAGTGTTGATTGGAATCTGACAAACTTTCCGCCCATGTGATACCAGGGCCCACAAGGGAAGCAAAGGATAGTACCACTGCAACCTACAAGGCATGTCGTAAGAGGCGACTGATGTAGGACCTAGGAAGCTACCCTAGTAAATAAAAAGCATCGCAGAAATCGGATGTGCTGGCCTACTTGTAGGCGCATAACTAGCACAACGTACAATCGCTCTTATGCTCAGATCACATACACATCATACACAGTGGTTGATGTGAGCGTTCGAGAAGAAGGAAAACTTTCTCACAGAACAACCTCTCAGTGGTTGGGACTGTTGCTAGGATCCTACTAATAGCGAAACACATACAAATAAAGTATTCTAGTTTTTTGGCTGAAATCGGATGCACATGTCCTAAACGTGTAGAAGTTTATGCGTTTAGGGCCAAACCAATGTGCAACGTATACACGTTCTTGGCAAAGATCAAACATATCACAAGAGTGATTAAAGTTGGTCGTAAAGAACGAACGCAAAGAAGAAGAAGTATTCTAGTTTTGACCAAAAGACCTTTATCAAGCAAATGATTTTGTAAAACTACAGTACTTTGTTTGTATGTTTCGCCACTGCTACATATTTTTACTGCATTCTTCCCTTATATCGATACTGATATCCTATTAAATGATTCTGAACTTGGGTTTCACAATAAATGATTAGCGGTCTGGTTCTTTGTTAACTAAACGCAAGCAATCATTGCCTCATCGACGGTGGTGATCATCCTTTTTTACTCGAAACACTTTGACAGAGTGCTCAGTGCCCAGAAAATGATGTGGAAAACATTCTATGATGACTACAAGATCTTACACCCGCATAAAAGTACATTTGTCTGTTGATGTGACCAAAGTTTGTTTTAACAAATTATGGTGGTGGCACTTAATCTGGAACAATTTCTTAGCGATAACTATTCAGTGTCTGGAATACTGCAGTTCTTTCTTTTTTGTCATTCTCTGCTTATTTTACCGTTAGGCTTAGCAGGTTTAACTAATGATCGATTTCCGAGATGTGCACGCTCGGTCGCTTGATATGCTGTGGTATTGTAGAGTTTTAGAGTCTGTTACTCCATCACTCCATCTTTTTCTTCGTCTGCCCCTTCCTCTTGATGATTCCATTTTCAGGTTGTACGCTATTTCAACTGGTGTATTTGGGTTCATTCTCACCAAGTGAGAATGCTGCAGTAACCTCATATATACCACTTCGAAGTAGAAGTGTTTCCACCTTAATGCGCATTGAACACCCCCACCGAGAAAGTTGGATCCTTCTGGATATGCTATTAAAAATATGGAAAACCTCACGAATACTTCATTAGAAAAAATAAGAGTGTAAATTAAAAATTCTTGGGACTGGAACAATGAAAATATGGGTCCTACACATCCGACTTCAGTATATGTACCATATTTTTGGGATACTTTGCGTTATGTGTAGCAAAGCTTCTTTTTGTGCAGTATGTTAGCAGAACAACACCTGGAGAGGATGTAGTATATTGGTCAGTGTGCTGACCTTGACACCGACTTCGATCATCTCATTAATTGTGTCTTCACCACTGCTTTATTTAACTCTACTAATTTCCTTCGTGTGCTTGTCGGTCACATTACTAAAAATATCAACTTTGACATGGTATGCTCATAATGAGTAATACGGTGCGCCGATTGGCACATATATTACGTGATATCATGCGGTTGATTGTCATCCATTATATTTTAGAACTGATTCAAAATGGCACCTACATTTAACAATAAATCATCACGTTGATTAAGGGAACACATCTGAATGAAAAAGTAATCAACTATAATCAGGTTTTTACATTTTTTCCCGGCATTACTGGCGGGTGTTCACCAAGTATTTTAAATAATTCTGCGGAATTCGTATTTTTTGTGAAGTCTTCTTCTGCGTTCTCACTAAATTGGGATTTCGGATTATCTAATAAAGACAGCTGTCTGCTTCAGATTATCAGCCACGCCATAAAGTTTGTCTTCTGCGTTCTCACTAAATTGGGATTTCGGATTCTCTAATAAAGACAGCCGTCTGCTTCAGATTATCAGCAACGCCATACAGTTTGTCTTGGACGCTGGTGCTAGCGGGCCACCTCTTTCTTCCCAAGTCTGCATACTGGGGGCAGTTCTGTAGGACACAATTCCCATGATTTCTGCTTCCTCGTTTGTGCTGACCTCTTCCCGCAGTAAGTTTTAGCTACCCTCATGATGGTAGGTCTGACATTCTTATTGCGTGGCTAAATCTCCGAGGCAGATTGGTATCCGTTATCCCATTCCTCATTGTGAGGGGTCGTTTCACCATGTTATGCGCCTTACGGCCTGGTGCATCCGTTTTCTGCAAGCATTTGTTTCGGGTTAGCATTCCCTAGCGGACACATGCATCCGATTTCAACCAAACCTCCTTAGTCGCCTCTTAGGACATGCGTGGCAGATAACAGTGGTTCTATTGTTTACACCCTAAATTTGGGCCCTGGTAACCACTCGGACGTTTGTGTGAAGTGAAGTTTGTTGTAATATAATAATTTCTTTTAGTAACGTGTTAAGTATGTAAGTGTATAGCTCAGTAGTTAAATGATTTCTTCTTTGAACGCTACATATCGACTACTTGTTAAACCACTCTCTGTGGCTTGTATGTGATCTGAGCCTAAGAGCGATTTACGTTGTGCTAGTTATGCGTAGAACAGCACATTCGATTTCTGCGATGATTTTTATTTACTAGGGCAGCTTACCTATGCCCCTACCTCAGGCGCCTCTTATGACATACTTTGTAGGCTACTATT
Source organism: Arion vulgaris (assembly GCA_020796225.1). Taxonomy (NCBI): domain Eukaryota; kingdom Metazoa; phylum Mollusca; class Gastropoda; order Stylommatophora; family Arionidae; genus Arion; species Arion vulgaris. The sequence goes on along the minus strand of CM036753.1, from coordinate 96,187,874 downwards.
TTCTGCTCTCCTGACGAACCCAACAACACACCGGCGATATGATTTAAAGTTTGGTTTAGCAGTTGTGTAACTAACTTTCAGCAAGGAAAGCAAAACTCCACCTCTCTGTAAGATGCGCAAAACATATCTCTGCAATGTGCGCAAAAATCTTCCTCCCTGCAAGGTATGCAAAACTCCATCTCTCTGCAAGATGCACAAAACTTCACCTCTCTGTAGGGTGCGCAACAATCCAACTCTCTGCACGGTGTGCACAACTCCACCTCTATGCAAGTCCACCTCTAGACAAGGAGCTCAAAAATCTTCCTCTCTTCTAGGTGCGCAAATCTCTACCTCTCCGTAAGGTGCGCCTCCTGACAATGTGGGTAAAACCGGGAGGTGAAGTTTCGTACTCCAAATGATTACGTCTGAAATATACATATATGTATATATATTTAACTCAAGCGACATTGTTGGTGTCAAGCTGTATCGACCTTGCCGTTCCCTTGGATTTTTTTCTGCTGCGTAGAGAAATAATTAGGAGGGGTGAGGGATGGGAGCTGTCATATGAGCGACAGCATTCCTTCATATAAACATGTCCAAAACGTATCATGGAAATGACACTCTGAATGCGCCTCCATCCTTTTTATGGCTGTGATACATCAATTGCCTCTTGAGACTACATGATGCTATCATATATATATATATATATATATATATATATATATAATATATATATATTAAGAGTATGACTATTTATTGATGACGGTGTAGCACCGGCGAGGGTCCTTCCTGATGTAATTTTGAAGATGGTAAAGATATTTTGTAGGAATTTAATTTATCTAATGCATTTTGCTACGGTTGCAGCTTTCCAGCCATTTCTTCTCGATTATGAACAGTCAATGGTTACTTTACGCTGAAATTGAACACATGACCTACGTTTTATCGTCCGTCACCGATAGGACTAGTTGTTAGTGAACTCGCTTCTCAAGGCTGGTGGTCTGGGTTCAGCTCCGCAATGCGCATGGAATTTTTCCCGACCGCGACGGCTCTCAGGTCGACCCAACCTCAACTGGGTACCAGACATGCTCTGGGAAAGTAAACGCGGCCGGCGTGATGCTGACCACATCACACATCGTGTGCCGACGGTCAATGAAAAATACAGGCCTAACACTGTATTGACCTATATACCACGAGGTATGAAAGGGTTCCTTTACTTTACTTACTTGATCTCACCTACACTGAAATCAGGGACCTCTGGATAAACATCCCAATGGCTCCATTAGGGAGCGAGTTGGCACAAGAGGCTAGCACCTAGAGACTCCCTACGCCACATAGACTCCCTAAGTAACGGTCAAAGTAAAGGAACCCATATTATACCACTTGGTATATAGGGTAATACTATGTTAGGCCTGCATTTTTCATTGACCGTCGGCACACGATGGGGAATGTGGTTAACATCACGCCGGCCGCCTTTACCTTCCAGTACCTTTCGCTGGGTCGACCTGAGAGACGTTACGGTCGCAAAAAGTTCCAGGCCCACTGTGGAATTGAATCCGGACCACTAGTCCGAATTATATAAGAAGCGAATGATGTATATACAGGGTGTTCAAGATAAAAGTAGCCCGGTTGACAAATCAAAACGTGCCAATCGGACTACTTTTATCTTGAACACCCTGTATATATATATGTGTGTTATACAAAACATCTTGGAAATGAAATAGGTAAGGATAATGCCACATTAATCACGGACAGCTGCGCAGTAGTTTAAACCTTTCCCCCCTGGTTTGAGGCGACAGACTGGCTGCATTGCATGTTGCTATTCTAAATAGTTTGCTTTATGATAACTAGTGGGATAATGTAGATTATTTCTAACTTCCTTAGTGGGTTCATTTGTTATTTATGAGTGTTTGCTAACAATAGTTTTGGTTCTCAAATGTAGTAGTAGCAACCACTTACTCATAGTGGTCAAGATTTACATCGGTTGTAGCTAGCACGCGTCTCCAGAGATGTTTCTCTTATTTTAATCAACAATATCTAGGGTTTTTTATTCTTCGAATGCTACATAACGACCACTTGTTAAATCACTCTTTGTGATTTGTATACGATCTGAGCCTAAGAACGATTCTACGTTGTGCCAGTTATGCACCTACAAGTAGGTCAACACATCCGATTTCTGCTACGCTTTTTATTTACTAGGGTAGCTTCCTAGGACCCTGCCCAGTCGCCTCTTACAGCAAGCCTTGTAGGTCACAGTGTCACTATTCTTTACTCCCATTGCTACTGGCAACACATGGCAACACATGAGCTCGTGTGTAGGGTTAAAGCTCGAATTGACAAATTTAAATCGTGTCATATCCTTTACATGACGTTACCATCAACCCAAAGTAAACGGCTGGAAAGCCGCTGCCTGGCCAAAATTCATTTGAAAAAAATTAAAATAAAATTCCTACAAACATCTTCACCATCTTCAAAATTACATCGGAGACCCTCGTCGGTGCTATGGAGTTCGTGCACTGAAGTCTTTTGTTAATCTCCACAAATAGATGTGTTATGTACATGACCAGTGATTACCTCACTGGTAACATGCAATCTCATACGCCACTGTGTTCATTTTTCTTGATATGTGACTCCCTTAAGGACAAAGATTAATTTCCAATCGGATCACATGATAATATGCCTTCTGTTTTCAGATGATTGGTCATGCTAGAGATTATCAAACTTGTAGTCAGGACAATGTTTGTAATCTTATCCAGCTCATGTTAGATCATCAAAATGGTCGCAAGGACAGTGTCTGTGGTCTTCTCCAGGTCATGATAGTTCATTAAGCTTGTCGTCAGGACAATGTCTGTAGTCTTCTCCAGGTCATAATAGTTCTTTAAGCTTGTCGTCAGGACAATGTCTGTAGTCTTCTCCAGGTCATAATAGTTCTTTAAGCTTGTCATCAGGACAATGTCTGTAGTCTTCTCCAGGTCATAATAGTTCTTTAAGCTTGTCGTCAGGACAATGTCTGTAGTCTTCTCCAGGTCATAATAGTTCTTTAAGCTTGTCGTCAGGACAATGTCTGTAGTCTTCTCCAAGTCATAATAGTTCTTTAAGCTTGTCGTCAGGACAATGTCTGTAGTCTTCTCCAGGTCATAATAGTTCTTTAAGCTTGTCGTCAGGACAATGTCTGTAGTCTTCTCCAGGTCATAATAGTTCTTTAAGCTTGTCGTCAGGACAATGTCTGTAGTCTTCTCCAGGTCATAATAGTTCTTTAAGCTTGTCATCAGGACAATGTCTGTAGTCTTCTCCAGGTCATAATAGTTCTTTAAGCTTGTCGTCAGGACAATGTCTGTAGTCTTCTCCAGGTCATAATAGTTCTTTAAGCTTGTCGTCAGGACAATGTCTGTAGTCTTCTCCAGGTCATAATAGTTCTTTAAGCTTGTCGTCAGGACAATGTCTGTAGTCTTCTCCAGGTCATAATAGTTCTTTAAGCTTGTCATCAGGACAATGTCTGTAGTCTTCTCCAGGTCATAATAGTTCTTTAAGCTTGTCGTCAGGACAATGTCTGTAGTCTTCTCCAGGTCATAATAGTTCTTTAAGCTTGTCGTCAGGACAATGTCTGTAGTCTTCTCCAGGTCATAATAGTTCTTTAAGCTTGTCGTCAGGACAATGTATGTAGTCTTCTCCAGGTCATAATAGTTCTTTAAGCTTGTCGTCAGGACAATGTCTGTAGTCTTCTCCAGGTCATAATAGTTCTTTAAGCTTGTCGTCAGGACAATGTCTGTAGTCTTCTCCAGGTCATAATAGTTCTTTATGCTTGTCATCAGGACAATGTCTGTAGTCTTCTCCAGGTCATAATAGTTCTTTAAGCTTGTCGTCAGGACAATGTCTGTAGTCTTCTCCAGGTCATGACAGTTCATTAAGCTTGTCATCAGGTCACAGTTCGTAGTCTGCTCCGGGTCATAATAGAGATCATCAAGCTTGTTGTCAGGACATCACCGGGATATATCTCAGCTTTTCTTTCAGGTAAGACATACTAATTTCTATGGGTCCATTCTGTATTGTTTATTAACATCCAATCAGATACAAATTACTTTGTGAACGATATGATACGTTTCTCTTCATGAAACAATTTGATACGTCAGCTAGTTATTTATATAACCAATTTGAGCCAGTGATTCATGCAGAATATATTGCGACTTTTGGTTAGCCTTGTGAGAAATCTATCCGGTTGTTGTTAGAAGAAAAAAAAAGAACAAAACAGACTGTAAATAGTGTTTATGTGTGTGTGCGTGTCATAAACCTTTCCTTGAAATTCCTCAGGTATTTGCAAATTAAAGTGTCAATCGAAAATGTCGATATTTAGGTTGTGTTTAACGTGTTGTCTGTTGAGCTATTTAGTTTGTACTATTTGATATAACTATCTGAATTTCATACAGTTGATAATGAGAATATTGACTATATCCTTGTGGCGATTCCCTAGGTAGAATATTGTTACCAAATAAACGTACGTTTATTCTTATGTTTTGTATCCAGTTTAGGCTGTTGAAGTAAGTAAAGTTAATGATTAGACAAGCTAACCTTTTCACGCCGTAATTTTGTGTGAGCGTCTGTAGCTCAAGCGGTAGTGAGCTCGATCACGAACCCAAGCGTACCTGGTACAAACCCCACGGTGGGCAAATTTGGAAAATTCGTTTCCGTAGAATTTTTACAAAAGGTAAAAATAGACCTCACCGTTCAGAAACCAATGGCAAACTACTGAACGTATAAGTAGTGCCTAGAAAATCAACGACTAGTTCACTGTGGTTGATGGCTACGTCCTTTAGGATATGTCACGATTTTCATTTTTTCAATTGTGTGTACCCGGACGCATTTGTATTGCAATATATAATAGCCGTCCATCGCAAGCGATGATGACAACAATCTCAGACGTGTACTGTTGCACCTCTCTGGTGTGTGCGGAGGTGACTGTAGAGTCCAATCCTAGAACAGAATCCCCGACCACAGGTGGGGCATACATGATCAAGGTTAGACATGTGCGTGTTGTGTGCTCTGCCTTTTCGCGCTGCTCGTTTTCTCTGTGACTCAACAATACCTATTCGGGTTCCTCTTTTGTTGTTACAGCGCCACATTTGGCGATCTTGCGCAAGGATTCCCAGCACGTATTGTCTATATCGAAGCATTTCAGAGACACTTTAAGAGTGTCTTTAAAGCGTTTTTCTGTCCACCAGCTAAACGTCTGCCCCTTCAAGCTCGCCATACATCAACTGTTTTGGGATGCGTTTATCAGGCATTCGAGCAACGTGACCGACCCATCGCAGTTGGGCTTTCTGCAACAGGGTGTTGACGCTTGGGATCTTTGCTCTTGTGAGGACTTCGCTGTCTGAAATTTTGTCCTGCCAGTTTATTTTTAGTATTCTGCGTAGACAGCTTGTGTGGAAATGGTTTAATTTTCTTGCGTGTCTACTATACACTGTCCATGTCTCGCTTATATACTGCAATATATACTGAACTAGCCAGCATACTGGTTTTGCGTCACCTTATAAAGTACAGCGAGCTAGTATATCAGTTCAGAAGGCCGAATGGGTTAAACATGCGCACAAATTGTACCTTTACTACTACTATTACTACAACTATTACTACTATACAGAACAATTAGATACTTTGGCCACATCAAACGTCACGATGGCCTGGAGAGAACAATATTGGAGGGCAGGGTCACAGGACACAGAGGCAGACCAAGAAGAAGATGGCTACAAGCTATTAAAGAAACCATGAATATGACCGTGGGTGAACTGGCTAGAGACAGAGTGAATTTCAGATGCGCTGCAAAAGAGATCAACGTCCTATAAAGGACACGCACCTTGATGATGACTACTACTACTATTACAACAACTACAACTACTACTAAACCCTTTTCATTGTTCAACATAGAATTTTCATATTTTTGAGGAAAGACCTGGAAAGAATGACGCAGAATAGAATGTGCTGTCGAATATTTGTTGAGGACCTGTATTCCAGAGGGAGATGAAAGGGGTATTATTAATCTAGGGTTGTAGCTATCGATATTCATTGAATTCTGGTTCGTTCCTTCAGCGCTGCACATAAGGACTCTGACTTCCCTCAACTCTGACCTCCTCTGTTGCTGTATTCGTCTATTCATTTCTATTTTTTTGGCCAGTAACAACCCAACAAAACAACTAAACATTGCGTGGCGACAGCATTGACAATTAACAATATTCCTTCTACTTAACCTTTTCAGCCAGCGTGTTCGTAGCGCGTTGGACTACGGGTGACTAGTCCTCTGTAAGTGCGGGTTCAACTCCGCGGACTGGCAGAAAAGCTACAGGTTCCCCAGATTTACGGTGTTCGTGGCACCGAGCCGAATGGTTACGATGTCCATGACACCGAGCCGAAGAGCTTTCAACTCAAATGCTTCTGGATCGGAAAAAACAAAAACTTAACATTTTCACTTCGTAATTTGTTATCTTCGGACGCATTTATATTGCAGTGCATATTGAATTAGCCTGCATACTGGCGTTGTGTTATCTCACAAAATACTGCAGACCAGTATATCAGCTCTAAATGGTGAATGGCTTAAATCTCATTTCTGACTCCCTTACTAAGAATACGATAAAACGGAAGGTTGTTGTCAAAACAACCCAAATTCAAGGAAGATTATAACTTAAGGAATCATTGTTGACCTGGACATTCATTTCCGGTTTAATATCAGAAATATATCAGTGAAAATATTCGTTTGTTGGTAAAATAATAAACAAGTTATTTGAGAAACACTTTGAGTAGGATAGAATGAGGACTTTGTATTTGATGTTTGTTTGTTTGATAACAGGATATCATAAATATATAATAAAACACTTGGCCACATTATGTCTTTTTTATCAAACCAAAATTTAACGGCAATGCTTCTAACCTATCTTTGGTTGCTACTTTTGTCAGAATCTTTATAGCGTGATAGTTTCAAAGGATACTTTTTCTTCTTTATTGCGTTCGTTCTTTACAACAAATTCTAATCACTCTTTGTGATATGTTTGATCTTTGCCAAGAACGTGTATACGTTGCACATTGGTTTGGTAGGCCCCTAAATGCATAGACTTCTACACGTTTAGGATACGTGCATCCGATTTCAGTCAAACCTCCGTAGTCGCCTATTACGACATGCGTGGTAGGTAACAGTGGTTCTATTCTTTACACCCCAAATTTGGGTCCCGGTAACCACTCGAGCGTCAAAGGAAACAAAGATAAATAAGAATAATATACGGACTTGCATTTGTTTATTTTTGGTCTTTTTCCTAGAACGCTCCATGTCACCACTCTTTGTGATTTGTATGTGATCCGAGCCTAAGAACGATTATACGTTTCGCTAGTTATGCGCCTACAAGTAGGCCAGCACATTCGATTTCTGAGACGCTTTTTATTTACTAGTGTAGCTTCCTAGGCCGCTACCTTAGTCGTCTCTTACGACATGCCTTGTAGATCACAGTGTTACTATTCTTTGCTCCCTTGTGAGCGAAACACACAGGCGATATATTTGGTGGAAGGGCTACAATTGAAAGTAAACTTGCCAATTATCTTCTTCTTCTTCTTTTGTCGTCACACTGCTACCGGGTTGTTGCCCAGTGTCGTGGTTTTCTGTTTTTGTCTTGTGCTGTTCTGGTGGCTTGTGTGATTGTTATCTTTGCTCTTTCACAGGATTCTGCTACGTCATCTAACCATCTTTTCCATGGCCTTCCTCTTGCCTTCTTTCCCGATGTTCTGTTGTAGAAGACTCTGTATACTGTGGAGTTTGGATGCATTCTTATTAAGTGGCCAAACCACTTCATTCTTTGTTTATCTATGTAATTCAAGCACGGTTTTGTGCCAACTTTCTTTCTTATGCTGTTGGTGATTCTGTCTTTTCTTGTGTTGTTGGTAACTTTTCGCAGGCAACGCATTTCACATGTTGTTATCTAACTTGAATAATTGGCACTGAATGTAATGTGGTCAGTGTAACATAGTAGTTGTGTGCTGTATTTAGTTCCCAACTTATAGGGGTCATATTTCCATCACGGTAGATTCTTTAGTTTCTCTCTTCATACAGTTTGTTTTGCGCAGAACGCCGCTCTCATTATAGCTTGTTTCATAGATATCTAACCAGTTCTGGCGCCTCCTCCATCGTCGTGTTCAAGGTTTCATTAATGTCTTCACATTCATCTTGTGTCTTCTCTTTCAGGAACCATACGCTCCTGATTGTTGATCTCTCTAAACCACTGTTACAATTATTGTAACCGAAATATTTCTGTTTCCCAAAACATGATATTGTTTATGTTCCAATATTCTTCGATGGTGATGTTTTGTAGATATGTTTCCTATTCATTGTCAAGTATGCCCAGCTGATAATTGTCGCATAAGTTTAATGGGGGAGGGTGGGGGAGTTGGAAATGTCACAGAAAGTTGAAAATGTCACAGAAACTACTAACTACTCCGACACTTCAGCGAACTGAAAGAAGGGACTTAGCACATATTGGGAGGGGGGAGGGCGCCTAAGTAAAATGACTTCTATTCTAATCAGTTTTTCAATCTCCTTTCTTTCGAAGTTTCTTACCACATGTCTGTCAGACCCTGTGAGAATATTTTCTTGACAGCTCACTTAATTTGTTCCGATGTCTGGTCAGCGGTATTGTCCACAAACATTTGTCTGATCTAATTTCACACTTGTAATATATCACTTAATCGTCTTTCAGTTGATGATATTGTAATACAAACTAGCGGTGTCCAGAATGTGTGGTGTTACCATGTGTGAGAATAAGTGTTCATTCCTGCAACTTACTAGTGATGTGCGAATAGTACTGATTCGTTATTCGGATACCTATTTTTAGCTGAGTTCGAACGTATCGAATAGTTTTACACATACTCGAACGTAACTGAAACACACACCAATACAACTCTTCTCTAATCTTGTTTTTTGCCTTACATCGTCAGGTTAACAAGATATTTCTAGAACGTTCTTTTGTGTGCGCCTCTGTTATTTCTGTGGCCCATCTTTTGCGTGGACGGCTCCACTATATCGGACTAGCATTGCTCTTTGAGCCGTACTGTATGTTTGTAATTTTCCTATGGGGTAGAACAATTTAATGAAGTTCAGTACTGATGTTATACCCACTTTCTTCCCTGGTAGTCTCTTACTTACTAGGGTAGCGTGCCTAGACCCCTACCCCAGTCGCCTCTTACGACTTGCCTTGTAGGTTGCAGCGTTACTATTCTCTGCTCACATTGAGAGCCTAGGCAACAAACGGGAGGTAAGGTTAACCCACTAATTTCATACACTTGTAAGTAACTGCAACACACGTCACCATAACACTGCAAGCGCAAATCGGGGAAATATAAAGCAGTAAATGCGCATATTGAAGCTACAACCTTTCAAACTTTGCTCGCGAATTTGCACTTAAACTTTCACGTGATCTGCAATGCAACTTCGTGACTGCTGCAAACCGTTAATGTTGCACATTAAAAAAAAAAATGTTGGCATTCAAGTTCAGTTGTAAACATTTCATTTACACATTACCTTCAAACATGTATGTATGTACGTAATAATACAGACGGTCACATTACCTTCAAACATGTATGTATGTACGTAATAATACATGCGGTCACATTACCTTCAAACATGTATGTATGTACGTAATAATACAGACGGTCACATTACCTTCAAACATATATGTATGTACGTAATAATACAGACGGTCACATTACCTTCAAACATATATGTATGTACGTAATAATACAGACGGTCACATTACCTTCAAACATGTATGTATGTACGTAATAATACAGACGGTCACATTACCTTCAAACATATATGTATGTACGTAATAATACAGACGGCCACATTACCTTCAAACATATATGTATGTACGTAATAATACAGACGGTCACATTACCTTCAAACATATATGTATGTACGTAATAATACAGACGGTCACATTACCTTCAAACATATATGTATGTACGTAATAATACAGACGGTCACATTACCTTCAAACATATATGTATGTACGTAATAATACAGACGGTCACATTACCTTCAAACATGTATGTATGTACGTAATAATACAGACGGTCACATTACCTTCAAACATATATGTATGTACGTAATAATACAGACGGTCACATTACCTTCAAACATATATGTATGTACGTAATAATACAGACGGTCACATTACCTTCAAACATATATGTATGTACGTAATAATACAGACGGTCACATTACCTTCAAACATATATGTATGTACGTAATAATACAGACGGTCACATTACCTTCAAACATATATGTATGTACGTAATAATACAGACGGTCACATTACCTTCAAACATATATGTATGTACGTAATAATACAGACGGTCACATTACCTTCAAACATATATGTATGTACGTAATAATACAGACGGTCACATTACCTTCAAACATATATGTATGTACGTAATAATACAGACGGTCACATTACCTTCAAACATATATGTATGTACGTAATAATACAGACGGTCACATTACCTTCAAACATATATGTATGTACGTAATAATACAGACGGTCACATTACCTTCAAACATATATGTATGTACGTAATAATACAGACGGTCACATTACCTTCAAACATATATGTATGTACGTAATAATACAGACGGTCACATTACCTTCAAACATATATGTATGTACGTAATAATACAGACGGTCACATTACCTTCAAACATATATGTATGTACGTAATAATACAGACGGTCACATTACCTTCAAACATATATGTATGTACGTAATAATACAGACGGTCACATTACCTTCAAACATGTATGTATGTACGTAATAATACAGACGGTCACATTACCTTCAAACATATATGTATGTACGTAATAATACAGACGGTCACATTACCTTCAAACATGTATGTATGTACGTAATAATACAGACGGTCACATTACCTTCAAACATGTATGTATGTACGTAATAATACAGACGGTCACATTACCTTCAAACATATATGTATGTACGTAATAATACAGACGGGCCCGTATATAAACCCAACATCTTCGGACCGGGCGAAACATGTAAGCTTAGTAGAAAGTCGGATAACAAGACCGAAAACTGTTGACCATTGGTAAGAATAAAAGTTATAGAACACATTAATTAAATGTGAATAATTTAAAATTGAAATATTTGTTGTTGATTTTTCTTTAACGAGTTAAGAACGGACATCACCAGCTCCTCGTATATTAACATTTCCTAACTTATGAAGTTGTAGTGTAGCTATCTTTATAACTAAATGCGTGAATAACTAAGATGTCGCTGTAATATGCACTTTGCATTCCACTTTCACGGATAAAAATCATGCTTCACAGGCAGATCGTGATCACCGAAAATAAAAACAGATCAATTAAGAACATAATTTAATGAAATTTCATCAAATTATAATGAAGTATCCCTTGTGAAACTTGAAAGAAACGTCGTTGATCGATAACTGGGGACGATGTGTATAAATTGACAGCATAAATCGAAGACGAGATATGAAATAAGAAAGTTTTGCAAAGCACAAAATCAGGTTGCATTTTGTAAAACTATCTTACCTTATGTCTTGATATGTTTCCCCACCACCTTCCTCCCCAACCGTTACTTGCCAGTCCATTCTTGTGTCCTATTGGATAATATGTATGCACTTATGCAGCAATTCGGATCTGCTTGTCCTACAATGCCGTAGAGACCGTACAGCTGTGCAATGTACTCATAGTCACCATACTCCCTTCATTTTGGAAAGATACGAACCACGCTTTGTCTGTTTTTTTTCTTCCATTGAGTTGCTACTCGAGAGGACCTACCGTCTCTTCCTCTTTGATGTTTGCTTATTGTTACACTTCTATACCTCATGCTGACGGCCGTAAACCTCTCCAGTTCTTTCTTAATAGGAGAACTAATCCACTTGTGTCAACCTCTACTCTCCTTCGTCTTGCAGAACTAGTTCTCACTCTTAACTCCTTTCAGTTCAATGACCAATTCTTTGAGCAGATCAGTGGGGTCGCCATGGGCACTAAAATGGGACCTAGTTATGCTTGTCTGTTCATGGGTTATCTTGAACACCTAGTGTGGACTACATATGATGGCCCCTTCCGTCTGTCTATCACAGATACATTGATGACTGTATTGGCATTACTGATATGCCTGAAGCCGATTTGTCACGCTTCATAAATTTCATTAATGTTTTCAACCCTTCTTTTCGTTTTACTTCTCACATCTCCACTTCTTGTGTCAACTTTCTTGTCATTACTATCACCATATACCTATCCACTATCACTACATCAGTATATTACAAGCCTACTGATGCACATAGTTTTCTCCTTTATACTTCTTCCCATCCCCGGGCTTGTCGTGACTCTTTGCCATTCTCGCAGTTCTTGCGCCTTCGTCGCCTTTGTAGCGAGGACGATGATTTTCTTGAGAGAGCTCGCGAGATGCTTTATTTCTTCCGCAGGCGCTTATACCCGGAGAAGGTGCTTGTATCTGCTATGCATCGAGTTCAGAAAATCACTCGCCAGCAGGCCCTCACCAGCCAGCATAGGACTACTAACTCTGACTTAAAACTTATCTTAACTTTCTACCCCCATAATTCACTGGTAAAAAATGTTTTATTCCGTCATCTGTCTATCCTTAAGTCAGATTCTGAGACCCGTTCAGTCTTCCCCAACTATCCTTTGGTGGCTTACAGACGGGACAGAAATCTTAAGGATATGTTGGTACACAGACGCCTTAAGTCCAATATCCAGAGTCATTTTGGCACTGTCCAGTGGGGCCGTCGGCGTTGCAATACGTGTGCCTATGTGATACAGACCCGTACTGTATCTTTTCCTTTAGCCACGTTTATTATTGACGATGGTTTCACATGCGAGTCCCGTAATCTTATCTATGCCATTATCTGTAAGCGGTGTAACAAGGCTTATATCGGCGAGACAGGCAGGAGGCTCAGTGACCGATTCGCCCAACACTTACGCGATATACGCCAATGCTCTGTGACCCCTGTAGCAACACATTTCAATGATACTGGCCATTTATGAGCTCACGATGTCCAGGTTACGGCCATCCGATCATGTTACTCGGATGATAACAGTCGATTTGCTCTGGAGAATCGGTTGATTTCGTTATATATGGTACCTTGCGACCACGTGGGCTCAACGTATTACATTCCTATGCTTCTTAGTACCTTCTCTTCTCATGCCTTGTAATCTATATGTGCATATGTTGCATGTATATAAGCTATATATTTACTTGACTTTTGTTTCCTTATTTTCTATTTCTAGTTTTTATGTGTGTTTTTTGTGTTACATTTTGTTATTCGTTTTTATTCCCAGATTTTCATTAGAAACGTTTGAATGTCTCCGTATGTAGTCGTCCATATGTTGTTTTTTTAATTCGTCACTCCTGTTGTTCGTTTGCTTGATAAAGACCTTGTTGGTCGAAACGTTGCTGTATATTGTCATTGTTTTTGTAATTGTAAAACTACAGTACTTTGTGATTACGTGTTTCGCCAATCAAATAGTTTTACTGCAGTCTCATCTATATTACAATGTATTCACGATCTTGACACAAACCACACCGATCACAAAGTGTTATTAAAGTGGTTGAAAAGAACGAACACAAGCAAACAACGTCTCTGCTGTTGTAGTTTTTCAGTTTTTTTTCATTTGCAGCAAGTTTCTATGTTGTCACTGGTAACACAACATTTTGATGAAGATCATATTGAACAAGACTAATTTTGTGTGGAAATATATATTTGCAATTGAATATCGGTGTCAGCTTGCCGATGATTTGTCCTTGCTTGATAATTTATCATGCTTCTTCTTCTGCGTTCGCCAGCTATAAATACAGGCGTTGCCATTGTGCCTGGTTTGGCGCTTCTGACTGATTTTTGCGTGAAAGCCTGCTTACCGTGTTATGGTTTTCCTTGCCATACGGGTGGGTCTTCTCCTAGTTCATAGGTATTAATCATGCTGAAAACGAACGTGTTGAACTGAGGAGCACAAATAACACAACTTCTGTGTAAACTAGTAACACACCACACCTATGCTCATTAGCGTATATTACAAAAACATAAAGAGAACTTTGTCAGAAGATATTCTAGAGCACACGCAGAAGAAGAAGAAAAATACATACATTTCTTGTTTGGTATATGGTTTGATGAAGAAGTGTGGATAAAGGGACAACAGCAGGTGGAACACGAGATGTGGGACAGAAGGTAGTGATGCATATAATACACACTGATGAGACTTCCTGACAGCATGACAAGACAGGCGCTCCGATGGAACCCCCAGGGTAATAGAGATAAGAGAAGACATAGGAACACCTGCAAGCGGGAGTTAGAAGTGGAATGCAAAAAAAAATAAAAATAGGGAGCGATCTGGTAAAGATGGCATTGTATAAAAAGGATTGGAAATCCTTGGTTGCGGACTTTCTAGGGGGGAAGAGTGGTAAAGAAGAACATAATTTGAGACTGCAGTTTCTCCTTATTTACGATATTGATCATCCCGCATAAATTGTGTAGATAAAACTAGCGATTAAACTAAATACATGGTTTCTTTATTTTTAAACAGTCACTACTTGAAGTTTGTCGAAAGCTATGTATTGACTTTGACAAAATTCTTGACACTCACGAAATGATCATGCAAATGGTAGGCAGGTCTAAAATGGTTAACACAGTTTCTGCAACTGTCCATCGAAAAGTCGGTTTAAGCCAGACCGTTAAGTGTTGCAATATGGCGATTGGGAGATGCGAAAATTCGATTATAGCGTGTTCGGCAGATAAAAATCTATGCACGAAGAAGCAAAATAGGGTTCGATAAAAACAGTCGGCTATAGCAGATGATCGGTTTAACGTAATTCGCCTTGTCTTTACATTACTGATGGGGCAGAGTATGACACATTTACTGAGGTGACAGAGTGTGACACATTTACTGAGGTGACAGAGTGTGACATATTTACTGAGGTGACAGAGTAAGACATATTTACTGAAGTGACAGAGTGTGACACATTTACTAGTGAGACAGAGTAAGATACATTTACTGGTAAGACAGTTATACACACCAAGAAAGAAAAGAAAGGTAGATTAAGACACATTTACTGAAGCGATAGATTAAGACATATTTACTGGGGCAACAAAATGAGTCTTACAAGGACGCTTAATCTGTGCGACAGACAAAGACGTTTCTTTGATCTTATTCAAATCTATCAGCTTTTATGTAACATATTCCATTAGAACAAATATTCAATACGATCATTGGAAGCCACAGAGATGTGGTTTTACAGAAGAATGTTGAGAATTCCATGGACAGCAAAGAAAACAAACGTGGAGGTTTTAAATCAGGCCTGCACACAAAGAAACCTTATCAAAGAATAAGAATCCGACAATCAAGGTTCTTCGGGCATATAATGCGAAGAGAAGGTTTAGAACATTTGGTGACTACAGGTAAAATTCAGGGAAGGAGAGATCGTGGAAGACAGAGGGAGAAGATGTTGGATGGCCTGACATCATGGTTCGACAAAATATCGACGTCAGAACTGATTACATGCACCAAGCAAAGAGAGTTGTGGAGAGACATGATCGCCTACGCCGGCAGGCATGGCACTTGATTGATTGATTCCATTAGTGAGGTCTCTGGTATGAGTAACAAGTAGTTCTGTAGCATATAATGTCTTATGGATGTAAGGTATTAGACACCTCACATTGCTTGGAATTTATGTGGTCAGCTCTTTTCCTCACTAAATTTGTTTATCTAACTCACCGAACCAGTTTATTTACTCGCTGACGAGAATGAGAGAGATGGGTGTCAATATTGGTGCAGCCCGAAGAGAACGACATACTAAATATGCATAGAGATTGATTAATCAACATCGAACTGGTGTGTTTGGCTGCTGGATTTGCTGAGGTGGAGATCGGAGCACCTCTGGACATGTCCGGAGTGCTATGATGATAGCCCTCTGATAACCAGTTCATTTTCGCAATTACTTTTGCTGTGATTAACTCAACATAAAGTACCTTCTAAAGCTGAATCTATCAGTGTACCTCCGTAGATATTTAATCACAGTCTCATTCAATTGTAAACAAATGCTCTAACAACTTGGCAGTATTTTATATATTATACTTAATCTAATCTTTATATCTTAATCGGTCCATGCCCAGATTTTCTGTTTCAAGCGTTACTCTGTTTTTGTATTGATATTTTTTCTGCAAATGTGTGGAGTTTTTGTTTAGATCAAGTAATTTATATTGTATAAAATGGTTGAAATATGTTTAGATCAAGTAATTTATATTGTATAACATGGTTGAAATATGTTTATAGCTCGTAGATCCATGATATATCTCGGAGATTATATAAGGGACAAGCTGTTTTCTTCTTTCTTCTTTTCTGTAATCATGTTTTACCTCATATCCTTAGAATAACAAGAGATTGATAGAACGGACTTTTGTGTGCGCTTCGTACATGGTGTATTTCACAGCCTCTGTTTTTTCTGTGGTTCACTTTATGCGTGAACGACATTCTGTATCCCCTGATGCACGTAATTATATACACAGTTACCCTTGAAATGAAAATGAAAATCGTGGCATATCCTAAAGGACGTAGCCATCAACTACAGTAAACTAGTCGTTGATTTTCTAGGCACCACTTATACGTTCAGTAGTTTGCAATTGCTTTCTGAACGGCGAGGTCTATTTTTACCTTTTGTAAAAATCCCACGGAAACGAATTTGCTTCCAAACTTGCCGACCGTGGGGTTTGAACCAGGTACGCTTGGGTTCGTGATCGAGCTCACTACCGCTTGAGCTACAGACGCCCACCCAGTTACCCTTACAGTATGATAAACAGTTGATATCTAGTTTATACAACCAACCACCAACAACAGCGTACAATATAAATAGATCAGGTATTAGAGCCAAGGGAAGACCAAGAAAAAGATGAATAGACAATATAAAGACCACTCTAAATAAACATGGATATGACACAACAAGGGCGACTCATCTGGCGCTGGAACACAAATTAAAGCTCCCACTCATACACTTAACAGCAGGAGTGGACAACCAATTCCATCATCCACCTGGGAAAAGACAATAGACAATCTAGTTTATTTGGTATTAATGGGATATAGAAGTAAGTCAACTTATTTATTTAAAAACCGACCAGAATCGGGGTTTTCTGCAGCTAAGTGTTTAAACCATCGGGGTTCTCTGCAGCTAAGTGTTTAAAACCTCGGGGTTCTCTGCAGCTAAGTGTTTAAAACCCTCGGGGTTCTCTGCAGCTAAGTGTTTAAACCCTCGGGGTTCTCTGCAGCTAAGTGTTTAAAACCCTCGGGGTTCTCTGCAGCTAAGTGTTTAAACCCTCGGGGTTCTCTGCAGCTAAGTGTTTAAACCCTCGGGGTTCTCTGCAGCTAAGTGTTTAAACCCTCGGGGTTCTCTGCAGCTAAGTGTTTAAACCCTCGGGGTTCTCTGCAGCTAAGTGTTTAAACCCTCGGGGTTCTCTGCAGCTAAGTGTTTAAACCCTCGGGGTTCTCTGCAGCTAAGTGTTTAAACCCTCGGGGTTCTCTGCAGCTAAGTGTTTAAACCCTCGGGGTTCTCTGCAGCTAAGTGTTTAAACCTCGGGTTCTCTGCAGCTAAGTGTTTAAACCCTCGGGTTCTCTGCAGCTAAGTGTTTAAACCCTCGGGTTCTCTGCAGCTAAGTGTTTAAACCCTCAGGGTTCTCTGCAGCTAAGTGTTTAAACCTCGGGTTCTCTGCAGCTAAGTGTTTAAACCCGGTTCCTGCAGTAGGTTAAACCGGTTCTGCAGCTAAGTGTTTAAACCCTCGGGGTTCTCTGCAGCTAAGTGTTTAAACCCTCGGGGTTCTCTGCAGCTAAGTGTTTAAACCCTCGGGGTTCTCTGCAGCTAAGTGTTTAAACCCTTGCGTTTCGAAGGTCGTGGGTTCAAATCCAGACCGCACCGTTCTATTCACGAGTGCATTTTTTCCAGAGACCACTGGGATTGTTGCCAGAGTTCCCTAAGATTGTTGCCAGAGTCTGTTCTTTGTGCAACACTCACGGCAGGTGGCGTGTCATTTCTGCAGAGAGGGACAGAGCCATATGGAGTAAAACCCGGTGCAATGAAGTAAATCTTTCGATTTTAGACCTGCTAGGTCAGAAGAATGCAGACTACAATATATTCTATTGAGCTCTCTCTCTCTCTCAAGACTATAACAGGATCCTTCTATGGTATACAGATCAGTTAACATATTAGATTACCTCTGAAATCGGGGATGACACGCCTGTATGGCGTAAAACCTTGATACAAATCAAAGCAGGTCTTCACGCAAAAATCAATAAGAAGCGCCATATGTGCCCTGACTACGCCTGAATTCATAGCGGCGAACTTAAGAAGAAGAAGTAGAACCGTTTAGATATCGCCTCTAATGAGTAAGACTTCATCTTTCATGGTTTCAGCCTGAGTAAAAGCTCGTACATTCTGATATTGATCAAAGCTGAACCCTCAGGGTATCGATAACATAATTTGCCAAGTGAGATTCTATATTGTCTATGATATTCTTTTGTAAGGAAACGAGTGAAACCAGTGTTGTAGCTGTACAGAATCTGTTCCGTTGTCTAAATGAGTAATCCATTATGTCTTCCGATCGAATATTGTCGTTAATTTTTGTTACAGCTTCTGTTGGATTAGTGAATATTATTCATATGTTGAACAGTGATTCACTTGCATCCTTCGTTCTCTGTCGTTAAATAATATAGATCGCACACAATCAAACTACACATTTTAAGGAAACAACACAAGCAGACTACACATTTTGTGGTAACATCACAAGCAGACTACACATTTTGAGGTAACATCACAAGCATTTTGTGGTAACATCACTAGCAGACTACACATTTTGTGGTAACATCACTAGCAGACTACACATTTTGAGGTAGAAACACAAGCAGACTACACATTTTGAGGTAGAAACACAAGCAGACTACACATTTTGTGGTAACAGCACAAGCAGACTACACATTCTGCATATAGAAAGTATTTATATCAGCTTCCTGACTAAAAATAAAGAAAAAGTACAGGAATCATTATTTCATACAGTGAAGTATATTGGGGAATACAGTGAAGTATAGTGGAGAATACAGTGAAGTATATTGGGGAATACAGTGTTAAGCGCATGTTTTCATTGACTGTCTGTCGCACACGATGAGTAATGTAATCAACATCTGGCCGGCTGCCTTTACTTTCTGGTACTTTTATGGTGCAAAACTGAGCCTGAAAATAAGCAATATCGATGTGAATATTTATGCATATTTGGGTGATAGTAGTAAAGCAAAAGTAATAGTACTTTAAAAGCAATGTATCCCATATAGTTGATGTGTCAGATAATGGTTTCTGTGCTCTAAAATAATAGTACTTTAAAAGCAATGTATCCCATATAGTTGATGTGTCAGATAATGGTTTCTGTGCTCTAAAATAATAGTACTTTGAAAGCAATGTATCCCATATAGTTGATGTGTCAGATAATGGTTTCTGTGCTCTAAAATAATAGTACTTTAAAAGCAATGTATTCCATATAGTTGATGTGTCAGATAATGGTTTCTGTGCTCTAAAATAATAGTACTTTAAAAGCAATGTATCCCATATAGTTGATGTGTCAGATAATGGTTTCTGTGCTCTAAAATAATAGTACTTTAAAAGCAATGTATCCCATATAGTTGATGTGTCAGATAATGGTTTCTGTGTCCTCTAAGAATGTGTGAACATAAACAAGGAATTCGTTTTCGAACGTTCCATATCGATCACTTGTTAATCCCTCTTTGTGATTTGTATGTGATCCGGAACCTAAGAGCGATTGTACGTTGTGCCAGTTATGCGCCTACAACTAGGCAAGCACATCCGATTTCTGCAACGCTTTTTATTTACTAGGGTAGCTTCCTAGCCCCCTACCTCAGTCACCTCTTAAGACATGCCTTGTAGGTCACAGTGGTACTGTTCTTTACTCCCATTGAGAGCCCCAACAACACACGGGCGTAAACAAGGAATAAATATCAACACTGGAATCTGATTATAAATACTGTACACGAAATGGGGCATTTCGTCACAGTTGAAGAACTATTTTTATAACATTTGTGTTAGAGAAATGCACAGGCGAAAGTTATTGATGTCATATCTACACTTGAAACACCTACACACAATGTCCTTACAACAAGAGGGAAAACTCCACTTAGTTATAGCAATCAATAATGAATTTCTATCCCAAGCTCATATTTACCAATGTAGCTGTAAAATAAGAGCCAGTAACTTTATTGTGATTGTGTTCTCCTGTGTATTGCCGGTGTTCTCAAGGGGAGTAAAGAATAATAAAACTGCGACCTACATGACATGTCGTATGAGGTGACTCAGGTAGGGGCCTAGAAAACCTACCCTAGTAAATAAAAAGCCTCGCAGGAATCGGACGTATTGGCCTACTTGTAGGTGCATAACTGGCACAACGTACAATCGCTCTTAGGCTCAGATCACATAAACATCACAAAGAGTGGTTAACAAGTGGTCGATATGGAGCGTTTGAAGAAGAATAATAAAGTGATTTTGAATAAAGGTTTGATTCTCAAACACTTTTGTTAGCTTGACAACAACGTACGCTTAGTGTTTGTTATATGCGTTAAAGAGTCAATTTAACTTTGTTTTTTTCCTCTCGATATGGAGCGTTCCAAGAAGAAGAAGAAAATTCCCTACATAACAAACAACAAGTTCAGTGTTTCTGGTAGAACGTAATGTTGCATTTTTTCTTACAGGATGTCAGGTTTTTATAGCAGGTTCCATAATAACGCTATTTTGTAGAAATCGGTTGTTAGCCCTAATCTAACCAACCGATAACCTGAGAGTTATCAGAAGATTGTCATCATAGTACTCCGGACATGTTCATTGATGCTCCGATCTCCGCCTCAACAAATCCAACCTAGGAGAATATTGTCCAAACGGGAACACATGCCTACAGATTGATTACTGATAAAATATTCAAATACCACATTATACAGGGTGTTCAAGATAAAAGCGGCCTGTGAATGGTGCTAAGCTGTCATATATTTATGAAAATGAGAAGCTTCAGTTATGACGTAGTATAGGTCAAGGTTGTGTGACGGTATGTAATTGTAGTGCGAGAAGGGGCGATGAACAAATGTGACGTACTGCGAGCTAGTCAGAACCAGTTTAAAAAGTAAATACGCACCACGCAATATGTAAATGGCAACTTTCGATTTGTCAATGGGGCTGCTTTAATCTTGAACACCCTGTAGTACCACATCTACTGAGTTATAATGTAGAATGATGTCAGATCTGATTGATCAAGAGAAGCAGTGAGATGAATCATCCCCGAAAGTTAAATATAGATAGAAAGAACTCTCCCAGTTTTTTTCTCAAGCACATCGATTAAACTGATAAAGCGTTGGTTATCAGTCGATTAGCTTTCTATAGGGCTATCAAGAAGTCATCTGAACACAACAGACAGATATTATCTGTTTCATAACAAGGAAAATACATCGTTGAACATATTTATTTTGTAGAGCCTGTATGAGAGAATAGTTTGCATAAAGATAGAGAACCATAATGTTGTCATACATTAAGCTGATAGAGAACTTCTTCTTTGAACGCTCCATATCGACCACTTGTTAACCATCCTGTGTGATTGTATGTGATCTGAGCCTAAGATCGATTGTACATTGTGCCAGTTATACGCCTACATGTAGGCCTGCTCATTCGATTTCTGCGATGCTTTTTATTTACTAATGTAGTTTTTCTAAACTTCTACATCAATCGACTCTTAAGACATGCCTTGTTGGTCGGTGGTACTATTCTTTACTTCCCTTGCTGACCCTGGCACCACACAGGCGCCAGGGAACGATAATGTAGTCATACATTAAGCTGACAGAGAACAATAATGTTGTCATACATTAAGTTGACAGAGAACAATGATGTTGTCATACATTAAGTTGACAGAGAACAATAATGTTGTCATAATTAAGTTGACAGAGAACAATGATGTAGTCATACATTAAGTTGACAGAGAACAATAATGTTGTCATAAATCAAGTTGACAGAGAACAATAATGTTGTCATACATTACGCTGACAAAGAAATAATGTTCTAATACATTGACAGTAAAAGTGACTAGAACATCTAGCTATAAAGCTCAAAACCATGAACAAAAAGGAAATATATCTTTGAAGTTCAATAAAAAAATCCATATAAAAAAGTTTCCTGCTAAACAACGAACTTCCTGAACGAAATTTGGAACACTGTTTCTTTGTTGTTAGTATATCAAACCGTACCCGTCTGTATCAAGACTAGACCTGTATCAAGGATATGTTGACCAATTAAGATTAAAGAGTGGACTCGACACTCCAGACTGCCCTTTTATGTTAAGACATTACACATACAAGCTGTTTGGATATTCTTCTTCTCCCCTTCCTTGCGTTTACAAAAGCTCTGAATTGTGCTCTTGTGGAATTTGTCATGAAAACAAACCCCCAACCAAACACATAATGCTGTTAAGCGTTTATTTGACTCTGATCTATCCTGTATGATAAATCCCAATTATATCTGCTTGTTCAGCGTTGTTTTTACATTTGACAGTTAACGTGGAAAGTGAAAAATGTTTGCATCGATTGTTTGAATATTACAGTTTCCCAGGGAAAAAATGTTTACATCGATTGCTTGAATGTTATAGTTTTCCAGAGAAAAAAATGGTTACATCGATTGCTTGAGTGTTATAGTTTTCCAGAGAAAAAATGGTTACATCGATTGCTTGAATGTTATAGTTTCCCCAGGAAAAAATGTTTGCATTGATTGCTTGAATGATATAGTTTCCCAGGGAAAAATGTTTGCATTGATTGCTTGAATGGTATAGTTTCTCAGACATATGTGAATCGTAGCTACAGTGGCCTCCATCTTCTAATGCCTCGTGTGGGCATATTGTCTTGGGCACGTAGGGGTCCACAGTACCGAACTACCGAACGAGCTGACATGATTTCTTCTTATTCTGGGTTCGTTGTAATATAACTACATACAAAACACTCTTTGTGGTTTGAGTCAATGGCCGTTAGTACCTTGATTTTTATAGCGAACTGGCGATATTTTCGACGTTCGATCCATTACATCCGTTTCGGTATACCATATATTCAAGTTAGTATTTCTTAATCTCAGACAGTCTTCACACTGTCTTATTTAACCGTTTTTTTCTGGATAAGAAACATCGTTCTGTCGTTTAGGACATAGGTTGGTTGTGTCTTATGCTATCTTCTAAATATTCTCTAGTGGGCATATTTGACATCTTCTAAATATTCTCTAGTGGGCATATTTGACATCTTCTAAATATTCTCTAGTGGGCATATTTGACATCTTCTAAATATTCTCTAGTGGGCATATTTGACATCTTCTAAATATTCTCTAGTGGGCATATTTGACATCTTCTAAATATTCTCTAGTGGGCATATTTGACATCTTCTAAATATTCTCTAGGCATTTCTTTTAATTCGTGATTATTTGAATCATCAGAAATGTATTCTTGAAACTGGAGAATTTGAATGTGCACTGCATGTGAGATGTACTGCAAGAGATTAGGCACATATATATTTGTCTGATGTGTAATACCAGGCGACGTATTACATTTATGCGAAGAACATCTTGTTATGGCAGACTGGGCAGTCGGTACTGAGAAACTTACTTTGTTCGTAAGAAACATGGAAGACGCAGTGTATCAGTTATATGAAGCCTATCATCATAGCACTCCGGACATGTCCATAGGTGCTCCGATCTCCGCCTCAGCAAATCCAGCAGCATCCAGCGGCCCAACACGCCAGTTCGATGTTGGTTAATCAATCTCCTTGCATATTTAGTATGTCGTTCTTTTCTGGCTGCACCAATATCGACACCCATCTCTCTCAATCTGGTCAGCGAGTGGGATTCACAGCCCTGAAACTTCTCTGTTCGAAAAGACTCTCAATGCGTTAAGAATGTCATTTCGATCCATGGTAGCTCCCTCTGATATTGTAGCCAAGCCAACCAATCCGTCAGCTCGTTCATTACCCCTAACTCCTGCCTGCCCAGGGACAAAAATGAAGGTGATTTCTCTGATCATTGTCTGTACCAGTACCTCCACCCAGTTGCGTCTCACCATTCCTGATTCGACTTTACGAATCGTGCTCATGGAGTCACTGAGTATGAAAACACGAAAGTAGTTGTGAGATGCAAATCATTTCACCGCCTCCGTAACTGCCCGAACCTCCATTGTCAAACTACTTGTGGTTGTTGCGTAGGCCTCACTGGCCTCTCTTATTATTTTTCCTCCTGAGCATGCTGGAAAAACCCACGCACAGCGTGGTTGACGAAAAACGCAGTGTATATTGCAGCCAAGTGGGACCTGTCAATATGATAACAAGAACAGCTGATTGTGGGAGGTGTGGTTGACGAAAAACGCAGTGTATATTGCAGCCAAGTGGGACCTGTCAATATGATAACAAGAACAGCTGATTGTGGGAGGTGTGGTTGACGAAAAACGCAGTGTATATTGCAGCCAAGTGGGACCTGTCAATATGATAACAAGAACATCTGATTGTGGGAGGTGTGGTTGACGAAAAACGCAGTGTATTTTACCAATACCTGTCAATATGATAACAGACATCTGATGTGGAGTGGGACGAAACCAGTGTAATTGCAGCCAATGGACCTGTCAATAGATAACAGAACATCTGATTGTGGGAGGTGTGGTTGACGAAAACGCAGTGTATATTGCAGCCAAGTGGGACCTGTCAATATGATAACAAGAACATCTGATTGTGGGAGGTGTGGTTGACGAAAAACGCAGTGTATAATTGCAGCCAAGTGGGACCTGTCAATATGATAACAAGAACAGCTGATTGTGGGAGGTGTGGTTGATATAATAATAGTAATAATAATTTCCATAGCGCACTAGGGTCGTAGGGCACAGTGCAGACATCAGCACAAAAATCACGCAATAGTGCTCTGTCTACAACAATTCGAACAAGTGTGGAGAAGTCATGTTCTGTCCAGCTTTCGATGTTGTCAATCCATGATTTTTCTATCTTCGTCTTCTTCCACCCTCAACTATCCTCTGTAAAATAATCATTGAAAATGTGTCGTGAAGGGCCGTACCGTGCTATGATACAGAGAGGCGGCCGAATCAGGCGGCATCGTAAGAGGGGCGACATAAGCAGCGAAATCAAAATCAAATTGAAGGTTATTTAAAGAAAAAACATTTAAGGTGCGGCATTTCGAAGATTTGCATCATACTGAAAAAATATACCGCACGGTCCTGGAGTCGTTCCTCATTATATGTCTGAACTAGACAAGCTTACGTCTTTTCACAACTGCCAAAAGTGGTTCTTGTCTGCCTTCGAAAATATTTATTTTATCTCTTACATATATATTTAAAGTGCTGAGAAAACAAGATCACAACGTACACCTGTAGCACTTCTGTTCAAAAGCCTAAATCCTCCTTTCCGTGTCTGCAACGAGTGTCCAACATCATTACAAAAGCCTAAATCCTCCTTTCTGTGTCTGCAGTCAGTGTCCAACTCTCACATCCATACTAAATCCTAAATCCTCCTTGCCGTGTCTGCAGTAACTGTCCAACTCTGACATCCGTACAAAAGCCTAAATCCTCCTTTCTGTATATACATTGAGTGTCCAACTTCTACGTCCGTATACAAGAATAGAGCAGTTGATGTACGGAACCACAAATATAACATCTCAATGTCAGATTACATATACGGCGGCCGAGAAGAAAGTCAGCTGCAGCACTGATAAGTACCAGCAGGAACCAGAAATTAAGGAGCGTCATGGATATCTTGTACTAGCTAGCATTGCATTTTTAGAAGAATATTCTGAATGTAAGAAGATAGAAACAGATATGATGATGCAGTGTTGAAAACTAATTTGAATGAGTGTGCCCTTTTTCTCACGTAAACGTTATTTATCTTCTTTTCCCGTTTTGAATGACTTTCCTGACATATTTCTTATAATTTAAATGTTGCTCATAGTTGTGCATAATAGCCAGAGATTTCTGTTTAAATGGCATAATGACAACTGGAACATGGAAATATACCAAAATCAATATACACAAATCAATATGTGCAATATCGATCATAATTTGAACGTATCGCAATCTCCATTTTATAAGGGACAATGGAAGCGATGAGCCACTCTAGGCCTAAATTCGTTAACATTTGATTTATTTATGCGAATATGTCACACACACACACACCTCGGGTTTCACGTGTTATTTTATTACATCACATGTAGCCATGGGAGTTTGCAGAAGTTTCCGGGGAGGAGGTGGGGTACAAATTAAAATTTAGCCGGTAATTTACTACGCGGAAATGGAGAAGACCAGTCGCATAAAATTGTTTTATCAAAAATCCATTTTCCAGGGGCGCAGGGGTACGTATGGACGTTCATAGACATAGCAACACAACTCTGTACCTAAACTTAAAATAAATGGATATGTATAGTCTGCTCATGTTATAGCCCGTTACTCAGGAAGCCATGAAGTATATATATATATATATATATATATATATATATATATATATATATATATATATATATATATATATCTTCTTTCTCAGCACACTGTTACCGGGTTGTTAACCCAGTGTCGTGGTTTTATGTATTTGTCTTGCCCGTCTGCCCAGCGTGTTCGTAGCGCGTTGGACTACGGTGACTATCCCTCTGTGTGTGCGGGTTCAATTCCGCGGATGGCAGAAAAAGCCACAGATTCCCAGATTTACGGTGTTCGTGGCACCGAACCGAAGGGTTACGATGTCCATGACACCGAGCCGAAGAGCTGAAAAGCTCAAGTGCTTCTGGATCGGGTGGGGGGAATGTATTTGTCTTGCGCTTCTCTGGTGACTTGTGTGATGGTTTTCTTAGTTCCTTGGCAGAATTCAACTACGTTATCTATCCACCTTTTCCTCGGTCTTCCTATCGCCTTCCTTCCTGATATTCTGTTGTGGAAAGCTTCATAGGCAGTTTGGTCTGTTCGCATTCTTACTAAGTAGCCAAACCACTTCATTCTGTTTCGCTATATAATTCAAGCACGGTCTTGTTCCAACCTTTTCTCTGATACTGGTATTCGTTACTATGTCGATTCTTTTGTTGTTGGTGACTTTGCGGAGACATCTCATTTCGCATATTGCTATTTTCTGTGCATGTTTCTTATTCATTGTCCATGTTTGGCTTTGGTAACATAGGGTGGGTATAAAGATGCTATATATATATATATATATACATGTGAAAGTGGTTATAAAACAACATGTCAGCGTACCCGATAACTTTTGTTCTCATATTAGCTACACATTTTACTTGACAAGCGCGCAAACACATTTATATGCATGCTGTATCCTTTGGTGTTAACAATTCCCTTCTTTGATCTTAGCCGCCCGTGTATCAGCCACTGTGCGGAGCAATATTCTGAATAAATTAATGTCATTAAACCTACATCATCCACGTAAGGCGCGGCTCGTGTTTCCACATTCCTGTATACTTGTTGTGAGCGGAACCAGGCAATCGACCGGTCATGTTTAATGTTGGTTAGTAAAACTATTAAACGTTTACATGAACTTATCAAATATCGCTGAGTCCACAAACTATATTCGATCACAATTTATTCTCTTTATTATCAGTATTATACATATATATTTAATATGAATTTTTTTATTTTGTTGTTTTACTTGTGAATATGAATTCACGCATAGTCATAGCGAATAATATGGCGCATCTGACTGATTCTTGTGTGAAGACTTACTTTCCTTATTAGCAGTGTTCCTTGATATTCAGTCGAGTCTTATCCTGACTTCAGAGGTACTTGTAATTTAGATCCTCAAGTATCAAGATCTCATGTAGTCCGCCAAGTTACTGTACACAATGGTAATTTGTTCAAGATCTCATGTAGTCCGACCAAGTAACATGTACACAATGGTAATTTGTTCAAGATCTCATGTAGTTCGATCAAATACCGTGTACACAATGGTAATTTGTTCTTCTTTATCCTCAAGTATCAAGATCTCATGTAGTCCGACCAAGTAACATGTACACAATGGTAATTTGTTCTTCTTTATCCTCAAGTATCAAGATCTCAGTAGTCCGACCAAGTAACATGTACACAATGGTAATTTGTTCAAGATCTCATGTAGTCCGACCAAATACCGTGTACACAATGGTAATTTGTTCTTCTTTATCCTCAAGTATCAAGATCTCATGTAGTCCGACCAAGTAACATGTACACAATGGTAATTTGTTCAAGATCTCATGGAGTCCGACCAAATACCGTGTACACAATGGTAATTTGTTCTTCTTATCTCAAGTATCAAGATCTATGTCCGACCAAATACCCTGTCACAATGGTAATTTGTTTTCTTGCCTAAGCTGGCCAGGCCAACTATAGATAACTAGGCCAGACAAATGACCGGAATCTGACCTAGATCAAAGCGAGTCGGAAACAAAGTCAACTATAAACTATGGGCCTTCGGACTCAGGTAATAATTATGGGAAATCAGACCACAACCGCACCACGGGACCTCGCATTCCAGTATTGGTTTATATAGACGAATGCATTTTAAAATCAACACAAAATGCTAACTCGAAGTTATATTATGCAACAAGTTAAGTTTAACAATAAGGAATATCAATATTATGAATATTTTCACCAATAAATAACCATAGACTCACAGAATTGAGTAAAATTGCAAAAAGCTTGCAATGCTCTATCAAACATCTATATTTTCCGGCCCCATTTTCTGATCTAGGTCAAGAAACCCCAGTCAGTTGTCTGGCCTAGTTATCTAGAGTTGGCTGTGGCTGGAATCTGTATATGTTTGATAGAACACTGCAAGCTTTTTTTTTACAATTTTACTAAATTCTGTCAGTCTATGGTTATTTATTGGTGAAAAATATTCATAATATTGATATTCCTTATTGTTAAACTTATCATACATACCAGTTAACCACTCTTTGTGATTTATATGCATCGAAGAGCGTAAGGATGTTTGTGCCGTAGTTTTCAGCGGCTAGGAAGCTATATTTTCCGCCTTTATGGTTAATTCATCTGATTTCAGCATACTTTTGTTAGGTTACGCCTGCATACAGTTCTAGTAAAAAAAACATTTCATTGAATATTTTCTGCTGTCAAACACTTAGGTTGCGTTTCAACTATCAAAACAAAGTACTAATGTTGCCTTGTACTAACTAACATCAAATTGTCAGTGTTTTAGTTTCTCTAAAACAAAAACAAATGATAAGTGATCAGTGTCACAGTCTTGTCTATATTTGACTACGTGGGAACAGAAAAATAAACAAATAAACACACTCTTGCACAGACAGATACAAATTAAATATTGTGAAATGAGATTGTGAGAACTTCAATGCATTAACGTGTACACTTGTAGCGAAAAAATAACAAGAATAATGAGAATAACAACTATTTAAAACTGTATCTTTAAATATCCGCGAGCAGACGCTCTTAACTATTTCTCGATTAGTTACTACTCTCCAATCCCCAATGGATTGCTCAATGTGCTGAAAAATCATTTTTTACCAGACTTTCGAAATAGTCAACATCAACATGTCTGTCAGATACTAGTATGACTTCAAGAGAAATCAATAAATATCTTTTAATTGACATATATGAATAACTAGAAACAGAACAGTTGTATACAAGATCGTAAGGATTTAACTTAAGGAAACGTCAGCGTTAAGTGATCATATTTCTGATTGGTTAGCAGTTTCACCGCCCCGATCTGTATTGATAACGGTGATAACTTATCATCTAACAATTATCTTAACAATTTGTTCTGGTAAGAAACTATTTTTGTGTGTTCCAGCTTATGGATATCGCCGGTTAAGAACCACTGTCATAAAGACTGCATTAGAAACGTAGGGGGTAACAAGTAATTAGGCGAATATACATTTACTGTAAGAATATACATTTACTATAAGAATATACATTTATTGTAAGAATATACATTTATTATAAGAATATACATTTATTGCAAGAATATACATTTATTATAAGAATATACATTTACTGTAAGAATATACATTTACTGTAAGTATATACATTTACTGTAAGTATATACATTTATTGCAAGAATATACATTTATTGTAAGAATATACATTTACTATAAGAATATTCATTTACTGTAAGAATATACATTTACTGTAAGAATATACATTTACTGTAAGAATATACATTTATTATAAGAATATACATTTATTATAAGAATATACATTTATTGCAAGAATATACATTTATTGCAAGAATATACATTTATTGTAAGAATATACATTTACTGTAAGAATATACATTTATTGCAAGAATATACATTTACTGTAAGAATATACATTTATTATAAGAATATACATTTACTGTAAGAATATACATTTACTGTAAGAATATACATTTACTGTAAGTATATATATATATATATTGTTTGTGAGTGTGGTGATTAAAGTTTTGATCGAGATATGCACTTTCAACCTAAGACTGAGCTCTTTTTGATTATATCAGAGCATATTGATCTTTGTCTTCGTGGGCTGAGACTAGTTCTGAAACGAGGGCTGCAAATATATCTTCCTCCCATTACCGTAAACACTCACATTTCAAGACAGTATATCTACCAAGTCCACAATAGTTAAAAGGCGTCGGTAGACGACATACTTACCATTTTGGACCGTATGAAGCAATGATTGAGAGTTGGACACAATAATGCTCTCAGTAAACCGATACTCAAAGAGCATTGAGAATCAACAGTACTTGCTTCAACCTTTTTTTTATATAATGAAAGTAGTCCTGTATACTCCATGTCGCTCGGTGACTAACCTGCCGTGTTAGCTGGAAAACCTCTTCCTAATTTCTCACTTCGATATACAGTTATCTGTATATATAACAGCATCATTATCCGATGCGTTATCTGCTATCGGCTGGTTAATTTCGAGGTCGACTTTCATATTGTCTCATTCTCTACCTTCACTCCCATCTATCGGGATCCATTCTTTCCCATCTTGTATGGTCACAACTTTGATTACTTGACCGATCGTTCCTTAGCTTAGGGAAAAATCTGACCAGCAATGGCGGAATGCGGAAGGGCCATTCAGAATCAGAACTGTTTGATTCTGGACACGACTTTGCTAGCGCATTTTTGCCATGTTTGGTCGGGTATTTTCTGGTTTCGTTTGCCGAGCTACTGTGTTAGTGCTTGAGCAACGCTGTGAGCTATGAATGTTACATGGAATGCTTTTAGCTGTGTCAACCGTGCGTTTGTTGTGTTTGTGGGTATTCAGAAACTGGCGGACAGCGGTAATGACGAACCAACTCAATCTGCTGTATGCAGTGTTTTGCATGTGTAGAAAGCTGGATTTTGTCGTGATTGATGTTCCCTTCGACATGAATTGCAATTCAAATGATGAACAGTTTTGTGTTGACACTTTAGCGACGGTCATATGCATTTATGCGGTGTTGGTTGCTTTTTCTGGCGGTACGGCTGTTTCATTTTAGAATTATTTCACGACAGTTGTTAGCATTTTGTGTGATTTTCGTTGACACAAGAACGGAGCAATTATGGGGTGACCCGTTGCGGTGAAGTTGAAACCGTACATATGAACTATCCTTAGCTTTGACCATCCACAACATACTGCGCTTGACTCGTCAAGTATCATTAGTATTCTTATATCGCTGATGTCTCTTGTCTACAGTGATGTATATGTACGGGAACCCAGTGCAACCGAGGACTATACATATGCCTTCATTATAAAAACATTTCAGTGGCGCACATTGTGATTACGATATTGTGAGAATACCACGTCCGTAATCCATCACGGGCAGAACCATCTGATAGAGCAGTCGCTGAGTGAGATGTATTGCTATCATAACGTTGTGTGCTGCAAAACCGCGCTTGCAACATTATATCTTTTGTTCAACTGGAAGTATAAATAGTAGACTTAGATCAAAGGTTATCCAAAGATGGCCAAACCCTCTTGACATTCGAAAGTTTGCCCATCAAAGATAACTTCGGTAGGCAATTATTCAAAAGCACCACAAAATGCGATCCTTTAGATTAACCTGAGGGCAAGTCTTCTTATACCAAACGCGTGATATGCTTCAACGTATTGAATCATTTCTTAAGTAGATGGTTAATGTGCCATAATACAGGTCATAAAAACCAGGAACCGCGATTGATGTTTAATTTCAATAAAATGGAAACTTCTGACGGCACCTGGCAGCAACATTTCTCTTTCATTATGTTCTTTCATCGTAAGTACTCTGGTTTATATTTACAACAAAGTTGTGATATCTGTGCGTTTCGGTCCAGTCATCCGATTTCGTCATGTGTTTTTTTTATTTGGGTTCACTCTCCCGGTTGTTTAATCATATTAGATATTTTGGTAGGATTGAAATTTAACTTTTTTTTGTGTTTATGGGATTTACAGTCTTATCTTTAGATTTAAACTGCCATTGGTTATTTTACTTGATCAGCTTGAACACGGGACCTCCAGCACCGATTCTAAATCATTTCTCAACGCAGAAATATTAGATCGCGGTTGTACCGAAGCTGATCAGCCGGGCGACTGCAGTCTCGGATGCACGGGAAGTTGATCAGCCGGACGACTGGAGTCTCAGCTATACACGAAGTTAATCTGCCAGGCGATTGGAGTCTCAGCTATACACGAAGTTAATCTGCCGGCGATTGAGTCTCACTATATGAAGTTAATCTGCCAGGCGACTGGAGTCTCAGCTATACACGAAGTTAATCTGCCAGGCGACTGGAGTCTCAGCTATACACGAAGTTAATCTGCCAGGCGATTGGAGATTCCGCTGTATTCCTGTATCAGCAAATGAACTTTAAATATTGATCATTCAATAGTGAATGTAATGCAGATTGTGAACACAGTTTCACTTCACGAAAAAATAAATGACAATATGAACCTAGAACTGATTGCTTCTTTGTGAACTATTTACGTATATTACCCAACAGCTGTCAAATAAGAAGAAGAATAACATTATTTTGAAGACCAAATGTTTTTTAGTGCATGTTACAACTAACAATAAATCGTTTTATAAGCAGTAATCTGAATATAGAAGCAAGTTGAATCAATTCTAACATATACCAGCGAGAGTTGGACAATGACTAAAGATATAGAAAGCAAGTTGTATCAATCCTAACATATACCAGCGAGAGTTGGACAATGACTAAAGATATAGAAAGCAAGTTGATCAATCTAACATATCCAGCGAGAGTTGTTGTATCAATCCTAACATATACCAGCGAGAGTTGTATCAATCCTAACATATACCAGCGATAGTTGTATCAATCCTAACATATACCAGCGAGAGTTGTTGTATCAATCCAACATATACCAGCGAGAGTTGTTGTATCAATCCTAACATATACCAGCGAGAGTTGTTGAATCAATCCTAACATATACCAGCGAGAGTTGTTGTATCAATCCTAACATATACCAGCGAGAGTTGTTGTATCAATCCTAACATATACCAGCGAGAGTTGTTGTATCAATCCTAACATATACCAGCGAGAGTTGTCTGTATCAATCCTCAACATATACCAGCGAGAGTTGTTGTATCAATCCTAACATATACCAGCGAGAGTTGACAATGCTAAATATAGAGTTGTATCAATCCTAACATATACCAGCGAGAGTTGTTGTATCAATCCTAACATATACCAGCGAGAGTTGTTGTATCAATCCTAACATATACCAGCGAGAGTTGTTGTATCAATCCTAACATATACCAGCGAGAGTTGTTGTATCAATCCTAACATATACCAGCGAGAGTTGTATCAATCCTAACATATACCAGCGAAGTTGTGATCAATCCTAACATATACCAGCGAGAGTTGTTGTATCAATCCTAACATATACCAGCGAGAGTTGGATAATGACTAAAGATATAGAAAGCAAGTTGAATGCATTTGAAAATAGATGTCTGCGAAAAATAATGAATATAAAATGGAACGAATTCAGGAGAAGTGATGAAATCAGAGACATGTCTGGTCAACCACTAGTGATAACTGTTATAAGAAAGAGAAGATGGATATATGTTGAGGAGAAATGATCAACGAATATCAAAGCAGGCATTGAAGTGGGATGCAAAGGGTTCAAGAAAGAGAGGTCGACCTAGGAAGACCCTGAAACGAACTTTGCTGAGAGAGGCAAGAAATATTGGTCTCAGTTCCATGGATGAGATTGAGCGAGTTACCCAGGATAGAGCGGTATGGAGAAATTACTTGCAGGCCCTATGTAACGTATAACGGTACGAGAGGAATTATTATAATCTGAATATATCACCAAAGCGCATGAATAAAAGTCTTATTCTATTTCATCGTTCCTTTAATGGCGAGAAGTATCCTAATGTCATGTTACATGTCTTCTTTCATCGTTATTACCATTGTCATCATATGATATGTCCACCAGCATAGATGATCAATTCCCGCCACAAGCATATGTTCTTCGGTAGCAGATGGTGGTTTTTTTACTCAACCAAATTGTCATACCGCCCCAGAGCTACCATTTCTGTCAATAGATTTTTATATTGTCATGTTTTTCAACTCCTTCCAATGCGTTAATTCACTTCT
Organism: Arion vulgaris; assembly: GCA_020796225.1. NCBI lineage: Eukaryota > Metazoa > Mollusca > Gastropoda > Stylommatophora > Arionidae > Arion > Arion vulgaris. The sequence continues at coordinate 96,153,207 of CM036753.1, read as the reverse complement.
TTCTTCTTTCTTTCTTCCAATCCTGTTTGCCTCACAGCGTCAGGTCAAGGAGAGATTTCTAAAACGGGACCTTGTATGCGCTTCGTAGATAGTTTCTTTCGTGGCCGGCCGTTTGCTTTGTACCCATTGTATCGGAGCAGCATTGCTCTTTGAGGTGCACTGTTTGTTAATTCACTAATATGACCAATGAATTTCATGTGATTTTGAAAGTTATCCTTCACTACTGTGTTTAAAAGGGGTTTTAAAGCCGAGGATTGACTTCATTGCACCGGGTTTTACCCCATATGGCTCGGTCCCTCTCCGCAGAAATGGCAAGCCACCTGCCGAGAGTATTGCACAAAGCACGAACTCCGTAGCTCCAGCAACAATCCTAGGGTCTCTGGAAAAACTGCACTCGTGAACAGAACGGCGCGATCCGGATTCGAACCCACGACCTTCGACTCACAAGGCAAAGGGCTTAACCACTCAGCCACAGAGACCCCCTTACTACTGTGGCATCTGATAAACATATGGCTTACTTCATTTTTTAAAAACCGCCTGTGCTCAAGAAAATCTGATCAAAAGAATAAGATTCAAACAAGCAATGTTCTTCTGGAACATAATACAAAAAGGAGACGTAGAATATATCGTGGCAACGGTTAAAATACAGCAGGGAAGGAGAGATCGTGAAAGGCAGGAGGAAATGATGTTGGATGGTCTCATATCGTGTCTCGACGACAATTTTTGGTTTCTATCCAGAAGCACTTGAGCTTTCAGTTCTTCGGCTCGGTGCCATAGACATCGTAACCCTTCGGTTCGGTGCCACGAACACCATGAATCTGGAGAACCTTTGGCTTTTCTGCCAGCCCGCGGAATTGAACCCGCACTCACAGAATGCTAGTCACCCGCAGTCCAGCGCGCTACTAACACGCTGAGCAGGCGGGCAGAAATTGGTTTAAAAACTGATAAGCTGCACCAGACATAGTCGGAAAGAGACATGATCGTCCACGCCAGCAGGCAAGGTATTTGATTGATTATTTATTTCTCCAGATGTTGTTTGAATTAAGCACCCACATTATTTAACTATTGTCCTAAAAATATATCAACATTTCAATACAAAACAGACAGACCGCATCAATATACAAGATGTTGAATTGAACATAAATCTAAAAAAAAAGTTAGAACTCAAAAAGATGATTTTGTAACATACTTTATAGAAGTTTTGTTGAATGTTGCTCTACTATAGTTGTACATTGTTTATTCCGTCTGTTTTATTTTACCATATTGCATTTGTTTCCTGTTTCTTAATTTGCTTCTTGAAAGAGACGAATGATCTTGTCCTGCAAACTGCCATGTAGATGTGATACATCGCATATAAACAGTTTAACAAATACAAATAATGATGAAACCTTATATGTACATCGTTTATATAAAGTTAAAGTTAATTGCATATCCTTTACAGGACTTTGCGAATCAATCCCAGCTTTTTAACGCTGTTTGTGATTTTTCTATGCATTATTACGTTCAGTAGTTTGCCATTGCTTTCTTAACAGGTGGGGCCATCGTCCTTTTGTAAAAATCCACACGAAACAATTTGCAACCAAACTGTCCGCCTGATTCAGTCTTATATATTCATGACATCAAGCCTTTCATAAAAGTCGGGGCCATTACATTCTTCTTCTTCTTCTGCGTTCTCACTAGATTGGGATTTCGGATTCTCTAATAAAGGCAGCCGTCTGCCTCAGATTATCAGCCACGCCATACAGTTTGTCTTGGATGCTGGTGTAAGTGGGCCACCTCTTTCTTCTCAGGTCTGCATACTTAGACTGGTCAAAATTACGGTGCAGTCCTCTAACAGAACAGTTCATTTAACTGAAGTATATACTAGTCGTTTTGCCCACCTGCCCAGCGTGTTCGTAGCTCGTTGGACGACGGGTGAAAATCCTCTGTAAGTGCGGGTTCAATTACGCGGGCTGGCAGAAAAGCAACAGGTTCTCCAGATTTACGATGTTCGTAGCACCGAACCGAACCGAAAGGTTACGATGTCCATGGCACCGAGCCCAAGAGCTGAAAGCTCAAATGCTTCTATATCGGAAAAAAAATACTAGTTCTGAGTTACTTCAGCCAGTCAGGAATTCTCTTAATACCTTTGCATTCTCTTAATACCTTTGTTTACCTGGAGCACTTTAGATTTAGGAATGCGAGTTTTTCTTCTTCTTGTTCATTGCGATTACTTATATCGTTCTATTCAGATGTATCCACAGCTGTTATATTATAGTCCAGTGAGTGTTTCCTGATCTTTCACATCTACTTTATATCGTTCTATTCAGATGTATCCAACAGCTGTTATATTATAGTCCCGTGAGTGTTTCCATGATCTTTCACATCTACTTTATGTTCTGTTATGTAACTAGCTTAAGTCGGTTTCAGTAGTGATCCCGTCAACCAGTCACAATTTTCGTGCCGACTGCAATTTATTGGGGGCTTTCTCACTTCTTCAAGTCTACTGAAATCGATTATAATGGTTCTTTGGCACCAATATTTAGTTAATGTTGAATTTATAACAACGAGGTCGGTCTAATAGGTCTATGACAATAGTATCTATTGTATTGTATTGATATCGTGCTGATACACGGTACATATATACTGCAAAGAATTCCTCCATACCACTCAATCCTAGCCAACTCATTCAATCTCGTCTATGTAATTGTTCAAAGTTTCTCGCTTGTCTCAGTAAATTTGTTTGTTTCCCTATGCCTTGTATGTCTTGAACCAAATGCTTCCCGCTTCACTGTCTGCTTCTTAATTTTTGATAATTTCTTCTCAGAGCATGCCCAACATATCCTCATCTTCTCTTTCATATACCAGTTGTTACTAATGGTTGATCAGACATTTCTTTGATTTCTTCGGTTCTAAATTCATCCCATTGTGTGTTCATTGGTTCTTGCAAACGTCTCGTTTTCAAACGCATTCAAATTACTTTGAATATCTTCAGTTATTTTCCAACTCGCACTAGCACATGATAGTATTGAAACAACATTGGAATAAAAATGAGTAATTTTGTTTTTAAACTATATAATTTGCAGTTCTATATTTCATTTAAACTTTTAAAACTTGAAGACAATTCTTAGCATAATTAGTGTGTTGGTATCGCCCGTGCAGTCAAAATTGCTTCTCATAATGTGAACTGCTCTGTTATTCTGTATTATCTTAGATTCCAACGTTAAAATTCATGATAAAATTTGGTTCATTTGTCTAGACAGGGATCGAGAGAGAGAGAGAGAGAGATTCCAGCGTAATATCTGCATTACTTGTCATATGTGACTTCACTATATTTATTTTGTCGTATTTTATCTGCAGTCCAGCTACGGATAAGTTCCCTGGTGTTTTTTCAGCATGTATTTTTTTTTACTCAACAAGGCAGTATCTCAGAAATCAAGATCTTCCAGTTATCTGTTTTTCAGCATGTATTTTTTTTTACTTAACAAGGCAGTATCTCAGAAATCAAGATCTTCAGTTATCTTCTTCTTCTTTGCGTTCGTTCTTTACGACCAATTTTAATCACTCTTTGTGGTATGTTTGATCTTTGCCAAGAACGTGTATACGTTGCACATTGGTTTGTAGGCCCATAAACGCATAGACTTCTACACGTTTAGGACATGTGCATCCGATTTCAGCCAAACCTCCTTAGTCGCCTCTTACGACATGCTTGGCGGGTAACAGTGGTTCTATTCTTTACACCCAAATTTGGGCCCCGGTAACCACTCGGGCGTTCCAGTTATCTGTTTTTCAGCATGTATTTTTTTTTTACTTAACAAGGCAGTATCTCAGAAATCAAGATCTTCCAGTTATCTGTTTTTCACCCAATCGATGCCAGTTTTGTCGCCCATGCAATATTTACTCACCCAGTCAATGGCCACTCCTCGACCAATAACGCAGATTAAATACAACCTTCCTTGCTTTATTGCAACTTTAAGCGTAAACTAGTCGTTATGATCATCGTTAGTGCGGGCTGCATACTGTCAACCATTATTCCACCCATGTGTTGCCGGGCTCTCAAGGGGAGCAAATAATAGTACCACTGTGAACTACGAAGCATTTCGTAAGAGGCGACTGAAGTAGGGGCCTAGGAAGCTACCCTAGTAAATAAAAAGCGTAACAAAAATCGGATGTACTGGCCTACTTACAGGCGCATAACTGGCACAATGTACAATCGCTCTTTGGCTTGGATTACATACATATCACACAGAGTGGTCGATATGAAAAAAAAAGAAACATTGTTCAAGCTTTTGATAACGCTTATTATTTTGGTCGGTATTCTGTAGTATTCATCATATTCGCCATGTTTACCAAATATTTGTAAATGTCTGGTATATGATATTCGTTTACTTTTCTGTTAGTTTTTAATTAGTGCCTATTTTTTCATGATTCAAATGAAGAATGAATGTTTTGCGAACTCTTAGAACGAGCTGGACATTTAACTTGGAAATTCCAACATGTTGTCACAACTAGTCATGTTATTTCTATTTAATAATGGTTTTATTCCAATTCTGTGGAAGCACTAATCAGCTCAAGAAATATTGATTCAAAAATATGACTCAATTTATGAGTGCATGTATTTCATTTTATTTTCGTTTTGTTGAGTTTTTCATTCAAATTAGATATAGTACCTTATCTAGAGGATAGTGACTCGGTCTATTAACTCCGACGTTCTGAGTTCGAATCACGCTGCAGACAGTTTGGTTGCAAATTGTTTCGCGTGGATTTTTACAAAAGGACACCAGTTCAGAAAGCAATGGCAAACTACTGAACGTAATAATGTCTAGAAAATCACAAACAGCGTTAAAAAGCTGGGTTTGATTCGCCAAGTCCTGTTAAGGTTATGCAATTCGCTCGCCAGCGTGTTTGTAGTACATTGGACGACGGTGTGACAAGCCCTTTGTGAGTGCGGGTTCAATTCCATGGGCGGGCAGAAAAAGCCACAGGTTCTTCAGATTTACGATGTTCGTGGCACCGAGCCGAAGAGCTAAAAGCTAAAGTGCTTCTGGATCAAAAAAAAAAAAAAAAACTAACCTTATCGATATTGGGGTGTCGACTACAATGTAGCACACGCAGTGTCTCTTGTCGTAGCAGTACTGTCGTACACACTGGTATTTCTCGAATTATTTCTTCTCAACTTATATTGCCGACTTCCACTTACCAACTTGTAGTTCATGTTTCCCTATGTTGTCGTCTTACATAGAGTGACATTTTTCTGTATGTGTCAACACCACTTTGATTTGCACATTTGTGATCTATCAAAATCAGTGGCGGCAACCTTCTTTGGAGTCCAAGTGCATGTTGCCAAATTTATCTGCTGGTTGCAGACTGGACAGAAGAAAAAAAGTGCACACTAGACGTGACACCCGTATTTAGTTGGTCATATTATTAACATATAATTTCAAAGAGATTTTACCTAATCTGGTATTTAAATTGAAAAGCAACTGAAATTATAAATTGCTATCTACGTCTTCTTCTTCTTTTGCCGTCACACTGTAACCGGGTTGTTGCCCAGTGTCGTAGTTTTCTGTTTTTGTCTTGCTCTGCTCTGGTGACTTGGGTGATAGTTTTATTTTTGGACAGGATTCTGCTGTGTCAACTTTCCATCTTTTTCGGGGTTTATCTTTCGCCTTCTTCCCTGGTGTTCTGTTGTAGAAAACTCTGTGTACAGTAGAGTTTGGTTGCATTATTAAGTAGCCGAATCACTTAATTATTTGTTTCTCAGTGTAACTGAAGCAAGTTTCTGTCCCAACTTTCTCTCTTGTGCTGATATTGGTGACTGTCTTTTCTAGTGTTGTTGGTAACTTTCGTAGACATCACATTTCACATGTAGTTATTTTTTGCGACTGTGCAACTATTTTATCTATATAATTGGTGTAAATGAAAATGATGCTTGTGTCTTCTTAACAATGAGCTTGATATCCGTTGATATGTGAGATGTGGACAGTTCTAACGAGTTACAACGACAGAAATGAGAATACTCAATATATAAAGAAAAGAAAAATAAGAAATGATACAAGTAGGTCTAAAATTTAAAGTGGGTGAAAAAACAAAACAGAATGCATCAACAGGTCAAATGGTTCGGTCATATAACACGATTGTCTTCAAACAGCAAACTACAACATGCAATGAAACATCGAATACACTGAGATAAGAGAAGAGGACGGACGTCCATGCAAACACTGAACTGATGGACTAGCAGATTATCTGAACACCTACATGAAAAGTGCAGTGCACAAGAATCATCTCCCGTACATTGTGCTACCCTCGACATCGAAAGAGTACAAGAACAAGATGAGATGAACGAGTTCTCGAAATATATGGTATTCGTATTCGTGTTTTAGACTAGGCAAACTTCCTTCTTTGAAAAATAAAAATATATGTTTACAGATATAAGTGCTTCCCAAAATTACCATTATTTTACCAGCAGTCAAATCTGGATGTTTATGTGCTTGTCGGCTGAAAAATACCTTTGGTAAAATTCTGCGAAATAAATTGTCGTAACTTTCATGCTCAGGTATTTTATTCTCGTTCAACTCAATAAGCTCAATTTCTAGTGATAATGAGACGGTGTTCACATATATCGGGCATCAAATGGAGAAACTGTGTTCACATATATCGACATCAAATGGAGATGCACAAATGGAGATGCACAAATGGAGATGCACAAATGGAGATGCACAAATGGAGATGCACAAATGGAGATGCACAAATGGAGATGCACAAATGGAGATGTAACTATCTTTAGATTTATCTCCTACCATCGAAAATCCTGAAATCTGACATTTAATTCAGATTTCAAATTTGTTTTCTTCTTCAGATTAGTGTTGTCTATATCGCTATAAACTATGTCGTGTATCTATGTGTTGCTAATGTGTAAAACTAATACGTGGTGTACCCACTTTCACATGACTTTTGATTCATTTATTGAGTTGCCCTCTGTTGATTGACTATGTATATGTCCCCTCTGTCAATACCTAATGTCTCCATCACAGGTGCCATTTTTATACCAGCACACCTAGCCCTCTGTGAGTGCGGGTTCAATTCCGCGGGCTGGCAGAAAAGCCACAGGTTCCCCAGATTCACGGTGTTCGTGGCACCGAACCGAAGGGTTACGATGTCCATGGCACCGAACCGAAGAGCTGAAAGCTCAAGTGCTTCTGGATCGAAAAAAATAAATACCAGCACATCAGCTTGCTCATCTTTACGAATCTCAACCTGTCCAGGATAGATCCATACAAATTCCTGAAAGACTGGCATCTTTATGTATGCCCTTCTATCGACCTGACCAGGATAGATCCATACAAATTCCTGAAAGACTGGCATCTTTATGTATGCCCTTCTATCAACCTGACCAGGATAGATCCATACAAATTCCTGAAAGACTGGCATCTTTATGTATGCCCTTCTATCGTGATGTCTTTTTTTCTCATGCATTGTTTTTGTATATTATTTTATATATTGATATGACCAACGTTGAACAAGATTTTGGAGAGAATGGTAATGGAAGGCACGGTTACTGGAGTACGAGACATTGGACGACCATGTCGATTGTAGCAGCTGAACATCAAATAAACCTTGAATATGACATGACGCTGGAGGAGGCGAGAGAATTGCTAAAGACAGAATTTCAGGCGGGCTGTGATGAGAACGACGTTCTATAGTCTGTCCATTAATTCGTGAGCACGTTTGAAATTGATTTTCTCGAAAACTACCTGTTGGATCTCAGTGATTTTTGCATGCAACCTTAGAATATCCATGACGCTAAAATAAAGCTAACCAGTAGTCCATAGATGCTACGGATTTTGCACATCGGCGAATTCCTTTGATCTTTTATGACAATTGCAAATACGGGGCTCAAATTTTAGATTTTACAGTATCTCTAGAATTTGTCCATGTCAATTCTATTCATAGGTGTATCTCCATATTAACTTGATAGGTCAAGTAATTAATTGTGTTGCCCTTTATGTGCAATCGTGAACTTGGATACAATATGCAACAGTTAGTCCTCCCTTCGGTCACCATTAGACCCCAGGGTGTCTTAACTTCACCACAAATTGTATGATGGTAGACGCATTTGGATATGGAAATGTATACGTTGCTATTTCTCAGTCTGTAATCAAAATATGATTTGTATCATCCCGAATCTGACGATTCCATGAGGTTGATAATTGTTACTGGCTGGACAAATTGTAATCCATCTCGGTGCCAGTACTCGTCTTCCTCTCGGAGCACATGTTCAACACACTTCTTCCAGAACTGCATGTCTATCATTGAGAAGGACTCACGTGTCAGAACTTCAACATCACACATTTTAAACGTCCTGTTCTGTTCGGCAACTTGCCCTTTTACTTTAGCCCAGACAAGCTCTATCGGATTGAGCATGATATGGAGGTAGTCGCAAAGACGTGTGGCCGTATTCCGCAATGATTTTGTCAATATGAAACACCTTTGTCTTATTTGTCATCCTCACCAGGTGCAACAACTCGGGTTTCAAATATGTATCATCGAAGCTGACATTTTCCTTAGCAAGCCAAGTCCTAATTTGATCTTTTGTATTTGATGCAGTTGGTACTTTGTCTTCCGCTCATACTGCGTTGTGATAGGATGCATTATCCATTACCAAGCATGATGGTCTGTTTAGAATTGGAAGTAGATCTTTCTCCATCCAGTGCCTGCAAATATGTCCATTCATTTCTGTGTGGTAGTCCCTACCGTCGGTACTTTTGATTGGAAAATAAGTCCAGCGTCATGGACAAGACCTTCTTCACTGCTTCCTGCATGTGTTAGTATAATACGCTGGCCTTTGCTGCTTGGTATTTTTCTTTTCTGTTCACCGTCTACTGATTGCCATTCTTTAGCATTGGTGTGGTGAGCATTGACCCAGTATTCGTCCAAATATACAATATCATAGCCTTGCCTCCGCCGCTCACGGATCTGCCTCAGGTATTTACTTCGGGCAGCAATTAAATGTGGCTTTTCACAAATAATATTCCTGCCGCCTATAGTTTTTCTGAAGGTGAAGCCGGCGGCTCTTACAATTTTTCATAGAGTACTTTTAGAAATGTCTATGCTGCAATCTGATTGCAGTTTTAATTTCAGTTTCCTGAGAGTAACAAGTTGATTTGTCGCAAACATTTTCAAGAGCTCCCGTCTTATGACATCTATGTCAAAGTCGTCAATTGTTCTTTTCCGTCCTTGCTTGACATTAGTGCACTTTGTGTCCTGTTTAATCCATCGGGAAAAGGATTCTCTATTCAGACCAAGCGCCAGTTGCGCTCGTTTCTCAGGGTTATGAATATCGCAATATAGATGACCTCTCTTAGATTCCCTACGGAAGTGTTGGTATAGCAAAACTGTAACCTTCTGCATTGTTATAAATGTGGACTTCAGACTCATTATGAATGTGATATCAATGTCAGTTTTGATAAGCCAACAAATATGATACAATAGCTTCATACAAATAGCGAGATACGCCTATAACTATACAACGGTATCCCAATTATAACGTCATATGCTTTCCGCTTTCAAAGTCGACTGGGTTAGGTGCACAGGATTTCGTGAAATTGGTGTATACTCACGATATTTCTATGTTACCATAATGTATTTTTAGAACAACGCGTCTGTGTACCGTAGATCTGTTACTATTGTGTACAATCCGGTGAGGTTGATTTTAATATAACCTGAAGAAGAAATATTTCAAACTACATCAAATTTTCTTGGAAAAAATATTTCTCTAGCGTCATGGATATTCTAAGGCTGCTTGCAAAAAATCACTGAGATCCAACAGGTAGTTTTCGAGAAAATCAATTTCAAACGTGCTCACGAATTAATGGACAGACTATACAAGAGACATGCTACTACTTGATATGGCCAATAATCATCGTGTTTCAGATGTTAATGTAATCTTTCGATCTTTCTTTTCTCTTCTTCTTCTTCATTGATCCAGCGGCACTTGAGCTTTTGCCCTTCGGCCCATTGCTATGTAGCGGTATCTGCATGTGTTTGTAAGTTGTTCTTTTGTTCTGAATGATGTGTTCTATTTATCTGGCCTTGGAGGAAGGAGGGTCTTTCTGATGTCATCTAGTGCTTGACACTTGAAAAGGTGGTGGTGAACGGTTTCATGAGGATGTGCACACAGTTGGCACTCTAGAGTGTGTTGTGGTTGAATCCTGTTCAAGTGATTATTAAGTGTTATGTGTTGGGTTCGAAGTCTAAAAATGGTGCTCTGATCTCTTCTTGTAAGGTGGTTGATGTTGTCATTAAGGTTAGGGCTGGCCATATGACTGTACACCTCTCGTCCTGTGTTTCCCATGGCCCATCTGTTCAGCCAAATTTCTTTATTTGTTGTCATTAGGATTTGCTTTGCTGTATGGAGAGTTGTTGCTGTGATTGGTTGTTCCTGTGTTGACCCTTTCTTGGCTAGCCTATCTGCTTTGTCATTTCCAGGTGTGTTTGAATGTCCAGGAATCCACTGCATGGTTATTTTGATGTCATGTGATGTAATAAGTCTCTTTTCTCCAATCCTGTCTAGATCGAACTTTTGTGTGCATTTCATAGACAATGTCTTGCATCGCCTGTTATCTCTTCCCTAGTACCTTCTTTTGCGTTTGGCACTGACTGATTTTTGCGTGAATGCCTACTTTCCTTATCAGTGTATCTCGCCATACACGCGTGCATTCTCCGACTTCAAAGGCTTCCCTAGTACCGACAGTATCAGTACGTGGAATTGAAGTTTGGAGTCTTGTAACATGAAAAGTTACTTAAGTACTGTATGTAGTTTCCTGTCCTTGTTTAATAACATTTTCAATGCCTTCAGTTTGTCTTCTCTGTGGTTATTGAATGGATAGGACAATAGCGCATGCAAGGATTTACTACTGTTCAGTTTCAAACTAACACATGCTTTCAATTATTCTTCTCTATATTTAACTAAGCGTTATAAAATAACATTATGACTTGTTATACTTGTTTCAATACCGGAAGGGAATACGAGCATGTACTCATGTTTCATGCACCAGGTAGGGAAGTGTGTACCTTTGTATCCAGCGCCAGACAGTGAATTTTATATTTTTGTTCTCTGTTTCAGGCAGTGAATTTTATATTTTTGTTCTCTGTTTCAGACATTGAAGTTTATATTTTTGTTCTCTGTTTCAGACAGTGAAGTTTATATTTTTGTTCTCTGTTTCAGGAAGTGAAGTTTATATTTTTGTTCTCTGTTTCAGACAGTGAAGTTTATATTTTTGTTCTCTGTTTCAGACAGTGAAGTTTATATTTTTGTTCTCTGTTTCAGACAGTGAAGTTTATACTTTTGTTCTCTGTTTCAGGCAGTGAATATTGTACTTTTGTTCTATTTCAGACAGTGAAGATTGTACTTTTGTTGCACAAGATTTTGACCAGTAAATCTCTTGATTATGATTACTGACTGGGAAGTCAAACAAGGTTTTGAATAATACATGTCTTGGTTCTTATTACAGGGTAGAGCTAGAGACGCACAGTTTTGATCAGTAAATTTCTTGGATCAGTAATGATTTCTTGATCCTGACTCTTTCTACGAAGCACGATCACCTCTACGCCCTTGAAATCTTTTTTTTTTTATATTTTCATAAAATGTATTCTGCTGGTTACATAACGTAAACTGTGTGTTGTATTTATTTCGTTTCTCACATCTTATGTTTTTACATCGCTAATTATGCATAGAATTATACAGAGAATTACACAGAGAATTAACAGAGAATTATCAGAATTGAACAAATAAATGCGTACATGAAGATGAGTCATTCTTATTATTTGAAGATAACCAGACTGAAAAAGTTGAACACCGCTGAGTTGAAGGGATTAAGAGAGAAGCAGGTGTAAGAATGGGATGAGCTGACGAGTCAGAGGTGACTGGTTTATAAACTTATGACGGGTGCAGCACTCTTTTCCAGAGTAAATATAGGTCAAACCGTTTTAAAATCTGACAGTGTAATAGTACAGCGACATGTCTGCAAATTTAGTCTGGACGAAGAACGTCTGACCGAATGGTAAAGTGTGCAGGCTCCCATTCGGGAGACCCGGATTCGATCTCCGGCAAGGTCAAGGTGTTTTTTTCTATCGGGAGCACTGTCTTGGGGTGCCGATATCGAAGCGTGCCGTACTAATTTCGGAATTCGAGGGAAAACTTGGGCAAAAGAAGTTGTCGGTGTACACACTGTACGCGTTTGAACTGCAGGTTTTCTGATCCTTTATTTGAGGATCTTCATCTTCTTTACGTTCGTTCTTTGTGACCAATTTGAATCACTCTTTATGATTTGTTTGATCTTTGACAAGAACGTGTATACGTTGCACATTGGTTTGGTAGGCCCTAAACGCATAGACTTCTACACGTTTAGGACACGTGCATCCGATTTCAGCCAAACCTCCTTAGTCACCTCTTACGACATGCGTGGCAGGTAACAGTGGTTCTATTATTTACACCAATTTGGGCCCCGGTAACCACTCGGGCGCCTTGAGAATCTAAATTACGAGTACCTTAGAAGTAGGAGTAAGAATGAGTTGCCTCCATGTCTTCAGTGCCAAACATGGCCCCTGACTAAGACACAAGAAAGAAAGATTACAACATGTGAAATGAGATGTCTGCGAAAAGCTGTCAACGTTACAAGGAGAGATAGAGTGAGAAACGAGAATATCAATAGCATCGTTGGTACTATACCATGCATACAGTACATCGAGAAGCAAAGATTCAAGTGGTTCGGCCATCTAATGAGAATGTAACCACATTTACCACCGTCACGTGCCTACAACAATCGGCGCTCAGGGCGCAGAGCACGAGACAGGCCAAGAATACGATGGATAGATAACATCTCAAGTCCCTGCGAAAGCATGACTGACGCCAAGCACAACACGCCTGGCACAAGATAGAAAACTAACTCTCCCCATAACGCTTCACGGCAAATGTGGTTAAGATAAGATAAGTCTCCAAGTCTTCAGCTTGTAATGATCGACAATGACAGTCTTATTGCGGTAAAAATTATGTGCATAGTCTGAAAAAAAAAATCTGGCCAGCAATGGCGGAATGCGGGAGGGCCATTCAGAGTCAGATCTGTTTGATTCTGAACACGACTTTGCTAGCGCATTTCCGCCATGTTTGGTCGGATATTTTCCGGTTTCGTGTGCCGAGCTACTGAGTTAGTGCTTGGGCAACGCTGTGAGCTATGACTGTTACATGGAATGCTTTTGCTGTGTCAACCGTGCGTTTGTTGTGTATTCGAAAATGACGGACAGCGGTTATGACGAACAGCTCAAACTGCCGTATGCAGTTATATTGCAGTGCAGAAAGCTGATTTTGTCGTGATTGATGTTCCCTTCGACAAGAATTGCAATTCAAGTGATGAACAGTTTTGTGTTGCTACATTAGCGACGGCCATATGCATTTATGAGAGCAGGTTTCTTTTGTGGTTGCGCGGCTGTTTCATTCTGAATTAGTTCACAGGAAACGTTTCACAGTTGTTAGCATTTCGTGTGATATTCATTGGCATAGGAACGGAGCAATTATGGTGACCGTTGCAGTGAAGTTGGAACCTACTTATGAATTATGTGCATAGTCATTAATTGTATTATTCGTACATGTCCCTTTTCTATTGTATGGTTGAAATCATTGCTGAAAATGGGCTCCCGAAATAAAGGGTTGTAACACCGTTGTGAATTGCCGTTGAAGTTATTGTGAAAGTGCTCTAAATATGGCACCTTCAGGTGAGCTCATTTGTGTCTGCAGTTTACGGTGAAATTTGTGCTTTTATGCTTTTGTGTCCACTCTCAGTTAAGTTATTTTAGGACAGTAGTTATATTTCATCTTCGATCTCTACTATTTAGTCAAAATACACGGTAATAATATGTTACAGGTGCCACACCAAGCGAACTGCAAGAGCATAATGGTGGGGTCTTGAGTACAATGACATTCATTCTGATCATTTTTCTCCAGTTTGTATCAACAGAGAAACAATTGTAACAGTTTGTGATTTAACTTCTGTGTACATGTGTGTATGAAAAATTGTATATAACAGTGCCCGATCTAACTTCTGTGTACATGTGTGTATGAAAAATTGTAACAGTGCCCGATTTAACTTCCGTGTACATGTGTGTATAAACAATTGTAACAGTCTGCAATCTAACTTCCGTGTACATGTGTGCATAAACAATTGTAACAGCGCCCGATTTTACTTCCGTGTACATGTGTGTACAAACAATTGTAACAGTTTAGTCAATGCGATACCGGAACTATCAGAATGCCCCATCCCTTGAGTAATGAATACTGATTAACGAACACGTAAGGCTCAGCTCCGAGTTTAAAATCTACTATATTAACTAACCATCTAACGTGCGAGATATTTAGAACATTGTCGGATTAAGGCGGCCGGCGATACAATTTACAAATGTCATCTTTATTCATTCATTTCTGATGTTTATTTCTTCCGTTGATTCTGTTCCTGTTCACTTTCTGCCATCGTTAGTGTGTCATCTTATTGCTTGGGATTGTATATTATTTTTTTCATTACTGTTTAGTCGTGACATCCCTTCTCGTATGTATATAACAAATATTTTGTGACATCGCACAGCCTTATCATACTCGTTTTCTTATAGCAATATTATTTTATCATTAAATTCCACTCGTACCGTCATACGTTATATAGGTCTGCAAGCAATTTGTCCATACGGTTCTATCCTGGGTACTTTATTCAATCTCTTATATGGAAGTAAGTCTGACATTACTGGTCTCTCTCAGTAAAGTTCGTTTCATGGTCTCCTTATGACGTTATTTCTTTATATATCTATACGACGAACAATAATTGCATTGTATACTGTTGTTGTTTATGTCCAAGTATAGCTTACTGATTTGTTTGATGTCTTTTTTCACCCAAACCTTTTGCTATTTAATAAGCTGTTGGTGAATGGCTCAATAGCTTTCCTATGATCAATGACACATACACAGTTACATTTGGGGGTTTCAATATATTTTTATTTTGGTATCTTCAAAGAAAGTATAGCCTCTTTATTTATATTATATATATATATATATATATATATATATATGCGTGTGTGTGTGTGTGTCGTATGTGTGTAGCTTTTCAAAACATTACGCAACAAGAGAGAGGTAGAGAAGGGAGGGAGTTAGTTGGCCGTCCAATTATGTAAGCTTTTGTTCAGTGTTTACAATCCATCAATCACATGACTAATCACATGACTATTCACCGAAGTGCGATGATGATAGTCTTTCCACACAATCAGTGTACGTGTATACATTATATATACATGTGCATATATGGCGCAGTAACATGGACACAGAACGAGCAGCTAGGCGACAAAATTGTAGCAATTGAGATGTTCGTTTGTGAAAGATTTGGCAGTATTTCATGAGCACACAATTAAGGAGTTCTGGAATCCTGGAAAAGATAAAAGTGAAAATGAAATTTTTGAAGATCCCACAGAGACATATCAAATATTTTCAACATAAACAACAAAAGTATGACAATGTTGAATTCTGAGTCTTCCAGGAACCATGCCCTCTATTACTTCTTTCTGCTAACCACTGTATGTGACGTTTTATATGACAAAATATCACAGTTTCCAGAGCAATATACTGTTTATGAGTCAATGTTTCACGGTGTTCAAGTTTTTTTCTTCTTTTTGTTTTCGAACGCTCCATACCGACCACTTTTTAACCACTCTGTGTGTTATCTGAGTCTAAGAGCGATTGTAAGTTGTGCTAGTTATGCGCCTACAAGTAGGATAGCACATCCTATTTCTGCGATGCTTTTTATTTAGTAGGGTAGCCTCCCTAGGTCCTACATCAATCGCCTCTTACGAAGTGCCTTGTAGATCGCAGTGATACTATTCTTTGCTTCCCTTACGGGCCCCGGCACTACATTGGCGATTTCAGGTTTTAAGTGATTTTTATATTTCTTATCTTTTCTGTCCAGTGCATGTCAAGAATTTTTCTATAACCCTTTGTTTCAATCAATTCGATTTTGTTCTTCAATATATTCATAAACACGGTTGCTAGAACCAGCAAGTTAATTACTGTCTATTGTCTTCCGCCAGGTGGATGATGGAATTGGTTGTCCACTTTTGCCGTTAAGCGTAGAGGTGGGAGCTTTTATTTGCGTACCAGGGCCAGATCAGTTGCCCTTGTGTTATATTGTGTTTATGTATTATGGTTTTGATATTGTCTGTCCATCTTTTTCTTGGTCTTCCCTCGGCTAGTACCTTATCTTTTTTTGTTTTTGTTTTGCGTATGCTGTTATTGGTGGTTGGTTGTATTCCATTGTCATTAAATGTCCAAACCACTGCATTTGTTGTCTTTCAATGTATTCGGTGCATGAAGTTATTACTGTTATTTCATATATCTCACACAGCATAATTTAAAAAAAAATGTTTTGTGGATGAGAGCGTAGTAATTTATTTTTGTTTAGTTAAACAATCTTTCTTATTTTGTATATCCTTTATAGTTTCAAGTGAAAGTTCCTTTCTACTTTTGTGTTTGCTATTCTGTGTCTGTTCTCTGCATATATATATATATATATATATCTAAATAAATAATTCATCTCGTACCGTTATACGTTACATAGGGCCTGCAAGTAATTTCTCCATACCGCTCTATCCTGGGCAACTCGCTCAATCTCCTCCGTGGAACTGAGACCGATATTTCCTGCCTCTCTCAGCAAAGTTCGCTTCAGGATCTCCTTAGGTCGACCTCTCTTTCTTGAACCCTTTGCATCCCACTTCAATGCCTGCTTTGATATTCGTTGATCATTTCTCCTCAAGGTGTGCCCAACATATCTCCATCTTCTCTTTCTTATAACAGTTGTCACTAGTGGTTGACCAGACATGTCTCTGATTTCATCACTTCTCCTGAATTCGTTCCATTTTACATTCATTATTTTTCGCAGACATCTATTTTCAAATGCATTCAACTTGCTTTATATATCTTTAGTCATTTTCCAACTCTCGCTGGCATATGTTAGGATTGATACAACATTTGAATTGAAAATTCGTAATTTAGTTTTAATACTATATAACTTGCAGTTCCATATTTTATTTAGACTTTTAAAGCTGATGTTGCTTTGCCAATTCGTATCATAATTTCTTTTTAACATTTCCTGTGCAATCAAAATTGCTACCTAAATAGGTGAACTGCTCTGTTATTTTTATCATTTTAGATTCCAGTGTGATATCTGCATTACTTGCCATAGGTATCTTCATTATATGTGTTTTTTCATAGCTTATCTGCAGTCCAACTTTTGATGCTATAGATGACAAGTTGTCTGTTTTTCTTTGCATATCTTGGTTGTTTCTATTTAACAAGGCAATATCATCTGCAAAATCCAAATCTTCTAGTTGACTATTTTCTACCCAATCGATGCCAGTTTCGCCCCTGCAACATTTTCGCATCACCCAGTCAATGGCCACTCCAAACAATAGCGGAGATAGAATACAGCCTTGCTTTACTCCGGTTTCAACCATAAACCAGTCGTTGTGTCCACCATCAGTGCAGAACTGCACACCGTGAACCATCATAGAGGCTCTTAATAATGTTTATTATTTTGTCTGGTATTCCATAGCATCTCAGAATATTCACAGAGATTCTGTAGACTATCAAAGGCTGTTTTACAATCGATGTAAATTTAGTATTAGTATTGTTGCTTCTCCTTATATATATACATATGTTTCATGGTTAATGTATTCTACCTTCTTATTACGCTAGTGATCAATTGTATTATAATTCCTTCTGAATAGGGCCTAATTATATTTGTATTACCGTTTGGCACCTTCGACTGCTGTCAAGTATACTTTTTGCAGCTGTTTTATTTTAGATTTATTTGCTGCTTGCATTCTGAACTTATTTATTTTGTTGTCATGTGTTGTAGTCAGTGCGAGGATGTTATTTACCGACGCGTGAGCATTTGATGATTCCATAATTTTTCTTTTCTCTTATCTGTTCTATATATTCTCTCTTATCTGTTCAATATATTATATCTTATCTGTTCTATATATTATATCTTATCTGTTCTATATATTCTCTCTTATCTGTTCAATATATTATGTTTTATCCGTATCTAACTACCATTCTTTTCCAATGTGTTACTAGCATCTAGCCTTTAACATTTTCTTTGTAATTACAACAATTTTCATCTAACGATTCTTTACGGGTTCTCACTCCACCACCTACCCTTCCCTTTCATTCCCAATCTTATTCCTGCCATGTGGTATATTGTGAATACGATATTTTTCTTTCATCTACTGCACCCGATGGGTTATGGCTGATCTTTCAAATGTCTGTTTGTTAACAATTTATGTTCTATCTAGCTACCATTCCTTAACTTCATGTAAAGAATGGAGATATTTATAAATTGTTAACGAATAACAATTAGCTAGACGTCTAGTATCAGCTAGGATTGCTGGTTTGAACCTGCACCAGAAAGCTTTCACGATTTCTTTCATCTTCATACCTAGGACTAACTACGTCAACCGTAACTAATTGATTAATTGATATGATCACCATCATTGCACTTCGGCTAATAACCACCTGCGCTCCGGTCTCTTTATTACAGATTTCAGCGACAGTGTACGAAGTCCGTAGCACGAGCCGGGCTTCTCAATGTAATTGTGAAGATCGTGGAATATTTGTAAGGATTAATAGTTTGAAAAATTAATGTTACCTGGTCAGCGGCTTTGCAGCCTACTTCTATCGATTTTCAACTGTCTTGAGCTTTTTTACGTGCACAATCTGAACACGCTACCTCATTTTTATAGTCCGTCTCCAATAGGACTAGGAATTCGATCTCACCTCCATTATCGGGATATCTGGAAAAATATTGCGATCTCTCCCGCGCGGGAGCGAATCGAGTACCATTGGAGCGAGAAACGAGCACCTTACCTCTACGTCACAGCAACCCCATTACAGTGACTAAGCCATTCACCGTGGCAAAGCTAACATTCACCGTGACCATTCACCGTGACTAAGCATTCACCGTGACTAAGTTAACATTCACCGTGACAAGTAACATTCACCGTGCTAACATTCACCGTGACTAATTACCGTGACTAAGCCATTCACCGTGACAAAGCTAACATTCACCGTGACTAAGCCATTCACCGTGACAAAGCTAACATTCACCGCGATAAGATACCGACAAAGCTAACATTCACCGTGACAAAGCTAACATTCAGTACTAAGCCATTCACTGTGATTGTTAACATTCATTGAATCATCACATTCACCGTGACAAAGCTAACATTCATTAAACAGTCACATTCACCGTGATTAACTAACATTCATTGATCATCAACATTCACCGTGACAAAGCTAACATGCACCGTGAAAGTCAACATTCACCGTGACTAACATTCACCGTGATTAAGCTAACATTCACATTGAATCAGTCAACATTCACCGTGACAAAGCTAACATGCACCTTGAATCAGTCAACATTCACCGTGACTAAGCTAACATTCACATGAAAACAGTCAACATTCACCGTGATTAAGCTAACATTCACCTTGAATCAGTCAACATTCACCGTGACAAAGCTAACATGCACCTTGAATCAGTCAACATTCACCGTGACTAAGCTAACATTCACATGGAAACAGTCAACATTCACTGTGATTAAGCTAACATTCACCTTGAATCAGTCAACATTCACCGTGACAAAGCTAACATGCACCTTGAATCAGTCAACATTCACCGTGACTAAGCTAACATTCACATTGAAACAGTCAACATTCACCGCGACAAAGCTAACATTCACCTTGAAACAGTCAACATTCGCCGTGGCAAAGCTAACATTCACCTTGAAGCAGTCAGCATTCACCGTGACTAAGTTAAAAACTCTTGAAACAGGACATAACTACATTATAAATACCATACTTTATGTAATTCTCAAATGTGAATTCCATGAATAGACAATTTGATTGTAATGTTTAACTAGTCGACACAAAGAATCTTACAAATCTCTTTCCATGTTGAGTCAATAATTTGGAAACGAAACACACATTCCGACTGTACCAAGAACACTTTTAGTGTAGTTGACAAGCCTATCTCTAATATTACAATTTCATTATTGTTTGATGTTGTAATTGTGCTATTTGTTCAGTTTCTACTATTCAGGGTTTTCATGTACATCTTCTGCTTAACGTGGTATTTTGCAAGTAGAGAGCATCATTAAAATATGGTAACGGTTTCTTTCAGATAACTATTTCTAAAGTCATCTTTTGTATTGTTGCTTTCACGTGTCCAAATACAGGAGTGTTCTTCTTCAGCGATCTCTGGTCATGCGCTTAGTTTACTGTGGACAACAAGCTGGGCAGTCAGCTTCAGGTCTGTCAGGTTTCCCCAAGGCTTAGTTTTTAGGTCAACTGGGTGTAGCCACATGTTGCTTCACAGCTCACACAGGAGATGACAGTCTTGCAGAACATGCTCCGGTGTCTGTTCCACCTGCTGACAGTGCAGAGAGTTGTTTGACTTACTCCTAGTCCATTTAAGGTGTTCATGTTGCTTTTAGTTTCTGTAGCAACATATTGTTTTTTTTTAACGAATGGGTAGTTAGTCCATCGCACCACAACCCCTACTTAAGGGTCTGGCCTCTCTTCTTTGACCTGTCCAGCGTGGTGGGTAACCTGTCAGGAACAATGTATTTGGCATAGCTCTCCGGGTCCTTGAGGTACGCAAGTTTGCCCCCACCGCCCACTACTCCCAAATATCGATATTACTTAGCGTTAAATTTCATTTGTGACATAATATAGCATTTTTGGGGGTGTTTGATTGTTTTATTTTATCTTAATCTAAACAATACTAAAAGTAAAGAGGTTTTATGACTTAGGCTTTTTTGGACTTTACCTTCATTTAACATTACTAGAATTAAATGATCATTTAAACAGCGATGATTTCCGGGAATGATTTCCGGGAATTTCCACTTGATCTGAACGGTCTTATTGAAGGCTGTGTTACTCAACTGGTCGCAGTGTAATAGTGTTAAGTTAAAAGTTAATTGCATATCCTTTACATGACTTTGCGAATCAACCCCAGCTTTTAACGCTGTTTGTGATTTTTCTAGGCATTATTACGTTCAGTAGTTTGCCATTGCTTTCTGAACGGGTGGTGCCATCGTCCTTTTGTAAAAATCCACGCTTAACAATTTGCAACCAAACTGTCCGCAGCGTGGTTCGAACTCAGAACGCCAGGGTTAATAGACCGAGTCACTATCCCCTAAGCCACAGACGCCACCATGTAATAGTGTACATCCTATAAATCTAGAGTAGTTTGTAAGTTCTCTAGTAGTCTTCAAGATATTGATATGGAGACATTGTTATCATACTACTACTACTACTACTACTACTACTACTACTCTCTCCTTCTCGTGTGCATTTCATCTCTACTTTGCATGCACGTAGAAAATATCACATAACCAAGTTTATTCATTAAAGTATATAAAGTTTACAAAGAACAGAAATAAAGTCACATTTCAATAAAGAGCCATTTATCCAGCATTGGAAATTACCCAATTAAAATGAATTCATGTAACGGTGACTTTAACACAGTGAATTGGATCTCAAAAGTAAGTGTCAGAGAATCATTTCTTAGCAAAACCTAATCTCTCATCCAAGTAGTAGACCTGATTAAAGGCTGTATCACTGCAGTCTCCCTATGCGAGTAGGACTCTAAAATGGAAGACAGACTTAATCCCTAAAACTCTTACTGAAAACGGATCATCAGCCGAAAGCAGGAGATATGCCAACCTTGCTGTAAACTACATCAGCACTTAACAAATGCAATTTTTCATACTGATATTGTCAAAATATTAATGAAGACTAAATATCAATTCGTGAATTAAAGCAGATTTTCTATGTACAACAAATGACAGCGACATTTAGAAATGATTTGATCTGTTGTTGTAATATTGTAATTTGGCAAAATATACAGAGATAATAAATAAAGTAGTTTTGCAAAGCACACAAACAAGAGATACCAACTTTTGAACTAAAATGCTTTTATCCAAGGATACAAAGAAAACACTAATACATGACAATGGTCCTTTTTCTTCTCTTATTTTTCTTTCAGAACATGAGTACGTTGCGGCTCGGTACTTAAGCATCTTCGGCATGTGAGACAAGCACATTCGAATTAAAGTCTAGACAAGCGTTTCCCAAAGTGGGCGGTACCCGCCCCCCCCCAGTGGGCGCTGAAGCGTTCTAGGGGGCGATAGTGGGTTCAGAAGAATTTGGGGGTGTTCATGCGATTAGAAATCGGTGACTCCTTAAAGAAGAAATTAATAATAAATATTTTAACATAAATTATTTTCGTGATTTTGCGATTGAATAATCATTAAAAATGTAATTCTGCATGTAAATTCATCTTACGCCCGTCTTATACGGTCCATTTTTTCATTAATTTTCTATTTCATGCATATAATCATTTCAAAATTGACCATGTATTACAGAAATATATATCAATTGTCTATGTCAAAGAGAAAATAGAACATGTATATATAGGGTGGGGGGCGTTGACAAACTGTTATAATGTGGAGGGCGTTACAAAGTTTATATTGTGCAAAGTGGGCGGTGGGCAGAAAAAGTTTGAGAATCTATGGTCTAGACAAATGTCCTGTATAAAAGACATCATAGCAATGGTCAAAACAATGCATTGCTTACCGTCAACAATAATGAAGATGTGTGCCTACAAACAAAACAAGCAGAAAAACGAAGTAAATGGAAAATGTAAATTTATATCAATATTCGATAATTACTACTTGCACTAACTAGATTTAAACTATACTATTCCGTGAGAAGAACGGGTGCTTCTGCTAGTATATATATATATATATATATATATATATATATATGCAGATGCTAGTGAGCATGAGAAAAAGACGTGGGAACCAATTAGCGCTATGCGTAGAGCATTCGCTTTTCGAATCGTACACGAAAAAGTTGTGGGTTCATTTCCCGCAGCCAACATTTCACAAGTAAGAAAGGGAATTGACACGTCTACCTTCTGCATACGTATAGTTATACATGTGTAATGACAGGTACAGCATACCCTACAGACATAGATTAGATTTCTTCATACTTTCATTTTCATAAGATAAAACGATATAATAAATCTTTGTATTTGATAAAACTCGTATTTTCTTCATACTTAATATTTTGCTGTTGATATATAGTTGTACTAGAGTTTTTCTTCTTCATACTTAATATTTTGCTGTTGATATATAGTTGTACTAGAGTTTTTTTTCTTCATACTTAATATTTTGCTGTTGATATATAGTTGTACTAGAGATTTTTTCTTCATATTTTGCTGTTGATATATAGTTGTACTAGAGTTTTTTTTCTTCATACTTAATATTTTGCTGTTGATATATAGTTGTACTAGAGTTTTTTTCTTCATATTTAATATCTTGCTGTTGATATATAGTTGTACTAGAGTTTTTCTTCTTCATATTTAATATCTTGCTGTTGATATATAGTTGTATAATTTCTTCATATTTTGCTGTTGATATATAGTTTCTAGATTTTTTCATCTAATATTTGCTGTTGATATATAGTTGTACTAGAGATTTTTCTTCTTCGTATGTATATATTACTGAAACATCTTCTGTTGATTTGATATTGATCTGAGATTCTCTGTCGAATGCTCATATCGATTCTGTACTCTTGTGATTTTGTCAGCTAATAACAAGTGTACGTTATGCCTACACGTAGGCCATCCGATTAATGCGACGCTTTTTGTTTACTAAGGTAGCTTCCCTAAACGCATACCTCAGTCGCCTCTTATGACATGCTTTGTACTACTCCCCGTGTTACTATTCTTTGCTCACATTGCGGGCCGCGGCAACACAGGGACGAGTTTTCTCCAATTATTCAAACATGAATATAAATACTTACATCTTGTAGCATGCTTCTTTCTATTCATCTCATCATATTGTTTCAAATAAAGTGTCGCCCGTGGTTGAAAAAAAGAAAATCATGGCATATCCTAAAGGACGTAGCCACAGTAAACTAGTCGTTGATTTTCTAGGCACCACTTATACGTTCAGTAGTTTGCCATTGCTTTCTGAACTGTGTTGTCTATTTTTGATATATGGGTTCAATAAATAGCACATTTAGAATGACGCGCCCGAGTGGTTACCGGGGCCCAAATTTGGGGTGTAAAGAATAGAACCACAGTTACCTGTGACGCATGTCGTAAGAGGCGATTAAGGAGGTTTGGCTGAAATCGGATGCACATGTCCTACATGTGTAGAAGTCAACCTGCTGCCTTGCAGGACGGCTGGGGACAGCCAAAGGCTAACGGAGAGTGAACCCAGTAAATGCTAGCTAAATCCGGACACATCGCCGAGGGATAAGCACCAGAACTCCAAATGGCGCTGAAGATGTGACGAAACCCACCCATGCTAAGGCTGCATGAATCAGATTTACACATGAATGAATTTATGGAGAGATCTGGTACAACAGTCTATTAGGTGATCACTTCGCCCGAGTGGTTACCGGGGCCCAAATTTGGGGTGTAAAGAATAGAACCACTGTTACCTGCCACGCATGTCGTAAGAGGCGACTAAGGAGGTTTGGCTGAAATCGGATGCATGTGTTCTAAACTGTAAAGTCTATGCGTTTAGGGGCCTACCAAACCAATGTGCAACGTATACACGTTCTTGGCAAAATCAAACATATCACAAAGAGTGATTAAAATTGATCGTAAAGAACAAACGCAAAGAAGAAGAAGGTGATCGATAGAGAGAGGGAGAGAGCGAGAGAAGAAATATAGTGTACGTACAGACACGATTTATATTTGTCAACGATCTGCATTATAAGTAGTTTTTTATATGTGTGAAATAAGATTAATCAAAGATTACATTCATGAATCCACATTATCCGTTGAAGTTAGTTTCAGATATAAAAATACGTATTCGAAATATAATAACTAATCATGTAACAATATTGTTTAATCAAATTGAAACATTTTTAAAAATAACTTTGTGATTCTTCCGCGTCTGCACTATTTCTGTAGTTTCTAGTTGTCAGTTAATGTGTGAATTCTATTGTATAATCCAAATTCATCACATACAGACGATGTATCTTGTCAATTGAAGATGTACACCAATTTTTAAAAGAATGATTTGAAATACAATAAGGCGCCCGAGGGGTTACAGGGCACCCATATTTGGGGTGTAAAGAATAGAACCAATGTTACCTGCAACGCATGTCGTAAGAGGCGACTAAGGAGGTTTGGTTGAAATCGGATGCATGTGTCCTAAACGTGTAGAAGTCTATGCGTTTAGGGGCCTACCAAACCAATGTGCAACGTATACACGTTCTTGGCAAAGATCAAACATATCACAAAGAGTGATAAAATTGGTCGTAAAGAACGAACGCAGAGAAGTAGAATACAATACGGTTCTGGTGCTAATGTATCCTTCGTTGAGTCCTAGCAATAAATAATGTATTGCACATCTTCTGCAGTTGTTCGATATAGTTAAAGATATACACACCTAGACATTTTACAAATAAATTTCAATATACGAATCCCTCCCCTCGATCAATATGACACATTGAAATCTCGGCCCGTTCCGGGTTATCTGTGATTTTAACTGATTATCTACGTAGTTAATTTAGCAACTTGTCAGAATTATTTGTGTTGTCTCAAAAATTGCGGACACATACGTTAACGCCTCATTTCGATTGAAGTAGAACTTATTGTATATCAAATTGAAGGAAAATTAAAAATATCTCTCCTACATTGACAAATGCAATGCATAAATATCTCTGGGATATAAAAAATACGAGCATGATGGAGAGAAAAAATAGAAATTGGTGATAACAAATTTCCACTACTAAAGGCCCCCCAACTGTAATATTTTGGGTAATAAAAATCTAATAAATATTTTCTTGTGAGCAATCCATATACGAGTAAGTTACAGCTGGAAATAATGGTCACTAGAAACAACGTATAGAGTTGGTCCAGAGCCAACTATAAACTTATGGGCCTGTGGACTCAGGTAATAATTATGGAAAATCAGACCACAACTACACCACGTGACCTCGTATTCCATTATTGTTGTATATAGACGAATTCATTTTAAAATCAACACAAAATACTAAATCAAAGTTATATTATGTTAGACTTGGCTGTGGTTGGTCACATACAAACTATAGTTCGTTCCAAAATTCGTGATCATCGTTACCGACTGATATAAAATCATCCCCTTGACAGAAATTCTTGATTTTCACATTTTTATATAGGTAACAGTGACGACCTTCCAAAAGTATTTTTGCCCACCCAAACCTTTAGTTCTGTAAGATTTTATTATATGTTATAAATAAAATTACAGCGATGTTGATTTGGTATACTTTTCGAAATTTTACAGTACGATTGTCAAGTTTGTCTATAACTAAGCATTTCCGTGTTCCACATGCAATTCAGTGCAAGTCAAAATCAGGAATTCCGTGGAATTAATCAGTTCACAACGTTTCTTACCGACTGTCATTGGCGTATGTACGCAACATTTACTTTCATTTATAGAAGTGGAAGGTATCATTTATTCACTATGTGACCTTTCTTTTTATAATATGTAATAGGAATACACCTTTGCAATCATTCGCCCCATTTTGTGTATTACTGTAAATTCTAAACTTTGATGATCATTTTGTTGTTGTTATGCAAAATTATATAACAAAAAACATTTTTGTGCATCAACCAAGCTACCTACCAATTAGTTAAACATGTATTCGTAAGGTCGTGAGATATATAAGACTGCTTGTAAAAAATCACTGGTATGCATCAGGTAGATTTCGTACAAATTAAACCTTAGTGTGTTCACAAATTTTGGAACGAACTATAGCAACATAAATGTTCGTTAAAAATTCTATTGGAAAAGTGTAAAGTTTAAATGACATATTGTGACATCAACGCCAGTCTGTAAAACGACAGAACCCAGCCGGATATCTGAAGATCTTCTACTTCTTGTAGTCATTTAATTCTTGTTAATATAAATTACGAAAGTTAAGAAAAAAGATACGAAATAATTAGTCTAAATATAAATCTTCGTTGGAACGAATAGGTCGAAAGATCTTGCGTAGAGAATCAGTAACTGTACTGTGTTCACATTGACTTCTAAACGCGTTCGGGGCATATGTGGCTTTGAGTTACGGTGCTTGAATTCTAGACCCATGCGGGTATACCTGTGACTGAAGAAACTCAGGACCAGATCAGATGGGTCTCATCTTTGAGGAAAGTC
Organism: Arion vulgaris; assembly: GCA_020796225.1. NCBI lineage: Eukaryota > Metazoa > Mollusca > Gastropoda > Stylommatophora > Arionidae > Arion > Arion vulgaris. The sequence goes on along the minus strand of CM036753.1, from coordinate 96,125,920 downwards.
TTGGCTGTAAACCTAGTACAACGTACGTAATTGCAAATAAGTCAAAATCACACACACACACACAAAATAACAATGAAGTGTTTATTGATTCTACTAAAGAAAATGAAGAAGCTCTATGCAGCAATAAGTTTAAATAATGGGCAGAAGGGGAAATTAATCAGAGCCCTACATTACCAGTGGCATGTCACCTCTCTCTCTCTCTCTCTCTCTCTCTCTCTCTCTCTCTCTCTCTCTCTCCATCTGTGTATTTGTGTATGTATATCCCAGTATACATCGCTTTTAAATCTCCGAAAGCCTGCCAGTGTTCGTGTGTAATAAAAAATAGAAATTGCGCCAACTTATTCTGTGAGCTCTCTGTAGTTTTTGCTCTGAAAGGATTACCAATGTCAGGGCATACAATTAAACATTCAAAGTAACATGTTTTAAAAAATTCATCTTTATTCAAATAAGCTTACTAATAGCTACTAATTGTTATCAAGATAATGTTAATTTTCAACACATAAATGTTCGCATAGGGAATAAATTATAATTCTGTTGGTACTGATGATTTTGTAATACTTTTATTGATTCTATGAGTTTTCTTAAATTCTGTGGATTCTGTTGAATTATGTTATTTCATTATAATTCAGCGGGTTTCTTGATCTATCTGTAATAATGTGTGTTCCGTTGAGATTTCATTTATTTTCCGTGGCATTAATTTGTTATACACTCCATCTTACTAAGAGCGTAGCCTTAAGGCTTGCTTCTAGTTTTTAACTATTGTCATTTGCCCGCCTACCCAGCGTGTTCGTAGCGCGTTGGACTGCAGGTGACTAGCCCTCTGTGAGTGCGGATTCAATTCCGCGGGCTGGCAGAAAAGCCACAGGTTCCCCAGACTCACGGTGTTCGTGGCACCGAGCCGAATGATTACGATGTCCATGGCACCGAGCCGAAGAGCTGAAAGCTCAAGTGCTTCTGGATCAGGAAAAAAACTGTTGTCATTATTAATTATAAACTAGAATCATTTTAGAGAAACTATCTTGTCTATAGCCGGCAGTGCGTAATATTGCTAAATTAATTCTTTGATTCAAGGAGCGACACAATATCAAGACCACACTAAATAAACACGGATATAACACAAGGGCGACTCATCTGGCCCCAGAACACAAATTAAAGCTCCCATCCCAACGTTTAACGGCACGAGTGGACAGCCAACTACATTTTCCACCTGGGAATAGACAATAGACCTTGTCTATATTATTTTTGGTTATCGTTTACCAGATAGATTGTCAGCTTTTCCTTATATAAACATAATACTTTTGTTTCAGAGTACACACGATGTACGGCTCCAAGCGTGTTGCAGTGCGGGATTTGAACCCTCATATTTTGTGTGCTCTTTGTGGAGGCTATCTTATTCAAGCAACAACAGTTATTGAGTGTCTTCATTCATGTGAGTAATATTTTTTTTATCATATCGTCTTTATCACTAATTTTCCTACCTTACTGTCATCTCCTTATGTCACATTAACCAGCTATTTTAGCTTCTTCATAAATCTTTATCACTAATTTCCCTACCTTACTTTCATCTCCTTATGTCACATTAACCACCTATTGTAGCTTCTTCATATATCTTTATCACTAATTTTCCTACCTTACTGTCATCTCCTTATGTCACATTAACCAGCTATTGTAGCTTCTTCATATATCTTTATCACTAATTTTCCTACCTTACTGTCATCTCCTTATGTCACATTAACCAGCTATTGTAGCTTCTTCATAAATCTTTATCACTAATTTCCCTACTTTACTTTCATCTCCTTATGTCACATTAACCAGCTATTGTAGCTTCTTCATATATCTTCATTTCTATCGTTACTACAACTGCAGTTTATTTTATTTGTGATTTTCTTTTCATTAAATAATTTCAAACTGGAATCAAGCTTCAGTACTTGTTGTTGTAATGACTAAATTGCTATATTATTTATTTATATATATATATCCCTCTCGTACCGTTTATACGGTATATAGAGGCTGCAAGTAATTTCTACATACATCTCAATTCTGGACAACTCGCTCAATCTCTTCTATAGTATTGAGCTTGATATTTCTCGCTTCACCCAGTAAAGTTCGTTTCATAGTGTCCTTCCCTGTGACGTTCTTTCTTTCTTGATTTCCTTCCTCCCACTTCAATGCCTGCTTTGCTATTCTTTGGTCATTTCTTTTCAGAGTATGCCCAACATATCTCCATCTTCTCTTTCTTATAGCAGTTGTTACCAGTGGTTGACTAGACATTTCTCTGATTTCATCACTTCTCCTGAACTCATACTACCTTGTTTTCATTATTTTTTAGTAGATATTGATTTCCAAATATATTGTTGCTAACTAAATTGAATCAAAGTTTATTTCTCTTTGTTTAATATATCAATGAACGAGCATTCGGTAATCTTTATGATATCACCAGTTACCCCACATTTAACATATTAAATACTATAGAAAACTAAAGCTATTTATTGGAACCCGCACATAACTGCGTTACTGATGATACAAAAGACAGTGAAGTTCATACAAGAGACAACATTGAAAATATAGACAATATTTCAAGCGAACGAAAGGAAGGAAGGATACAAAAGACAACATTGAAAATATAGACAATATTTCAAGCCAACGAAAGGAAGGAAGGATACAAGAGACAACATTGAAAATATAGACAATATTTCAAGCGAACGAAAGGAAGTAATGAAGGACTGATTTCTTCATACGTATATGAATGATAACACGATATTAAGAAAGTAATTTTTGTTTTGAAATATTATGGACATATATATTGAGACATGAAGGGTTAGAGAAGACCTATGAAAGGAGGCATCCTGACAAAGAGGAAAAGAGGAGTTCATGGAGAGGATGGATTCAGGATGTAACTGATGATTTAGCGTGACGGTTACAGAGGCCGGACATCTGGCCTATGAGAGAGAGAAATTTCGAAGGACTCTTGGGGTGGCAAAGTTCTGCTCAGAATAAGCTATTTGATGATGAATGAATTTTAGTAATTATATTTGCTGTTGCTTGCATTCTCTCTACTTCAGCCACTTATATAGCCAATCTTTGTTGTCTATGTGTGTGTATGACTTGCATATTAGAACTAATTACGTTGTGTAAGTTAGGTACCCACAGCCTGCAGACCAGCACATGCGGTTTCTGCAAGCGTAATATTCTGGTTCGTCTCCCTAGCTTGCTCTAGTTGTCTCACTGTCTACAGGAGGACGCTTCCAATTCTTGGCACCAAATTTCGATAGATCTAGATTGGTGTTGTTCAACATTTGTATATGTTGAAAAGCATCTGACTGATTTATGTGGAGGCGCGGGTGCCCTGTGGTATTTGCAGTAATTTTAATAATAATAATAGAGTAATAGTAATGTTTTAAAAATAACAGATCGATAATGTTATCATTACTGATCAAATTTAATTAAATAAATAAAAATTGTACTTGTACTTATATAATTAATGTGAAATTTAACACAACGTCTCCGCTGCAAGTTGAGGAAATTCTAGTGTTCGGTGAAAATTCAGAATTCACTATAATTAACTAAAAAATAATAGGTCTCAGGTACTCGGCTGCCTGCACATGTGGAGCACCAAAGCAGTTCCCAGAGCACATCCTGCAAGACTGCCCCAGCCTGAGCAATGTGAGAATGGAAATCTGGCCAACAGAAACAACACTACATAACAAATTATGGGGGGGCTGGTGAAGATCTCAAGCGCACTTCCCTGTTTATGACACATACCGGAGTAGTTGCATAGCAGAAGTTGATCGCAGAAGAAGAAGAAGAGAACTAAGAAATGTTCTACATTATTTTTTTTTAAAATTAATAAATACGCTACCATTGCAGAATAAATACCCGGATTTGTCTTTGTATTGAATAAAATAATAATGAACATCCCATTAGGAATTTGAAGTGTGTTTCCGTTGTAGTATAGCAATGTGGGAAATTACAAATAATGATAATTAATTATTACTGTACGTCTGTTGTAGTTAGTACATATCAAATTCTAATAATGTCAACTTAGAATAATAAATAGAATCACTGATAGATAAAGACCACACTGTTCCTACTCTGAACGGAAACTACCTACGCGACGCTTTGGTAGGTAAAATCACGTGGTGACCGGTCTCTCAAAACAGAGTCGACTCAGATGTGCTATTTGACCGAATATGTTTAGATGTTGGCGCTTTCTCCGTGGGAGGAATGCTACGAAACATTGAAACATGCTCTTAATCAGAAATAACTTCTAAAAGTAATTCTGATCAAAGTTAAAACTTGCGGATTAAAATAGGGCGCCATAAATCTCTAACACAGACCTGCCCTGCTATATATTACCAATATTCAATCACTCATTATAGCTTGTATATGAGTTGAGCCAAGGAGTGTGATCATGTTGTGCCAATGGTATGCCTCGAGGAGGCCGTTCTGGGATAGGGAACTTGACCAGTCGTGTTGAGACCCATATCGTTTTCGTAGCTCCAAGGTATTACGAGTGTTCACGCAGTATAATTTACCGATATGGGAAGCAGAAACGGTGGACACATGTCAAATATATTTATATCAGTTGTACTTACAGGACCAGTCAATCCAAGGTCGTAGTCCCAGGATCATATTCCTCATTTCAATTTGTTTCTTCTGAACGTAACGGCTCTCAGGTTGATATGGCGTCAGTTAGGTATCAGAGAAACACTAGGTAGTAAATTAGGTCTTCTTGATTTTAATCACGTCACAAATCGTGTGCCATTAGTCACAGAAATACAGATTGAATATCGTATCTTCCTCCTCCCCCAATATACCACATGGTACGAAAACGTTTTTGTAAATTTAAAATTTACTGGCTTTATTTTGTTTCTGTGTGTTTTGTGATTACTAGTTGTTTCCGTTATCATTTTTATTGTGTTGTGTTTTAATACAAAGACGATGACGCTGGATAGGACACACCTTGAGGAAACCCGAGGGAAATATAACAAGACGGGCTCTTACCTGGAACTCGCAAAGCAAACGAAAGAGAATGAGGCCCAAAACTACACGGATGAGAGATTTGAAAAAAAGTGATTAATGATAAACGGAAGTCAACGAAGGAGCTGCTAGATAAAGCTAAATATTGAAAGACTTGGCATAAGTTGGTTGATGGCCTATGCCACCACCGGGGTTAAAAGTACAGAAGACAGAGAGAAAAAGAAGGAAAGAATGAATAAAGTAATGTTGAAAATAATGTTATGTTTCAGTTTGCCGGTCGTGTATTGTCAAGTTCTTGGAAACCAGTAAAATATGTCCAATATGTGATGCTCAGATTCACAAGACAAGACCTTTACTAAATATTCGGTAGGTATTCTGTAGACATGGTCAGTTTAACACCTTAATGTTAGCAATGATAAAGATTTTTTTTTTCCGATCCAGAAGCACTTGAGCTGAAAGCTCTTCTGCTCGGTGTCATGGACATCGTAACCATTCGGCTCGGTGCCACAAACACCGTAAATCTGGGGAACCTGTAGCTTTTCTGCTAGTCCGCGGAGTTGAACCCGCACTTACAGAGGACTAGTCACCCGTAGTCCAACGCGCTACGAACACGCTGGGCACGCGGGCAGTGATACAGATAACATTGCAGGCTATTGATGGTGCAGATAGAGATGTACATTATGACACAATAGCTTGTTGTCTATAGTGAACTCAAAATCAAAGAAAACGTGCTGATGCTACAAATAAGAATGTACAAATTAAGTATTTTTGACATATAAAGAGACACGAAGAGCTGGAGAATACCATTATAGAAGGAGGCAAAGAGAAGAAGAGGAAGATTACGGAGAAAATGTAACTGATGATTTGAGCATGGAGGCTGCAAAGGCAGGACATCTAGCTCATGAGAGATATAAATTCCGAATGACTGTTAGGGTGGCAAGGTTCTGTTCAGAACAAGCTATTTGATGATGATGATAGATACAGGATACAGTTGAACCAGTGTTCTGTGTCGTGTTAACACTCATAATTCTAAGTATTGCATTGATTTTGTTTTTATCACGACAACTAGATTTTGTTCATTGTTTTTAGTTGTCTCTTTAAGAAATGTGTTATTGAGTTGTGCGAGAAAATGATGATAACATGTTTGTTATACGATTCCTAAAGCCTTAATGAGGTTTTAAGGTTCGATGTGTGACTTTTAGATTCTGAGTGGGACTTTTAGTTTCTGAGTGGGACTTTTAGATTCTGAGTGGGACTTTTAAGTTCTAAATGGAACTTTAGATTCTGAGGGAGTTTTAGGTTCTGAGTGTGAATTTTAGATTCTGAGTGGGACTGTGGCTTTAGATTCTGTGGGACTTTAGTTCTAAATGGAACTTTTAGATTCTGAGTAGGACTTTTAGATTCTGAGTGGGATTTTTAAGTTCTAAATGGGACCTTTAGATTCTGAGTGTGACTTTTAGATTCTGAGTGGGACTTTAAGTTCTAAAGGACTTTTAGATTCTGAGTGGGACTTTTAGATTCTGAGTGGGACTTTTAAGTTCTAAATGGGACTTTTAGATTCTGATGGGACTTTAGATTCTGAGTGGGACTTTTAGATTCTGTGGACTTAGATTCTGAGTGAGACTTTTAGATTCTGAGTGGGACTTTTAGATTCTGGTGGACTTTAGATTCTGGGGGGACTTTTAGATTCTGAGTGAGACTTTTAGATTCTGAGTGGGACTTTTAGATTCTGAGTGGGACTTTTAGATTCTGAGTGGGACTTTTAGATTCTGAGTGGGAGATTTAGTTTCTGAGTGGGACTTTTAGTTTCTGAGTGGGAGTGTTATGTTACTTATAATATATAATGTGACTTCTACTTTTCAGACCTGACCAAACGTTGCAAAGTCTTGTCTACAAATTAGTACCTGGATTGTTTCAAGGTAGTTTGTTATATGTACTGTTTAAGTTCAACATATGTTTAGTTGCATGTACTGTTGTTGTTATATGTAATTTTTGTAATATGTAATTTTTGTTATATGTAAATAAAAATAACATTTCCCATAGCCATTTCTAGACTTAGGATATGATAGTGTCAGTCAATTCACATTTCTATCTCATAGTATGCAGGAGGTAGGAGGGCCAATTTCTTTCCGTAAGTGTGGAACGACGAGTATGAGATTGAACCCGCGACCCTATTGTGTCGTAGTCGATATGTGGGATTCAACCCACGACCCTATTGTGTCCGAGTCAACAGGCGAACGCGTATGCAGTATGCTAATTCGCCCCTTGATATAAATATATATATATATATATGTACTGTCTAAGTTCAATACATAGCTAATTATATATACTTTTTAATTTCAACACATGTTGTCATTGCTACAAATACATTTCTGGACACATGCACTGAACTAAACACTTCTCATTCACTTTTTTCTATTTTATTACATCCACTCACTGCACAAGCAAACAGTAAAACACACATAGATTTTCATATGATTGCAAGATGTAGAACATCAAATCTTGTTATCTACTAACATTATGTTAGTTTGTTATTATTATAGTTATGTTTATTTGTATTACAGATGAAATGCGGAGGCGAAGAGAATTTCACGCCACATTGTCAGACAGTAATAATGTATTCAGACAGTAAGTTAATGTATATTCAGACAGTAAGTTAACATATTCAGACAGTAGTTAATATATTCAGACAGTAAGTTAATGTATATTCAGACTAAGTTAGCGTATATTCAGACGTAAGTTAATGTATATTCAGACAGTAAGTTAACGTATATTCAGACAGTAAGTTAATGTATATTCAGACAGTAAGTTAACGTATATTCAGACAGTAAGTTAACGTATATTCAGACAGTAAGTTAATGTATATTCAGACAGTAAGTTAAAGTATATTCAGACAGTAATTTAACGTATATTCAGACAGTAAGTTAACGTATATTCAGACAGTAAGTTAACGTATATTCAGACAGTAAGTTAACGTATATTCAGACAGTAAGTTAACGTATATTCAGACAGTAAGTTAATGTATATGCACACACAATTCAATTGTCTTCATCCTACCTTACGTTTGCTACAAATAATCTCTATATATTGTTGTCTTTTTCTATAAACTTAACTGTCTTCTATAACTGACATAAGATGAGAACAATGAGTTTTTTAGCCAGAACCCCAGAGGAAGCAACGGAAGCAAAGAATATGATCAACAAATAAACAATGTACATGTATTAAGAGCTTCCGAAAAACAAATAGACAAACACAGGATTCGAACCACTTACCCTCATTTCTTACGACACCCATCGCCTAGCCTAGCAATACGAGCGTCCTTACGAACACAACCAGCGAGCCATTCAGTATTGCTAGGCTAGGTGATGGGTGTCGTAGAACTAGGTAAGTGGTTCGAATCCTGTGTTTGTCTATTTGTTTTTTCGAAGCTCTTAATACCTGTACACTTTTATTTGTTGATTATATAACTGACATAGAGAGAGGTCCGATGAGTGGGTTTTTTCCAATGATGTTTCGCTGTGTCAGTGAAACTGAGCCTTGCTATATCATATTTGAGGCAGTCTTTAAGTATGTGTTGTGAAGACTGTGGTGTCTGTCCACGTGTGTGTATACATATGATTGTAGAGTTGATTGTTTTCTGCTCGGAGTCCCAGAAAGACAACTTGTTCTAATCTGCTCATATTTTGATATTTGCCCGGTCTAACGTATTTGTGGCTTCCGGATTGGTTTAATCATACTTTTCTTTTGATGATACCTAACTTGTATAACCAATTGTTCTCCTGCAGCACCTTCTTTTGCCAATGGACCTGCTGTCTCATATGCTGGTATTCCACAGTGAGAGAGTACCCACTTTTACCATAGTGCATGTTGTACAGTTCAGACAGCTTCTTCTTCGACCGCTCCATATCGACCACTATTTGTGATTTGTATGTGATCAATTTATGTTGTGCGTCTACAAGTAGGCCGGCACATCCAATTTCTGCGACGCTTTTTATTTACTAGTGTAGCTTTCCTTGGTCCCTACCTCAGTCGCTTCTTAGCCTTGTAGGTCGCAGTGTTACTATTCTTTGCTCCCGTTACGAGCCCCGGCAACACACAGTTCAGACAGCTAGACATGTAGCCCTGACTTTGCTGCCCGTTGTTTTTTTGTAAATGGCTCTCGTCCATCCATACAGCAGTACTAGCCCTATGTAGCCCCGAAGAGATCTCTTTCTGACTTTAATAGAAAACGATGGGTTGCATTTAGCACTTTACATTTTCTAGAATGTTGTTTTTGTCTGACAAAAATATTCTCATTATTTCTAATCTGCATCTGTCATCTAATGTTATGACAGTCCCGTTGTATTTAAACAGACAGACTTGTATTAGTTTCGTCTCATTTACTTTAATGGTGCATTTTGATGGAATCTGCTTATTTTAGATAACCTTAACTTAATACAGCCTAATACAACATCAAAATAACTCTCCAATGGATAATACTATGACACACATATCGGGCTATGAAAGGTCAGATTTGCTTGCAAATTAAAATGGTAATATTCTTTAAGTAAACATCTCAAACAGAATGTATATATTCCAACAAATTGTGTTGTTTTTTTCGAAAAAATAACTTCAAAGACAAATTGCAGATCAAATTAGATTACCGGATGCTCAATGTACAGAAGAATCATTCTTCCGGAGAGAAATCCCCAAATCAACAAACAACGATGCACACAGTTAACCATGATTATCCAATTGAGACCATGACAGAGAAGACTCAATAAACACTGTAACAAATTAAAAAAGTATTCAAGTCGTGGTAACTGTCACGATGGAGTCGGTTGTACATACAAGACCGACAAGCTCAAATATCACAGTTTGACTGTACACCCCCCTTACACTCGGTGGTTCAGATCACAAAGATTGGTTTATAAATGATTAATTTAGGGCGGTGGAGGAGGGGGTTTCTTTGTGGCGTAGAGATAAGGTGTTCGCTTCTCGCTCTAAAGGTACTCGGTTCGTTCCCCGCGTGGAGGGATCGGAATATTTTTCCAGGGATCACTTATCTCAATAATTGTTAAGATCCCCAAAAAGGTGATCTCAAAGATTGCAACAACTGGAGAGAGATCACCCTATTATCAGTATGACCAAGACTTTCTGCAAAATCATTCTTAATAGAATCAAAGGAGCAGTGGACACAACCCTGAGAGAACAAGCTGGTTTTAGACCTGGGAGAAGCTGCTTAGACCAAATAATTACCCTACGACTAATTTTGGAGGAATATATTGAGAAGCAACAACCACTCATACTAAATTTCATCGATTTTAAAACAGCCTTTGATAGTCTACACATAATCTCTCTGTGGAATATTCTGAGATGCTATGGAATACCAGACAAAATAATAAACATTATAAAGAGCCTCTATGATGGTTCACAGTGTGCAGTTCGCACTGATGGTGGACACAGCGACTGGTTTATGGTTGAAACCGGAGTAAAGCAAGGCTGTATTCTATCTCCGCTATTGTTTGGAGTGGCCATTGACTGGGTAATGCGAAAATGTTGAAGGGGCGAAACTGGCATCGATTGGGTAGAAAATAGTCAACTAGAAGATTTGGATTTTGCAGATGATATTGCCTTGTTAAGTAGAAACAACCAAGATATGCAAAGAAAAACAGACAACTTGTCATCTATAGCATCAAAAGTTGACTGCAGATAAGCTATGAAAAACAAATATAATGAAGACACCTATGGCAAGTAATGCAGATATCACACTGAATCTAAAATGATAAAAATAACAGAGCAGTTCACCTATTTGGGTAGCAATTTTGATTGCACAGGACATGTTAAAAAAAATTATGATACGAATTGGCAAAGCAACATCAGCTTTTAAAAGTCTAAATAAAATATGGAACTGCAAGTTATATAGTATTAAAACTAAATTACGAATTTTCAATTCAAATGTATCAATCCTAACATATGCCAGCGAGAGTTGGAAAATGACTAAAGATATAGAAAGCAAGTTGAATGCATTTGAAAATAGATGTCTGCGAAAAATAATGAATATAAAATGGAACGAATTCAGGAGAAGTGATGAAATCAGAGACATGTCTGGTCAACCACTAGTGACAACTGTTATAAGAAAGAGAAGATTGAGATATGTTGGGCACACCTTGAGGAGAAATGATCAACGAATATCAAAGCAGGCATTGAAGTGGGATGCAAAGGGTTCAAGAAAGAGAGGTCGACCTAAGGAGACCCTGAAGCGAGCTTTGCTGAGAGAGGCAGGAAATATCGGTCTCAGTTCCATGGAGGAGATTGAGCGAGTTGCCCAGGATAGAGCGGTATGGAGAAATTACTTGCAGGCCCTATGTAACGTATAACGGTACGAGAGGAATTATTATTTATTACTTATCTCAATATAAGTGAGATCGAACTCCTATTACTATCGGAGACTGATGATAAAACGTAGGTCCCGTGTTCAAGATTAGCACATAAAATAACTATTGGTAGTTGTACACTGGTAAAAGTAGACTGTCAAGCTACTTCTAGTCAGTTTAAATTTATTACACTGATTCCAGGGGCGGCTCGTGGTCATTTTTTTTGGTGGGGCTGGTCCCCACTGGCCCTTAATGACGAGCCGCCTCTGAATGATTCAAATAAAATTCCTGTAAAAATCTTCACATCCTTAAAGCTACATCGAGGACAATCCCCGCTGCTACGGAATTTATGCACTGCTTCTGATATCTTCCTGTGTAAGTAAAAGATCGGAACACACATGGTTATTCACTGAACTGCAATTATGATAGTCCAATCAATCAACTAAATTAATTTAGAGCGAATGAAGATGAAGATGTATTAGACAACGTTGCAAGCGTACCCAACCGAGTAAGACAGCGCAACGCGCATTTTTTTATCCTTGACTTCCTGTAATATCGTTTTTTAGGGCGATGTAGGGCAAGGGATCATGAGTCTGTGGAATTTAATGGCTAGCACAGTCGCCGCAAAACTGTTCTGGTTCTGATTTTTTCTTTATTCCCTCGTCAGAAAAAAACTCCTTGGATTTACTGGGGATTGAACCTGCGTCTCCCGAATGTGAGCCCGTGCTCTAATCCATTCGGCCAGACGCTCTCCACGTATTGTTATCATATCCAAACCCGTCCAGGAAGAAAAGAAAGCTGTTACCAGACCACCCAAACACCACCACTATGTTACAGTTATGTAACACTTTCGTTTCACTGAACCTTGTTATTATTGGCTGCTTAAAGATCGATAAAGCTCAGCAGCTTGAGATCAACAACACTAACAATATGCTGCACTCAAAATTAAAAGGTCGACTCTATTCATGTTCACTTATTAAACTGCGTTTTAATCTATTTTATACTTTTCTTCTCTCTTTATTCTTTCATATATATTTAGTGCAGGCAATTTTTATTTTTATTGGTTCGAGCTCAAAATGTCACTCGTTACGTTGTGTTACAGTTAACACAAGGCTAACATATCTGCGTCTTTCTGCTTGCCACATCCATTTAACAGAGACAATTTTTGGAAGAGAGTTAGTTAAAATGTGATGTGATTTTTACTAATGGGAACAGTTAATACTTTCCAGGCTAGTGTGTGTGCAATTTTAGGTCACCATTCTTTGAGAATGACATAGTAAACGCACTATTAGACTAGTTACAGTAGATTATTACTTGAGATATTAGAACCCGATGCTTTCATTATTGTATAGTTAACGATGTCGCAGATACGAAGTTGATAACATGCTGCGCTAGTGACCGTGTGCCGTAGAAATTTCAGGGTTTGAGGCCAGCTTTGACCAAATATGTTCTGTATGCACGCAGTACGCAGTTGGATTACAGGAATCTCTGATACTTTACTTGAAGATCTAAATTACAAGAACCTCTAAAGTCGTAGTAAGACTCGCCTGAATGGGTAGGGACATGTGGTTACAAGGAAATGAGCAAGCCTTCACGCAAAATTGAGTCAGAGTCGCCATGATTGCGCCTGATTTCATAGCCGGCAAAACAAAGTTAATTACTGGCGATCATACTGTATCATATCGTTTGCATAACGTCGCTCTCATCTCTGGGAATAAACCATTACTTGAGAAATTATAATCCCAGTCTTCCTCTGTTCTTCTTCTTTGCGTTCGTTCTTTACAACAAATTTTAATCACTCTTTGTGATATGTTTGATCTTTGCCAAGAACGTGTATACGTTGCACATTGGTTTGGTAGGCACCTAAACACATAGACTTCTACACGTTTAGGACACATGCATCCGATTTCAGCCAAGCGTCCTTAGTCGCCTCTTACGACATGCGTAGCAGGTAACAGTAGTTCTATTCTTTACACCCCAAATTTGGGCCCGGTAACCACTGGGGCGTTCCTCTGTTCTGAATAAGGTGACTTTAATTTCCCGATTCTTCTACTGTATTCTACTAATGAGGAACTGATGGGGAAAAACAAAACATGCATAAGTGAAACAGCTTAAACAGGGACTCTTGATTTGGATATCATATATATAATAAGAGATATATATACTAGCAAATACTATAGATAGTAGAACTTTTTTTGTTCTGGAACCTACATGAAGAGAGAAATAGATACGGATAGAACACTCATGGAGAAGAGACCTGAAAATGATATTTGAATGATTTAGCAAATATAAAAAGACCTAAAAAAAAAAGGGATGTCGCAAGATAGAACAGAATGCTTTATATTTGTTTGTTGTTTTTTTTTCCGATCCAGAAGCACTTGAGCTGAAAGCTCTTCGGCTCGGTGTCATGGACATCGTAACCCTTCGGTTCGGTGCCACGAACACAGTAAATCTGGGAACCTGTAGCTTTTCTGCCAGTCCGCGGAGTTGAACCCGCACTTACAGAGGACTAGTCACCCGTAGTCCAACGCGCTACGATCACGCTGGGCACGCGGGCTTTATATTTGTTTAGGACCTGTGCTTTAGAAGGAGCTGACGTACATATCTATTATTATTATCTTTTAATAAATAATAATAATAATTCCTCTCGTACCGTTATACGTTACATAGGACATGCAAGCAATTGCTCCATACCGCTCTATCCTGGGCAACTCGCTCAATCTCATCCATGGAACTGAGACCGATCCATGGAACTGCCTCTCTCAGCAAAATTCGTTTCAGGGTCTCCTTAGATCGACCTCTCTTCTTGAACCCTTTGCATCCCACTTCAATGCCTGCTTTGATATTCGTTGATCATTTCTCCTCAAGGTGTGCCTTCTTTTAATACTGTCGGCTTAAATTCTGCTGTGGTTTGTCCCTACCTAGATTTTTTAAAGACATTGGCATCAAACAGTCGACGCCATTAATTTTCATTTGTTAAACTTGCACTTCCAGTATACTTTATTTTCTTTATTCGTGTATTTATATTTAACGCAATCAATTCTTCTTCTTTCTCTTCCTCTTCTTCTTCTTCTATGTTTGCACTGCAAATTGTATGTGTCACATTGTGTTGCAGTTAACGTTAAGTCAGTCATATCTGCACTTTTCATTATGAACATTCTTTTTCAGCAAAACGTTATTTTGGGACCAGTTCTTCTATTCCATTCATCTTCGCTTAGTCAGATTGCAATTATTCAGCCTGTTTACCAGTGTCCAACTTAAAGATGGAGTTAGGGCATTGATAAGCTCTAATTCGATCAGGCTACTCTCTGTTAATTTAATTTACTTCGTCTAAGATCCTGTGCAAGCACTTTAACACACAGACGATTGTGGGTGAAGATAGTTGCTGTCTGTAGCTAAAGATTACTGGCGTTATTATAGTCCTTAATTATGGTACTGTGTGAAGTGTTAGATGTCCAACAGTACTAGAACTTAGCATTAGTGAAGATGGTCTCTAGGGTGTAGAGGTTAGGTGTTCGCCTGTCATGTCATAGGTACTCGGTTCGTTCCCTCGTTGAGCCATCGGGATATTTTTCTAAATTCCTGATCTCAGTGTAGGTGAGATCGAGTTCCTAGTCCTATCGGAGACGGACGATAATACGTAGTTCCCGTGCTCAATTTGAGCACGCAAAAGAACCATTGGCAGTTCCAAATCGAAAAGAATAGGCTGGAAAGCCACTGCCTGACATAGTCCATTAGAAAAAGATTTAAAATAAAATGTCGACAAAATGTCTTCAAAATTATATCGGGGACTCTCACCGGTGCAATAGAGTTCGTGCACTGCCGCTGAGATCTTCCTGTGTAAGAAAGAGATCGGAGCACACATGGTTACTTACTGAAGTGCAGGATGATGGTCCATAAATGTTTTACTAAGCTGACCAGCAGTAAAGTCATCGTAGAGATGGTTACCTACTGAATTAAGAGAAATATCGGTAACACATGTTGAACACGAAAATGTAAAGATAACGGACAAGTACTACACTAAGTTTAAATATGGCATGGCCAGTACTAGAACTTTGTATTTTAAAATAAAACAACCAATACTAGACTAGGAATTACGATGACTGACAGCACTAAACCTAAGAAATTATAATGACGTGACCAGCTAACTAAAATTAAGATAATGACCATCACTAAACCTGTATAGATAACGAATCGGAGCCAACTATAAATTATGGGCTCGGACTAGGTAAAAAAAATTTGAAATCAGACCCAAGCGGTACGTGACATCATTTTAAAATCAACACAACATGCTAAATCAAAGCTATTTTATGCAACAAGTTAAGTTTAACAATAAGGAATATCAATATTATTAATATTTTTCATCAACTTAAACTAAGGTTAGGTCTTTTCCCGTCAGTTATCAGGTCCAGTTAGTGTTGTTTGTGAACCAGTACTCGCATTTAGTATTTAAAGATAATGTGACCAGTACTAGAACTTGGTATTTTGTAAATATGAAGGGAAGCTTTTATAGATAAACTGAGCATTTCTCTCTCTTCGTCTAACCGTCTTCCCTTCATTATTGAGCAAAGTATCCAGTTACAGCTGGGTCTCCTGTGGTGCATCCTTACTGGGAAGCGTTCCCGTTCTCCTTTAATTTAGAAGCAGCGCTGTTATCAACGGCTGCACCAGATTATTGCTAAAGCGCATAATTGAAAAGACTCTTGAAGTCTATGATACTAGCTTTCTTTATTTGTTCTAGATAATCACTTATAACCAATTTTTTATTATTATATTTAACGTTCTAATACGCTTATACAACACATCTATACTACATGCACCTTTAGATGTGCCCAATACATACGATTTCGTCGTGCAGTTTGTGTTCAAATTCGCTCTTGCTAGTGTTTCACTATTGCAGACTTGATATGCTTTAAAATCAACTTTCCCAATCTTTTTCTCGGTTAAGCGCCTTTAAAGTCTTCTCTTTTAATTCTTCTTTGCGTTCGTTCTTTACGACCAATTTTAATCACTCTTTGTGATATGTTTGATCTTGCCAAGAACATGTATACGTTGCACATTGGTTTGGTAGGCCTCTAAACGCATAGACTTCTACATGTTTAGGACATGTGCATCCGATTTCAGACAAACCTCCTTAGTCGTCTCTTACGACATGCGTGGCAGGTAACAGTGGTTCTATTCTTTACACCCCAAATTTGGGCACCGGTAAACACTCGGACGATTAAAAATTTTTTTTCTTCAAATGCACAGTTTCTTTTAGCTGCTCAACTTGAACCCGAACGCCGCTTTTTATCGTTCGTTTCTGATAGGGTTAGAAAATCCATCTCGCCTACTATGAGACCACTGGAGAGTAAGTCCGAGACGCAAACAAGTAGCATTTTTGGAGCGTGAGACGAGTACCATACCTGAACGTCACAAAGACCATCGGTAGGAGAATTAGTTTAAAACTCGAAAATGATGTATTATTATGGCAAATATCCATATTTTATTTGTATATCCAACGTTTGTCTTACAATTTGAATAGTTTCTTGCTGTCCAAGAAATGTATATAATGGTAAAACTAACTTTAACAAAATTATTACCAAAGAAACATCGTTGAGTTCGATATTAATTGTATTTGTATAATAAGTTAGCGTCTGTAGCTCAAGCGGTAGTGAGCTCGATCACAACCCAAGCGTACCTGGTTCAAATTCATCTGCAGGCTAATTTGGAAGCAAATTAGTTTCCGTGGGATTTTACGAAGGTAAAATAGACCTCACCGTTCAAAAGCAATGGCAAACTACTAAACATATAAATGTTGTCTAGAAAATCAACGACTCGTTTACTGTGGTTGATGGCTACGTACTGTAAAGGATATGCCACGATTTTCATTTTTTCATAATAAGTGGATGAGGAAAAACAACTGAAGCCAATGTAGAGATTTGTGCAGTTAGAACGCAAGGATCGATATTATTCATCTGATTCCAGATAATGCATGGAGCAGATGATACTCTTGTTTGTGTGTGTGTGTATATATATATATATCAAATGGGTGAAATTGGTGGCTCGGAAAAGGGAATCCCGAAAGATATTTTAAAATAAACAATGGAAACTAAGAATGCGAAACATGTATAAGAGATAACAATTGGGGAGACGATTGTTTGTTGTATAGAAATGGGAGAACAACGATAACTCTGTGATTTGTTGTTCGTAGACTTGTGGTATCATGTTCCAAGTGTCTATTTAAACATTTAAAATGTCTATTAAAAATGCGTATCTGCTTTCCATTCACGCTGGTGGCATTTAATATTGATAATGTGCATGCATGTTTCTATTCATGAAGGTTACGTTAAAAATATAGACAAAATACATGTATTATTTCTATTCATGAAGGTGATGTTGAAGATCTTAGTCTTGAAGAAAGAGGGGAAGCAAGTCTGGAGAAAGAGTTCAAACCAGGCGACGACCATGTTAGTTTGGTGCTACAACTGGTCTTCAGGTACATTTTTCTTCTAGCTACTATAAATATCATAATTATCGTTAACATTCTTTATTTCTCAGTTCAGTGACTTTATTACATCAAATTTCTCTGTTCTGTAACAGCTCTCATATTATATCAGATTTCTCAGTTCTGTAACGACTCTCATATTATATCAGATTTATCTGTTCCATGACAGTTCAAAGACAATTTCTAGCTAAGAGCAATGCTACTCGGATACAATGATATTCTACAAGGATACTCCGATACAATGGATACTCCGATACAATGGATACTCCGATACAATGGATACTCCGATACAATGAATACTCCGATACAATGGATACTCTGATACAATGAATACTCCGATACAATGGATACTCCGATACAATGGATACTCCGATACAATGGATACTTTACTGATACCGATACAATGGATACTCCGATACAAATGGATACTCCGATACAAATGGATACTCCGATACAATGGATACTCCGATACTATCCACTATCCATGAAAATGTGGACTCAGAAGTAACAGGCAGTAAAAATGTTATTATAAAGCACACACAGAAGCCCGTTCTATAAATGGCTTCATATCCTGATGCAGTGAAGCAAAGCAGGATTAGAGAAAAGGAGATCTTCACCGAAACGCTGACGTTATTTTTTTCAAAATCACATTTAGTTTTGACATCACATTATCACAATACCAGCAACAGTACACTTTATAAACTCTTTATTCTATTTTGTTTCAGGGCTGCCAAAAGTAAACAATTTGAGGTAAGACTATAATTTTCTTAAGACAATTTCTTAATTAACTAGTATAGGACTTGTTGAGTTAGGAATTTGAATCCAGAACGCAGAAATTTGGGGAAACTGATCTGTCGTCGGTACTTTCTACACAACTTTTCAGTGAAAAACTGATTTAATGCACTGACCCTGTCTCATATCAATCTGGTTATAATTACTGTACACCATATTGTTTGGACATTTAAAAATGTATTTTTATTTTTATGATCATCATCATCAGATGCTGTATCTGCTTACTTTGGTGATCATAGATTTGTACAACAACTCTGTTCCCAACGTTAGCGACCAACCCAGTTGTTGACACTCCTATATGCCATGTTCTCAGGCTGCTCGATATCATCTCTTTGTCATCCTCTATCTCCTTTCCCAACAATATTTCTAGTTGTCACAATGTGTTCTGACCATTGTATTCACATTCCATACCAAATACAATGATGACTGTTTCATTCGGACTTTTTCAGTTGGAAGATTTATTTTTGCATTGACTTTCTATGAACAAAATTGGACTTATGAGTTAATTTGTGCTTGTTTCCTATTAAATTTGTTTCCATTTCCAGAATACATGTTCTATGCTCTGTTAAGATCGATGAAAAATTACCGATGTATTTGTTCCCTAACGTATTATTTGTTACATCTTTATTATCTTCCGTGTTGTTATTATAGTTGTATCTAATTTCATTTTTGTAATCAATTGTCGCATGCTAAATAAAGTGCACATTCCTCTCTTTCTCTATTTTATTTTTTACTATCAAAGTCGCATGTATATTTTTCTCTTCTTTATGTCTAGATCCGTGATCGCCGCTACTTGCTGTGTCCATCTGAAGTTACTGTAAAACACCTTAAGAAATTTATCAGGATGAAATTTCAGTTGAATGACACTCACGAGGTAAGTAACCAGTTTTTTTTTGTTTACAGTATTCCTTGTATTCAATTGTGAATCACATATAGTTAGGTTAGTTGTTTGTTTGTTTTATTGGTTTGTTTGTTTGCGTACGTTATTGTCAATTTGTGATTTTGTGTGGTTTTTACGCGAGAACGTGAGTACGTTGTGTCCTCTTTAGGTCGTTATGGGAAGTAGAACAGTCACATCCTAATTTCGGTCAAAGTGTATGCATATTATCCAACAGGATGCATTTCTTTTTATACAGATAACTGTGCGATCTTACCAATAGAAAAATCTCACTTTAAACTACCACATTTGGAGTTATACTGTAGCATGATGTCTAATATGATTGACCACAATGAGACTGTTAGAGCTGACTCATGCCATGTAGTTAGGTAGTACTGACAGTTCGAATCTTTGACAAATATTGATTGGTTAAGTGTGCATATAGAAAATATGATTCAACGAGATGATGACGACGGTACTTGTTTCCAAACCTGAGAAGCTAAATGGATGACTTGAATCTAGTTTTAAAGTTTAGTGATCATGTTTGTGCTATCATCTGATGACTTACAGAAAATGAAAGTAGATAACAGTCCCTATTCATCGCTATCATGCCGTTAAGATATTAATGTTACTGGCTCAAAAGAAATATGCTCTAATAATTGTATATTTGATATTATTCTGTCTTCTATATAATCTTAGTCTATTATATTGTCTTTGCTATTGTTCCCACTTTTAAATCGTTACTTTAAGTTTACACAGCGGAAAGATAATTTAATATTTATAGTTATGTATTTTCGAAAAATAATCTTGAAATATTTATTCCCCGTGTCTAGATTGAAATGTACAGAGCAAGAGAAGAATTGTCAGATGACCTAATGTTGCAGGACATTGCTCTGATCTACTCTTGGCGACGGGTGAGCATTTTAAATCTTTCTTATATGCGTGAAAAATAGAATGTTATGTTATTCGATCGACGTCATGTCACATTGGGCATTCCCATTCGTGCTCTGTCCTCCGTTGCAGCAGCCATCCCAAAGTCCATTTGCTCACAGTACCCATGAGAAGTTGATTACTATATCTTCTCTCTCTACCACGAAGACGACACTGTCTGGCATGTCCAAACTTAACGCCTAATTCTCGAACTCGTTCCAGCGTCTGAGACCCGCCCGTGTCACACAATTGAGAGCGTACCGCATTGATGATATCGGCTCTGTCCATACTTCTGCCCACTTGAGTCGGGGCACTGTTTGCAAGAGAGTCAGCACGCTCGTTACCCGCACTCCAGCATGTCCAGGCGTGTACAGCCACGTCATTTTCTTGAGATGTGATCTCCGAATGATGTCCGCCCATTCCACGCGCATACTTCCAGATTCAATCAGTTGAAGCATATTCATCGAGTCTAATATGATGATCGTATGGGTAACCTGTTGCTCAGCCACCCATGACAGAGCCCTCGAGGCAGTGGTATCTCCATAGTCATGCTCGATGTCGTTGTCTCAAAAGCCCCGCAGTCCTCATGAAGTGTGCGACCGTTTCATTGTGCTGAGTAAGCCCACGATGATCTGGTGCCACGCTTGACAGAGCCATCGGTGTAGATAATGATATCACCTGGATGGGAGTGCTGATCCACGAGTGCAAGAATTTCCGCATTGACGACGCCCGGGGCCCATTCTCTACAGCGGCGTCCAGTGTGCTGATAACCCTGGCGTAATCAGTCATATCCTCTGATATAGGCATCCATTCGTCACCGTGCCTCAGCTCATCTAGAGTACAGACCTGTTTAATAACATCCTCTGCCTCGGCCATCCAGGATCGACCTCTCTTCAATCGCCTGCCTTTGTTCTCATTTATGGATTTGTGCAGAGGATGATTTGTGTCCGCAAAAACTCTCAGATACGCTTTCACCTGTGCGACTTTGTGTCTAGGGGCCATCGTTGGCAATCCAAGGACATAACGCATTGCCTCACAAGACGTGTCACGTGTGCAACCGAGTATAAGCCTCATCGCTTCATTTTGGATCCTTTCTAACTTATCCAGCGATGTTCTGCTTACTGTCAGAAGACCAAGGCCGTAGTCCACGACGCTCAGAACTATACCTGTAAAGAAAAAGTAGCAGGCGTTGTTCTATATCCGCCCCCGCCATAACTTTGAGAGCGGTTAGCCCTTTCTTGCCTTTATGATTACGTTCTCAACATGGCTCTTAAATGACAGGCTTCTGTCAACTGTTATTCCAACATATTTTAGTGTTTCGCTTCTGTCAATGTCTTTGTTACACATGCTGACAACTGGGGTAGGTGTCTGGTGTCGTCTGTCGAAGCTTTCAACCTCCATGAGCTTACTTGGTTCTACTTGGTCATATGCAGTTCGTGGCAGTTTATACAGCAGACAGGCTTTGTATCAACGGTACAGATAATCGGGTAGTTGAAGATGGACAATGTAGGGTCCTAAAGTTGCACAACGAGCCTGTTGCATGAGCTAATAAAACTGATTTAATATATAAAACTATTTAAGTAAAGTTTGGAATCATACGTCGTACAAGCAGAACTGGAAACCCGTGGAGCAGAATAAGAAGTGTGTTTAACCAGCGATCGACGGGAACCGTTAGCATGCATGCTTTTCGACATCTACTAGTCAGGCTGAGCGCCTATGCGTCTGCCCGGAATGTTGTGATATCAGTTCATGGACAAAATAACCAGTTAGCAATAGCCTTTTAAGTTAAATTTTTGTTTCCATTGTGTCTCTTTCTGAACTAGCCAGAAATTATTGTTTGTTTGTTTGATTGATAGAATCATTATCATTGCACTTTCAGGAATAGCCGTGTATGCTCAAATCTCTTTCTTACACAGAAACATCTCAGCGGAGGTCCAACAATTATATAACACCAACTAAGATCTCTGATGTAATTTTGCGGATGGTGAAAATTTGTAGGCATATGCTTTTTTTAAAATTGTTATTCATTATCTTTGCTCGACAGCGACTTTCTTCTTCTTCTTCTTCTAGTGATCGCTATTTGGATAATTATACTGTCTGATGTGCTCTTATGATGAAGTCATCTGTTGTCTGGAGTTTATTTCTAATGCAGTGTAGTTTCGGCGAAAGAAGGAGAGCAAGCCTAGAAAATAACATGGAGACGAGATTTGGAGACAGAAATCAACAATATAGAGAAGCTACATTTTACGTCCGTTTCAGATAGGATTAGTCTCTTAATCTCACCTACACTAAGATTAAAGATCACCGTGAAGTAGCCCAATCACTACGTAGGACGTGAACCGTAAACATGTGTAACGTAAAGCTGGCACTATACCTCAGCGCCACAGAGATTCAGCAAATATGTACTAATAATAATGATTTAATGACGAAGTATTGACTTTCTTGCACCGGGTTTCCTAATATTTCTCGGTCCCTCTGCGCAGAAATGGTACACCACACGCCAAGAGTAATACACAAAGCACGAACTCCGTACCTCCAACAACAAGTCTAGGATTCGGGGGTGGAACCACGTAAACAAACAGAACTGTGCAGTCAGAAATCAAACCCCCGACCTTCAGACCACAAGGCAAACAGCTTACCCACAGATACCTCCGATATTAATAATGACATCAGACGATCACAAGTTGATAAATCTTACTATTTTATCTATATAATATTGAAAGCAAAATCGTGTGTTTCTCTTACTTGTAACTAGAGAATATTCATGTTCTCTTACTTGTAACTAGAGGGAATGATTACACATGTGTTTCTCTTCTCATACTTGTAACTAGAGGGAATGATTACACATGTGTTTCTCTTCTCATACTTGTAACTAGAGGGAATGATTACACATGTGTTTCTCTTCTCTTACTTGTAACTAGAGGGAATGATTACACATGTGTTTCTCTTCTCTTACTTCTAACTAGATGTAATAATACACATGTGTTTCTCTTCTCAGGAAAAACCAATGAATCTTTGTTATACAATAACTGTATCACCTAAAATCAAGTCTGAAGTTTGTCTCAAGCAATCATCGTTGGTTAATAAACAGTTAACAACAGTGTGCCCTACAGCTATAGATGCAGCCATAATAAAGACAGAAACTAAGCCTGTAGTTACTCCCAGTAATCAAGAGATACCTTCATCTCTAACAAAGATGGCACCAACTGTTACTCTCACGCCGAATAGTAAATGTCATATTTCAGACCCCACTTCCACATCCATGACATCTACATCAACATTATTATCAACATCACATCATTCATATTCCAGTATGCCAATCACTGTCGACACAACAGAGGCATTGTCATCTGTATGCACTACTGTGGGCAAAATTGTATCAAATGATAAAACATCAACAGTTGGTTCTAGCATCTCCCTCAACATAAAGGAGTTTAAACCTCCATCTATTGATTCAGTGACTTCAGAGTCTCAGTCTCCAGCTGCAGTTTCCTTGTTGGTAACAAGTGCAAGTGAAACGTGTAAAAGTAAACCTGGCATAGTCAAACATGGAGCCAGCAAACTTATGCATAGTGTGGAGTCTATATTAAATAAAACATCCAAAAGAGCCCACCACAAACCAAACACAAGTACTCTGTCATGGACGCCTTCCTTAGAAACACAGTTATCCTCATCTAGTAACATTTGTAAAGAGAAATCAGAGAAAACAGCTAGTAAAGGTACCAAACATTGCCAACGAGAGCTAATTTCAAACGAAATTCAAAAACAATATCGGGATGGTGTCAATAAAAATCCAGGATGTGTTGGTGGTCATGTGATGATGGCGGGAATCAAGAGATCACAGAGTGTCATTGAAACTTTCAGATTGGGAACAGAGGCTAATGGCCGTCTTATGAAGTCACCAGAAGTTATTAACAACGACCACATAAACAAAACAAGTGCACCAATTCATACAGAAAACGTAACTGATGTTTTCTCTTCTTACATTCCGAAACTTCAGAAGCATCTCAAATTGTGTGCAGTCAAACGATCAGCATCATATGAGGGGCCATCTTCAACCTTGGCACCTCCGCTAGGAACCACAACTTGTGGTGACGCAATGGAGAAACGAAACTGGAAGAAAAGAAAATTGTCAACATTAGATTATAATGTGTCAGAGGTTAATGTGGTTGTTGACAAGGATACTGTCAATGGGGGTAGTGTGATCTCCACTTCAGTAGATTCTTCCAAGGATAGTAACCAAACAAAAGAAACTGAAATAACCAGTCATAAACTCCCTGTATTAGAAGGTGGCTCATTGAGCACTCTTTCAGACGCGATACGAGCAGCCTCTACCTCTAGCAAATCCTTAGCATCATCACACAGAGATTCTACAATTCCTTCTTCAGTTAGTTGTTTGCCCACTGTGTCGACACAAGGGGATACCACAGTTCGTTTCCAGGAAAAACCACAGTTCATATATTCTACATCAGATGCCAAATTAAAGTCGTGCTCTCGAAAAACCAACCTTGTACCAACAGCCACCTCATCATTAACCACTAAAAACAACAACAGAACCTCATGTGAAAGTAAATACAACGATTCTAAGTTGTTTAGTAAAATTGATCAAATAAAAAATGCGCCCAGCAAGAGGCAGGAAAGTGTATCTTGCTCAGACAATGGTTCTGCCACCATGTATGGGGGGAAAAAAGTCCCTGTATACATCCAAACTAAATCTAATAAGTCTTTGAGCAATAAGTGTGTAAGCACACTATCTGATGTGGCAGCACACAGCAGATCCGTGGAGGAAATCTGTGTAGACACAAGTAGCAGTCCAAGTGACGTTTCAAACGTAACATCTCCAACCACGTATGTGACATCTCCTGGAACCGAAGACCGAACTGACAGCTCTACCTTGCCGGAAATTCAGACCTCTTGTGATACTAATTGTGTCGTAACCTTTGCTGGGAAGGTTGTGCCTTTAGACTTGTCCGTCAAGAAGAAAAAGTAGCCTGTTGTGATTGCAAACGTTTCTAATTATGGTGAGACTTGTGTTCCTTATTGCCATGGCTTCGTTTATGTTTGCTATCCTTACTTATTTATATTATATTGTATTGATCTTGATATTTTTAGGGCACCATATATTACTACGAAATGCAGCGATTCGAATAGAGAAAACATTTGTTACATTGCATTTTTTTTTAAAATTTGTACATGCCAATATTCTAAATTGTGCTTTCTTCTCGCTGTTGATGATAACTATAATACCAGAATTGTTGTTCTTGTTATAGCTTCAACTAGCCTTACATTGATTAAACTGATGTTCTGTGATCTTTGCAAGATTGGTCAGTGCTTGTAACAATACAATCACTCTATGGCCTTGGTCAGTGCTTGTAACAATACAATCACTCTATGGCTTGGTCAGTGCTGTAAAATACAATCACTCTATGGCCTTGGTCAGTGCTTGTAACAATACAATCACTCTATGGCCTTGGTCAGTACTTGTAACAATACAATCACTCTATGGCCTTGGTCAGTACTTGTAACAATACAATCACTCTATGGCCTTGGTCAGTACTTGTAACAATACAATCACTCTATGGCCTTGGTCAGTACTTGTAACAATACAATCACTCTATGGCCTTGGTCAGTACTTGTAACAATACAATCACTCTATGGCCTTGGTCAGTGCTTGTAACAATACAATCACTCTATGGCCTTGGTCAGTGCTTGTAACAATACAATCACTCTATGGCTTGGTCAGTGCTTGTAACAATACAATCACTCTATGGCCTTGGTCAGTACTTGTAACAATACAATCACTCTATGGCCTTGGTCAGTACTTGTAACAATACAATCACTCTATGGCCTTGGTCAGTACTTGTAACAATACAATCACTCTATGGCCTTGGTCAGTGCTTGTAACAATACAATCACTCTATGGCCTTGGTCAGTGCTTGTAACAATACAATCACTCTATGGCCTTGGTCAGTACTTGTAACAATACAATCACTCTATGGCCTTGGTCAGTGCTTGTAACAATACAATCACTCTATGGCCTTGGTCAGTGCTTGTAACAATACAATCACTCTATGGCCTTGGTCAGTACTTGTAACAATACAATCACTCTATGGCCTTGGTCAGTACTTGTAACAATACAATCACTCTATGGCCTTGGTCAGTACTTGTAACAATACAATCACTCTATGGCCTTGGTCAGTACTTGTAACAATACAATCACTCTATGGCTTAGACTTGTATTAACCTTCGTCATTCACCACTTCTTAGAAATCGATTTTGTAATCGATAAGAGCTTTCATTTTTTTACCGATCGATAGTATTTGCGGGTGTTGTTTGGAACCCGCAGGAAAGAGAAGTAGGGACGGCCTAGACAGATCTGGAGAAGAGAGCTGGAGGCTGATATTAAAAGGATAGTTAATACATGGAAAGAATTGGAAGGGATGGCAAGAGAGAGGAAGGGATGACAAGAGAGAATAAGAGCTGGAAGAAGTTTGTTGAAGACATGTGTTCCGTTGTTAGGTGAAGAAGAAAAAGAAGTATTTGCAGGAACAGTTAACTTTCTTCTGTGCATTTAGAAAGAGTATTTATTTGTTATCTCAGCTTATAATATGTTGAGCTTATTGTTGGTTTTGTGGTTCTAATTAATATTAGATGTCGGGGTTGTATGAACATTTCTTTGACTATAGTTGAAGCCATATAACAGTTGTAGTGATCACGCAAAATATGGACCTCAGAGATAACAGAGGCGACGAAAGACACTATCTACAAAGCGCACATAAAGGCCCGTTTTAGAAATCTCTTCTTGACCTGACGCTGTGAGGCAAACAGGATTGAAGAAAATAAAATAAAACAAAATAAAGAAAGTACGGTTGGACACACATCAAGATGACCACAGCGTAGTCTCCCACAAAGAGCACTAGCACCCAGATACAACGACAACAGAACCAGAGGACGGCCACGTAAACGATGGAATGATTGAATATCTGAGGCACAAAATTTCACTTTGTACAAAGCTCATATGGAGACTCGCTCCATATGCTTCTCAATTCGACCTGACGCCAGAAGGCAAAACAGTCGTAGTAACTACACTGGATTGTCATTTCTATGATGATAGCTGCAGTCATATGACAGTCGTAGTAACTACACTGGATTGTCATTTCTCTGATGATAGCTGCAGTCATATGACAGTCGTAGTAACTACACTGGATTGTCATTTCTCTGACGATAGCTGCAGTCATATGACAGTCGTAGTAACTACACTGGATTGTCATTTCTCTGATGATAGCTGCAGTCATATGACAGTCGTAGTAACTACACTGGATTGTCATTTCTATGATGATAGCTGCAGTCATATGACAGTCGTAGTAACTACACTGGATTGTCATTTCTATGATGATAGCTGCAGTCATATGACAGTCGTAGTAACTACACTGGATTGTCATTTCTCTGATGATAGCTGCAGTCATATGACAGTCCTAGTAACTACACTGGATTGTCATTTCTATGATGATAGCTGCAGTCATATGACAGTCGTAGTAACTACACTGGATTGTCATTTCTATGATGATAGCTGCAGTCATATGACAGTCCTAGTAACTACACTGGGTTGTCATTTCTCTGATGATAGCTGCAGTCATATGACAGTCCCAGTAACTACACTGGATTGTCATTTATATGATGATAGCTGCAGTCATATGACAGTCGTAGTAACTACACTGGATTGTCATTTCTATGATGATAGCTGCAGTCATATGACAGTCGTAGTAACTACACTGGATTGTCATTTCTCTGACGATAGCTGCAGTCATATGACAGTCGTAGTAACTACACTGGATTGTCATTTCTATGATGATAGCTGCAGTCATATGACAGTCGTAGTAACTACACTGGATTGTCATTTCTATGATGATAGCTGCAGTCATATGACAGTCCTAGTAACTACACTGGATTGTCATTTCTCTGATGATAGCTGCAGTCATATGACAGTCGTAGTAACTACACTGGGTTGTCATTTCTATGATGATAGCTGCAGTCATATGACAGTCCTAGTAACTACACTGGATTGTCATTTCTATGATGATAGCTGCAGTCATATGACAGTCGTAGTAACTACACTGGATTGTCATTTCTATGATGATAGCTGCAGTCATATGACAGTCGTAGTAACTACACTGGATTGTCATTTCTCTGATGATAGCTGCAGTCATATGACAGTCGTAGTAACTACACTGGATTGTCATTTCTCTGACGATAGCTGCAGTCATATGACAGTCGTAGTAACTACACTGGATTGTCATTTCTCTGACGATAGCTGCAGTCATATGACAGTCGTAGTAACTACACTGGATTGTCATTTCTCTGATGATAGCTGCAGTCATATGACAGTCGTAGTAACTACACTGGATTGTCATTTCTATGATGATAGCTGCAGTCATATGACAGTCGTAGTAACTACACTGGATTGTCATTTCTCTGACGATAGCTGCAGTCATATGACAGTCGTAGTAACTACACTGGATTGTCATTTCTATGATGATAGCTGCAGTCATATGACAGTCGTAGTAACTACACTGGATTGTCATTTCTCTGACGATAGCTGCAGTCATATGACAGTCGTAGTAACTACACTGGATTGTCATTTCTCTGACGATAGCTGCAGTCATATGACAGTCGTAGTAACTACACTGGATTGTCATTTCTCTGATGATAGCTGCAGTCATATGACAGTCGTAGTAACTACACTGGATTGTCATTTCTATGATGATAGCTGCAGTCATATGACAGTCGTAGTAACTACACTGGATTGTCATTTCTATGATGATAGCTGCAGTCATATGACAGTCGTAGTAACTACACTGGATTGTCATTTCTCTGACGATAGCTGCAGTCATATGACAGTCGTAGTAACTACACTGGATTGTCATTTCTCTGATGATAGCTGCAGTCATATGACAGTCGTAGTAACTACACTGGATTGTCATTTCTCTGACGATAGCTGCAGTCATATGACAGTCGTAGTAACTACACTGGATTGTCATTTCTCTGACGATAGCTGCAGTCATATGACAGTCGTAGTAACTACACTGGATTGTCATTTCTATGATGATAGCTGCAGTCATATGACAGTCGTAGTAACTACACTGGATTGTCATTTCTCTGACGATAGCTGCAGTCATATGACAGTCGTAGTAACTACACTGGATTGTCATTTCTCTGATGATAGCTGCAGTCATATGACAGTCGTAGTAACTACACTGGATTGTCATTTCTCTGACGATAGCTGCAGTCATATGACAGTCGTAGTAACTACACTGGATTGTCATTTCTCTGACGATAGCTGCAGTCATATGACAGTCGTAGTAACTACACTGGATTGTCATTTCTATGATGATAGCTGCAGTCATATGACAGTCGTAGTAACTACACTGGATTGTCATTTCTCTGACGATAGCTGCAGTCATATGACAGTCGTAGTAACTACACTGGATTGTCATTTCTATGATGATAGCTGCAGTCATATGACAGTCGTAGTAACTACACTGGATTGTCATTTCTCTGACGATAGCTGCAGTCATATGACAGTCGTAGTAACTACACTGGATTGTCATTTCTATGATGATAGCTGCAGTCATATGACAGTCGTAGTAACTACACTGGATTGTCATTTCTCTGACGATAGCTGCAGTCATATGACAGTCGTAGTAACTACACTGGATTGTCATTTCTATGACGATAGCTGCAGTCATATGACAGTCGTAGTAACTACACTGGATTGTCATTTCTATGACGATAGCTGCAGTCATATGACAGTCCCAGTGGCTTTATCTAATTATTATTTATCTGACTGAAACAACAATCATTTAATAGTCCAATCATGTATGTATAATTTCATAAATGGATAGACTCCATAAATGGATGGATTACGCGCGTACGCGAGATGTTGTATGAGAGAGAGAGAGAGAGATATAAAGCTGAATCTCTGACAGATGCCCCGCCCCTTCTCCTGTGAAATATATGATACATTTGTTTTAATTCTTGTATCGTAATAACAAATATTTCATCATGATCATTTCTTTCATACCCTGTAAGTGGACAACATTCCTACAACTATTGCTCATCACTGGTCTCTATTCTAGACTGTCTTATAACTTAGCCAGTAGTGTTCCTGTTAGTCTGGTCATCAGAAGATATTCACTTGTCAGTGCTTATCATTAAATTACTTATCATTAAATTACTTATCATTCAGTGTCAAGATATCCATCAGTGTTATTTAGTGAGAATCATTGCCCTTAACAGTGTTATTTAGTAAAAAAAAACATTGCTTATGTCTTCAGTGTTATTTAGTGAGGCTCATTGACCTTGTCTTCAGTGTTATTTAGTGAGGCTCATTGCCCTTGTCATCAGTGTTATTTAGTGAGGCTCATTGCCCTTGTCTTCAGTGTTATTTAGTGAGGCTCATTGCCCTTGTGTGTCATCAGTGTTATTTAGGTATGACGATTGACCTTCTTGTTATATTCCTGAAGATAGTTAACTTTGCACACTGGTTCTGCACTCTACTCAGTCGCCACTGTATAGTGGTACTTCTTCAAAGTTTGTCATACTCAAATGTCAAAACAGAGAGATGGTTTACGTTCATGAACCAAGTGATAATCTTTAGAGACAGTCCCAGTCCCACTCTAACATATGTGAGCATAGTTATATTAACTGTATGATGCATCTATTACCATCAATCAGTATCCACGAGTGTTGGAGCCGATATTCTCCATCTTTGGTACGGACAAGTGGGAGTCTTTCTGTGTGTTCCTGTACATCATAAGACTGCCTACAAGACATCAAAGATTTGAAAACGGAAGAGGAAGTTTTCATATGCATGTTCTTGTACGTCCTCACACTGCCCACAAGACGTCTTAACACTGCCCGCAGGACATCCCAACACTGCCCACGGGACGTCCCAACACTGCCCACAGGCCGTTCCAACACTGTCAACGGGCCGTCCCAACACTGCCCACGGGACGTCCCAACACAGCCCACGGGACGTCCCAACACAGTCCACGGGACATCCCAACACTGTCCACAGGATGTTCTAAAAATGTCCAAATATTCAGTGTCAAGATATCCACATACCATTTTGTCATTGTTTTTGTAATTTGTAAAACTACAGTACTTTGTAATTACGTTTTTTTAAAAATGTCCACATGATATCAAAGATTCGAAGACTGAAGGAGGAGTTTTCCAATGCATGTTCTTGAACGTTCTAATACTGCCCACAAGACATCAACGATTTATAGAAGGAAGGATGAGTTTTCCTTTGCATGCCCTGGCAGTGCACACAAGACATCAGAGCATTGAATAGTGTGCTTCTACTTGTGCCAGTGTTCTCCCGTTAAGTCTTGATGTTGATTGCGAAATGACAACGCGCTTCTGTGACCACATCTATTGAAGTATCTGCTCTGCAAGAGGTTTCTGCATGATTAACTTCACTAATAGTCTAGAGTTTGGCTCATAGACTCTGGAGGTCTGGTATTTTGACATTGGACGTTCATCTTTCACCGGAGCTGTATTAGTCGTATCAGGAGACAATTGATTCAATAATTAGACCACAATAGAAGGTACAGTTGACGTGTTGCTGCAGACTTTTATTATTATTTAAATGAGACTTTTAGTAACACTTTCTTCTGGAATAAGACATTATTTCCCGATGCCAAGGATTACCTATATCCATCCAACAAAAAAGGATATCCATCTTGTGGAGTTCGGAGGGAATTGCCCAGACTAGGTAAGAAATGATGAAGAATAACCGCATACCGCAGTACGTGCTGTTCTGTGAACTTTCTAAAGGAATGAGAGTATCCAAGGTAGACCAATGCTCAGATATAAGGATATTTGCAAGGACTTAATGGATTTTTCTATCGGTCCCAGCAAATGGAGAAAGAGAAAAACTAACTGATGACCGAAATATAGGGAGGGAGGGGAAGACATTACACAAAAGTGTAGAATCTTTCAAAGAAAAACTTAGAGATGAACTTGGCAAGACAGACAAGCGCAAACTCAGAGGTCGTCACAGCTACACACTTGCTAAATGACAAACTGTAAAAACGAAAAATATATTTATACTCTGTTCCTTCTGTCATGGTATGTAGATATCTTGCAGAAAGAATGTCACACCATTGTATTAAATTTCGCTGGTGCTGAAGATGGATTGGGCATGTGATGCGCATGGAGACCAACTCTGCCACGAAAACAGCAAGCACTTCGATGGACACCATAAGGGTAAACAAAAATATGAAAGACCCAAAGTGAAAGAAATGACTCACAGCTGAAACACAATACAGAGCTGAAACACAATACAGAGGACGGTCAAGCACAGAGTAGAATGGTTTACATTTGTTGCTACTCTAAGCACAAAAAGGAGTGACATGCTGTAAAAAGAGAAAGGAAATCATATGGTAGATTGCATTTTTGTGCAAGTCTTAATCGTTTCAGTGTAGTGAACTGCCAACTAATATGTTTAAATATTCATTTTGAAACAACTTGAGCTTGTGTAACAAATACAAATGTGATATTGATTAGAGCAAACAAACATAGATGTTTGTGATATAACGTGATGTATCGGACTTGCATTGAGACTGTGACCAACAAACATAGATGTTTGTGACATAAGGTGATGTATCGGACTTGCATTGAGATCGTGACCAACAAACATAGATGTTTGTGACATAAGGTGATGTATCGGACTTGCATTGAGACTGTGACCAACATACATAGATGTTTGTGACATAAGGTGATGTATCGAACTTGCATTGAGACTGTGACCAACAAACATAGATGTTTGTGACATAAGGTGATGTATCGGACTTGCATTGAGACTGTGACCAACATACATAGATGTTTGTGACATAAGGTGATGCATAGGACTTGCATTGAGACTGTGACCAACAAACATAGATGTTTGTGATATAACGTGATGTATCGGACTTGCATTGAGGCTATGAGCAAACAAACATAGATGTTTGTGATATAACGTGATGCATAGGACTTGCATTGAGACTGTGACCAACAAACATAGATGTTTGTGACATAAGGTGATGTATCGGACTTGCATTGAGACTGTGACCAACATACATAGATGTTTGTGACATAAGGTGATGTATCGAACTTGCATTGAGACTGTGACCAACAAACATAGATGTTTGTGACATAAGGTGATGTATCGAACTGGCATTGAGACTGTGACCAACAAACATAGATGTTTGTGACATAACGTGATGTATCGGACTTGCATTGAG
Organism: Arion vulgaris; assembly: GCA_020796225.1. Classification (NCBI taxonomy): domain Eukaryota; kingdom Metazoa; phylum Mollusca; class Gastropoda; order Stylommatophora; family Arionidae; genus Arion; species Arion vulgaris. The sequence continues at coordinate 96,092,212 of CM036753.1, read as the reverse complement.
ACTGTGACCAACAAACATAGATGTTTGTGACATAAGGTGATGTATCGAACTGGCATTGAGACTGTGACCAACAAACATAGATGTTTGTGACATAAGGTGATGTATCGAACTTGCATTGAGACTGTGACCAACACACATAGATGTTTTTGACATAAGGTGATGTATCGAACTGGCATTGAGACTGTGACCAACAAACATAGATGTTTGTGACATAACGTGATGTATCGGACTTGCATTGAGACTGTGACCAACAAACATAGATGTTTGTGACATAAGGTGATGTATCGAACTGGCATTGAGACTGTGACCAACAAACATAGATGTTTGTGACATAAGGTGATGTATCGAACTTGCATTGAGACTGTGACCAACACACATAGATGTTTTTGACATAAGGTGATGTATCGAACTGGCATTGAGACTGTGACCAACAAACATAGATGTTTGTGACATAAGGTGATGTATCGGACTTGCATTGAGACTGTGACCAACATACATAGATGTTTGTGACATAAGGTGATGTATCGAACTTGCATTGAGACTGTGACCAACAAACATAGATGTTTGTGACATAAGGTGATGTATCGAACTGGCATTGAGACTGTGACCAACAAACATAGATGTTTGTGACATAACGTGATGTATCGGACTTGCATTGAGACTGTGACCAACAAACATAGATGTTTGTGACATAAGGTGATGTATCGAACTTGCATTGAGACTGTGACCAACACACATAGATGTTTTTGACATAAGGTGATGTATCGAACTGGCATTGAGACTGTGACCAACAAACATAGATGTTTGTGACATAAGGTGATGTATCGGACTTGCATTGAGACTGTGACCAACATACATAGTTGTTTGTGACATAAGGTGATGTATCGAACTTGCATTGAGACTGTGACCAACAAACATAGATGTTTGTGACATAAGGTGATGTATCGGACTTGCATTGAGACTGTGACCAACATACATAGATGTTTGTGACATAAGGTGATGTATCGAACTTGCATTGAGACTGTGACCAACAAACATAGATGTTTGTGACATAAGGTGATGTATCGAACTGGCATTGAGATTGACCAACAAACATAGATGTTTGTGACATAAGGTGATGTATCGGACTTGCATTGAGACTGGACCAAATACATAGTTGTTTGACATAAGGTGATGTATCGAACTTGCATTGAGATGGACCAACAAACATAGATGTTTGTGACATAAGGTGATGTATCGGACTTGCATTGAGACTGTGACCAACATACATAGATGTTTGTGACATAAGGTGATGTATCGAACTTGCATTGAGACTGTGACCAACAAACATAGATGTTTGTGACATAAGGTGATGTATCGAACTGGCATTGAGACTGTGACCAACAAACATAGATGTTTGTGACATAAGGTGATGTATCGAACTGGCATTGAGACTGTGACCAACAAACATAGATGTTTGTGACATAAGGTGATGTATCGAACTGGCATTGAGACTGTGACCAACAAACATAGATGTTTGTGACATAAGGTGATGTATCGAACTGGCATTGAGACTGTGACCAACAAACATAGATGTTTGTGACATAAGGTGATGTATCGAACTGGCATTGAGACTGTGACCAACAAACATAGATGTTTGTGACATAAGGTGATGTATCGAACTGGCATTGAGGCTGTGAGCATACAAACATAGACGTTAGTGATATAACGTGATGTATCGGACTTGCATTGAGACTGTGACCAATAAACATCTCGTAGACAACCATAGTATTCGCCCTAGAGATTACCGGGGCCCAAATGTGGGGTGTAAAGAATAGAACCACTGTTACCTACCACGCATGTCGAAGAGGTGACTAAGGAGATTTGGCTGAAATCGGATGCACATGTCCTAAACGTGTAGAAGTCTATGCGTTTAAGGGCTACCAAACCAATGTGCAACGTATACACGTTCTTGGCAAAGATCAAACATATCACAAAGAGTGATTAAAATTGGTCGTAAAGAACGAACACAAAGAAGAAGAAGAAGAAGACAATGCAAATAGATTAAGCCACATGTGGATCGTATTTTTCTATTCGTTATTCTATTGAGGACAGATAAGAATTAAGAATATTGTCTTGAAGTTCAATGACGTCCTGGTAAGAAAATGTGAATTTTTTTCTACTGAATTTTAAAATATGTATTTAACGATTTTGTTTTGCATTATTTGTGAGATTCAATTAGGAGATGGAAAAGAAATTACAATTCATTTTCGTTTATTTAATTTAATTTATTTATTATGAATAGGTTACTATTTTGAAATATGATTCCATTTTAGGTTTTTGTTTTTTTAGACATGTTGATCAAGCGAAGAAACATATATAATATTGTAATTTTTAAGTATACCTGATTACTATTTATTTAGTAGATGTGTGCATACAGTTATTCATTGATTTGATAGAACAACTTAAACTTGAATAACCAGATGTGCTCTGATCTATAGAACATTGATCGTTACACTTCCTTGTATAACCAGATGTGCTCTGATCTATAGAACATTGATCATTACACTTCCTTGTATAACCAGATGTGCTCTGATCTATAGAACATTGATCATTACACTTCCTTGTATAACCAGATGTGCTCTGATCTATAGAACATTGATCATTACACTTCCTTGTATAACCAGATGTGCTCTGATCTATAGAACATTGATCATTACACTCCCTTATATAAACCATGTGGGATAATCCATTTCCTAGACAGAGGAAAGATCTTAGCTACTATGCATAAACTTAATAACACTGTCATAAGTATCCCAGGATCTTGAGTATCCCCGATTTCCTTATAAGGATGGGGAACATTTATATTTGTTTATTTTATTTGTATTAATAGATTGTATTAGTGAGCGTCTGTAGCTCAAGCGGTAGTGAGCTCGATCACAAACCCAATGGTACCTGGTTCAAACCCCACGGTAGGCAAGTTTGAAAGCAAATTCGTTTCCATGGGATTTTACAAACGGTAAAATAGACCTCACCGTTCAGAAAGCAATGGCAAACTACTGAACGTATAAGTGGTGCCTAGTAAATAAACGATTAGCTTACTGTGGTTGATGGCTTACGTCCTGTAAAGGATATACCACGATTTTCATTCATTGGATAGCTACTTTTTCATTCGTCAACATCATTATTGCTCTTCGCTCTTATTCGAGTATAAGACCTCAACAGTTGTTTGTCAATGTTCCCGGTCTCTTATTAATTTCTTTATGGCTTTCAAGGATAGTCCAACCTTCTTCAGTTCCGCAAGAAAACTCCGTCTCCGTGTCTGTTTATGATGTCCCGTTTTCCTTGCGGGTTTCACTCGAGTGCTTGCCTAGTTACACTTGACTGTGTCTTTCACAGGGTATGCATGACCCATCGCCATTTTCTCATCTTAATTTTGGGTCATCATGGGTTCCTGTCTCGTTCCTGCGCACAGATCTTGTTTGTAACTCTGTCATGCCATATCAGTCTGATAACACGCTGAAGACATTGTTGACAAAGGTCTGAATCGCACTTGTATTTATATTTAACTTGGTGACTCGCAACGTTTCCGAGCCAGACAGCAACACAGATTTCAGATTTGAGCTGAATATCCTGAGCTTTGTTTTAGTGGAGATGTCGATAGATTTCTACACTATGGGAAGAAGCAAAAGCTTGTCGTGCTTTCCAAATTCTGACCACATCTGTACATTTACACATACTGTGAGTCCTTCTACGTGCTGAACTTGGACACGGAACCTACATTTTATCATCCATCTCCGATGGCACTAGACACTTAATCTCGCCAACAATCCGATCAGAAAACACTGGAAATAAACTGATCGCTTCACAAGCAACGGGAACTGAGTATATTTGAAGCATGATGCATTTTATATACTAAATTATGCTTACTTGTGACCAGAATGACACCATCTTTGTGTTTTGTACAGACGTCATTCTCAAAGTTTAAATTATTAATTTTATTTTTGTTAGTTGTGATAGTAGTGGGGCGTCTTGCCGAATGGATTAGAGCGCGGCTCCCATGCGGGGGACCTGGATTCAATCCACAGTAAGACCAGTGAGTTGTTATTTTCTGTCGGGGCATAAAGAAAAAACCTAACCTGAACAATTTTGCGTCGAATGCACTAGCCATGCGACCATTAAATTTCAGAGGCACACGTCCCCTCTGTCCTACACCGCCCAAAAAAGCGGAACTACATTCAGTAACGACAGTTTTGGTTAGTTGTGATAGAAAAGTGTCATTCTCTTTCTCTGTATGTGATATTAGACAACCTCAATTGTAATTTATATTTGATGAACTACAAGAACTTGAACCACCTGATTTTAATAGGTGTTAAACATGGACAAGTACGATAGTTCTGTCTGCAAGGTAAAGAGAGAAGCTATTGCCAACCAACATCACTTGAGTGCAGTGAGTGTGGGAACATTGAAATTATTGCTGTATTGAAGGATGGAGAACATATAAATTAGTCCATTATGTGAGAATAGAATATCGGTCGGAAGAATTGAACTGTCAATTGTAGTTCTTTTAATTAAGATACCAGATAATGCCGCCCTGCTTCTATACACACACAAAAAGTTAGTGGTGCCCTACTGAAAACTTGTAGTTGTTTCGAAAGTTTAAAAGAGGACAAAACTATACACTTATCATAGTATTTTCCCTTGGCACTTGACAGAGACTGGCATTACTTCAACCATAGACACATTTACAGAACCTAGAAAGATAACTACATACTATACAGGAAAATTATATACTTTGGTCACATTAAGCGTCACGATGGCCTGGAAAGAACAATATTAGAGGGCAGGATCCCAGGACGCAGAGGCAGACCAAGAAGAAGATGGCTACAAGAAATTAAAGAAACCATGAATATGACCATCGACGAAGTGGGTGAACTGGCAAGAGACAGAGTGAATTTCAGATGTGCTGCAAAGAGAGCAACGTCCTATAAAGGATACGCACCTTGATGATGATGATGAGAAAGATAACTTGCTCAGCTGTTTGTACAAAAAATGCGGAAATTCACTTGCAGTGTATTCCATTTCACATAGATCGGAAATAAAAATTAACTAGTAATAAAACGAATCAAATAGCAGTAGAGATGTGGGTTATGAGATATATACAAAGAATATCATGTACAGACAAAGGAAAGAATGAGACAGTTCTTCAAGAAGCAAATGTAAACCTCAAATTGATTAGGAATAGACAATCAATATATTTTGGTCATGTTTTGAGAAGATAACAAGTAGAAAATATGATGACAACTGGCAAACTTGATGGGGAAAAGGGAATGAGATAGATAAATGCATGGACGGTTTGACTACATGGCATGATCGAGACAAGAACACAGGCCTAATCAGAAACTATGATGATCGTGGGAAGTTGTGAACTATGACTGCATATTCATGTCGACATGTCACATGATGATGATAAATATAACTGACCAACCTAACATATTTTAGAAATAAATATTATTCATTAAAAGAGCAGACACACTTCACCTCAAAATGATAAAGAGTGAGCTTCCTTACCAGTTCACACCACTACACCATCAGTACATGCTCGCTATGTATACACAATCAGTACTGTGTCAACAGTGCGTTTGTTGTGTGTATTCAGAAAATTGCGGACAGAGTTTATAATGAACCGACTCCATCTGCCGTGTGCAGTGATATTGTGGGTGCAGAAAGCTGGATTTTGTCGTGACTGATGTTCCCTTCGACATGAATTGCAATTCAAGTGATGAACAGTTTCGTGTTGACATTTTATAGCGAAACCATATGCATTTATGCGGTGCGGGCTGCTTTGTGTGACGGTACACGGCTGTTTCATACTGGAATTAGTTCACACAGGAAACATTTCACAGTTGTTAGCATTTCGTGTGATTTTCGTTGGTAAAGGAACGGAGCAATTATGGGGTGACCCGTTGCAGTGAAGTTTGAACCGTACATATGAACATCATCAGTACATGTTCTGTATGTGGTTAGATTTGTTGTAGCTGAGAAAGAAGTGAACAGAAAAGCATTCAACCCTCGATGTGACCCTCGGTGTAACCCTCGATGTAACCTCGATGTAACCCCTACTCTCTTGTTTTGAGTACACTTGAAATACTCTTTATGTATCTACACCGGACATGACCCAGAATATATAATGTATTCCAGTGCTATCCAACGCTTTTATTTATTGTGGGCGCATCTCACTAATAAGAGGAACGTCTGGCCGAATGAATTAGAGTGCGGCTCCTCCCATGCGGGAGATCCATGTTCAATTCACGGTAAGGCCAAGGATTTCTTTCTGTTAAGGGCATAAATGAAAAATTCATGATTTGAACAGCTTCCCGCCAACTGCACTTGTCATCCAGCTATTAAATTCATCAAGCTCTCGTCCCACCGACCTAAAAAGCGGTACAACAGGCAGTAATGACAGTTGTTTTTTGTTTTTTTTATTTAATCTGACTAATTACTGGAGAGTCGCGGGAGCTGTGTGGCAGCTGTAGCAATAATAATAACAATAATATTATTAACAACATTAATAACAAATATTCACTAATGAAAACTTAACCCTAACTACAAATTTAATCGCCCGAGTGGTTACCGGGGCCCAAATTTGGGGTGTAAAGAATAAAACCACTGTTACCTGCCATGCATGTCGTAAGAGGCGACTAAGGAGGTTTGACTGAAATCGGATGCATGTGTCCTAAACGTGTAGAAGTCTATGCGTTTAGGGACCCACCAAACCAATGTGCAACGTATACACGTTCTTGACAAAGATCAAACATATCACAAAGAGTGATTAAAATTGGTCGTAAAGAACGAACGCAAAGAAGAAGAAGACAAATTTAATTTTATACATATAAATAATGTGCTTACAAAAAAACTGAATCATTTTGTTATTCAGAAACACATTTTTTTTTTCTTAAAATTTAGAATAGGGTTAAAACCTGAGAAATAAAATATGGCGCCCAGGATGTATCAAACGGGCGCTTTTGGTGCCCACGGGCGCCGCGCTGGACAGCGCTGATGTATACCATACTCACTGTTGTTTGGCCTTGCACAGGAGACACACAAGACCATATGTTTGTTATATTGTCTTTCCTCGAACTTTCTGGCAATCTGTGAAATTGTCTGTGTGCCTATATGCATTATATGTATAAATCTTATACGTTTATATATCATGATTATATGTATATATACACATTGTATCCTTTTGGAGGTCCATGATTTGGTATAGAATGAAGTAGGAAAACTCTCCATCGCCTGTTCATAAAATATGTATGTATATAATTGTTATAACTGTGTTGTTATATAGTCAACATTTATATATATATACATATAGTGACAATGCATTTATATGTGTTATTATTATTATTATTATTATTATTATTACTATTATTATTCTGAATTGATGTTTGTGTATGTTTATATAGAACGCTATGCATTGATGTATATGTATAGATTGTCTATTGTGTGCCTTTAACGTTTCATCAATAGAACTTACTTAGCAATATTGATATCAGTGTATGCTTACTTTACTGTCAAATGTCTTGTGTATAGGCAGGTTGAGTGTGGTTATACTGGGGATTATTCATGGGGGCTATAGTTTGTTTTAGGTTAAATCGAAGTGTGGGGTGGGGATGTGGAAACTGGAATGTAGGGTGGGGATGTGGAAACTGGAATGTAGGGTGAAGATGTGAAACTGAATGTAGGGGAGGATCTGGAAACAGGAATGTGGGGTGAGTGATGGAAACAGGAATGTGGGGTGAGGATGTGGAAACTGGAATGTGGGGTGAGGATTTGGAAACTGGAATGTGGGGTGAGGATGGGGAAACTGGAATGTGGGGTGAGGATGTGGAAACAGGAATGTGGGGTGAGGATGTGGAAACTGAAATGTGGGGTGAGGATGTGGAAACTGAAATGTGGGGTGAGGATGTGGAAACTGGAATGTGGGGTGAAGATGTGGAAACTGAAGTGTGGGGTGGGGATGTGGAAACTGGAATGTAGGGTGGGGATGTGGAAACTGGAATGTGAGGGTGAAGATGTGGAAACTGGAAAAGTGGGGTGAGGATGTGGAAACTGAATGTCGGGGGGATGTGGAAACTGGAATGTCGGTGGGGATGTGGAAACTGGAATGTCGTGTGGGGGTGTGGAAACTGGAATGTGGTGTGGCGATGTGGATACTGAATGTGGTGTGGGATGTGGATACGGAATGTGGGTTGGGGATGTGAAAACTAAAATAAGAGATGAAGATGTAGAACTTGAAATGGGGGTGGTGGAGATACAAGACAAGACCAGCAGATTGTAATGAGATTAGTATAGTTGGATGGAATGAAGTAGTTATTTGAATGTGATTTAGATGTAAATTGATAGAGAGCAAATAGATCTATCTAGAAAGAACTCAAAATCAAAGAAAACTGGCTGTTGCTACAAATAAGAATGAGAACATTGAGATATTTTGGACATATAAAGATATACGAAAAGTTGAAGAAGACTAAAATGGAAGGAGGCATACCGATAGAGAGAAAAACAGAAAGACCACGGAGAAGATGGATTCAGAATGTAACTGATGGTTTAAGTATGACGGATGCAGAGGTAGAAAATCTGGCTTATGAAAAGCGAAATTCCGAAGAACTGTTAGTGTGGCAAAGTTCTACTCAGGACAAGCTATTTCATGATGATGGAGAGTAGATTGAGGCTGATAATATGTTAGATTCAGTAATTTGAATATGGAATAAAAGCTAAACACGTAATCACAAAGTACTGTAGTTTTACAAATTACAAAAACAATGACAAAATACAGCAACGTTTCGACCAACGTTTTTGTAATTTGTAAAACTACAGTACTTTGTGATTACGTGTTTTGCCAATCAAATAGTTTTACTGCAGTCTCATCTATTTTGTGAATAAAAAAGCTAGCAGGTTGACAGATGGCAGTATCTTGATTGTTTCATAAGTAAAGCAGGATAGACTTTGCTGTTCTGCATACAAGCTGAGTCATGAACTTTATATGTCACTGTAACCAAAATGAAGACGACAGCAAAGTGTCAAAGTGTTTTATACTCACACTAAGTGAAACAAGGTGTGTACACACACATCGCTGTTTCTTCTTCATGTCAAGCAAGTTATATTGTGAAATGTTTAAGAAAACTTCACTACAGTATTGTAGACTAAGTTGTGACTAAGTGTTGTTACATGTTGTTGACCAATATTGTAGATAACTGTTGACAAGTTGCTGTAGCCCATATCTATATCTGTTGTCACTTTCCTCTCAGACCAGATTGTATACTTTTGTAAACAATGTACGGAAACTTATAAATCTGAGGTGATCAGAGCGGGTCAGATCCGATCTGAAGAAAACCGAGGGCATGCTGCGGTGATACTTAATAAATTGACGTTTTATAACAAAGACACGAATGTATGGTATCACAGAAGCAAACATAATTAATAATTAAATCATAAAACTAACAAAATGTTGACTATGTCTCATTGTTATAAACTAATAGAAATTAGTAGTCTCTCTCTCTCTCTCTCTCTCTCTCTCTTCACATATATGATATCATATATGGTTCATATTGTAATAGAAAAAACATATGCTGTTATTTATACTTTTTCATCTCAGTTCCTCGTGGAGCATAGCACCTCAGCAATTGTTCTCCACTTTCCCTGTCTCTGGCCATTTTCTTTATAATGTCCCAGGATTGTCTAGTATTCCTAATTTCCTCAAGAATACTCCGTCTCCGGTCTTTTGGGATGTCTCTTTTCCATTTTCCTTGCAGTTTAAAAAAAAAGCAACACATGCTACATCATGAATATTTGTGTAACCTTGTTGACATTTTCCTCAAGCAACTCATCTCTCACACTGTGGTCATTCTCTCATGCACCTTAGATGAGATTCACATTTGCCTCAAGCAACTCATCTCTCACACTGTGATCATTCTCTCATGCATCTTGGATGAGATTCACATTTGCCTCAAGCAATTCATCTCTCACACTGTGATCATTCTCTCATGCACCTTAGATGAGATTCACATTTGCCTCAAGCAACTCATCTCTCACACTGTGGTCATTCTCTCATGCACCTTAGATGAGATTCACATTTGCCTCAAGCAACTCATCTCTCACACTGTGGTCATTCTCTCATGCACCTTAGATGAGATTCACATTTGCCTCAAGCAACTCATCTCTCACACTGTGGTCATTCTCTCATGCACCTTAGATGAGATTCACATTTTCCTCAAGCAACTCATCTCTCACACTGTGGTCATTTTATGCACTAGTGAGTCCATTCTCAAATACTCACTGTGGTCATTCTCATGCACCTTAGATGAGATTCACATTTGCCTCAAGCAACTCATCTCTCACACTGTGGTCATTCTCTCATGCACCTTAGATGAGATTCACATTTGCCTCAAGCAATTCATCTCTCACACTGTGGTCATTCTCTCATGCACCTTAGATGAGATTCACATTTTCCTCAAGCAACTCATCTCTCACACTGTGGTCATTCTCTCATGCACCTTAGATGAGATTCACATTTTCCTCAAGCAACTCATCTCTCACACTGTGGTCATTCTCTCATGCACCTTAGATGAGATTCACATTTTCCTCAAGCAACTCATCTCTCACACTGTGGTCATTCTCTCATGCATCTTAGATGAGATTCACATTTTCCTCAAGCAACTCATCTCTCACACTGTGGTCATTCTCTCATGCACCTTAGATGAGATTCACATTTTCCTCAAGCAACTCATCTCTCACACTGTGGTCATTCTCTCATGCACCTTAGATGAGATTCACATTTGCCTCAAGCAACTCATCTCTCACACTGTGGTCATTCTCTCATGCACCTTAGATGAGATTCACATTTTCCTCAAGCAACTCATCTCTCACACTGTGGTCATTCTCTCATGCACCTTAGATGAGATTCACATTTTCCTCAAGCAATTCATCTCTCACACTGTGGTCATTCTCTCATGCACCTTAGATGAGATTCACATTTTCCTCAAGCAATTCATCTCTCACACTGTGGTCATTCTCTCATGCACCTTAGATGAGATTCACATTTTCCTCAAGCAATTCATCTCTCACACTGTGGTCATTCTCTCATGCATCTTAGATGAGATTCACATTTTCCTCAAGCAATTCATCTCTCACACTGTGGTCATTCTCTCATGCACCTTAGATGAGATTCACATTTTCCTCAAGCAATTCATCTCTCACACTGTGGTCATTCTCTCATGCACCTTAGATGAGATTCACATTTTCCTCAAGCAATTCATCTCTCACACTGTGTCATTCTTCATGCACCTTAGATGAGATTCACATTTCCTCAAGCAACTCATCTCTCACACTGTGTCATTCTCTCATGCACCTTAGATGAGATTCACATTTTCCTCAAGCAATTCATCTCTCACACTGTGGTCATTCTCTCATGCACTTGATGAGATTCACATTTCCTCAAGCAATTCATCTCTCACACTGTGGTCATTCTCTCATGCATCTTAGATGAGTTCACATTTCCTCAAGCAATCATCTCTACACTGTGGTCATTCTCTTGCATCTTAGATGAGATTCACATTTCCTCAAGCAATTCATTCTCACACTGTGGTCTTCTCCATGCACTTGATGAGATTCATTTTCCTCAAGCAATCATCTCTCACTGTGGTCATTCTCTCATGCACTTGATGAGATTCACATTTTCTCAAAACTCATCTCTCACATGTGTCATTCTCTAGCATCTTTGAGATTACATTTTCTCAAGCAATCATCTCTCCACTGTGGTCATTCTCTTGGTACTATTTTTAGCATCTTAGATTAGATTCATCCTTGAATGAATGCATTTCTTCTTCATTTTACCCAACAGAAAACGAGAATTTGTTCTGAAATCTATTTCTCAGAAATCTACTTCGTTTTTCTTTGCGTTTGGTTTCATCTGCTTCGTTTAAACTACAAGATTACAAAAATATGACAGCCTCTATGAAGCTGTACATTAGTTGAAGTTTCTTGATGATTGACCTAAGCTTGCTCTGTTTGTGGGGCCATGTTTTGTTTCGTGGGTGTATGTATGATGAACAAGACTGCAGGATGTGTTTCAGTCGCTCAGATAGATAAGTCGCCTCCATGAATTCAATCGTCAGCAGAGGGTTCTCGCGGTGCCGAACAATTTCTCACTCAGTTTAGTCTTGCAAGACCAGGTTTGAGACATAGTAATTCAAAAAGGAACATGTTTGTAAAAAATATTGTCGTCAGTCTATTGTCATTTTAGCATGTTCACTGATAATTTTGAGCAGCTTTTACGATCCTAAATTGTATGGTTTACTTGGTTTTTATCTAACTTAATGATGCGTCTTGTGATCAACTGATACATTTTCTATTGTTTCATGTAATATATTTTCATTTTATTGAATGTATATATAGTCGTTACTTTGGTACTATATTGTATGTAAATGTTACGTTTGACTTGATATTGACTAGAGTTTGGTGATATTTTGTAAAAATTGTTCAGTGAGTTGATGTAGTGTTTTTGTAAGTGATACAACTAGTGATAATAATTATTTCCTTTTTATTTGCAACAGTACAAGTTGTGTTAATTATTCATTGCAAGTTATAACCCTGAACTTAACATATTCACATTAAGTTTTGTGTGTGTTTGCCTACGTGTATGCGTTATTAAGTTGAAGTTAACCACTGTCAAAGTCAGATTAGCGGAGAATTGTATTTGGTGTGAAGGTATTGATACAGATTATGGGGGACTGCCTAGAGTAGTTGATAGTAGCTCGGCCTGCTAGCTGTCGACGCCTCATAGCTCGGGTTCGAACCTACTGCCCGGCATTTGTTCGAGTCCCCTGGTCTTACTCAGGACGATAACATGAGTACCTCTGAAGTCGGAGAAAATCTGCCTGTATGGCGAGGGAATACTAATTACGAGTACATTGAGCACACGGCTGCCAGTGTAAGTAATTTACAATGTGCACGCTGCTGCCATTGTAAGAAATTGGGAAAAAACGGATTTTCACGCAAAAATCAGTTTCAGAGATGAAACTTCGTCTGAGTTGAAAGCGGACGAAAGAAAAAAAAAGATACAGATTATAATAACGGTTTTTTACAGCCCATAAACTAAGTGAGTTTAAAACCGAAGGATTGACTACATTGCCCCGAATTTTACCCTATATGGATCGGTCACTCTCCGCAACAATAGCACGCCATCTGCCGAGAGTATTGCACGAACTCCGTAGCCCCGGCAGCAATCTTGGGGGTCTGGAAAAAAATGCACTCGTGAACAGAACGTCGCGATCCGTAGTCAAACCCTCGGAACGCAAGACAAGGGTTTAACCACTTATCCACAGATACCTAGTCCATAAAACTGCCGGCTTCCATGGAGAATCAGTGTGACATCATAGACAACTCAAAGCCCTCTAAGTGTAAAACTGCCGGCTTCCATGGAGAATCAGTGTGACATCATAGACAACTCAAAGCCCTCTAAGTGTAAAACTGCTGGCTTCAGGAGAATCAGTGTGACATCATAGACAACTCAAAGCCCTCTAAGTGTAAAACTGCCGGCTTCCATGGAGAATCAGTGTGACATCATAGACAACTCAAAGCCCTCTAAGTGTAAAACTGCTGGCTTCCAGGGAGAATCAGTGTGACATCATAGAAAACTCAAAGCCCTCTAAGTGTAAAACTGCCGGCTTCCATGGAGAATCAGTGTGACATCATAGACAACTCAAAGCCCTCTAAATGTAAAACTGCTGGCTTCCAGGGAGAATCAGTGTGACATCATAGACAACTCAAAGCCCTCTAAATGTAAAACTGCTGGCTTCCAGGGAGAATCAGTGTGACATCATAGACAACTCAAAGCCCTCTAAGTGTAAAACTGCTGGCTTCCAGGGAGAATCAGTGTGACATCATAGACAACTCAAAGCCCTCTAAGTGTAAAACTGCTGGCTTCCAGGGAGAATCAGTGTGACATCATAGACAACTCAAAGCCCTCTAAGTGTAAAACTGCTGGCTTCCAGGGAGAATCAGTGTGACATCATAGACAACTCAAAGCCCTCTAAGTGTAAAACTGCTGGCTTCCAGGGAGAATCAGTGTGACATCATAGACAACTCAAAGCCCTCTAAGTGTAAAACTGCTGGCTTCAGGAGAATCAGTGTGACATCATAGACAACTCAAAGCCCTCTAAGTGTAAAACTGCTGGCTTCCAGGGAGAATCAGTGTGACATCATAGACAACTCATAGACCTCTAAGTGTAAAACTATATTTCCATGAGAGAAGCCTGAGACAGATCGATGTAAAAGAAATGAAAATGTTTATGTTAGAACCAACATCGCCCATGTCTTACTGGAGCTCGCAAGGGGAGCAAAGAATAGTAACACTGCAACCCACAAGGCATGTCGTAAGAGGCGACAGAGGTAGGCCTAGGGAAGCGACCCTAGTAAATAAAAAGCATCACATAAATCGGATGTGCTGGCCTACTTGTAGGCGCATAACTGGCACCACGTACAATCACTCTTATGCTCAGATCACATACAAATCACAAAGAGTGATTAATAAGTAGTCGAAGAAGAAGAAGATGGAACGTAAGAAGAAGAAGAAGAAGAGCCAACATATACAAACGATCTGATAATTGCTGTATTATTTTCTACAGTTTTCCATGTTTAAATTGTTTTGATAAACCTCATGTTAGTCATCAGCTTTGACAATATTATCTTGTGATTTAGTAAACAAACTGCTACTGATATTGTCTGTTGAAATAGTGCTGTGGATTATTTATAAGTGCATTGAAATACTGCCATTAATGTATGTTATAGACATATTTGTTTTACAATAATTGTATAATGTTTTACAGTTGCACACATGGCTACTCTCTCTCTCTCTCGCGATTACCGCCCAGACCGATGTACCAGATCTCCCCATAATTTATATTCATGTGGAAATCTGATTCATGCAGCCTTAGCATTTGTGTGTTTTACGTCACATCTTCAGCACCATTTGGAGCTCGAGTGCTTATCCTTCGGCGATGTGTCCGGTTTTAGCCAGCGTTTACTCGGTTCGCTCTCCGTTCTATAGCCATCTAGTGTTTGTTTACGGTGTGGGGTGGCTAGCCCGCGACCAACCTCCGTAATCGCCTCGTACGACATGCGTGGCAGGTAATAGTGGTTCTATTATTTACACCCCAATTTGGGTCCCGGTAACCACTCGGGCGTCACACGGTTACAATCGATGACTGCTATAGACACTGGCAGTGAATGATAAATCCATGATTAATTTGTTTGTTTGTGTTATTGGAGGTTAAAGCCTCTTTACTTCTTCTTCTTTGCGTTCGTTTTTACGACCAATTTTAATCACTCTTTGTGATATGTTTGATCATTGTCAAAAACGTGTATACGTTGCACATTGGTTTGGTAGGCCCTTAAACGCATAGACTTCTGCACGTTTAGGACATGTGCATCCGATTTCAGCCAAACCTCCTTAGTCGCCTCTTACGACATGCGTGGCAGGTAACAGTGGTTCTATTCTTTACACCCCAAATTTGGGCCCGGTTATCACTCGGGCGAAAGCCTCTTTAAAAGGCGAAGATTGAGGTGGATTGGACATTTATGTCGTGTGCCAGTAGGGGCATTGGCTAGGACAGCTCTCAGATGGACAGTGGATGGGGAAAGAATGCCTGGTCGTCTAAATGAAACATGGAGAAGAACTGTGGAAGAGTTGAAGGAGTGTGGTCTGACGTGGGAGATGGTTGGTAGAAAGGCAACAATGGAAGTCTCTTGTGGAAGCCTTATGTGTCAATCGTGTCACGAAGAGAATATAGATAGAAATCCCCTTTAATCCGAGGCACGTCACTTTCAACGTAAGGGCAAGCCTGTTATTGGTTATATCAGAGCGTGTATGCCACCAAACATGAAAAATAAGAATTAACTCCTTTCAGAGAATCGACGATTATGTATTGCCGTTATTAATAGTATGAATAGTTTTACTTATGTGTGTAACTTACTATGTGCAAATGATTGCGTCGAGCAAACGGACTTTGTCAAGACCATGTTTTTACCATATAAGAAAGCACACAGTAAAGCTATTACAAGTTGAAGGACATAATATTGATAAGCTCATAATATTAAATTAATGTAGATCAAACGATCTCTTTTATTATTTACGTATCTTATGGAGCATAGGACTGCAACTTATCACGAACATTTCTATTAGTTTTTTTTCTTTTCTTCAAATCAGTGGAACATAGTGCTGACATTTTTCCTAGCACAATGTTACTTTTTCATAGCAATTCCTTTACCAAAACCATTTTTATAGATTCGATAGTTTGCTCTAATCTACACCCCCCCGCCCGAGATGACATGGTGAAAATATCGTCAAATAGGATACATGTTTTTTACAGATGAGTTATTGATATGATTTTTGTAAAACAAAAAACCCATCCTCATAGTGCAACATCTACTGAGTTATACTATAGCATGATGTGAGATCGAATAACCATCAGAAATGACCCATGGTAAGATCAGGTATACTAGTCTAACGAAAAATACAACTTAAGATGTAGGTAATTATGTAAAATTAAAAGACAGAGCTATATTTGGTTTATTTCTCTCCTTTCCTCGTGGTGCATAGGGTCTCAACAGTTGTTTGCCACTTTTCCCGGTCTCTGGCTGTTTTCTTTATGGTCTCCCATGATAGTCGAGCACCCTTCAGTTCCTCTAGAAGACTTCGTCTTTAGGTCTGTCTAGGACTTCCTCTTTTCAATTTTTCTTGCTGGTTCCAGTCAAGTGTTTGTCTAGTGACACTCAACTGTGTCTTCTGTAGGGTATGCAGAGCAATATTTATTAAATAAATATTATAAACAAAGACAATAGATAAACAAGATAGTAATACGACATTGTAAATATATGTTCTCATCAATTTGTTGATAGACAGCAACTGCATGTAAATATTGACAATGTCAAGACTTGATTATATTTTACTCTTATATCTCCTTAATCTGCGCGTTATTTGTCAATATAATTATTGTGTATTTTGTTCGTTTCGATTAATGTGTGATGGTGTACGTGGTCAGCTCCCACATCTTTCCAATTGTACTGTTTCTAAACATTTATTTGGTCGAGAATAAATACATGTTAGTGAACGTGAAAAACTAGGCATGAAGAAACAATTATTAAGAGAAATACAATTCAGACAAGTAATGTATTTTGGTCACATAAAAAGACATGGACTAGAGGGGAAAGTTGAGGGGAAGAGCAAGAGGAAGACCGAGAGATAAGTGGGAGGGAAACTTTAAGAAATGGACAGGTTACAATCTGACAGAGGGCAACACCAAGGCGAAAGACAGAGGATGCTGGAGATTCATTGCAGCCAACCTTCGATGTGGAGACGGCACCTGATGATGATGAGTGAACGTGAAATTTATCTATATCTGCACATATGTGAAACTATTGACATTGATTCATGTGATCACGTATAACTGTTAGTTCGTAACAGATACAACGTGATAGTAGATATAGTGAACTTGGTCGGATATTTTATGAATTTTATTTTGTAAAATGGTCATTAAATTATAAATGAACAGATTATAACATGTTTAATATATCGTTGGAAGAACTAATAAGGAAAATTTCCAGCAGATACCGCAACAAGAAACATAGTTATACATGTGACAACGATGTGGTAAGAGATAATCAACAAGAAATTAGGAAAACATTCAAACATTTAATGGAATCAGTGCCAAACCCAGTGCCGGATTACGCCAGCGCGGGGCCTGTAGCAAATTTTAGCGCGGGGCCCTAGGTTTTGTATGATAAAAAGTAATAAAACACAGCTTTTACAAACATACTTGTTTCGATTTAAAGTGAGCAAATTTAGAGATAATACTAGACAAATCAATTTCTATAAGTAAATTACATTCAATGTTCAGATGAGGTTATTTAAACGATCTTGTCCCATCATGTTCCTTAACTCACTTTTTATACGTTTTAATGTTGAAAAAGAACGTTCTCCGCTGCAGTTAGTAATCATTAAAAAACAAGTAAATTTGTAAGACTATTTCTACATTTGGGAAACACGACTCTAATTAATTTTCCATTAGAAGTTTATAAAATTGCACTTCAACGAACTGCACAAGTTCGTCGCCTAGGCTTTCTTCCAAATCCTCTTGATAAGAGCTGACAATATTTGGAGTTCATCTGCCTTCATCTACTAGACAGTGATATGCGACTTCTGTATTTTCTGCTTCATTTCTTTGAATTCAGCACCATCACACAAGACACTAACGAATTCAGACAGCTTGCGTGTTTTTGATATAACATCGTGGTTATTTTTGTCCTTTTCATCTCTTTCACATAGGCGCGGGGCCCCAGAAGCGCGGGGCCCGTAGCATTTGCTACTTCTGCTACTAGGCTAATCCGGCGCTGGCCAAACCTGAACATTAACATCAAACGTCAAAAGAAAACTATTCACGACAGAGATGAAGTGTCTACTTCGAGTGCTGGGAGTGGTCAAGAAAGACCGGTTTAAGGCGAAGATGTCAAGAAAAAAAAGAGGTTACATCATCAGTACTGAACTTCCCCGCGAAACAACAAATTAAATGTTTCGGTCACATAAGCAGAGCACCCGAAGACAGTTCACATAAAAAGGCAATGCTGTTGAGATACAGTGGATATAAGGCAAATGGTGGCACACGCATAAAGGTACCACCGAAATAAATAACAGAATAAGTGAAAGACAAAATGTATACAAGAGCTCGTCCTAACAAATTCTTCATATCTTGACGCAGTGACAGAACCCATCATTTTGTTGTTGTTGAAGTTGAGGAGGAGGGGGGTTAAATATCAATGTAAACAAGGCAGACTATATGATAACAACAAAGGAGAACATGAAAAGGAAACTGGATACATACAAGTAAAACACATAGCAATTAACAAAAACAGAAACAGAAAAGTACTTAGGCACAAAATTTAATAGCTCCAACATATTTTTTTTTAAAGACAAAGTCTAGAATACAATCAGGAAATAAGGAATACAACCATTGCTAAAATCCAAATATTTGTTCCGTGACATCAAGCTTACAGTATATATATAACTGTAATAAGATGAACTGTTATATATGGATCTGAAACCTGGAGAATAACACAATAATGTTAAACATTAGTACAGATCTTTGAAAGCAGTCTTAAGATGAAACTTTTAGCCCGACAGTGATGAAAATAGTGGAGAATGAGCAACAGTAAGAATAGTTATAATTTGTTTAAAATGCTATAATTACTACCAGCATGAAGGTTAATCAAATACTACAGGGTGTTCAAGATAAAAGTAGCCCGATTGACAAATGAAAACTAGCCAATCGGGCTACTTTAATCTTGAACACCCTGTATAATTACTACCAGCATGAAGGTTAATCAAATACTATAATTACTACCAGCATGAAGGTTAATAAAGTAAAGTAAAGGAACCCTTTCATACCTCGTGGTATAGGTCAATACAGTGTTAGCCTGTATTTTTCATTGACCGTCGGCACACGATGGGTGATGGTCAGCATCACGCCGCCGCCTTTACTTTCCCAGAGCATGTCTGGTACCCAGTTGAGGCTGGGTCGACCTGAGACCGTCGCGGTCGGGAAAATTCCACGCACATTGCGGAGCTGAACCCAGACCACCAGCCTTGCGAAGCGAGTTCACTAACAACTACACTACAGCGGCTCTCAATGAAGGTTAATCAAATACTATAATTACTACCAGCATGAAGGTTAATCAAATACGATGGCAAGGGTCTCCCGAGTGGTTACCGGGCCCAAATTTGGGGTGTAAAGAATAGAACCACTGTTACCTACCAAGCATGTCGTAAGAGGCGACTAAGGAGGTTTGGCTGAAATCGGATGCACGTGTCCTAATCGTGTAGAAGTCTATGAGTTTAGGGGCCTACCAAACCAATGTGCAACGTATACACGTTCTTGGCAAAGATCAAACATATCACAAATAGTGATTAAAATTGGTCGTAAAGAACGAACGGAAAGAAGAAGAAGATGGCTAGGGAATATTGAAAGAATGACAGAGAACAGATAGCCTAAAATTACATATACAAAAAAAGATGAAAGGGAAGAGATCACGAGACAGAACAAGAAAACGAGTGAGAGATAACATTGATAGGAATACTAGACGTCAACATTGAGGAAAAGGTTTTAAAAAATATGTTTTTGTGTGTTTGCGTTTATTCTTATCAACCATGTTTTGTAATATGTTTGGTTAGCACTAAGAACTTGAGTACGTTGTACCCCTGTTAGACCCCTGCAGCATGTACATCCACATTGTAGTCAAAATGTATGCATGTTATCGAATATCCAAGCTAGACACATGAGTGCAGACGGGTAACTGTAAGATGATATTATTCATGTAGAAAATAAGTTCTCGAAAAGTTTCTTATCCTCAAGTCTGTACACATCAACTTTACAATAACCTCCTCTCCCACTTGCCCGTCTTTCGATCCAGCATTAAGGTCCACATCAAATGTTTATTAGAAATATGTTGACCTTGTTCAGTGTTATTCAACACTATTGAAACTGCCATGAACTGGATGTGAATATTATTAACGGCGTCGATGTAGCTGGTAAAGTTACCAAGTTAACTTAGGCTGCTAAGTCCTACAAATAAATGAATATTTTCTTCTTGGAATGTTAATCTTTCACAGTCTCAGTTTATTCAGCAATGCATTACTGTGTCCAGCTGTACTTGTGTCTGCAAATTGATATTAAGATTTATTCAGGAGAAAATATTACCAAATAATTGCCAAAGAAAGTCTTCAAATAAAACTTAAATTATTTAGAAGCAGTGTCCTGTGGGAAAACCCGGTGCAATAAAGTCATGAAACCACCGCCTTTAAATCATGATGCATACTGGACTATTTGTACTTCCAGTATAGTCGGACGAATGTATCAAGTATATTTCTCGCTGTATCGACCAAACACCTACGCCGTTGCATCGTATGTGTAGATTTTATTCAGTTTCGCAGTTTTCTTGCCTTTACTTGGACAATACCTGTCCGTTTTTTCCTGAGAATTCGTCATTGTCATCTAGTTGACACATGTCTAACATGATAAGAGTGTCGTCGGAGCTGCAGGCTATCCGTCCTCTATTCATATCTTCCTAGAGAGAGAAGATGTGAGATGTGTTACCGTATGGAACAAATAGCCTTGATATGAATGATGGCAAATATTGTATTACTATTTGTTATAAAGCGTTCGTGGCGTCTGTGGCCTAGGGGTTAGTGACTCGGTCTATTAACCCCGACGTTCTGAGTTCAAATGACGCTGCGGACAGTTTGCTTGCAAATTGTTTCCGTTGATTTTAACAAAGGACGATGGCGCCACCCGTTCAGAAAGCAATGGCAAACTACTGAACGTATAAGTGGTGCCTAGAAAATCAACGACTTGTTTACTGTGGTTGATGGCTACGTCCTTTGGGATATGCCACGATTTTCATATAAAGCGTTCACCCGTTGACTCGGACATAAGACAGTTGTGGATTCAATCTCACATTCGACATTCCACGCGGGAGGAAAGAAATTGGCCATCCTACCTCCAGCACAGTATGGTCTAGATATATATAGTGACAGGCACTGCATTCCCTAAGATATGAAAAGACTACGGGACATTTTAAAAATTAGGTCGACGGATGCGCTTGCCATACACAAGTAGGGGCCTATTTATCGAGGCGCAACGTTTAGTAGTTCTTGACAAAGACCAAACATGTCAGAAAGACCAAACATGTCACAAAGACAACAGTCAAAGACCAAACACGTCACAAAGACCAAACATGTACAGAGGATTGACTGAAACAGAACAAACACAACAAACAACATTTAAACTTATTATTTATTATAGACTTATATAACTATAATGAAGACTTATAAACTTATACAGACTTACAATGAAGTCGCATATGACAAGTAATGCAGAGAGCACACTAGAATCTAAAATGATAAAAATAACAGAGCAGTTGGCGTATTAAGGTAGCAATTTTTATTACACTTGAAATATGTTAAAAGAAATTAAGATACAAATGGCCAAAGCAGCAGCAGTTTTTAAAAGTCTAAATAAAATATGAAACTTCAAGTTATATAGTTTTAAAACTACAATATAAATTTTCAATTCAAATGTTGTATCAATCCTAACATATGCCAGCCGAGAGTTGAAAAATGACTAAAGATATAGAAAGTAAGTTGAATGCATTTGTTTCTTCTTTGAATGCTCCATATCGACCACTTGTTAACCACTCTCTGTGTCATCTGTACGTGATCTCAGCATAAAAGCGATTGTACGTTGTGCCAGTTATGCGCCTACAAGTAGGCCAGCATATCCAATTTCTGCCACTATTTTATTTACTAGGGTAGCTTTCCTAGGCCCCAACCGCAGTCGCCTCTTACGACATGCCTTGTAGGTCGCAGCGGTACTATTCTTTGCTTTTCTTGCGGGCCCCGACACCACGTGGACGGATTGAATTTGAAAATAGATGTCTGAAAAATAATGAGGGACGAATTCAGAAGAAATGATGAAATGAGAGAAATGTCTGATCAACCACTAGTAACAACTGTCTTAAGAAAGATAAGATGGAGATATGTTGAGTATACTCTGAGAAGAAATGATTAAAGAATAACAAAGCAGGCATTCAAGAAGGAGGCTTAGATTTCACAAATGAAAGAACTCTATAGTGAAACACTAACACGAACTTTACAGAGAGATTCCAGAAATGTCGAACTCAATTACATAGAAGAGATTGAACAAGTTGTCCAGGGTAAAGCGGTTTAGAGAAATTAATTGCAGGTTCTCTGTAACGTATAACAACGGTACGATAGACTTCAGTTTGTAGATATATATTGTTGCTCGATATGTGCACGAGAGAGAGAGAGAGAGGGAGTGAACAAATGTAAGTTTATGAGTACATGTAATAGCATGCACATATGTTGCTATTACTATATACCACTACTGTGTTTGTGAAAATGTGCTTCCTTATTTCTTATGTGATATTTTAAAAACAATTTATCATGTATGTTACCATTTTGTCAATACACAATATGTTGTTAAACGTATAAATAAAACGCATGTAGTTATAGTATACCATAACGTGTACGATATGTTATTGAATATGTGATGTTACAAATACTTGACTAGAAAATATTGTTGATGTTTCGTATGTACCAGCTACAGACGGCGCACGTACTACGCATGTACACATTAAAACAACACATCGTTCTTCACACGCTTGCAACCGTGACTTTATAAAGTACACTGTTTTATCGGTGTGTGTAAACAACATTGGCTGTGGCGTGACACGATGCTTTCAGCTTCTAGCTAATGCTCTGACACACAAAGGCTAGTTCTGTTGCTCTAATTTGTTGTATTTTCCATGGAAGGAGATCCACGGATAAGAATTGTGTGTCAGTGGATCCTTATCTTGCACATTAAAAAATTAAAGTGTTTTGTTGCTTTTCAGTCGGAATTTGCGTTTTGATATTAATGTCTCCAATATTTCTGTTTGTGTTTTATATATTTGTAGTCTATCATAAAATATATGCTTTGTAATCTCTATGAGTATATGTTGCATGTATTACATTCTTATGCTTCTTAGTACTTTCTCTTCCCATGCTTTATAATCTATATGGGTATATGTTGCATGTATTCAAGTTATATATTTACTAGATGTTTCATTGTTTCTTTCTATTTCTAGTTTTTATGTGTGTTTTTTGTGTTACATTTATTTCTGTTATTTTTATTCAGATTTTCCTTAGATACGTTGGTATTTGGTCGTCCATTTGTGTTTCATTTTAATTTGTCACTCCTGTTTGTTCGTTGCTTGATAAAGGCCTTGTTGTTAAAGTTGCTGTTTATCGTCACTGTTTATGTATTTTGTAAAACTATAGTACTTTGTTTGTATGTGTTTACTATAAAATATGTTGTGTTTTTATTACTGTTGGCTTGAGTGTCTATTTTTCTTATTTGACTGTTTTATGACTTTATTGTGTTTCCCCCACTAAAATAGTCCATAATGATCTAAGTGTTGATTGATTCTACATAAAATGGATCACGTTTGTTCTCACATCAAATAGCTTGTCCTGAGCAGAACTTTACCACCACCTTAACGGTCTTTCGCAATTTCTCTAGTTCTGTTTCTTCTAGCAACTATGTATATATAGATAGATTGATTGGACAATTGTCATTGCACTTCGGTGAATAACAATGTGTGCTCACGACTTTTTCTTATACACGAAAATGTCAGCGGTATTATATAAATATATATAGTTTAAATACAGTACTGCCATCATTATACTCCAAGATGACATCACAATAAAAAAAATGCAATTGCCACCGGATTGTAGAGCTGAACAACAGTCGATGCCACAAAAATACTACAAGAAAGAAACATACACAATAACAAACTTGACTTCAGATGCAACTGCATGTCAGTCCTGCAGGTCACACAAAAGAAACCACAGGGTAACAGGAAGAGAGAAATGACATTGCAACTAAACAAACTCTCAGAACACAAACAAATTATTCTCCAGTTGATACCAGCTACAGCTAACTCTAGATAACTAGGCCAGACAACTGAATGGGGAATCCCTGACCTAGATCAGAGAAGGGGCTGGAAAATATAGATGTTTGACAGAATTCTGCAAGCGTTTTTGCAATTTTACTCAATTCTGTGAGTCTATGGTTATTTATTGGTGAAAATATTCATAATATTGATATTCCTTATTGTTAAACTTAACTTGTTGGATAATATAACTTCGATGTAGTATTTTGTGTTGATTTTAAAATGAATTCATCTATATACAACAATACTGGAATGCGAGGTCAAGTGGTGTAGTTGTGGTCTGATTTCCCATAATTCTTACTTGAGTCCGAAGGCCCATAAGTTTATAGTTGGCTCTGTACCAGCTCACTGTGGCGTACCAGGAAAAGCGAGAACAGACAAGTTGGCTAAGGAGGGAACAAAATTGATATAGCACAAAAAGCCAGTGTTACTACCCGAAATCAAGACACACATCGAAGGAAAATGCACAGAGTTATGGAGGCAACAAACCCACATCAAATGCCCAAACGATTCCATCAGTAGACTAGACAGAAATGAGCACACAACAACCTTTCACCTCATAACATGACACTACAGGCTCAACAATCACATGCACAGAACAAGGCCTGCTCAGACTGTACATAACAGACTGAAACACAGACTCTAGAGCACATTCTGCAGTCATGTCCATCATAAATACACCAACGAAACAAAACATGGCATCATGAACGAAGCTTACAGAGCAAGTTATGAGGAACTCACGAGGAACACCAACTTCTTCTTCTTCTGCGTTCTCACTAGTTGAGATTTCGGATTCTCTAATAAATGCAGCCGTCTGTCTCAGATTATCAGCTACACCATACAGTTTGTGTTGGACGCTAGTGTAAGTGGGCCACCTCTTTCTTCTCAAGTCTGCGTACTGGGAGCAGTTCTGTTGGATATAATTCCTATGATTTCTGCTTCCCAGTTTGTGCTGACCTCTTTCAGCAGTAAGTTTTGGCCACTTCGTGATGGTAGGTCTGACATGAACTCCAACCACATGCCGCTTCATAAAGGCAACCCTTCTCATGGTTTAGACTAGTTATGAAACCAAACGCAAAGAAGAAGAATACAGCCGAGTGGTTACCGGGCCAAAATTTGTGGTGTAAAGAATAGAACCACTGTTACCTGCCATGCATGTCGTAAAGGCGACTAATGAGGTTTGGATGGAATCGGATGCATGTGTCCTAAACGTGTAGAAGTCTATGCGTTTAGGGGCCTACAAACCAATGTGCAACGTATACACGTTCTTGGCAAAGATCAAAAATAGCACACAGTGATCAAAATTGGTCGTAAAGAACGAACGCAAAGAAGAAGAAGAATACAGTACTAAGTTTCTACAGACCATTATCATCAAGGTCGCATAATTAATCCACCATACCCAGAATCTGGACCACTACAAATCTGTATTGTATAGCTGCCAAGTTGACCGATCTCATTTAGGAGGGGTGTTTGTCCGCGCACTGTGTTTCATCTAAAACTGTAGAAATTCTATAAATAGGACCAGTGAACTATCCAATTCGAACCCAATCTTGGACTCTCCGAAATGAGTTTATTCTGATTGTTCCTGTTTGTTTGCCTACACGCTGTGATGAAACCAGAAAATGCTCGTCCTTATACTGAAAGATTGGGCATTGGCTTCAAGCGACTGTAATTCCCTACAGAACAAGCAATCAATCAATTTGAGGTTACGTGATGTTTCATAACTAATATATCAGTTATCAGTTATATGATGACTATCATCATAGCACTCCGGACATGTCCTAAATATATATCACTAAATATATATCACTAAATATATTTACTGCATGAACCACTTGGAGTTCAAAGTGACGTTAGACATGGGTCATTACTTTCTGTTGATACTAACTTTAAATTGTTACATACTATATAAATTGGATATGATACAACTAAACTCGTAGATATGATATAACAATACTTGTTGATATGATATAACAATACTTGTTGATATGATACAACTATGCTAGTTGACAGAAGATATGATACAACTATGCTAGTTGACAGTAGATATGATACAACTATGCTAGTTGACAGTAGATATGATACAACTATGCTAGTTGACAGAAGATATGATACAACTATGCTAGTTGACAGAAGATATGATACAACTATGCTAGTTGACAGTTGACAATAATACAACTATGCTAGTTGAGGGGTGTAGTTGTTGCTTACGGACGTGTTGACTGTATTCAGTTTCCCATAACAGTCGATCATCCATTCGCTAAACTGAAGACAATGTCACAATCTTCTTTTCATTGCGCTCGTTCTTATCAACCAAGTTAACCACGTTCTGTGATATGCCGGCAACGTCAGTAGGTCGTGTCCACGTTTTTGAGCTCCGATGTAGGATAGGCACACCGACATTCTGTCTAAATTTAGGTTTGGTTTTGTCTGACCAGATAGCCCCAGGCATCTTGTTTTTTCTTGTACCGAATATCATTCACTCTTTATTCATCTCTTCTCAACCACTCACTGCAGCTTGTAAATTATCTGAGCCGGAAAGCATGTGCATGACTTGCCACTTTTTCTGATACGGCGAGATAATTTTGAAAGAAACATTTTCAACCGTTTTGGAACATGTGCCATATTTGTCTTCCCTGAGAGAGAATTAAAGTTTTCACTTGTTCATCCCTCTTATGTCATCGGAAACAGAATAGTCTATTGGTTGCTATGTACTGGTGGTATTAAGTAGCAGGAGCATCAGTTTTCATTTCTGGTGATTCCATACTATGATGGTATTTGGGGGGGCATTAAAAACCTTTACATTCACTATCTTTTATAAAATTACATTTGAACATTTCCCGAATTTCGGTTTTCCCTTCCCTTTTGTGTGGTGGTCTTATTTGTCTTCTATCTGGAAGGATGAGGTTTTTTTAACTCTCACTATGTCCAATCTTAATAAGTCCTCTTTGTTATCTAATCACACATGTGTAATAGGTCATTAGTAAATGTGTCAGTGTCAAACACATAACACGTTTTAGATTACATACTTCCTTATACTTTTCTGTTTATAGAACACAAGGACATAGTGTTACTGTACTACACTTTGTGGATATAATAAATACGATATATTGTTGTTTCAGCACCTGGGAGTACACGATTTTAATCGTATCTGTCTAACGGTCGGGAGACATATCTAATTTTTTTCTGAAATCTTACTTGACTTGACTTGACTTTTCCGATCCAGCAGTCATCTGAGCATATGAAATCTTGGCTTGAAATCTTACATAGAATACCTAAAAACCCTGCCAGTGTTATCAATACTGGAAAGTGTTTCTTCTTATTGCAATCCCTATTTTGATTATTATACCGTCAAGTGTGTTCTTGTCATATAGTCAACTGTTGTCTGGAGCTCATCTCAGATACCGTGTAGTTTTGAATGTAGTGTCGCTCGGTAGATCGATCAGCAGCATAAGTGTTATCAAACAGTATAATCATCATATATAAGCGTTAGATGCGTGATACTATGGTTTCTGATGCGCTTCTGGTCTATAGTTCGTTCCAAAATTCGTGATCACACTAAGGTTGAATTTGTTCGAAATCTACCTGACGCATATCAGTGATTTTTTGCAAGCAGTCTTATATAGCTCACGACCTTACTAATAAATGTTTAACTAATTAGTAGGTAGCTTAGTTGATCCAAAAAAACTGTTTTATTATATAATTTTGCATAAGCACAACAAAATGATAATCAAAGTTTAGAATTTACAGTAATACACAAAATGGTGGCGAATGTTTGCAAAGGCGTATCCCTATTACATATTATAAAAAGCAATGTGACATAGTGAACAAATAATACCTTCCACTTCTATCAATGAAAATAAATTGTGTGGGCATACGCCAATGACAGTTGTAATACATTGCGAACTGATTAATTCCACGGGATTCCACTGAATTGCACGTGGAGCACGGACATGCTTAATTATAGGACAAACTTGTCAATCGTAACTGCTAAACTTATAAAAGTATACCAAATCAACATCGCTGTAATAGTAGTAATTACATATAATTAAAATCTTACAGCACTAAAGGTTTGGGAGGGCAAACAATACTTTAGGAAGGTCGCCACTGTTACCTATATAAAAATGTAAAAAAACAATAATTTCTGCCAAGTGGATGATTTTATATCGGTCGGTAAAGATGATCACGAATTTTGGAACGAACAAGCCGACCTTAGCGAGCGATCATCCTTGAGCCTCTTTACTCAAGCTAACGCGGCCTGTCAGCGATGAAACATTGTACGCCATCCCACTATTGCAGGACCATCCATCGAAATCAATATTCCCATGATGAACATACATAGCACGCGTGCAGAATTTAAAAGTCTGAATTGGTGCAAAACAGAGGAATATAACGAAGTAAGGGGAAATCGCCACACTACTATCACGGTCTAGACACAACAGCTCATCACGGTCTAGACACAACAGCTCATCGCCATCTTAAAGTCGGAAGTCTACAGGAAAGTGTGAATAGTCTTACTCAGATTGGACTATCGAGGGTTCCTGCATCACTCCAGACACTAAGTCCTTCTTTATAAGTTAAAAACGTGTTCTGTTTTAGTGTAGGATGGTGGTAGCAAGACATTATGGAAACTTTGAACATGTCAGGCGGGAGACCTGATCTGGATATCAAGAGTATTTCACACGCGATGTGCTGAGAACATCTTTCCATACAGGATATGTTACATGAAGGGATGTGTTTGCGACGTATTGAATATTGTCTTCTCGAACGCTAAATATCGACCACTTGTTAAACCACTCTGTGTGATCTGTATGTGATCCTAGCCTAAGAGTGATTGTACGTTGTGCCAGTTATGCGCATGCAAGTACATACGATTTGACTAGCACATCCGATTTCTATTTTATTTACTAGTTTCCCTAATCCCCGACCTCGGTTGCCTATTACGACATGCTTTGCAGGTAGCAGTGTTACTATTGTTTGCTCCCCTTGAGAGCATAGACAGATCCAACTATAAACTTATGGGCCTTCGGACTGTAAGAATTATAGGAAATCAGAACACAACTACACCACGTGACCTCGCTTTCCAATATTGCTGTATATAGACGAATTCATTTTAAAATCAACACAAAATGCTAAATCAAAGTTATATTACAGCAATAAGTTCAGTTTAACAATATTGGTTATTGGTTACTAAACTGACGTCATTGCACTCCGGGCAAACCAAAGGTGCTTAGTCTCCCCCAACAGATATCGAAATGTATGCATACTGATGGTTCCTGTGGCTCGCTGATTAAACACACCTCTCACTCTGCCTCTCAGGCATCCAGTTCGACTTGAACAACGGGTAACTCCAAACTGCTTAAATCGCTTGATCGATTCAACATCGATTTTAGTGTTCTCATCCAACAGAGAGTCGCGAAGAGACCGAAGAATATCCCCTTATCCATCTTCAACTCCCCAACAATCGATGCTGTTGATGCAAGCCTGCCCGCTCTCGCATTACCGTAAACACACGCATGCCCAGGACAGTATATCCACGTAAGCCGCTGGAGGTTAGAAACTTCTATAGACGTCATCCACTCATACCGAAACCTTCCCTTCTGGATCTTGTGAAGTATCGATTGAGAGTCAGATACAACAACTGCCCCAGTAAATGAAGTCCCAGAAATCCAATGGAGGGCAGCAGTAACGGCCTCAACCTCCATCCTCATACTAGAAGTAGTTGTCCTGTATGCCCCACTTCGCTCTGCAACAACCCTACCATGCACATTAGTCAAGAAACCCCAGCTGGACTTCTCACCACTTGCACCGACCCATCGGTATATACAACAACACCCTCATCCCTTGCATTATCTTCTATCAGCTGCTTAACTGCGAGATCAGCTTTCATGTTGCTCCAATCTCTACATTCTTTCCAAGAGTAATGATAACATTGAGATAGTTGGTCATGCTAGCATCTGTTGGGATCCATTCTTCCCCTTTTGGTAGAGTCGCAACCGTAGTCACCTGGCCAATGGTTCTCTCAGCCTGGGCCATCCACGACATGCCACGCTTGATTGTCGTGCCCTTAACATCATTAGTGTTCTTGTGTAGTGGATGTCTCTTATCCGAAATAACCCGCATATATGCCTTGGTTTGGGCGATTGCATGACGGAAGCGTAGTGACAGAAGGCCAAGCATATATCTCTTCTTCACAATGGGGGTATCTCTAGTGCAGCCCAGAACTATACGCATACCTTCATTCTGATTATTAACAATAAGGAATATCAATATTATGAATATTTGTAACCAATAAATAACCATAGACTCACAGAATTAAGTAAAATTGCAAAAACGCTTGCAGTGTTCTATCAAACATATACAGATTCCAACCCCCGCTCTGATCTAGTCAGGTGTTTCCTGTCAGTTGTCTGGCCTAGTTATCTAGAGTTGGCTGTGGCCCAGGCAACACACGGGCGAAAGTCGGAGTTCTATTCTCAAGATCTAATACCAGTAATATTGCAAATTCTCAAGGAGAGAATAGGAACCCAGTGAGAAGCAAGGGAGCCAATGAATATGATCAAGAACTAGTCAAGTAGTAGGGCTTCGGGAAAAAACAAATTACCAAACACAGGATTCGAACCAGAAATCCTTATTTCTTACGGTAGCCATTGCATAGCCATAATATGAGCAATTTTACTCAAAGAATGCACAATGAAAAAATGTGGACAATTTTGTATTAGTCGACACTCTATCCCCTCGTCTCGCTCGCGTGCCCAGCGTGTTCGTAGCGCCTTGGACTACGGGTGACTAGTCCTCTGTAAGTGCGGGTTCAACTCCGCGGACTGGCAGAAAAGCTACAGGTTCCCCAGATTTACGGTGTTCGTGGCACTGAGTCGAAGGGTTCCGATGTCCATGACACCGAGCCGAAGAGCTTTCAGCTCAAGTGCTTCTGGATCGGGAAAAAAATCCCTCGTCTCAACTACTGCTTTCACACACAATCACAATGTGATGTCGAAATGAATGTTGTAACCTAGTCAAGAGACGCTGAACACCTGTCTCCGTATACTCGCAGACATTACAAACCCGATGGCTGACATGCTTTGTGATTCTTTCGCGTTCGTATATCTCTCAATTCTTCTCTGAAATCTACTCCTGTGTAATTCCTACATATCAGACACATGCGTCTGATACAACAAATTAATACATTCAAACAGAAACCGTTTTGTTACTTATATATTACTTGTCTAATTAGACTATAACAACCATGTCATCTGGCGTTAGCCCAATTGGGTTAGTTACTTCTTTGAAACAGACTATAGTTTGCATTATTCAAACTCCGCCTATCGAGTCACACATTGGAAGCTAATTGTATCAGTCATTGCCCGAGGCTGTTTTGAAAGAACGACTAGGGTGACGTGTTCGCGCGTTAGCTCCGCCTACTTCTAGTGAAAAGGTTTACATTTCGGCCCCGCGTAACTGCTGCTAGTTTATTGTAAGAATTCAGATCATACAGATACAGTTGCATTATTCTAGATAGTATTAAGCATTTATTTCAATAACCGTCCACAATATGCACTAAAAAAACAAAAGTGTGCATCTACGAATGTGCACAACTGGCCTAGCAAATTTCGTCAATATCAAGTCACACAGCAAGGCGTCCACCCACCCTCGAAGCATCACTGTATCCAAAACGAGGCCCGCACAGCGCGAAACACACCTCATTGTTGATTGGTAATGGCGGGCACGATACAGTTGCCTAGCAACATCACGCACCCGCAGAGTCGAGGGATTATTGAATATCAAGTAAATAGCTTTCACAAATTGTCATATCAGCTTCAAAAATTATAGGAAAGAACAGACGTGTACTATAAAAATATGATATATTTTATAGATCATGTAATCAACCAAATTTTGCAGAAACACTTTCTTATTATGAGTTCGGAAACACCAAATGAAAAATGATTTATAACGTCAATTCACATATGTCGCTTGAACTTGCTACATTCATAAATAATAGCGCGAGTAAAGCGAGTATTATTTTCTACCAGCTGCTGGCAAATTGTCAGTGTGGATGAAAGAAATCGACAAGTTAATGTATCGCACAAATGAAACTTGTTAACAGCATCAGAAGGATTTAATCATCATTTTTCGATCATGTCTTAGGACGGCAAAAAAAAGGGGGATGATTTACAATACAGAACAAATCATAATAGAGAATCTTCTTCTTTGCGTTCGTTCTTTACGACCAATTTTAATCACTCTTTGTGATATGTTTGATCTTTGCCAAGAACGTGTATACGTTGCACATTGGTTTGGAGGCCCCTAAACGCATAGACTTCTACACGTTTAGAACATGTGCATCCGATTTCAGTCAAACCTTCTTAGTCGCCTCTTACGACAAGCGTGGCAGGTAACAGTGGTTCTATTCTTTACACCCCAAATTTGGGCCCAGGTAATCACTCGGGCGAAATAGGGAATGAAACAGAAAAAGAATATTATTTATTTATGTCACGATTTCAGGACAGTGAATAAATTCAATATCTGAAC
The DNA here is from genome assembly GCA_020796225.1 of Arion vulgaris. Taxonomy (NCBI): domain Eukaryota; kingdom Metazoa; phylum Mollusca; class Gastropoda; order Stylommatophora; family Arionidae; genus Arion; species Arion vulgaris. Next base: position 96,059,083 of record CM036753.1, on the reverse strand, counting down.
AAATATTGAGTACTCAAGACATGTCTGTTAATATGCTCGCCTACGCCAGCCATCGTGATTAATGATGATGATGGGTAGTATAATTGTTAATCATTCTCAGAGAGCCACTAGATGGGAGAATATAAATATACTAATTATAATAGTCCATATATCACACACACACCACGAAGCTGCATTATATTTATCTTACTGTTAAATATTGTCAATGTACATAAGAAGTATAACAGTTCAGTCAAGAGCATGTCGATAGCTTATTGTTTCAACGTTGACAATCATATCATTACAACTTTAACAATCATATCCTTGCAACTTTGACAATCATATCATTACAACTTTGACAATCATATCATTACAACTTTGACAATCATATCATTACAACTTTGACAATCATATCCTTACAACGTTGACAATCATATCATTACAACGTTGACAATCATATCATTACAACTTTGACAATCATATCATTACAACGTTGACAATCATATCATTACAACTTTGACAATGTGTCCTAACTATGAAACGTAACTTGTCCAATAACTGCATATTTCTGATGTCGAATTTTGAATCGTCTGTAAATTGTTGTGCCTCTCCTATTCCCTAATTAGGGATGGGTGGGGAAGGAGGAGGTGGAAAGCTGACTGATATTGGTAATTGACTTGCTTTGAATGATTACTGGACTGGTAGGGAGGGAGGCGCGGGGTGGGGGTTATTCAAGTGAAAACATATAATAATCAGATCGGATGAACCTGAACCGATCAAACGCGTGCCGAAACGGATGTGCCGGGCTGAACAGGATAAAACATCAGTGCTTCACTGTAAACCAGCAGTAGAATGTGCTGATACTCTCATTTGTTGAAATCACAGAAGTTATTAATTAGTTCATTTCTAGTTTAGAGAGAACGAAGCAATAAATATATAGATTATTCACTTTTATTCCTGAACATGAAGTACTATATTTGTCTCGAGTTTCCAAAGTTATTGGGGCGTCTTCTATGTAGAAAGATCAGACTAATTCATTGTGAGTCCTGATGCCAATGTGTCCTGATTCCAACGTATGTGAGAACGAATGCCTAGTCCTATCTAGACGTACAATAAAGCTTAGATCCAGTTTCAAGTTAAGCCTTTAAATAAACCCTGGCAATTATAAACAAATCGAGGAAGATGTAAAGTTACTGCTTGACACATTTTGAGATACATTTATTATAGTGGCATTTATTCTTTTTCTTCTTCTTTGCGTTTGTTCTTTACGACCAATTTTAACCTGACCAAAGCACCTAGGCGTTTTACCTATAACGGCTTTACCCTGGTCCAGTAGAGTTAATCACTCTTGTGTTATGTTTGATCTTCGCCAAGAACGTGTATACGTTGCACATTGCTTTGGTAGGCCCCTAAACGCATAGACTTCTACATGTTTAGGACATGTGCATCCGATTTCAGCCAAACCTCCTTGGTCGCCTCTTACGACATGCGTGGCAGGTAACAGTGGTTCTATTCTTTGCCCCGAAATCTGTGCCCCGGTAACCACTCGGGCGTATAGTGACATTTAATTCTTAAAATTGACCTTCACGAAGCAACAGGGATAACGAGACTGAATAATATAAGGGCATGGCGAAACCGGATGAGCGTTACAAAAAAGGCATTTTTACTTACAAATTTTTGGCAAACATGAGTACACCTTGCCAATGTGGAAGTGTACAAATTGTGAAAAGAACTAAGCTAGAAACAGAGTTTTTCAAGCAAGGTATATCAGAGTACGAAGATAAATCAAGGAAGACCAATTATTGGGGTTGTTTTTGTTGTTTTTTCAGTCAGCAGAAAGTAGATGAGCGTTAGTCTGAAAGAAAAGTACATTAAAATATGATACTTGGATTCCACATATCTAAGAAAACAAATGCTATGTAATCACTCACTGAATAGGAAATCAAATAATGATGTTATCAGACATCACTCTCTTAGTTATCACTCTCTTAGTTATCACTCTCTTTGTTATCACTTTGTATCCTTAGGAGGTCTAGCAGGTTGTGCTATGAAAATGTCACAGCAGGGCTAGGCAATGGGCGCCGTGAGAAAATAAAGGTTGTGGTTCGAATATATGTTTGCTATTTATTTTTTCCAGTGAGAGATAGAACACACCAACACCCCGTATCAAATATTATAAGGAAATGAAGGTGGAAATATTTAGGTCATGTTCTTAGATTAGACGAAAGGAGACTAAATCGACAAGTCCTTATGTGGTCACCAGTTTGGAAAAGAAAACGTGAAAGACCAAAGACCACTCTTCGAAGAACAATCCTACAAGAAAGTAAACTATTGGGATATAAACCATACGAGATCTCCAACTGCTAGCAACGAACCGCATCACATGGAGATCTAAAACTCTGTCCTATGTGCCGCCTTTGGCACGAAAGGAACAAACTAACTAATTATTTATTTTTTCAGAGGCGGCCCTAAATACTAGTCTACTGTCTATTTATTTACAATATTTATTTGCTCCAGGGCTTCACCTGGGGCTATTAGAACTTCTTATTTACTTGTTAAAGATATGAATCAAAAAATTTGAGAAGGAAACATCTTTCTTGATTATTAAGCAAAGATACAAATTTGGGAAATATAGTTAGTGTAATCTGTGGTAACATAATTTTTTTCAAATTAATTTTAAAACACAGATTAAAAAAACTAAAGCATAAGTTCTAGATAAAGACACAAGTAACAAGAGTGAGCGTCATTATCGTAAGTGGTAGTGTGTTTGATCACAGTCCAAGCGTACCTGGTTCAAACACCGCGGCAGGTAATTTAGAAGAACATTCGTTTCCGTGGGATTTTTACGAAAGGTAAAAATAGACCTCTATTGTCTATTCCCAGGTGGGAGATGTAGTTGGCTGTCCACTCTTGCCGTTAAGGCGGGTGACCCACCCATAACTAGGGTTGTCTTTTTTTTAATTCACATAAAAAAACTACCAAACATACTCTCATACAAGTTGGCCACATGTTGCAATATGCATTGTTTTCGATGATAAACAACATTTAGTGTATGCATTGTAATTAGTTATTTACAAAATAATTAATTTTCTTGAAATTATATACTAGAGGGCAGGGTCCCAGGACACCAGGAGGCAAAGGCAGACCAAGAAGAAGATGGCTACAAGATATTAAAGAAACCATGAATATGACCATCAACGAAGTGGGTGAACTGGCAAGAGACAGAGTGAATTTCAGATGTCTGCAAAAGAGCAACGTCCTATAAAGGATACGCACCTTGATGATGATGACATTGTAGAAAAAAACCCACTTCATCGTGCAGTGGATTTCAAAAACATAAGTAGTGCAAAGAATGCCAAACTTGCATATGATGTACATATCACCCATATTTATAGCGTGAACCTCCAAAAAAAATGTCTAACTCAATTGGTTTTGTAGATATGGTTTTTGCAATGTAACCCTTCGAAATAACATGTAAAATTTCTAATTAGAACAGCAATATCTCTACTTATATACAGTTTAGACAAAAGGTGGAGGTTCATGGGAGCTTTAATTTGCGTTCTAGGGCTAGATGAACCGCCCTTGTTGTGTTGTATCCTTGTTTATGTAGTGTGGTCTTGATATTGTATGTCTATCTTTTCCTTGGTCTTCCCTTAGCTCTAGTACCCGATCTCTTTTATTGTATGCTGTTATTGGTGGTTGGTTGTATTTCATTCTCATTAAATGTCCAAACCACTGCATTTGTTGTTTTTCGATGTATTCGGTACATGAAGTTATGCCCACTCTGCTTCTGATGTCCTCATTTCGTAGTCTGTATTTCCATGGCACCGAGCCGAAGAGCTGAAAGCTCAAGTGCTTCTGATGTCCTCATTTCGTAGTCTGTATTTCCATGGCACCGAGCCGAAGAGCTGAAAGCTCAAGTGCTTCTGATGTCCTCATTTCGTAGTCTGTATTTCCATGGCACCGAGCCGAAGAGCTGAAAGCTCAAGTGCTTCTGATGTCCTCATTTCGTAGTCTGTATTTCCATGGCACCGAGCCGAAGAGCTGAAAGCTCAAGTGCTTCTGATGTCCTCATTTCGTAGTCTGCATTTCCATGGCACCGAGCCGAAGAGCTGAAAGCTCAAGTGCTTCTGATGTCCTCATTTCGTAGTCTGTATTTCCATGGCACCGAGCCGAAGAGCTGAAAGCTCAAGTGCTTCTGATGTCCTCATTTCGTAGTCTGTATTTCCATGGCACCGAGCCGAAGAGCTGAAAGCTCAAGTGCTTCTGATGTCCTCATTTCGTAGTCTGTATTTCCATGGCACCGAGCCGAAGAGCTGAAAGCTCAAGTGCTTCTGGATCGGAAAAAAGGATGTATTCGGATGCTCAACTGAATCATGTTCTGGGTGCGAACCACACCGAATGCAAAGAGTGGTTGGCTTGGTTAGTAAGAATAAATACAAACTAACACAAACATCTAACTACAACTATTCAAAAGAAATGAATATATATCAAGCTAGAAATTAGAACTTGGCAAATCCGATTATCAATAGTTATGATCCAGCTGATTCCAATTTTGAGCAACATCCCTGAAATCAAAGAAACAGATACAACAATGGGAAGATTATCTTAACCCGAAACAATAATTATAATACTTAACTACATGAAGTGTCTTCTCCAGAAAAGTAAACGTCCATTGTCTTAGTTGACAGCAAGATTACATAATCTATTTATCCTCTCTTAGGTGTCTTCACGATTCCCTGTTGGATGATGACACTAAAATAGATGTTGAATCGATCCTCACATTTAAGCAGTTTGGAGTTAACGCTGTACGGGTAATACTGGATGTCTGGGGCACAGAGTGAGAAGTGTGTTTAACCAGTGAGCCACGGGAACCTTAAGTATGCAGGCTCTTCGATATCTGTTGGGGGAGACTGAGCACCAATGGGTTTTCCCAGAGTGCAAAAACGTCTATTTAGTAACCAATATCCCATCTCTGAAAGATTATGTAAGAATGATTGAGATTGAGAAATAATTAATCTCTGAAAGATTATGTACGAATGATTGAGATTGAGAAATAATTAATCTTGATACTAAAACTGTACCACTGTACAGAAGTGTTATTTATCCTTTAGTATGTCTATTAAATATGGACAGTACATAGTGACAGCACACTCGTCCTTAGTTGCCGGGGCTCGCAAGGGAGAAAATAATAGTTACACCGTGATCTACAAGGCATGTCGTAAGAGGGATCTGTTCGCTCGTTTGTTGCCGAGACTCACAAGGGGAGCAAAGAATAGTAATACTGCGACATACAAGGTATGTCGTAAGGTTAATTGTTGAAGACATACAACTGATGCTCGTCCATCACGGGTGATGATGACCACACAAATTTTCATCCAAGGGAATGTAGTTGCGCTATGTTTGTCTGTGTGTGCGTAGATGACTAGTGAGCCCGATACGTGCTTGAAATGTTCTTGTACAGTGTGGGCAAGGTATACTTGCACTTGTGGGAAGTTTTACTGCCTTTCTGTTTTGACGTTTTTGCTCCATCCATGCTGTTCTACCTGCCTCGCAGGCCGAGGAACCGTGTCGAAGAAGTGTGCGCCAGGCTGATCTGACTTGAGCAGCATTCTCCCAGTTGTTGACATCTATGTCAAACGATTTCATCGAGTTCTTGAGTGTATCTTGGAATCGCTTTTTCTGGCCCCCTGTGAGCGTTTACCGCTATGCAGCTCACCATAAAAGAGTCGTTTTGGTATTCTGCAATCTGGCATTCGAGCCATATGTCCTGCCCATCTTGTCTGGGATTGCATCAAGATTGTATAGATGCTGGGGAGAACAGCTCTTTTCAGGACCTCTGTATCTGGGATCATATCCTGCCATTTGATGTTCATTATTTTCTTAAGGCAGACTGTGTGAAAGTGGTTTAGCTTCCTTGCGTGTCTCTGATATACAGTCCAAGTTTCGCATGCGTGAAGAAGGACTGGAAGCACGACAGCTCGATATACCTTCAGTTTTGTGGCTTGGCCAATACCACATTTTAGAAAGACAACTATTGTTATAACGAATAGAATTACCTCTGAAGTAGGAGAAAGCACACCTGTATGACGGGGGATAATGATAAAAAGGAAAGCAGGTTTTCACGCAAAACTTAGTCGGATGCGCCTTACCAGGTGCCATGTCTATAGCTGAATTCAAAGAGGGCCGACGCAGAAAAAGATGAATAGTATTAAAATTATACCTTTGAATACCATTATACCTCTGAAGTCAGGAAAGTCGGGTTTATAAATTATACCTCTGAAGTCAGGAAAGTCGGGGGTATAAACTATACCTCTGAATACCATTATACCTCTGAAGTCAGGAAAGTCGGGTTTATAAATTATACCTCTGAATACCATTATACCTCTGAAGTCAGGAAAGTCGGGTTTATAAATTATACCTCTGAATACCATTATACCTCTGAAGTCAGGAAAGTCGGGTTTATAAATTATACCTCTGAATACCATTATACCTCTGAAGTCAGGAAAGTCGGGTTTATAAATTATACCTCTGAATACCATTATACCTCTGAAGTCAGGAAAGTCGGGTTTATAAATTATACCTCTGAAGTCGGGGAAACTCGCTGAATTACGAGACACTGATAAAGGGAAGCAAACCTTCACGCAAAACTCAATCAGATGCTCCGTAAGTACGTCTGAATTCATAGCGGGTGAACGGCAGAAGAAGAAGAATACGTGCACCGAGTGGTTACTGGGGTCCAAATTTGAGGTGTAAAGAATAGAAACACTGTTACCTGCCATGCATGTCGTAAGAGACGGCTAAGGAGGTTTGGCTGAAATCGGATACATGTGTCCTAAACGTGTAGAAGTCTAATACATTTAGGGGCCTACCAAACCAATGTGCAACGTATAAACGTTTTTGGTAAAGATCAAACCTATCACAAAGAGTGATAAAAATTGGTGGTAAAGAACGAACGCAAAGAAGAAGAAGAATACTATTGTATATATTTTGAATAGACGGTGACCTGGCATGCAAAGTATATGACCTGTCCAATCTTGTAAAACCAGTCGTTAACCACTGTATTTTTCAAACATACATACTCGCAGTTACAAACGCACGCAAAAGAATTTTATGGGCGCCATGATGCCAGCAAGGTTAAATACTTCTGGTCTATGATTTTCTATACTTGAGTATGCTTGTTACACACCTACGCTACAGGGCCAACTGACAAGTCTAAATGAATGAAAACAGACGCATCCCTTTTCCTTGACGCGACCACCCACCTACATATTTCCCTTTTGTTTCTCAACACACCCCCTCCTTATACGCCTCGTAACGTTACGTCGGACAGCCAGTTTACATTGACTCGCCCATCCCTGCATGTTTCACTATATTTAGGAAGTGGAGAGGATGGGAGGGGTGGAGTGTCGTCCACCGACTTGTAAAAACAAGTGGAAATTATAAACATTGATGTTTTTGTTGTGGACATGAAGGCTGTGTGTTCTAAATTGCTATTAGCCAGTGTTGACCGAACAGTATTTTTTTTATTTTTTCGATCCAGAAGCACTTGAGCTGAAAGCTCTTCGGCTCGGTGTCATGGACATCGTAACCCTTCGGTTCGGTGCCACGAACACCGTAAATCTGGGGAACCTGTAGCTTTTCTGCCAGTCCACGGAGTTGAACCAGCACTTACAGAGGACTAGTCACCCGTAGTCCAACGCGCTACGAACACGCTGGGCACGCGGGCAACCGACCAGTATACATCGCTCGTTTCAGTGTCACCTGTCTCTCCCCTTTACTTCCCATCATTTTCACTGCCCCATTCTTGTTGCTTCTACGTTAGATTTGTCTAGTCAATGGAGATTACGTTATCTCCAGTCACCAGGTTCTTGTTTCCTGTGTCAACGAAACAAGTGTATACCCAAGATAGTGTCAATTGTAGAGAGATATAAGATAAACACAGACATCGGTAAACTTGGACTAGGAATGCAGGATAAATGAAGAAAATCTACGTATTAACAATTAGGCTCTCACTTAGATACAACACGAGAAACGAGTAAAAAAAAACAACACATTGGAATATGTGAATGATAAAAGAGCTAGCTATAGTTCTTCTTCAAACGCTCCATATCGGCCAGTTAACCACTCTGTTTTGTATGTGATCCAAGCCTAAGATCGATTGTACGTTGTGACAGGTATGCACATACAAGTAGGCCAGAACATCCGATTTCTGCGACCCTTTTTATGCGCTAGGTACTTCTAGCCCCTACCCCAGTCGCCTTTACGACATGCTTTGTAGATCACAGTGTTACTATTCTTGCCCCTTGAGAGCCTCGTCGTACTTTGTCATTAGCCGGCCGCAAAAGACCTGAACAACGAGTTCCGGGTAAACCCGGGTATCCCGTAGGCGTGTCGGGGATTGTCCAGTAATTTCCAAAGGTCGAACAGTCTGCACGGTTTATTCCATTTGCGTTTTTAGGGTTTCATGTTGAAAACCTTTCGTTTTCGGCTTTTAAAAAAATTAAGTAGTAACAAACAATCGCAAGATTTTATATTTTGTGTTAGGGTTAGGCAATTTCTGTGTTTTTTTCCTATAATATAATTGTTCCTCCTTTCCTCGCTGTATTTGTGTTGTTATCACTGTATATGTATCGACATACTATATTGACATACTACATATATTTTGTGGTAGGGTTAGGGTTAGGCAATTTCTGTGGTTTTTTTTCCTATAATATAATTGTTCCTCATTTCCTCGCTGTATTTGTGTTGTTATCACTGTATATGGATCCACATACTAATGCTTGACCTACCTGGGTCCCAAAGTGGACTGTCCACGACTATTTACAACATATCTAAAAATAGATGACACTTTCCGACAATTTCTAAAATAAGGTCTTCCTGTCAGTTGTGGCCGGCTAATGACAAAGTACCGCCTCGGCAACACATGAGCGGCTAGCTTTAGTCAAGTTGAATTGATTGATATGACCATCATCGCACTTTGATGAATAACCATGTGTACACAGATCTCTCTCCTAACATTATGATATTAGTGTCAAACATAGACGCTGATATCAAACGATAGTAGAAAACTAGTTACGACAGAAATGAGGTGTCTACGCAGAACGATGGGAGTATCCTGAAGAGACATGAAGACATCAGGACCAAGTGGGAACAACATAAATACTGAACAATATGAAGACATCAGGACCAAGTGGGAACAACATAAATACTGAACAACATGAAGACATCAGGACCAAGTGGGAACAACATAAATACTGAACAATATGAAGACATCAGGACCAAGTGAGAACAACATAAATACTGAACAACATGAAGACATCAGGACCAAGTGGGAACAACATAAATATTGAACCATATGAAGACATCAGGACCAAGTGGGAACAACATAAATACTTAAACATATGAAGACATCAGGACCAAGTGGGAACAACATAAATACTGAACCATATGAAGACATCAGGGCCAAGTGGTAACAACATAAATACTAACAAATGAAGACATCAGGACCAAGTGGAACAACATAAATACTGAACAACATGAAGACATCAGGACCAAGTGGGAACAACATAAATATGAACAACATGAAGACATCAGGACCAAGTGAGAACAACATAAATACTGAACAACATGAAGACATCAGGACCAAGTGGGAACAACATAAATACTGAATAATATGAAGACATCAGGACCAAGTGGGAACAACATAAATACTGAACCAACATGAAGACATCAGGACCAAGTGGGAACAACATAAATACTGAACAATATGAAGACATCAGGACCAAGTGGGAACAACATAAATACTGAACAACATGAAGACATCAGGACCAAGTGAGAACAACATAAATACTGAACAATATGAAGACATCAGGACCAAGTGGGAACAACATAAATATTGAAGAGACATGAAGACATCAGGACCAAGTGGGAACAACATAAATACTGAACAACATGAAGACATCAGGACCAAGTGAGAGCAACATAAATACTGAACAACATGAAGACATCAGGACCAAGTGGGAACAACATAAATACTGAACCATATGAAGACATCAGGACCAAGTGGGAACACCATAAATACTGAACAACATGAAGAAACAATAAATCAAATGGTTCGGTCACATTAGCAGATTACTAACAGACAGTACACCTCAAAGAGAAATGGTACTCTGATACAGTGGAAACAAAGCTAAAGGTCATCCACGGAAAGGTTGAACAATAGAACTTACAGAGGCAGTGAAAAACACCATGAAGCGCACATAAAAGCCCATTCTATAAATCTCTTCTTATCCTGACACTGTGAAGCAAAACATGATTATAGACAAGAAAGAAATTCATAAGACAACCGTAGCATTCATGAATTATAACACAAGAAGTCACACCGACTACATGTGCTGCTAACTGCAAGTTTATACGATAATACTAGAACTAATCTGGCTTCAGATGTCAGAGTTAAAGATGATGCATGAAAGAAAGCTGAAGATGTCAAGTTGATGATGGCTAAAGAAAGCTGAAGATGTCAAGTTGATGATGGCTAAAGAAAACTGAAGATGTCAAGTTGATGATGGCTAAAGAAAGCTGAAGATGTCAAGTTGATGATGGCTAAAGAAAGCTGAAGATGTCAAGTTGATGATGGCTAAAGAAAGCTGAAGATGTCAAGTTGATGATGGTTAAAGACAGCTGAAGATGTCAAGTTGATGATGGTTAAAGACAGCTGAAGATGTCAAGTTGATGATGGCTAAAGAAAGCTGAAGATGTCAAGTTGATGATGGCTAAAGAAAGCTGAAGATGTCAAGTTGATGATGGTTAAAGACAGCTGAAGATGTCAAGTTGATGATGGCTAAAGAAAGCTGAAGATGTCAAGTTGATGATGGCTAAAGAAAGCTGAAGATGTCAAGTTGATGATGGCTAAAGAAAGCTGAAGATGTCAAGTTTGTCTTCTTCTTCTTTGAAAGCTCCATATCGACTACCTGTTAACCCCTCTGTGTGATGTGGATGCGATCTGAGCCTAAGAGCGGTTGTGTCAGTTATGCACCAACAAGTAGGCCAGAACTTCCGATTTCTGCAACGCTTTTAGTTACTAGGTAGCTTCCCTGGGTCCCCTACCTCATTGCCTTTAATGACATGCTTTGTAGGTCACAGTGTTACTATTCTTTGCTCCCATTGAGAGCCTCGGCAACACAGGGCTGCTAGTTATAGAAGAGATTGATTGATAAACCCACCATTGTTGCACTTTGATGAGGAACCATGTGTACACACATCTCTCTCCTAACATTATGCTATTAATGCCAAACCTAGACACTGATATCATACGAATGAAGAAAACTAGTCAAGACAGATAGCAGGTGCCTACGCAGAATACTGAGAATATCAAAACTAGACCTGCTTAGAAATTAAGACATCAGGAAAAAAGTGGACACACTTCAGAAAAAACAGAAGTTGTAATAATGCCACCCGAGTGGTTACCCGGGCAAAAATTTGGGGTGTAAAGAATAGAACCACTGTTACCTGCCACACATGTCGTAAGAGGCGACTAAGGAGGTTTGGCTGAAACTGGCTACACATGTCCTAAACGTGTACAAGTCTATGCGTTTAGGGGCCTACCAAACCAATGTGCAACATATACACTTTCTTGGCAAAGATCAAACATATCACAAAGTGTGATTAAAATTGGTCGTGAAGAGCGAACGCAAAGAAGAAGAAGAAGAAAAGACCCCATTATTGCTCATCACCTATATTGACAATATATGCAAAATAACCAATTCAAGCGACGGTCACAACCATGATGTGGACTATGAACCTACCAACCTTAGTACCCGAAAACATGAACTCCTTTTTTGCAGATGACCAATTAATTATTGTCACGACAGAAGAGCACTTACAGAAGCGCATCAACAAAGTAAATAACAAATGTAGATGGGACAACATGAACATTAACGTGGAAAAACATACTGAGGTTATGACAATATCCAGAGAAAAAACAACAACAAATATCTTCATAGCAAACCAATAACTGGGGCAAGTGAAAACACTTAACAATAACGGCATATTTGCATTGGAAAACTTAATAACTGGGGCAAGTGAAAACCTTTACGTATTTGGGAAGCTTAATAACTGGGGCAAGTGAAAACCTTTACGTATTTGGGAAGCTTAATAACTGGGGCAAGTGAAAACCTTTACGTATTTGGGAAGCTTAATAACTGGGGCAAGTGAAAACCTTTACGTATTTGGAAAGCTTAATAACTGGGGCAAGTGAAAACCTTTACGTATTTGGAAAGCTTAATAACTGGGGCAAGTGAAAACCTTTACGTATTTGGGAAGCTTAATAACTGGGGCAAGTGAAAACCTTTACGTATTTGGGAAGCTTAATAACTGGGGCAAGTGAAAACCTTTACGTATTTGGGAAGCTTAATAACTGGGGCAAGTGAAAACCTTTACGATTTGGAAAGCTTAATAACTGGGGCAAGTGAAAACCTTTACGTATTTGGAAAGCTTAATAACTGGGGCAAGTGAAAACCTTTACGTATTTGGAAAGCTTAATAACTGGGGCAAGTGAAAACCTTTACGTATTTGGAAAGCTTAATAACTGGGGCAAGTGAAAACCTTTACGTATTTGGAAAGCTTAATAACTGGGGCAAGTGAAAACCTTTACGTATTTGGGAAGCTTAATAACTGGGGCAAGTGAAACCTTACGTATTTGGGAAGCTTAATAACTGGGGCAAGTGAAAACCTTTACGTATTTGGGAAGCTTAATAACTGGGGCAAGTGAAAACCTTTACGTATTTGGGAAGCTTAATAACTGGGGCAAGTGAAAACCTTTACGTATTTGGGAAACTTAATAACTGGGGCAAGTGAAAACCTTTACGTATTTGGGAAACTTAATAACAACAGAGGGAAAAATCATACCTGAAGAATTAATATCTTTAATACAGCAAAGATACAAAACAACGAGTAAATTCGTCGACCAAATGACACCGATACTCAATTGCAAGCATGTATTTTTACACATAACAACTAGCCTGTTAAGGCACCCAAAGGATCCTTCCACAGGTCAGCTAAAGCAACGAGATGATCAACAGCATTTGTATACCTACTTTGTGTTATCAGAGTCAAACATGGACAAGGAGCACAGCGCAGTCGCAAAAAATAACTACATGTGAAATGTGGTGCCTTCGAAAAGTTACCAACAACACAAGAAAAGACAGAGTCACCAACATCAGCATAAGAAAGAAAGTTGTCACAGGACCTTGCTTGAATTACATTGAGAAACAAAGAATGAAGTGGTTTGGCCACTTAATAAGAATGCATCCATACTCCACATTATACAGTCTTCTACAACAGAACATCAGCAAAGAAGGCAAGAGGAAGACCACGAAAAAGATGGTTAGATGGCGTAGCAGAATCCTGTGAAAGAGCAAAAATAACAATTACCCAAGCCACCAGAACAGCGCAAGACAAAAACAGAAAACCACGACACTGGGCAACAACCCGGTAGCAGTGTGACGACAAAAGAAGAAGAAGAAGAAGAAGAAAACGAGCCTTATACAATACGATCTCCATTCCAACTTTGTGCTGTCGGCGTCAAAATTGGACACATACCGAGAACGAACAAAAAAAAAAAAAAATTACAACAGAGATGAAATGACTGCAAAAATAGCGGGAGTAACCAACGAGACTTGATAGGAACAAAACAAGTACTAGCGCATATTCAGAAAAAACACACCAAATGGTTCGATCATGTAACTTGATAACCGCACAATAGAACACCACAATGAGCAATACTATAAAAGATGCAATGGTTTCAAGGCCAAAAGGGTCCTACACAAACCCATGGACAATAGAACTATCATAGGAGGTAGGACACACAATATATGAGACGCACTCGAGAGCACTTACCAGAACTCTTCTCATAACATCAAAGACATAACAGGAATAGACACTAGATAAATAAATTGTCAATTTGTTGTGTGTTTATCTTAACCAATCAGAACGTAGCACAATGGCGCCCCTTTGCCGTCTAACAACGAGATAATAATTAGTCAGTGTTATAGCTTAACGCTGAGATAGATTTTAGTTAGTCAGTTACTGATATAGGTATTAGTCAGTCAGTCACTAATATAGATATTAGTTAGACAGTCACTGATATAGATATTAGTCAGTCAGTCACTGATTTAGATTTTAGTTAGTCAGTTACTGATATAGATATTAGATTAGTCAGTCAGTAATTATAAGTGTAACTGTGCGAGACTAGGTATATGTGATAATCTTCTTTTTTTTCAAACGCTTCATATTGACCACTTTTTAATCATCCTTTGAGATTCATGTGTGATCAAAGCATAAGAGCGATTGTGCGCTGTGCCAGTTATACGCCTACAAGTACATACGATTTCTGCGACGCTCCTTATTTACTAGGTAGTTTCCTCGGCCCCTACCTCAGTCGCCTCTTTCGACATGCATTGTAGGTCGCAGTGTTGTGCGGTCGATGTGACACCATATTGTGCAACTTTGCGTATTTACAAACAAAAATATTTTTAAAATCCCCATATCGTTTTTAGACTTTAGGGTATGATGTGCCTGTCACTTCACATTTCTATATATTCTAGTATGCTTGAGGTAGGAGGGCCAATTTTTTTATCACATGTGGAACGTCGAGTGGAATTAAACCCACACCCTCTTTCGTCCTAGTTGATAGCAGAACGTTTATGTATTCCCACGGCGTATTTACTACTGTCTTCTTCTTCTTCTTCTTCTTTGCTTTCGTTCTTTACGATCAATTTTAATCACTCTTTGTGATATGTTTGATCTTTGACAAGAACGTGTATACTTTGCATATTGGTTTGGTAGGCCCCTAAACGCATAGACTTCTACACGTTTAGACATATCATTCGATTTCAGCCAAACTTCCTTAGTCGCCTCTTACGGCATGAATGGCAGGTAACAGTGGTTCTATTCTTTGTACCCCAAATTTGGGCCCCGGTAACCACTCGGTGTGTAAAGAAGATATAAAGAGACCTAGTACTATTTCGTTTACAACTATATTACTGCACAGGTGTGTAGTATTCTATTCACTTATTGTATAATTAATGATTGTCTGAACAAATTCTGCATTATTTCAGAAAACGTTACCATCAACATCCAGTGCCGTGCCTTTTTTCTATAATGTTTCTCCTCAAAACTGTCACCACCAGTGTTAACAATCAACTCAGTTAATGGCTCTATTCCGTGTTACGCTGCCAGTTTTTTTCCTTTCTCTATCATTATTTCCCTTCCAAGATATGTATCGAGTCACTGACCGAGCATGGCAGTGAAGTTGACAATGGCAGAGAGCGACAATGGCAGTGAGAGTTACGACAATGGCAGTGAGAGTTACGACAATGGCAGTGAGAGTTACGACAATGGTGGGCGACAAGTGCACCTGCATGTTGTCGGGGCTCGTAAGGGAGCATAAAATAGTAACACTGCGACCTACAAGGCATGTCGTAAGAGACGACTAAGGTAGGGAACCTGGGAAGCTACCCTAGTAAATAAAAAGCACCGCAGAAATTGTAAGTGCTAGCCTACTTGTAGGTGCATAACTGGCATAACTTAAAATCGCTCTTAGGCTCGGATCACATAGAGATCATAAAGATTGTTATAACAAGTGGTCGATATGGAACGTTAGAAGAAGTTGTGAAAGTTGACGTGCGTCGGGGATGGTTGAACGACTGGTTATCAATAACTGAATTAACAGTAGATATTGATATATGACTAGTGGCGTCTGTGGCCTAGGGTTAGTGACTCTGTCTATTAACCCCGACGTTCTGAGTTCGAATCACGCTGCGGACAGTTTGCTTGCAAATTGTCTTCGTGATTTTAACAAAGGACGATGGCGCCACCGTTCAGAAAGCAATGGCAAACTTAACTATACTGTTATAAAGTGCTAGAAAATCAACGTTATGGTTGTGGTAGTCCTTGGGGATATTGCAAACGATTTTTTTACAGTAGTTTATTGATATTGACTACCTGTGAAGTCGGAGAAGGCCCCGCCTGTCTGGCGAGGAAACCAATAAAACGGTAAGCAGGCCTTCACGTAAAAACCAGTCAGAAACCCAACACCAGGCGCCATGACTACAGCTGAATTGATAACGGGCGGACGCAGAAGAAGAATATACGTGACAGATTGATTGTGTATCATCTTCATATCGAAGGTAGAAATCAATAGTTCTATATCACATTCTCTCTCTTGTCATGGTAGTATGCTCTATCAAACTGTTCATTGTTTATCATTGTTTTTACCTAACCTTTTATTTGCCTTCCTCTTTTCCACAATTTTCATTTCAATACGATTTTCAGCGGTTCATGTCTGTTTATATGTTGAAATTGTTCAATTTCTCTTTGTTTTATGTTATTAACTTTTCCTCGTAATTCCTAACATTTTTGTTAAGTGTTTTTGTATATTTTTGTTGTATCTGTGAAATAAGTCTTTTAAAAATAAAAAATTACATCTCATATTCTTCAATTTTGTCCTTGGTGATACATCAGACCAAAAATGGGAGTTGACCGCTGTTAAATATAATAAAGGTCATCCGATAGCCTGACATGTTCCAAGTGTCAGCTATAACATATCCCTCAGTGCCAAACCGTATCAACTGGATCAAGGTGGCTAGGCTTCTCCTTGGCTGCTTCCCTTCCTGTAACTCAATGAGCCAGGTATCAATGTTACCTTGTTGAAGGATGCGTACATAATCGGAAAGTGATCCAGGTCTCTGTCGACGTGGAAGTCAGATCTCTCAAATGTAGTCGATTAAAATTTATAAAGATTTCGTCAATGTGTAACATTAGAGAGCTCAGTGCATAATTGCGCCGTGTTAACAAAAGAATATAAATATTTTGTGAATATACAACAGGACTACAGGCAGTATCGACAGTTTACAATAACGCCAGGACAATGTACACGTCATTCGGTTCCTAGTGAGACTTGGGCGGGAACAATTTACGATATCAGCACGGCGTGTTATTCTACGACTGTTTATACAAGATCGAGACAGACGATTTCGCCCACAGCTCATTAGCCTTCCTTGCTATTCAGCGTGGTCTCGCATAATGTTTACCATATTGATTATTTGAAAACGTGCCCACAAGCACACTCACAACACAGCAAGGCGTGAGATCCTAACACAAATCTTCAATATCATTTATAAAACCGAACTTGGGATATTCGGGAAAGAAAGTTTACACATCTTTCAAAATTAGGCAAGACTTAAACAAAGCCTTGAAGCACACGGCGCTCAATTTCATTAGGCCTAAGCTTCGGTTTATTCTCGTTTCGATTTTCTATTCGGCAAAATCCAACAACAAAAGCTAGCAAGCCTAACTGACCCTCTTTGCACAGGCAAAGGCTATGAACTTTCCCGAAAGCGACATTCATTGTTCTCGCGCTCGTTTCTGCTTGGATCGTTCCGCTGTGGGTAGCGAAGCGTCAATGTCTGGGGGCCAATCACAGACGAGTCGCGATCGCAGGTCACGAAGGTAGACGTCTGTGATTGGGCCGGACGCGAGAGCTAAAAATACTGGTCCAGCAGAATAATGCTCATGGCTTGTACGCAAATCACGTGATCTCGCCGGCGTTTAGCGGCTTTGTGGTGGTTTATTTTCAAGGTTCGGATTGTTTTGTTTTGTCTATGACTATCAGTATCTTTTTGGATTACATCTGATCAGTTGGATTATCAAGGTAAGTTATCATATGTTCATATTTGATATTCTTATTGTCTTAGCTCGGTTCTTGTAGCAGACTCATAGAGTTTGAATCATATAAAACTTTGCTGCGAGTTAGTGTCTGAGTACCGACCAAGATGGCGTCATCATGCCCACGGTCACGAACACTAGCAGGAGTTTTTGAATAGCGCGACCAGCTGCCTAGCATGTTTTTCCCTTTTTTCTCTCTCTGGATATTTTCTAGTTCTTTTCTGATCTAAATTAAAAGTGAATAGAACAAAACAGTACAATAAAACCATGTCCTGAAATGTAAACATTATCAATGATTATTATCTTATCCAAGTTTAAACGGTCTACTGTATTATATATATATTTATTATATTCTGCAGCTACTCTACTCATGTGTCTTTAAATGATTGTCTACAATATACATCTAAGATATACATCTTACATTGACGTCTTCATCACTTATTTACTACATTAATAAGAAGAGTAATACAACTTACTAACACTGAAACCACATCAACGTTAAATCTCGCTTTAGCATTTGAACTATACAACTAGTGACCTCCACTCGAGTTGTACATGTCAGTTTGTTTATTACTAACATATGGTGCATGTTGTGATCGCCTGTATTATTTTACATACATATATATATATGTACCAGGTAAGTTAGATCGTATATTCCATAACAACAGCACGTATTGGTTGTGAACTAATTTAGTTCAGAATTGATAGCAGACATCGATTTTTGTAAGCAGATGATAAAATGAGTTTTAATATGTTAGTACATACTATGATACTACCAGCCACTCTCCTCTGTCCTTTCCCTGTACACTGGAAAACATATTGAGAACCATAAAGAAGACAGAGTCAAGATATTATTGTGTTGAAGTGTTTTATAATATGCTGATGATACTGTTGAAAGTGGCAAGACCTGAAGTTGAAAAAACAAATACTAAATTGTGCTGTTTATGGTAATAAGTAACTAACTTCTTCATACACTTTAATATTTCTTGGTCATCTCTTCTTGTGTTGGTCATTTAAAAATATACAGCAATGCTTCTTCTTATTCGATCACTATAAATTCAGGTTTAGTCAGGACGCATGGTATGACCATTCTGACTGTTTTTTTTTCATGAAGGTTTGCTTTCTTAATAAACCGTGTCCCCTCACATTCTCCGACTTAGAGGTAGATATACATCACTGCTATAAAAGTAGATAGCTTTCAGACGGGTTTGTAACGAGGTATATGAAACAGCCTTCAGACGGGTTTGTAACGAGGTATATGGAACAGCTTTCAGAAGGTTTGTCGCTAACGAGGTATATGAAACAGTTTCAGACGGGTTTGTAACGAGGTATATGAAACAGCCTTAAGACGGGTTTGTAACGAGGTTTATATGGAAACAGCCTTAAGAACGGGTTTGTAACGAGGTATATGGAACAGCTTTCAGACGGGTTTGTAACGAGATATATGAAACAGCTATCAGACGGGTTTGTAACGAGGTATATGGAACAGCTTTCAGACAGGTTTGTAACGAGGTATATGAAACAGAATATGGTTGACTTTTATCTTTCCTCAAATATGAAGATGATAGAAGAAGTAATGGCCATTTCTTATGCCATTAACTTAAAATGTCAAATGACAGAAGTGTTGGTCATTTTTAATGTATGTTGCTTCCGAGTAATTTTTGCGTGAAAGCCTGTTTTCCTTATGTCCCCCACGATCCAGGCGTGTGTTCTCTGACTTCATAGGTGTCGGTTTGAAATAATGTAATCTCACTGTTCAGATGATATGAATGACACATCTCTGAGAAACAACTCATAGTAAAATACTTCTCATAGACAATTATAGTAATTGCAAATAGTTCATATTTGTCTGTAGATGGCAAAAGTATATTTGTTGAAATGTTACATCAAACCGAATTGTGACTATCACACAAAGAAAGAAATCCATGAAATCTCCAAAGTTGAAGGTTTACAAAATTGTAAGACTTCTGTAAAGCAATGTGAAAGACAGGGACATCAGATTGATAGTTCTCTTCTGCGTCTCCCTCCTCTCTATAGTTCTATTCTGCTACTCCTTTCCCCACGCACTTACAGTACACCCCTCCCCTTCATTCAGTAAAAGATGACACAAAACAGCGACAAGACAACGAACAGGTTACGATGGCAAACAGAAGTGACAAACTGCTTTATACAAAATATTAATGAGAAAAATGACAAAATTAATTTGATATATAATAGGAGATGGCCGAAAACCGTATAGCCAAAAAAAATGTTAAATTAAACCGAGAAAGACCAGATTTCTGACAGAAAAAAAAACAGCAGTGATTTATTTTGAAACGACCAAGGGACAGTTGTTGAAGAATAAATTTACCGTTGCCTGGATACGGATACCAGCCAAGACGACAAACGAAGACTACAATACGTTTAACTCTCACTTAACCTGGTGGCATATATTCCAGTTTTAGTATCTCTTGTTTAACGATGTAATACCAGAAAGAATGTAGCGAATATGTTTTAGTTGTCCTGCTTAATAGTGCCAGTTTTGTTTACTGATGTTCTTTTAGATTATGTTTAAAATAATGCTAATAAACAAAACAAGAGAGACAAAAACATTGCCAAAAAAACGTTTGGAGGTCAAGAATTGACTTTATTGCACTGTTTCCGCAATATAGCTCATTCTCTCTACGCAGATATGACAAAGGACATCACCTGCCGAGAGTATTGCACACAACAACTTCGTAGCTCTGACACAATTACTAGAAATCTTTGGAAAAATTCACTCGTGAACCAATCATCCATGTTCGGGTTCAAACCCATGACATGCAAGGCAAACGGCTAGACAACCTCGCCACAGACAACCTCGCCAAAGACAACCTCGCCACAGACACCTTCATGAAAAATATCTCAACATTCAAACAAATAACACATACACAAAAGATAAGACTTATCAAGTGTTACATATATTCATTATAATTTTATGAAGTGGTAACAAGGACAATGAACAAACAGATGGAAGAGAAGAATCGAAGCTTGCAAAATGTGGTTATATAGAAGAATAGGGTAGGTGTCATGGAAAGAGAAGAAAACTAATAAATCAATATTTCAATGTGGCCTAGGGGTTAGTGACTCTGTCTATTAACCTCGACGTTCTGAGTTCGAATCACGCTGCGAACAATTTGGTTGCAAATTGTTTCGCGTGGATTTTAACAAAGGATGATTTGCACCACCCGTTCAGAAAGCAATGACAAACTACTGAACGTAATAATGCCTAGAAAAATCACAAACAGCGTTACAAAGCTGGGGTTGATTCGCAAAGTCCTGTAAAGGATATGCAATTAACTTAACTTCTCAGGAAAATGAAAATTATGTAATTGAGAAATATTTGTCCCATTAAGAGACATGACCGATCACTAGAAGAGCAGCACTTGAGTGAACCTGCAAGAAAGCGTAAAGGGGACGCACTATACAGACCTGGAGACAGTCTTCTTGACAAACTGAGGAGTGATGGTCTATCCTGAGAGGTCATACAGAAAACAGCCAGAGACAGGAAAAGGTAGCGAACAATTGTTACCATAAAAGAAGAGTGGCTACCGTTACGTCAGGAAAATGAACAGAACGTATTGAAAAGCAATTGCACTCGGCCTACGATGCGAAGACGGCACTTGATCTATTCATTTTATGGTCACATATCATATCACAAATATTTTTGTGTGTTTTACACATCTGTGATCTTGTTTTAATCTGTCATCATCATGTGTCTTGCCGGTTGGCATAGACGCTCTCAACTAACGACTGTCCTTGGTGCAGACTATCAGTTCAGATGTTGTCACTCTTTCATGTCATGACACCATAGTTTTCTCTCTCTGTCGTCATCAGTCTCCTATCTAATTGATGTTACGTCTTGTTCTCAAAGAGGCTTACACAACAAACAAACTCAGTGAGTTCTAAACCTCCCTTTCTCATCGCATTCCCGAAAAATCGTGACTGTTTATATAGATAATACATTTTTTTTTTTTTCATTGACCTCTTTCAACACATCACCCACTAGTCATCTTATCAGTGCATTGAATTTTTTACAATTCTCATGTAAAGCCACATTTCTGTGACCTTAAGAGCGTTTGATACTTATTTTAGCCATGACTGTCATCCATATATCAATATGACTCTACATCATCATCAAGTAACATGTCCCTTGCAGAACGTCACGTTCATCACAGCCTGCATGGAAGCTGTCTCTAACAAGTTCCCTCTTTAATGACGTTCAATGTCCATTGATGCCACCTTGTCTTGGTTTTCCCTGGCTCTACTAGTAGTTAATAATATTTCTGACTTCAAATTCAATGTTCCATGTCCACTTGTCTGTTTTCCCCGGCTTTCATGGTCATAATACTATTCACTAAATTTTCAATGATTATGAACTTCGTCTTGCTTTCCCCGCTTAAATGCTTTTACTGAACTAATTTCATTTATTAATTTGAGCTTCATTACCATTTTCTGGCTCCATTTGTATTACTGCTATATAATATCTTGTTTACATTCTTAAATTAAATTTTTGATTACACTTCTCTTGTTTTCGGCAGTTAAAAAATAATTTTAGTTCTGATATAAATTGTTGCAAGTTCCTGAGACACCTGTGCGAGTTTCCCTCTAGATAGAATAGTTAACTGATCTGACCTCATAAATTGCAATGTACAATTTTCCAGCTTCGTCTGTTCATCTCGAAAGGAAAACTACTTGATGATTGATTATTTAAAAAGTGTTGTCCAGAAACCCACATATGGAATATAAGTACTACATGGCATGACAAGTTATCACTTAATTGAACTATAAAGTACTGAATGTGCAAGATTATTGATGCATTTTAGTTACCGGACATGATTAAAACATTAATGAATTATAAATCTGTAATGATAAGATCATCACCTGTCTTGGTTTACCCGGCATCAAGATTAATTAATTGAATATAATATGACTGGCATGCATCATTAATGAGACTATAAGTCTTGACTGGCTGACATATCATTAATAAAACTTTTGGAACTCAACATTGTTGAATGATATATGACCTTGTATTGGTTTCCGGTGACTAATTAGAGTAAACTATAATGATTAGAAAACTGGTTTTGTTCCATTAACCAACTGAAGAGAATCAGTTACAAATGAAACTTATAAGAACCTATGTTACTTCCATAATTGGGTGTGCAAATGAACATGTTACCTTCGTCTTGGTTTAAGGCGACTCAAGGAGGTTAAATCGATTGCTGTCTAAGTTTTTGCAATGTTCCGTTTGGCACCTTCAACTTGGCATGTTCCTGGCAAAGATCAAATATATCCAAATGATTAAAATTGGCAATAATGCAACGAATGCCCACTAGAAGAGATTTTCAGAAGATAATAGACGATATCTTTTGATTATGAAATGTGAAGCTTCGTGAATGCCACTATCGCTGTAAATGAACAGTAAATGTGTTAATAATCCCGTGCTCATAAGATGTTGTAAGAATCTAATTTTATTAATATTTTATTTCGCTTACATATAGTTAGACAGCTAATATTTACTCTTATAAATTGTGCAATGTTCATATTTCAGACTTGTAACATGGTTCCCAATTAGAGTCTGCAATATTACTTTATTAATCGAACTATTGCTCAATATTATATGACTTCTTTGGTTCCGGCTCATAGTAACGAAAGTGACATTTCATGTAATGAAAGTGCATGTTTTACATCCATTCAGTCTTGAGTCGCTGAGAAAGTTATACAAAGAGATTTCTGAATAAAGTTTATTTCCATGTATGCAGCTTTAACTTGGTATGCGACAAATGCATAAATAACTATTTCTGATTTATCATGTTGCCTTGATGCCACTTCGATGTTTCCAGTAATCTTCACAACATTAATTCTCTTTGTTGCTAATTTGATGTTGACCTTTCCCTCCTTAGTTTTCCCTCAATTTCATTTACTTTTTCTTCTAAATTTTACGTTGTTATTGTCCAACCTCTCTTTTTCTCACATGTCTAAAATGACGATGCCTTTATTATATATATATATTATATATATATATTGCAATTATCAATATATCCACTATATATCTTGGTTTCCCAGTTTAAAAGCATAAATCTGTGTCGACTGCATAAATTGTGAAATGTAGTGAGCATTCGAAGACATCTTTTCCCGTTTAAGTGTTATAATATTTCTAGCAAAATGTGCCTTCATGTTAGTCCAGATGACCACCTCCTACTTTTTCCGGCTCACATATGAGTTAATACATTTCTGACTTCATAATTGTTGAGTTTTATGCCACTTCCTTGGTTTCCAAGGCTTTCATTTGAAGTCTAATACTATTTCTGAACTTCAAAATTGTTGCAATGTTCATTGATGCCACCTTCGTCTTGGTTTACCCGGCTCTACATAGCAGTTAATAACTATTTCGACTTCATAAATTGTTGCAATGTTCCATTGATGCCACCTTCGTCTTGGTTTTCCCCGGCTCTACATAGCAGTTAATAACTATTTCTGACTTCATAAATTGTTGCATACGGCCTTTAATTTTCTGAAATGCGTTTTTGCCTGAACTAATCTTTATTTATTAATTATGAGCTCTGCATCTACCAGTTGTTATTAGGGCTCCATTTGTATTACATTGCTTATAAAATATCTTTGTATTACATTGTATAAAATATCTTTTGTATTACATTGCTTATAAAATATCATTTGTATTACATTGCTTATAAAATATCATTTGTATTACATTGCTTATAAAATATCTTTTGTATTACATTGCTTATAAAATATCATTTGTATTACATTGCTTATAAAATATCATTTGTATTACATTGCTTATAAAATATCATTTGTATTACATTGCTTATAAAATATCTTTTGACAGTTAAAAAAAAAAATTTTGGAGGGCTTGGAAGAAGAATGAGAAGAAGACCTAGAAGACGATGGGCGCAAGATGTCTTAGAGGATCCAAGAATGACTGCTGCTGACGCCGGCCAACTTGCACAGAACAGAGAGTTTTCAGGGTTACTGTCATGGGAGTCAATTTCGGGAAGGGACACGCTACTTGATGATGATGATTATTTAAAAAAGTGATATGTCCCAGAAACAACATAATGAGAATATAAAGTACTGACATGGCATGACAAGATCATTAATGAGAATATAAAGTACTGACATGGCATGACAAGATCATTAATGAGAATATAAAGTACTGACATGGCATGACAAGATCATTAATGAGAATATAAAGTACTGACATGGCATGACAAGATCATTAATGAGAATATAAAGTACTGACATGGCATGACAAGATCATTAATGAGAATATAAAGTACTGACATGGCATGACAAGATCATTAATGAGAATATAAAGTACTGACATGGCATGACAAGATCATTAATGAGAATATAAGTACTGACATGGCATGACAAGATCATTAATGAGAATATAAGTACTGACATGGCATGACAAGATCATTAATGAGAAACTCATGGAAAGAGCAACAGACTCAAGTGGAAGGAATACATAATAAAAGACAATGGTGTTGGGTAGGACGTATATTAAGAAGACCACTAAATAGTATAGCAAAACGGGTTTTGTTCCGAAACCAACATGGAAAGAGAATCAGATTAATACAAAATGAGAAACTTATGAAGAACGCCCGAGTGGTTACCGGGCCCATATTTGGGGTGTAAAGAATAGAACCACTGTTACCTGCCACGCATGTCGTAAGAGGCGACTAATGAGGTTTGGCTGAAATCGGATGCATGTGTCCTAAGCGTGTAGAAGTCTATGCGTTTAGGGCCTATCAAACCAATGTGCAACGTATACACGTTCTTGGCAAGATCAAACATATCACAAGAGTGATTAAAATTGGTCAATAAAGAACGAACGCAAAGAAGAAGAAGACTTATGAAGAAGATAAATGGAGACGGATATCTGGGTGATTTAGAGGACATGGAAAGGCTTGGAAGGGAAGACACAACGCAGAAATGAACAGTAAATGTTTGTCGAGATCCTGTGCTCATGAGTGTGCTTAAGAATACTAATTATTTATTAATAATTATTTATTAATCGTATTACAGATCAGATATTAGAGCAGCTCATATTTAACTTTTTGCTTAATATTGAATTCAATATTTCAGACTTGTAACAAATGAAGCCAATATATAGAGTTGCTGCAATCCTTCTTGTTATATTAAACCGAACTATGGACAATAAATAAACATACTAATGAATTAATGGACGTCTCACACATTCAGTAACGAAAGTGCCACACATTCAGTAATGAAAGTGCATGTTATTATTACATCTCATTAGTAACAGTAACGAGGAAGTGCAGAGAGAAGTCAATGTACAGAAAGAGATTATCGCAGATAAAGTCTTCATTTCCAGACATTATATTATACAGCTTTAACTGCATGGAATGGACAAAATGCAAAAGTATATAATAAAATTATCATCATTATCAGGTGCCGGTTGACGCAGGCGATCATTGATTGACAGTAATCTTCACAAATAAATGTCTCTGTTGTTTGCTATCATTTCAGATGTTGACTCTCTTCCGTGCCCTGAAGTCGGGCTATCCACAATTTTACATCTTCCTCTGTTTCGTCTCCTCGATTTTACCGGTTGTTAAAATGTGCTCTAAACCTCCCTTTCTCATCACATGTCTGAAAAATGACGACTACCTCTTTATTTATATATATATATATATATATATATATATATATATATTGTATATAGAGTTGTAAAAAGCCATAATGATCTGTGTCAGCGAGCATGAACTAGAAAAGAGTGAGAGTGACGAAGAACACTTGCCTTTTAAGTGTTTTAATATATTCAGGCAAACGGTGTGACCTTCCTGTCTTAGTCCGGTCAGAGCTTCAGTGACCACTGCCGGGACTACTTTTGCGTAGACATCGAATGAGTTATTGCACTTTTATTGTGTCTGAACAATTGACGTCTTTACACGCAGGACGTCCCATAGATTATTAATTCTTTTCAATTTGAAGTCTCTGAATCTTTGTGTGTAATGTCGAGAGGAAACATGTGCTTTGAAATTGCATCCTTTCTTTATATAACAAATCGAAGAGTAGGAGAAGACTTATGAACGAATATATCCCAGCGAAAATGGTTTCAGGACGTGACCGATTATATGAGCATGACGGTTGCAGAAACGGGACATCTGGCCTTTGAGAGAGACACATTCCGAAGACTGCTATGGTGACACAGTTCTGATCAGAACAAGCTATTTGATTGATGATGATACGAATACTACTGACTTTTACGATTATTTGTTCTTGGACTGACACTTACGGGACTTGAATGTGTTTAGTCTACCTCATCCAACAGATGTCATAGGCTATTTATGCGGATCGTTTTCGTATGAAGAAGAGATTGATTAAGAAATGAAGACATCAGGGTGAAAGTGGTTTAACATCAGTACTGAACTTCATTAAAAAGTTAATTGCATATCCTTTACAGGACTTTGCGAATCAACCCCAGCTTTTTAACGCTGTTTTGTGATTTTTCTAGGCATTATACGGGTGATGTCATCGTCCTTTTGTAAAAATCCACACGAAACAGTTTGCAACCAAATTATCCGCAGCGTGATTCGAACTCAGAACATCGGGGTTAATAGACCGCGTCACTATCCCATAAGCCACAGACGCCATCTGAACTTCATCAAGTAACAACAAATTAAATGGTTGGCCACATAAGCAGACTACCAACAGACATACAAATGCTCCTTCGATACAGTGTTACAAAGCAAGAGGCAGTCCACTCAAAATGTGGACCTCAAATAACACTGGAGATAAAAAAAAACCCACTGTTTATGAAGTGCATACGAAAGTATTTGTTATATATATCTCTTCTTATCCTGACGCTGTGAGGAGAAACAGAGAAAGAAAACGTTTCCGTGACAATGAGGAGGTGTTGAGTTGCATCAACGTGAAAAGTTGATTAGGGAAATACAATTACAATATTTCTGGGATAGTTCCAGGTTACTGAAGATAATTAAATATACTAATGAAACAATGTTAGACAGCTATAGAGATCTCTCAAGAAATATGTACAGCTGACAAGAGAATTAAAAAAAAGCATTAGTTGTACTTTGAGACATTTAAATAGAAAATCTTCGAACGCTCCATATCGACCACTTGTTAACCACTCTATATGATCTGAGTCTAAGAGCGATTGTACGTTGTGCCAGCTATGCGTCTACAAGTAGGCCAGCACATCCGATTTCTGCGATGCTTTTATTTACTATGGTAGTATACTTAGGCCCCTATCTGTCTCCTCTTACTACATGCCTTGTATGTCGCAGTGGAACTATTCTTTGCTCCCCTTGTATGCCCCGACATCACACGGGCGTAATTATAACATGATCTTTGCAGGACGTTCTCGGTATATCCTGAAAAATAAGATAGGGAAAAATACAGGATAGTAATCATTAAAAAAATACCACATTTCTTAACCTCGTGATACAGAAAAACAAATGTAAACAGCACTAGTTGTAGGAAGTTGTGAATGTCGTGATGTGGTTGACATGGTCTCGATCGACAACTCTCTACTAATATCGCTTAGTCGTTAGTGCATGTTTTCCGCTTGAAAAATGATAATTATATCATTCTACTTGACTTCTTCGTCTGCGTTCGCCCACTATCAGAAGTAGTCAGAGCACCTAGTGAGGTGCTTCTGACTGATTTTTACGTGAAGATGTGCTTTCCTTTAATTTCTCCTCCATGCAGGCTTCTCTGATTTCAGAAGTAATATTACGTGACAATATAATGTTACTTGTTCTGATTTCAGAAGTAATATTACGTGACAATATGTTACTTGTTCTGATTTCAGAAGTAATATTACGTGACAATATAATGTTACGTGTTCTGATTTCAGAAGTAATATTACGTGACATTATAATTTTACTTGTTATGATTTTTGTTGTAATCAAAGTATTCATATTAGTCTATTGTCTTTCCTCAGGTGGATGATAGAATTGGTTGTCCACTCCTGCTGTTAGGCGTAGGGGTGGGAGCTTTAATTTGCGTTCTAGTACCAGATGGGTCGCCCTTGTTGTTTTATATTTGTTTATTTAGTGTGGTCTTGATATTGTCTGTCCATCTTTTCTTTGTCTTCCCTTGTCTCTAGTACCTGATCTCTTTTTATTGTATGCTGTTATTGATGGTTGGTTGTATTCCATTCTCATTAAATGTCCAAACCACTGCATTTAGTGTCTTTCGGTGCATGAAGTTATGCCCACTCTGCTTCTGACGTCCTCGTTTCGTAGTCTATCTTTCCTGGTGACTCCCCCTCTCCCCTCCCCACTGTCTTCCTCAAGCATTTGATTTCACACATGGTGAGCTTATTAGATTCCATTATTTAAGCCTAAAGTTTTCGCCCGCGTACCCAGCGTGTTCGTAGCGCGTTGGACTACGGGTGACAAGTCCTCAGTGAGTGCGGGTTCAATTCCGCGGACTGGCAGAAAAGCCACAAGGTTCTCCAGATTTACGGTGCTCGTGGCACCGAACCGAAGGGTTACGATGTCCATGGGACCGAGCCGAAGAGCTTTCAAGCTCAAGTGCTTCTGGATCGAAAAAAGAAAACCTAAAGTTTACTCTCCTAACGTAAGGATGGTCGGAAGAGATAGGAATAAAAGGTATGTCTTCAGTGCTGGTCGGTCAAGAAAGAAATCGTCTATTTAGGCGTGTGTCCGGTTGACAAGGAAACACAACAAGCATCTGACTTTAACCTGTCTTTATACTGTTTTAACAATGCACTGGTTTTTCTCAGTGTGGTCCTGTACGCTGGAGGTCAGAGCTCCGGTCACAACACACAAGCTGAGCTTCTTTCACATGCTGGGTCAATACAAAAATACTTTATCGTGGGAAGTCTTCATTTTTACACAACTGCACACACTATCAGCTTTTTGTACAGTCACATACACTATCAGCTTTTATTTAGTCACACACACTATCAGATTTTATACAACCACACACACTATCAGATTTTATACAGTCACACACACTATCAGCTTTTATACAGTCACACACATTATCATCTTTTAACAGTCACACACACTATCAGCTATTATACAGTCACACACACTATCAGCTTTTATACAGTCACACACACTATCAGCTTTTATACAGTCACACACACTATCAGCTTTTATACAGGCACACACACTATCAGATTTTATAGTCACACACACTATCAGATTTTATACAATCACACACACTATCAGATTTTATACAGTCACACACACTATCAGATTTTATACAGTCACACACATTATCATCTTTTATACAGTCACACACACATTATCATCTTTTATAGTCACACACATTAGCAACTATTATATAGTCACACACACTATCAGCTTTTATACAGTCACACACACTATCAGATTTTATACAGTCACACACACTATCAGCTTTTATACAATCACACACACTATTACCTCTTATGTAAAATAAGTTTGACAAGATTTATAGTGTTAAAAAAATGAATGAAACATTTAAATAACAACCAGACAGGCATATTTTACCCATGGTCCATACCAACTATACGGAAACACATTAGTCCTTAACAAAAGAAAAGCAGACGTGCTGTGAACTCTTGACCAGCAATAAATGACACATATTAATTAAGGGAGAACACGTTCTGTATACAAGCTTATTTACAACAGTATTATTCTGGAGGGAAAAAAAGGGCGGGGGACGACCGAGAAATTATTCAGCAGTTCTGGGTTTCGCAGGGGGAACACAAAATAGTAACACCGTGACCAACAAGGCATGTCGTAAGAGGCAACTGATGTGGGAATCTACCCTAGTAAATAAAAAGAGTAGCAGACATCGGATGTGCTGGCCTACTTGTAGGCGCATAACTGCACAACGTGCAAACGCTCTTGGGCTCAGATCATATAAAATCACAAAGAGTGGTTATAAGTGGTAAGATATGGAGCGTTGGAAGAAGAATATTAAGCAGTTTCTGATTGAACAACTACAAACTGACAAAGACTAGTGTATAACATGAATAATGTAGTTCAAAACTGCAGTCAACAAGATATATGTGCTCGATAAATAGCTTATTTAGAATGACAAAGGTGTATGTGTATATTTTATTATTGTATAGTAGAGGAACTTGGACAAAGAATACATTGTTAGAAGACAGAAACGAGTTCCTTCAAGAGATACCAAGAAAGTCAGCCAAGAAAACCGGTCTAGTGGAAACAGAAACTAGAGAAAGTCAGCTAAGAAGAAACAGAAACTAGAGAAAGTCAGCTAAGAAAAACCAGAAATAGAAACTAGAGAAAGTCACCTAAGAAAAAACAGAAACTAGTGAAAGAAAGAAAAAATGTTAACTAAAAACATTTTTGTAACCCTGTTCACACCTTAGGTAGGAAGTGACTTCGCTTCACATTTCCTAGGCCCTAGTGTGTAGAAGGGCCATTTCATTTCCACACGCGGAGAAGGTTGAGTGTCGGATTGAACTCATAACTCTCTTGTGTGCAAGTCGATAGACGAACGCTTATGCATTACGTTAATCCATCCCAAACAAAGGAAGAAGTTGTAGCTAAATGTTCAGATTATGTGGAAGAATTTTGGGAACAGATTAGAGTAGTTAGTGGGCAGACTTATAGGTGTACTCAGTATTATCCAGGAAATGTCGTAGATTTAATCATGCTGATAGTTCCCATGGCTCGTTGGTTAAACACACTCCCCTGACACTCTGTCCTAGTACATTGTATAATTTCAAATTCCTTCAAACGATGTATTAATTGAAATTAATATCGGTGTCCTCCCTCAAAGAACAGACGATCTCTGAGCAACAGAAGTTTCTCCTTCTTATCAATTTTAAGCACTCCAACTTCTTCTTCGAACGTTCCACATCGACTACTTGTTAACCACTTTTTGTTATTTGTATATGATCTGAGCCTAAAAGCAATTATACGTTGTGCCAGTTATACGCGTACAAGTAGGTCAGCACATCCGATTACTGCTATGCTGGATAGCTTCCCTAGGTCCCTACCCCAGTCGCCTCTTACGACATGTTTTGTAGGTCGCAGTGTTACTATTCTTTATTCCCTTTGTGAGACCCGGCAATATACGGGTGAACACGCTGACTATATATGCATTTCTTAAAAGAGTGTCTTCTTGTTTATGCAGAGACTCATGTAACCAGGACATAGGTTCATGCAAGATCTCTATAGAGATGTTCTCAAACTGCCTCAGCATACCGTATTAGAACTTCCAAACATGAATTGAGAGTTGAACATAATAATTGTCTTAGTAAACGGAGTTTCAGAGAGTCAGCCAGTCTTGTGACGGCATCTCAGTGAACCATCAATGTCTATCCCCAATAATGAATACCCACCCATGACGAATCAACAATTCAAAACCACCCCTAAAGCAGGTTACCATGTCTACAGACAGATCATTCAACGAGCTGTTCAATGTGTGCGAGGAGATATACTCCAACTGTGCAGATGACATTTATAGATCCGAGGACATAGACTCCAGCTGTGACGACGAAATTTATGCTAAGAAAACAGCTTTATTATCTGAAGACTATATTTTTTAATGTAGTTCTAACAACGACGGATACCATCATTACAGATACATTGTCTGTCCTTTCGCCCTTGTGGTGCCGGGGCCCGCAAGGAAGCAAAGAATAGTACCACTGCGACCTACAAGACATGTCGTAAGAAGCGGCTGATGTAGGACCTAGGAAGCTACCCTAGTAAATAAAAAGCATCGCAGAAATCGGATGTGCTGGCCTACTTGTAGGCGCATAACTGGCACAACGTACAATCGCTCTTAGGCTCAAATCACATACAAATCACAAAGAGTGGTTAACACCTGGTCGATATGGAGCGTTTGAAGACGTAGAAATACAACATACCAACAGATCAGATACAAACGAGGAGATGTAAATGTCGACAGATGGAATATATTCTGAACAGAATGACAACATTGAATTCAGAAGTGATGAAATCAGAGCAATGTCTGGTCAACCATTAGTAACAACTGTTATAAGAAGAAGATGGAGATATGTTGGATACATCTTGAGAAGAAATGATCAAAGAATATCAAAACATGTATTGCAGTGGGATGAAAAAGGTGACGACATTAGGAGACCCTGAAACGAACTTTGCTGAGAGAGGGTAGAAATATCGGTCTCAGTTCCTTGGAAGAGATTGAGCGAGTTGCCCAGGATAGAGCGATATGGATACATTGCTTGCAGGCCCTACATAACGTACAACGGTACGAGAGGAATTATTATTATGACAACATTGTAAGAT
Source organism: Arion vulgaris (assembly GCA_020796225.1). NCBI lineage: Eukaryota > Metazoa > Mollusca > Gastropoda > Stylommatophora > Arionidae > Arion > Arion vulgaris. The sequence goes on along the minus strand of CM036753.1, from coordinate 96,026,081 downwards.
GTGAAAATAGTATGAGAACTTATAACTAGAACAAGAGACAGAGTTGTGGAAGTACATGATAACTTACGTCTCCTGACAAATGGCACTTCATGATGATAACCTCTAGCGAGTTGAATACATGTTATCTTAGTCTTCCAGGGCTTAGTCACAGAAGTCAAGCGGCGATGTGTATAAAAATGTGAACGAAATTGTGCAATCGATTTTCAAAGAAGCAGCTAAACATGGGTTAGAAAGTAGCGTGATAAACTGCAGTCAAACTTGCTATCGTTCGTTGCATCAATGAATAATGAAACAAATATTGAAAAGGGGTTCAAATGTAATCATTATTTGGTGGTACGGAAATGTGGACAATAAACAAACAGCTGAAAAACAATTCACTCGTTTTTTCCCCCTGGTGTCAGAGTAAAGCTCGCCTGAATGGCAAGGGAGCACTGGTATACGGAAAGCAAACCTTCACGAAACTTCAATGAGGGGTGTCATAATATGGCCCATGACGACTACGCCTGAATTCGTAGCGGGCAAATAAAAGGAAAGTATTGCAACAATTTGTTCTTGTTAGATTAATTTGTTTTTCTATGCATGAAACTTTTAACTCTTCACTAACATATATATATATTCTTTCTTCTTTTTCAAACGCTCCATCGTCCGAGTGGTTACCGGGGCCCAAATTGGGGTGTCAAAAATAGAACCAGTGTTACCTGCCACGCATGTCGTAAGAGGTGGCTAAGGGAGTTGGCGTGGGGCTAGCTACCCACACCGTAAAAAACACTAGATGGCTACAGAACGGAGAGCGAACCGAGTAAACGCTGGCTGAACCCGGACACATCGCCGAAGGATAAGCACCAGAGCTAAGGCTGCATGAATCAGATTTCCACATGAATAGAATTTATGGGGAGATCTGGTACATCGGTCTGGGCGGTGATCGCGAGAGAACGCTCCATAACAACAACTTGTTAAACCACTCTGTGATTTGTATGTGATCTAAGTCTAAGAGCGATTGTACGTTGTGTCAGTTATGCTTCTACAAATAGGCCAGCGTATCCGATTTCTACAACGCTTTTTATTTACTAGGTAGCTTCCTAGGTCCCTACCCTAGCCGCCTCTTACGACGTGCCTTGTATGTTGCAGTGTTACTATTCTTTGCTACTATTGAAGGCCTCGGCAATATATATACTCAGAAGTACTAATGTGTTTTTCAACTGATTTGCTAAATGTTCCTGTATGTTGCCACTGGGAAGATGTTCTGTTACCGTACATTAATTTAATTTGTATTTTTACATTCTCACAATATTTATATGTCTACGTTGTTACATTGCCTTGCATATGTAAATACATTTAATATTACTAAATCAGCTTTGTCATTCCAGTTGTTATTTTCTCATCTTTTATTTCTGTCTTCAACATTTTCCAACACCATTCCCGCCCATAACATCCCGGCACGCGCATTTCAGCACGCGAAGCACGAGCGTTGGAATCAATACCGGGAGAGAAGGAGCCACCTCTGGCCATATAAAATGTTGGGTCGTTCGTTTGTAGTCGCTCTCTCACTCACAGGATGACACGAGACCATAGGCATGTCTGTGGGGTCACTACACAGTGTCAGTGTTGGAGTTGGATGAGGTTCACCGACGAGTGTTGCTAGATGAAGGCGACAGACCGTTGTTAATTAATTTTAGAAATTAGTTTCTAACTTCGAGTTCACTTCACTTTTTGGCTTGTTCCCAATGCACAGCTCATTTCCTGTGATTTTTTTCCCGATCCAGAAGCACTTGAGCTTTCAGATCTTCGGCTCGGTGTCATGGACATCGTAACCCTTCGGTTTGGTGCCACTACACCGTAAATCTGGAGAACCTGTGGCTTTTCTACCAACACGCGGAATTGATCCCGCACTCACAGAGAGCTTGTCACCCGTCGTCCAACGCGCTATGAACACGTTAGGCAGGCGGGCTTTTCCTGTGATTACGTATTAGTTGTCCATTTGTGTGTTACTGTTGTGACCTCCGTTAACAGACGACAGGCGGACTTAGGTAAAAATTATAGAAAATAAGACCACAGCCGTCACGTTACCTAGCAATCCAGTATTGTTGTATAAAGATGAATTCATTTTAAAAACAACACAACATAATAAATGAATGTTATATTATTATATTATATTATAGTTATATTATGTTACAAGTTAAGTTTAACACTAAAGTATATCAGTATTATTCATATTTTTCTGCAATAAATAACCATGGACTCGTAGAATTGAGTAACATTATAAAAAAAAGTGTACAGTGTTCTATCAAACATATACAAAAAGCAGTCCCCATTAAACATGAATTTTGGTTTTCCCGTCTGAGCTAGTTACCGTTTATTGCTAATGAATATTAACAAGTTTTCGGTACTTATAACCTCTAAAGTCGGAATAAGACTCTTGAATGGCAAAGGACACAGTTGATAATGAAAGTAACTTTTGCGCAAAAATCAGTCAGAGGTGCTACATTAGGCTCCATAGCGCCCGAGTGGTTACGGGGCCCAAATTTGGGGTGTAAAGAATAGAACCACTGTTACCTGCCACGCATGTCGTAAGAGTCGACTAAGGAGGTTTGGTTGAAATCGGATGCACATGTCCTAAACGTGTAAAAATATATGCATTTAGTTAGGGTCCTACCAAAGCAATGTGCAATGTATACACATTCTTGGCAAAGATCAAACATATCACAAAGAGTGATTAAAATTGATCGTAAAGAACGAATGCAAAGAAGAAGAAGGCTCCATAGTTACGCCTGAGTTCATAGCCGGCAAATGAAACAAAATTAGATTTACTGTATTAAATAAACGTTCATGTGTTGGCGATAATGAGAGAACTTACAAACACATGTAGTCAAGATTGTGAAGTTGGATAATTGGGGGATGTTTTAGTTTTATTGTAAAGAACATACTGCTGAATGAAGACGCGATCGTAAAGGAATTCTGTAGCAAAATTGGTACTCGTAAGATCGGCTACCTGAGGGACAGAATAAGAAGTGTGTTGGACCAGCGTGTCACATAAACCATCGACATGTCTACACGTCAATATCAGCTTGGCGAGACCGAGCACATGTGGACATGTCAAGGGTAATGTGAGGCCGATGCAATGACCAATATTAACTATTTAACTAGTGTACAAATGCGGGTTAAATGTCTTAAAAACATTGTCGTGAAACTTCCGATTTGTCTTAATGGAAAGCTATGTATAATCTTTCAATCAAATGTGAAGTCAGTGCTGTTTTATAACTCGGAAATATAGAGGACAACAAAAGAAACCACCAGAAAACTATAGACTTCCATAAATGGTTGTTTATGTAGATTAGAGGGACTGAGATGGTATGATAAGATTGCGAACAGGAACTCAGCAGATACCAGTGGAGAAGAGCGCAGGAAAAGGCGATGGATAGGACACACATTGAGAAGACCGACTGGAAGATTTGCAAGACAGGCACTGTTTTGGAACTCACATGGAAAGAGGAGTAGGGAAAGGCTTAGACATACCTGGAGAAGAGAGTTGGAGACTGATATTAAAAGGATAAGTAAAACATGGAAAGAATTGGAAGGGATGGCAGGAGAGAGAAGAGCTGGAAGAAGTATGTTGAAGACCTGTGCTCCGTTGGAAGTTGAAAGGTAAAGATGAAAAGATATATATATATATATATATAGTCTGAAAATGAGATACACTTGAATAGGTGGTATTGTATGCTGGAGTTTTATTTGGTACAAATATAACACAAAACAAAATCAAATTTAATCAATATATGATATAGAAAGTAAAATGAGAGTCAGCAATACAGTGCTGGAAGTTGACGTAAAATTGTGCTGACAGCAAGTCTTGTAGAGTGGTCTCATATAACATTTATGACTGATGATATTATATGTAGGGATGAAAGATACTGAAGACACAACGACACTTTTATTAAATAACAAAGAAACCGGTATGCTACTGTGAACATGATCCAAAAAGAAGTAAAATGAGAACACTTTATACGGAAACAAAATTGAAATATATGATTAAAAGCTAAATATTTACGCGAAATTCGTACATCACGATTAACCTTTCTATGGTAGAAAGATCAAATGAACGAGAAGGATAGATATAGGTGATTATCGGATAATAAGACAAAGATTTGACAGTAAAAATGGGCGAGTTTGCGACTTAACAAAACGTTTTGCCTGGTACATTTGTTCACATAATTTTCACGTTTACTTCTACACTTTCGTGTCCACTGACGTTTTAAAAAATATTCTTAACGCATCTTTGTCTATGACGCTTTCTATTTAATTCTGTTATTGACTTTCTTTCAAGAACATTCTCGTCAAATTAATCTCTGGTACTTATTTGCTACAGCTCACTCCACCCTAAAATCACATATACCGACACTGTTCTTGTAAAGATTTCTCACTTTGTTCGGTTTAATTTGCTTACTGTTTAGTTGAAATGACCAGTGTGGGTGGGTACATAACGTCATGTTGTGATTTATTGTGACATATGCGTGTTGCTAAATTAATAATGTTTTTCGTTGTTACTGTCGTTACTGCCCGTAGTACCGTTTTTTAGGGCGGTCTAGGTCAGGTGGAACAAGAGCCTGGGGAGTTTACTGGCTAGTGCAGTCGCCGCGATGCTATTCAGGTTCGGATTTTTCATTTATGCACAGGACATTACAAAAATACTTGACGTTGCCGTGAATTCAACACGGAGCTCTGGCATGGGAGCCGCTCTGTAACCCATTCGGTCAGACGCTCATGTATGTCGTAAAATAATTAAATATTTTCTGTAAGCCTTGAATTCATATTCATTTGTGATTCAGCTTGCAAGATTAACATGTACGCTGAAACAGTGACATATATTGACATTTTGTGGAGAAGAAGAAACATATCGACAGTGAAAAAACACACGTCATTGCTGACAACAGACTTCACAATCTAGATGTTTTCTTCATTGATGAGTAGTATGCTGGCGATGGGTGTTGTTAACGTACTTTCATCTTGTTTGCTTGACATATCATTAACAACGGCAAGCTGATTAGTCTCGAGCGTTGGTGCCCAAGTCTCGTTACTTGACTCGAGTTTTGGTTGGCTCGAGATGAATATAGCTAACCACACGAGCAAGCTTTTAGTTCAAGCGTGCACGTACTGGGTGGGAAAAAGTACAAGGACCATAGGCGGGAAGAACAGACGGCAAGGGTACTGAGACCTATAAAATGCAAGTTTTAATTCACGGACTGAAAGAGCATAGCTTCTATAAATATCGCCACAGCAGCTGGACAAATAAGATTCACAAATTAACTTTCTACACTACGAACCAGCTATCTGTGCCGCAAGTGTTAAGCAGAATTCATTCCAACATGTTCCGGAATTTGAAAGATGGTATGCGTTTATTTGTATACGTTACAAGACATCAACTATATAGAGCAGGGTATAGTATAGTTTCTTCCTAGATGCTTAGTTACATTATCAAACTCCCTTATTCAAGTGGGATACTTCTCGCCCCTGTGTCATCGGGGCCCACATGGGTAGCAAAGAATAGTAACATTACGACCGAAAGGCATGTCGTAAGAGGCGACTAAGGTAGAGGACATACGGAAGCTACCCTAGTAAATAAAAATCATCGTAGAAATCGGATATGCTGGCATACTTGTAGGTGCATAACTGGCACAACGTAAATCGCTCTTAGGCTCAGATCACATACAGATCACAAGGAGTGGTTAACAAGTGGCCGATATGGAGCTTTCGAAGAAGAAGAATCTCAATAATTGGGTACCAGAGAATCACTTTAAAGATGGTCGGCTTGATGACGTGTTTACCCAAAGTCAACTATAAACTTATCTAGAGTTGGTTCTGGTTTACCACGCCATACATCGGGGAATAAAATACAATCCTAACACGTTATTTACTCAGAATATTCATCTTAAATATGATAATATATCCTGAGGAAGCCGTGAAGCAACATGTGGCCACACCTAGTCGACCTGAAAACTAAACTTTGGGAACACCTAACAGACCTGAAGTTGACTGCCCAGTTTGTGATCTACAGTAAATTAAGTGCTGACCAGAGATCACCAAAGAAGAAGTATGGGTCCACCAAAGAAGAAATATGACTAGAAAACGTTGCTTAGTAACCAAGTTAAATACAAACAATATTCAGACGTTTATCAATAAATGTCTTCGTCGGTTTTACAAACGGTCTTATTTTTTTTTTATTTCCGGATCCAGAAGCACATGAGCTTTCAGCTCTTCGGCTCAGTGCCATGGACATTGTAACCCTTCGGCTCAGTGCCATGGACATCGTAACCCTTCGGTTCAGTGCCATGGACATTGTAACCCTTCGGCTCAGTGCCATGGACATTGTAACCCTTCGGTTCAGTGCCATGGACATCGTAACCCTTCGGCTCAGTGCCATGGACATCATAACCCTTCGGCTCAGTGCCATGGACATCGTAACCCTTCGGCTCAGTGCCATGGACATCGTAACTCTTCGGTTCGGTGCCATGGACATTGTAACCCTTCGGCTCAGTGCCATGGACATCGTAACCCTTCGTTTCGGTGCCACGAACACCGTGAATCTGGAGAACCTGTAACTTTCCGGCAAGTCCGCGGAATTGTACCCGACTCACAGAGAGCTTGTCACCCGTCGTCCAACGCGCTACGAAAATGCTGGGCAGGCGGGCACGAAGATCTTATAACAGAGTGTCAAATACAGACCTGTTGATAATGATCCAGGTTAGAAGACACTAGTGGTGAGTAGGGCATACCCTGTGGATGAGATGGCACACTCGTGTGTCACTAGATAAGCACTAGAGTGGAAACCCGCAAATGAAACAAAAAATGAGGCACCTTAAACATACATGAAGACATGGACTATGCATGATAGTCAGTGGAAGCCATACAGAAAACAGTGAGAGACCGGGGAAAGCGGATGACAGGTGTATAGTCCTTATCCTCAACGAGGAGCAGAGAATACATCACAGCTAGCATACACGTATTCCCCTATTTATATCATAGTATGAATACAAGTTATTCACTTATTTATGTAAATATATATAAATTTATATACTACTGCGAATATTTCACCTGAGATGTACTGTATGTTGTGTAGTAATATTATACATATTTGTATATTGGAAGGTCTCTCTCTCTCTTCCCCCCTCTCTCTCTCTCTCTCTCTAGTATGTGATGCCTCTGGCACCCAGGGCATCAACAAATGCTGAGAATTCTTCTATATTCTTAACCGTCCTCTATATTAATGTTTCAGATGTGATTCATTTCTTTCAGTTGTTGTTCTACTGTTCTCCTAATATCGTTTTGGGTCTTCCACGTTTTCGTTTATTCTGAGGTGTCTATTTCATTGCAGTTTTGTGACAGAAACACTATGAAACAAAAACACAAGAAGATACGATAAACTGAACAAATAGACAGTTGTAAAAGAAAATATAACATGTTGTGAGGGAACTTCAAGAAGTATTGACAGTTGTATTTGTAAAATAGAGGTCAGAAATTGTGTAAAAACTAAGTAATGTAGTCAAGTACAAAAATAGTACCTACTTTGTAAAGCTACATTACTTTGTTTTGACGTTTTTCGGCATTGCTACATAGTTTCTCTGCAGTCTTACCCCTATTTTGTAATCTAAAGAAATGTTTCGACGTTGTCCCATTTTAATTGGACACTTGCTTGATTCACATTTCAGTTAAGACTCATTCATTTACATTACAACTTTAGATTTATTTCGGCCAGTCTTCTCCAAGGTAATTGAGCGACCTGCATCCCATGTTTATTCAACCTTCTCTATTTCAACGGACGTAAAAAATAGCTCTCTCTCCTCCACCTTCTCTTCTCCCCCCTTTCCCCACTCTCTCACTCGCAACGATGTATTTACTGAGCTAATGAAACAAGCGGTGGCATCTTTTGGCGGGAAGAAGAAATCGTTTACACTGAACCGTTTACACTTAAGTTTCGTTAGCACATTTTATTATCTGAAGATTTGAGACTCATAGATGGACGTAATCTCTCTCCGTTCACAACGCAATGACAAACTACTGAACGTGTAAGTGGTGCCTAGAAAAATCAACGACTAGTTTACTTTGGTTGATGGCTACGTTCTGTAAAGGAAATGCCACCATTTTCATTCATTCAATCTCTCTCTCTAGAGTCTAGACTGTTGTTACGCCCTTGGTGCTTAGGGCAGGAATAAATGCACGCCATTATTTTATGTTCTTTGTCGTTATCTGTACTGTATCCCAGCTGTGATTAATTACTTTTAATTTCTGTTCTACTGTTCTGCTCCATGTGGTTTTAGCTCTTCTCCGTTTTAGTTACCCTTTGGTATCCATCTTAGTGCAGTTTTCTTGACAGATCTAGCCTCCATGCGTAACACATGACCGACCCATTTCCAGCGTCTCTTTTTGATGATGATGCTCATATTTTCTTGCTGTTACTGCTTAGTCGGGTTTTGGTTGGAAATAGTTCGTGGACAAAATACGCGTAGGATCTTTCGCAGACAAGTTATATGCAAAGTTTAGACATGTCTTGTTCCGTCATTCTCCAGCATTATGCTCAGTATAGTAACATTGATAGCACACATCTGCAGTATATATTAATCTTGGTTCTGATGCTGTCTGTATTAGGCTAATTTCCAGACCGCCTGAATGGTAATGAATGCACTTCTTGCCTTACTCAGTCTGATTGTAATGTCACATCTAGTTTCTCCTTCGTGCCTGCTAACACTTCATAGATATGTACAAGTAGTTGTATTTGGAAGGATTCTATCTTCTATTTTGATAGTTCTAGTGATGCCATCAGCTCGGTAGAACTATTTAAGAAAAGGTTCGAGTTACTCAATGGTGAAAATGAAAAGAACATTGAAGACAAATGGACTAAGATAAAGGACACACTATTGGGGGCAGCAAAAAGTAGAGCAGGATTAAAGACGAAAGACAGAAAACCCCGGATAAGCGATGACACCTGGAAATAATTCAAGAAAGAAGAAAGATGAAACTAGCAATATTTAATACTAAGGATGCAACAGATGAAATCCACGCTAAAGAGGAATATAGACTAAAACACAAGGGAGTGAAAAGAGCGGCTAGAAGAGATAAAAGAGCATGTGTCAATCGATTGGCTGAAGAAGGAGAAAAGGCAGCTAAGACTGGAAACAGTAAAATGCTATACAACACACTAAAACAACTTACTGGAACTTTTGTTTCAAAGGGTGGCCCAATCAAGAGTAGAGATGGTAAAGTGCTAACTTCAGATACCGAGCAGAAGACAAAATAATGAATATAAAATGGAACGAATTCAGAAGTGATGAAATCAGAGACATGTCGTCTGGTCAACCACTAGTGACAACTGTTATTAAAAAGAGAAGATGCAGATATGTTCGGCACACCTTAAGGAGGAATTATCAACGAATATCAAAGCAGGCATTGAAGTGGGATGCAAAGGGTTCAAGAACGAGAGGTTGACCTAAGGAGACCCTGACACGAACTTTGCTGAGAGAGGCAAGAAATACCGGTCTCGGTTCCATGGAGGAGATTGAGCGAGTTGCCCAGGATAGAGCGGTATGGAGAAATTACTTGCAGGCCCTATGTAACGTATAACGGTACGAGAGGAATTATTATTCATCTACTGAACTCTTCGCAGAATGAAAATGAAAATCGTGGCATATCCCAAAGGACGTAGCCATCAACCACAGTTCGCAGAATAGAGCTACTAAAACAGTCTGATAGTATCCCACATGAGGGGAATATGAGGAGAACAATACCGATTCCAGTGAATAAATAGCTGAAGAAAGGACACTGCCGCTGGATGTGACTCAAGTAGAGAAAACTCGAGGAATATAACAAGAACAACCTTATCCTGCCACCCCACAAGGAAAGTGAAATAGAGAAAGTCCTACAAATAGAGAGATTTTGATGCATATATTAACGATGTATTGAAGTAACTGCAAGAGATAGCTAACCATAGGATCTTCTTCTTCTTCTTTGCGTTCGTTCTTTTCGACCAATTTTAATCACTCTTTGTGATATGTTTGATCTTTGCCAAGAATGTGTATACGTTGCACATTGGTTTGGTAGGCCCCTAAACGCATAGACTTCTACACGTTTAGGACATGTGCATCCAATTTCATCCAAACCTCCTTAGTCGCCTCTTACGACATGCGTGGCAGGTAGCAATGGTTCTATTCTTTACACCCCAAATTTGGGCCCTGGTAACCACTCGGGTGCTAACCATAGGATGACTTGGAGGGAGATGGTTGCTGGTCTATGCCTCCCCAACCTAGTACAAAATGGCTCAATAGATCATCATCATCAAATAGCTTGTCCTGAGCAGAACTTTGCCACCTCAACAGTCCTCCAGAATTTCTCTCTCATAGCCAGATGTTCTGCCTCTGCAGCCATCATGTCCAAACCATGAGTTACATCCTGAATCCATCTTCTCAGTGGTCTTCCTCTTCTTCTCCTTGCCGGTATGCATTCTTCATGATACAAGAGAGATCAAATATAAGACAGCAAATATTTTGGATACTACAAGGCAGGACACTGCTGAAAATCTTTCAGAAACCATCTTTTGAACAATTCTATTAATGGAGCCTCAGTGGTCAAGTCTGTATGTCTTGTGTTCAGAAGGTTGTGGGTTGAATCCACATATAGTCGTTCTGTTTATGGGTGAGTTTTCTCGTACTTTCCTAGGAGTTTTGCCGAAGCTACGAAATTCGTGATTTGTGTAATACTTTCGGCAAGTGGCTTGCCATTTTTGCGGATAGGTACTAAGCCATACGGAAAAAATCCCCGATCGAATAGTCATTTTTGGACCACATTTAAACGCCTTACTTTTGGTGATAGGCGTACAACATGGATATAGATGTAAAGAAAACAATTAGAAATGGACATACATTCAGAGCCGTGCGGTATGTTTTCTCAGTATGATGCAAGTCTTCGAAATGCCGACTCTTAAATATTTTTTCTTTAAAATAACCTTCAATTGTGATTTTGATTTAGCTGCTTATGTCGCGCCGCCCCTACTGTACCACATTACACGGCCATCTCTCGGTATCATAGTACGGCACGGCCCTACATATATTGCAAACTGCAAGAAGTGTTGGAGATCCATCGCAGTCGTTCTACTTTCTTCTTTTTTTCTTTCTCGAATCCTGTATGCCTCACAGCGTCAGGTCAGGAAGAGATTTCTAAAACGGGCCCTAGTATGCGCTTCGTAGATAGTCTCTTTCGTCGCCTCTGTTATCTCTGAGGTCCATCTTTTGCGTGGCCGGCCTTTTGCTTTGTACCCATTGTATCGGAGCAGCATTGCTCTTTGGTCGTTCTACGTCGCAGATATAACACGTAATTAGTTATTAAAATGTAATCACGTAGCAGTTAATATTGTATACATTTTAGATGTTAAATCGCCCGAGTGGTTAACGGGGCCCAAATTTGGGATGTAAAGAATAGAACCACTGTTACCTGCCATGCATGTCGTAAGAGGCGACTAAGGATGTTTGGCTGAAATCGGATGCACGTGTCCTAAACGTGAGAAGTCTATGCGTTTAGAGGCCTACCAAACCAATGTGCAACGTATACAAGTTCTTGGCAAAGATCAAACATATCACAAAGAGTGATTAAAATTGGTCGTAAAGAACGAACGCAAAGAAGAAGAAGAAGAAGAGATGTTAAATATACTACATATTAGTAGGGCGCATCACTTCCAGATGAGGTGGTCATTTCTCTTGATGATTAAACCCTTTTCCTCGCTAGCTGTCCCCTTCTTTAACTCAGCGAGACATGTACTATATATCTTCTGGGCCTACAGAAGCGAGAGTAAACCTAGAAGCGATTCCAGTCCCTCTTGATTACGAAGCTATCTTCATAACTCGCATCAGCGACAAGACAAATCTGATAAAATACTCAACATTTTTTATTCATAAATCTACTATTAGAGAACATGTTACCACGACTACAAATGAATCCCATTCATGAAACCTTAGTGAAAGCACGTGCTCATTAGCTGTGCTTCTTTTCAAATTTCTAGAACAAAATAGCATATAGTCGCGACACAGCTCTACTTAGCCGTCTTCTACAATGTGATTTGGTAGACGCGTGGGCTGATGTCTTGTCCTCCCCAATTACCAGATCCAGGGATCCACATGGGAAATGTGGTCGATATGTCAATAAAAGAACAGAGCATGACCTAGTTGACATAGTCACAAATGAATAAGAAATAACAAATGTAGAAAATTTAAGATTGGAAGATTTCTAAACCGTGATATCGGTAAGTAATCAGTGGAATAATATTTCTTCACCTTTCAACTCCCAACGGAGCACAAGTCTTTCAACTCCCAACGGAGCACAAGTCTTTCAACTCCCAACGGAGCACAAGTCTTTCAACTCCCAACGGAGCACAAGTCTTTCAACTCCCAACGGAGCACAAGTCTTTCACAAACTTCTTCCATGTCTTCCTCTCTCCTGCCATCTCTTCCAATTATTTCCATGTTTTACTTATCCTTTTCATATCAGTCTCCAGCTCTCTTCTCCAGGTCTGTCTAGGTCTTCCCTTACTCCTCTTTCTCTGCGGGATCCAAAACAAGTGCCTGTCTTGCAATGCTTCCAGTCGGTCTTCTCAATGTGTGTCCTATCCATCTCCAGCGTCTCTTACATATCTCTTTCTCCACTAGCTAAACACATAAAAACAAAGTACTACAGTTTTACAAAATACATAAACAGTGACGATAAACAGCAACGTTTCGACCAAAAGGCCTTTATCAAGCAAACAATACAACAAGAATGTTGTCCACTAGTATCTGCTTAGGAGTAATATTTGCCCCACAACACATTGCGACTTATTCCAGCAGGCTATAGATACGACAACACATTGCGACTTATTCCAGCAAACTATAGATACGAACTATAGATACGAACTATCTACAATTCAGTGTTGACCACATCGCTCATCGTATAACCGTGATCCAAAAACAAATATAGTCTTAACGTTATATTCCCTAATATATAGTAACTCGGTATGAACGGATATTCATTTTCTGTTATTCTAACTAACATGCGCAGTTGCTTTATTAATTAAATGGCAGATGTGGCGTCTGTGGCTTAGGGATAGTGACTCGGTCTATTAACCCCGACGTTCTCAGTTCGAATCACGCTGCGGGCAGTTTGGTAGCAAATTGTTTCTGGGATCGCGATGAGAGAAAATGGCAGATAAGCGTATCTTCAAAAGTGCTAAATATACGACTAAAAGAAGTTACGGTAGTCACTAGACTATCTCGGCCGGATCAAAATGTCACCGGAGTATTGACAAAATCTATGGAATTAAAGAGAAACATCACCGGAGTATTGACAAAATCTATGGAATTAAAGAGAGAAACATCACCGGAGTATTGACAAAATCTATGGAATGAAAGAAGAAACATCACCGAGTATTGACAAAATCTATGGAATTAAAAAAGAAACATCACCGGAGTATTGACGAAATCTATGGAATTAAAGAAGAAACATCACCGGAGTATTGACGAAATCTATGGAATTAAGAAAAGAAACATCACCGGAGTATTGACAAAATCTATGGAATAAAGAGAAAGAACATCACCGAGTATTGACAAAATCTATGGAATTAAAGAGAGAAAAAGAAACATCACCGGAGTATTGACAAATCTATGGAATTAAAGAGAGAAACATCACCGGAGTATTGACAAAATCTATGGAATTAAAGAGAAACATCACCGGAGTATTGACAAAATCTATGGAATTAAAAGAGAAAGAAACATCACCGGAGTATTGACAAAATCTATGGAATTAAAGAGAGAAAAAAAGAAACATCACCGGAGTATTGACAAAATCTATGGAATAAAAAAAAAGAAACATCACCGGAGTATTGACAAAATCTATGGAATTAAAGAGAAAAAAAAAGAAACATCACCGGAGTATTGACAAAATCTATGGAATTAAAGAGAAAAAGAAACTCACCGGAGTATTGACAAATCTATGGAATTAAAGAGAAAAAAGAAACATCACCGGAGTATTGACGAAATCTATGGAATTAAAGAGAAAAAAAAAGAAACATCACCGGAGTATTGACAAAATCTATGGAATTAAAGAGAAAAAAAAAGAAACATCACCGGAGTATTGACAAAATCTATGGAATTAAAGAGAAAAAAAAAGAAACATCACCGGAGTATTGACGAAATCTATGGAATAAAAAAAAAGAAACATCACCGGAGTATTGACGAAATCTATGGAATTAAAGAGAAAAAAAAAGAAACATCACCGGAGTATTGACAAAATCTATGGAATTAAAGAGAAAAAAGAACGTCACCGGAGTATTGACGAAATGTATGGAATTAAAGAGAAAAAAAACATCACCGGAGTATTGACAAAATCTATGGAATTAAAGAGAAAAAAAAAGAAACATCACCGGAGTATTGACAAAATCTATGGAATTAAAAAGAAACATCACCGAGTATTGACGAAATCTATGGAATAAAAAAAACATCACCGAGTATTGACAAATCTATGGAATTAAAGAGAGAAAAAGAAACATCACGAGTATTGACGAAATCATGGAATTAAAGAGAAAAAAGAAACATCACCGGAGTATTGACGAAATCTATGGAATAAAAAAAAACGTCACCGGTATTGACGAAATCTATGGAATTAAAAAAACAATTGATAACCGATAAACCTCTGAAATATAAAATGTAAAAACGTTTACATAACTGGTAAGAATCGACACGAGAGCTGAAATACGTTGCATATGCTCCGTCACTGACACTCTCAGTTTACTGAAATGGCAACGCGCCCAGAATGTTTATAGTTTTTTTTTTTAATCAGTTCTTCTATCTAAAATATATATATAGATTTGACGCAATATTGTCACCCATTTCTACACATTACTTGTTTTTATGTAAACTGACGCATATATTAGTCATAAGTGGGGTTTAGCTATGAATCAATAGTGATAACTGTCATACCAACCATATTTGTATGAAAATGTGTCTCTGTCACACAGTAGCATCCCATCATATCGGTCTATGCGTTCGGAAGGTTACGTGTCACTGTGTGGGAACGGAAGGGGATAAGCATAGTCACAAAGCTGAAAGTTTACCAGGCCATAGTGCTAACAACGCTGCTGTACGCAAGCGAGACATGGACAGTGTATAGCAGACACGCAAGAAAATTAAACCACTTCCACACAAGCTGTCTACGCAGAATACTAAAAATAAACTGGCAGGACAAATTCCAGACAGCGAAGTCCTCACAAGAGCAAAGATCCCAAGCGTCAACACCCTGTTGCAGAAGGCCCAACTGAGATGGTCGGTCACGTTGCTCGAATGCCTGATAAACGCATCCCAAAACAGTTGATGTATGGCGAGCTTGAAGGGGCAGACGTTTAGCTGGTGGACAGAAAAACGCTTTAAAGACACTCTTAAAGTGTCTCTGAAATGCTTCGATATAGACAATACGTGCTGGGAATCCTTGCGCAAGATCGCCAAATGTGGCGCTGTAACAACAAAGAGGAACCCGAATAGCTGAGAATCATCGTATTGTTGAGTCACAGAGAAAACGAGCAGCGCGAAAAGACAGAGCACACAACACGCACATGTCTAACCTTGATCATGTATGCCCCACCTGTGGTCGGGATTCTGTTCTAGGATTGGACTCTACAGTCACCTCCGCACACCCAGAGAGGTGCAACAGTACGTCTGAGTTGTTGTCATCATCGCTTGCGATACGGCATATTTTGTATCAAAGTTTTGAGAGAAATTGCGTATGATACTTTATCTGAATGAATTAAGTCAGTCTCTTAGATACCAGAGAGACTTGTTGGAGCCTAGTTGACTGAGTTAGCCAGCACGTATTATTCTCGTGACAACACGCTACCGACGCTCCGATAGGTTTGTGTTCGATTCAGTTGTTTTTGAATTTATCGTATCTGCCGATTTTTATTTATATTTCCCTAGGAGTCTCACATCCACATGTATAATTTGTTTTAATATCATATAACTATTTTTACTGGCCTAGAAGCTTTTCATGGACCTTTGCAATTATTTCCCCTTTCCTTCTATGAGTGTGTTGTGTGTGCGTGAAAAAAATCCTGTAATCAGTTTCATGTGGGTGTGTGCCTTCTTGTAATCAGAAAATGATGTGTCAATATTCAGAGTTCATGAACTTTGCGGGTACTGTTATTTAAGTAATATTTTTTCTCTCAAATTATATTTTAAAAGACTATTTTCTGCGAGAAATAATCTTATCTTAACCACATTTGCCGGGAAGCGGCGTGGGGAGAGTTAGTTTTCTATCTTGTGCCAGATGTGTTGCGCTTGACGTTGTCAGTCCATGCTTTCGCAGGGACTCTGAGATGTTATCTATCCATCGTGTTCTTGGCCTGCCTCGTGCTCTGCGAAATAATGACGAAATAAATACACTGTGTGTTTGGTATATAGGTAAAATTCCAATATCAAATATCAATACCTCAAGGTTTTAAATAAATGTGTTTTCATATCTGTTATAGGTGGAGGTAGAAAAGTGTACAAGCAAATTTGATATTTTTCTATACACTTTGATCAACCCATTTTTTAAAACAATTATCTTGTGTATTCTTTTGTTTATACAATAACATAAACTACACATCACTGGATATACCCAAATACATGATGATTTTACTAACAACCACTGTTATGGATGACTGCCAGCGGTCACCAGATTTTCAATTGTTTCTGGTCCCACTAGTAAGGGAAAATAAACGCACCAATAGGTTTGCAGGTATGGCTGATGTAAATAGCAGGCTAACAATATACCAGGCTGATATTCTGAATTCCCTAAGGGACAGCGAACGTGTAAACGATTCAAGTAATAGTGGTGAATCTGCAACCCTAACCAGACTGCAAGAATACCAAGTCAAATGTGATGTAGCTAGATAAGAGCACTATACTGGTAGCCACAAAAATAGAAAACCAACAAAGAATCTTTGTCGTTAGTTGTCACAAGCTGAGAGATATACTGAGAAGATCGGAGCATTTATGGACTAATTGGTTCGATGTGAGGTGATGACGATCCAACGACTAAACGTAACTTGTAACTAATATTTCATGTTTACATTTCTGTGTCCATGATGTGGACACAAATATCTTCCCACACTTAACCCATGCATTATTATTATTTTCGTCTATAGATGAACGGAACTACCCGCCTGAAAATTGAAGACATAAATAAGAACTTTATTTGTGTTCTTTGTGGAGGCTACTACATTGATGCAACAACTATCATTGAATGTCTGCATTCATGTAAGTACTAGTCTGTCTGTAATTTAGCATATTTACTTACTTATTCCTCTCCTCCGCTCCTCGTGAAGCATAGAGCCTCAACAGTTGTTCATCACTCTACTTGGTCTCTGGCTGTTTTCTTTATGGTCTCCCAGGATAGCCAAGCACTCTTCAGAGTTTCTCAAGAATTCATCTCCAGGTCTGTTTAGAGCGTCCTCTTTTTCGTTTTCCTTGCGGGTTCCACTCAAGTGCTTGTCTAGTGACACTCGACTGTGTCTTCCGTAGGGTATGCACGACACATCGCCATTTTCCTGAATTAGCATCCATTTATTTTATTTCTTTCATTTCGAAATAAAAACAAGACACACGTAATATATTTCTTTGTTACAGGATAAGTAAATAGTGGAGCAAAACAACGTTGTACCGTTTGCCCAGAGATTTACAGTTGCTTCTTTTTTCTTCATAGCTTGCCCAGAGATTTACAGTTGCTTCTTCTGTTTCTTCTTTCATGAGCGTTTGCCCCAGAGATTTACAGTTGCTTCTTCTGTTTCTTCTTTCATGAGCGTTTGCCCAGAGTTTACAGTTGCTTCTTCTGTTTCTTCTTTCATGAGCGTTTGATTTAGAATACGGGATTGCGTTGTAACCTCGTTTTATGAGTCAAAGAACGTATGTACATTATGCTATTAGTTACCACGAGCAAACCATATATTATCAGTGGATACCAGTTGTTACTAGTAGTATAGGACGGAGGTATTGTGAAGATCCACACAACTTGGAGAATTGTGAAGGAAAACCAATTTGCATTCTCAGAACATACTAACACAAAATAAGCTTGCGACACTGTGACGCGTACGACTGCGCAACCAGGAACCCCCAAGATTGCCTTTGTCGGTTTAAGAACGGAAATAAATATGTATTTTTTCCCGATCCAGAAGCACTTGAGCTTTCTCTCGTGATCCCAGCCTAGACTGATGAACCAACTTTTTTCATGAATTTTACCGTGTTTTTAAGGGACTCGTTCCTCCTACAGCTTCTCTGAAGTTCTGTGTTATGGGGCCAGGTTTCTTTTCTTAGACCTGCTATCAATTGACAATCTTGCAGTAGGTGCTCTGCCGTCATGTCCGCCTTTTGCAGGGGCACAGGCTAGTTGTGCCAATTTTAAATTTGTGAAACATGTGGGCTCGGAGCTTGTTGTGGCCGGTAGGGAGGCGGAGTAGGGCAACTTGTTCACTACGAGACAGACCATAGTACCCGTCGCTGTTGTTGTACTGAGTCTTTTGTCCTTCAACTCTTGAGCTCGGTGACATGGACATCCTAACCCTTCGGTTCGGTGCCACGAACACCGTAAATCTGGAGAACCTGTGACTTTTCTGCCAGTCCGTGGAATTGAACCGCACTCACAGAGCTTGTCACTCGTCGACCAAAGCGCTACGAACACGCTGGGCAGATGGGCGAAATAAATATTTAAGGAAGCAATCCTTCGAGATAAATAGTGGGGAACTATGAAAGACGTCATGCGCACCTTCATGTTCACGAAGACAGAAAAGTGGAACAAGAGACATCATTGAGATTACTGATTTCATTACTTTTGTCATGTTTGCTTTGTTTATAGTTATCTGTAATTTACAGGATCATCACCAAGCTCTATATATGCATTACTTCTGTTTTTATATATACATGTTCTTCTGTTTTTAGTTTGTCGCACCTGCATCGTGACGTATTTAAAGACGAGTAAAACATGCCCCGTCTGCGACACAATTGTTCACAAAACACGACCTCATCAAAATATCAGGTGAGTTTATATAACTATATTCGACTTTTACTGTAAATGTAACCTTGTTTATCCGTTTTTAATTGCTCGTGCTACTTGAACGACTTTTATACGTGTGACGTTTTGTTGTCTGATGACTAATTTGATATATTTAGTCTCTCAAAAGTTATATGAGAAATCTCGAATGTTCCACTTGTATAAGTAATCACATCTGACTTGTACTACATTCAACTCATTATTTGTGATATTATTAAGTGCTTTATCTGATATTGATCCGCCAGTGTAGTGCCTGGGCCCGCGATGGAGCAAAGAATAGTACCACTGCGACATATAAGGCAGCTCGTAAGAGGCGACTGAGGTAGAGCCTAGGAAATCTACCCTAGTAAATAAAAAGCGTTGCAGAAATCGGATGTGCTGACCTACTTGTAGGCGATTAACTAGCACAACGTGTAATCGCTCTTAGGCTCAGATCAAATACAGATCACAAGGTGGTTTACAAGTCGCCCGAGTGGTTAACGGGGCCCAAATTTGGGGTGTAAAGAATAGAACCAGTGTTACCTGCCATGCATGTCGTAAGAGGCGACTAAAGGTTTGGCTGAAATCGGACGCCCGTGTCCTAAACGTGTAGAAGTCTATGCTTTTAGGGGCCTACCAAAACCAATGTGCAACGTATACACGTTCTTGGCAAAGATCAAACATATCACAAATAGTGATTAAAATTGGTCGTAAAGAACGAGCGCAAAGAAGAAAAAAACAAGGTCGACGTGGAGCTTTCGTCGCAGAAGTAGAAGAATTTGATGTTGGTGAAATCTCATCAGTAAGCCATCTGTAAAAGTGTGTCGTATTGTATACTATGTCCCCGTGTTAGTGCTAGCAAATAATATCTACACAGAATACTTTCTTACAGAATTACTGACATAATGTTGGCAAGAATGTCAGCACTACATTTCAGTAGAAATATGCAACTCAAATCTTCTTCTATTTGCCGTCACACTGCCACCGGGTTGTTGCCTGGTGTCGTGATTTTCTGTTTTAATCTTGCGCTGTTTTGGTGGCTTGGATGATTGTTATTTTTGCTCATTGACAGTATTCTTCTACGCCATCTAACCATGTTTTGGTACTCTTCCGCTCGCCTTCTTTCCTTATGTTCTGTTGTAGAAGGCTCTGTATACTGTGAAGTTTTGGATGCATTCTTTTAAAGTGGCCAAACCACGTCATTCTTTGTTTCTCAATGTAATTCAAGCAAGATTATGTCCAACTTTTCTTCTTATGCTGATGTTGGTGACTTGTCTTTTCTGGTGCTGTTGGTAATAACTCAATAACTAATATAAATGTTAGGTGATAAATTGTGGCATGTTTTGTTTTCTGGTTAGCCACGAATAGAACCATTATCCTTTAGCATGTCCGCAAAAAATAGACAATGAGGGACATTTAAAAGGCAGTGAGAAAATTGAAATGTGCTTTTGAATAGAAATGTTACAGAAGAGTCCTCCGTATACCATGATCAGAGATGATAACAAATTGAAATACCAAGAAGCAAATTAAAATCAAAGAAAAATATATGATGCTGCGAATAAGAATGAGAAAATTTAATTATTTCGGACATAAAAAGACCAGAAGGAAGGGTTAGAGAAGACCGTTATGGAAGAAGTCATCCCGGCAAAGTGGAAAAGAGAGATACAACAGACAATATAGATTCCGGATGTAACTGGAGTATAGAAGTTAACGAATGTAGAAGATGGTTAGATTGTCATGTTCCAGTTGTTGTACAAACAAGAGCTTCTGCAAGAATTAAGCTTTTACCTCAACCACACTTATCCATTTGAGACCTCCCTGGCCACCGGCAACATATGATATCGGAGGCCATAGAGACCACAAACATTCAGTACTCACATGCCCTTGACAGTAGAAAGATCTTGCCGAGCTTCACACCATTCGTAAACACCTTATTCAGCTCTTATATAACAGCTACGGAACACATGCCATAAAACGAATTTGACATTACACTGAAACACGTCACACAATAGAACACACGCAATAACGTCAATTTGTCATACAGAACCACTTAACAGCAATAGAACACATGCATTAACACGAATATTGTTTTCTTATTCCAGCGCTCCATATCGACCACTTGTTAACAACTCTTTGTCATTTGTATGTGATCTAAGCCAAATAGCTGTTGTGCCAGTCATGCGACTATAAGTATGCAAACACATCCGATTTCTGCGATGCTTTTTATTTACTAGGTTAGCTTGCCATGGCCCCTACATCAGTCGCCTCTTACGACATGTCTTGTAGGTAACAGTGTTACTATTCTTTGCTCCCCTTGTGAGTCTCAGCAACACACGGTCATATTTCCCAATAATAACATCACGTCTAGTATTTGTATATATTCCAGCTTGGATCCTATATTCCCATGTTGTGTTCAATATTAACATATAGACAAATGAACTTGTGTTTCAGATCAGACAAGCTGCTGCAGGACTTGGTGTATAAACTAGTCCCTGGTCTATACAAAGGTAAGTGTTCAAATCAGTCACTTAAGAATAAGTCATGCATATTTTATGGACCCTAGGGAAACCTTGGATCGAACTTAGCTGCAAGGGGTTAGAATTATCAGACTCAATTCTACCCAATTGTTACCGGGCTTAAATTGGGGTGTAAAGAATAGAATCACTGTTACCTGCCACGCATGTCGTAAGAGGCGACTAGGAGGTTGGAATGAGGCTAGCCACCCAACACCGTAAAAACACTAGATGGCTACAGAACGGAGAGCGAACCGAGTAAACGCTGGCTGAAACTGGACACATCGCCGAAATATAAGCACCAGAGCTCCAAATGGTGCTGAAGATGTGACGTAAAACACACCAATGGTAAGGCTGCATTAATCAGATTTCCACATGACTAGAATTTATGGGGAAGTCTGGTACATCGGTCTAGGCGTTGATCGGAGAGAGAAGAGAGAGAGAGAGAGACTCAATTCCATAGAAGAGATTGATTATAACGACTTTAAGCAAATCGAACAGCTGGTACTCTGAGAATAAATTAAAACGACGATGGCCCCACCCGTTCAGAAAGCAATGGCAAACTACTGAACGTAATAATGTCTAGAAAAATCACAAACAGCGTTAAAAAGCTGGGGATGATTCGCAAAGTCCTGTAAAGGATATGCAATTAACTTTTTAATACGCTGAAGCAGTTCTCTTAACACATTCACAACCTAGCAGCATTATATCAAATGGGACTATATTTACCAATCATTGTTTCAACCTTGATCTATATTTAACTACATGTACAAAGCTAGTCTTCGCGCAGTTCACAAAAACATATTTATTATTTGACTGTTTCTTCATCAACTTTTGCTAATCTGTCTGTCTTATCTATGCGTCTTCTGATATGTTATTGTTTCTCAAGTTTTCTGTTGCGTTCTTCTTCCACGACATTTTTATAGATTTACTTAGTTAAAAGTCTATGTCCTCGATCATCTATCAAATCAATCCCTGTGGCCTGACAATCTCTCATTTCTTCTTCTTCACCGTTCAACTCCGAACGGAGCACAGGTCATCAACAAACTTCTTCCAGCTCTTGCTCTCTTTGCCATCCCTTCCAATTGGTTCAATATTTTACCTATCCTTTTAATATCAGCCTCCAGCTTTCTTCTCCAGTTCTGTCTATGCCTTCCCCTACTCCTCTTTTCCTGCAGGCTCCAAAACAGCACCTGTCTTGTAATGCTTTCTGTTGATCTTCTCAGTGTATGTCATCCATCGTCAGCGTCTCTTCCGTAGCTCTTTCTCTACTGGTATCTGCTTTGTTCTAACTCTGAGTTAATCTCTCATTTGATCCCCTCATATTAATGTGATTTAGTAACTTTACTAATGTGATGTTAATGTAATGAGCAACCATATAAATGCTCAGTAACTTTACATAGCAACCATATAAATGCTCAGTAACTTTACATAGCAACCATATAAATGCTCAGTAACTTTACATAGCAACCATGTAAATTGTCGGTACTCAACCACTGCTTCTATATTACAAAATAAAATACAACAATATTTCGCTTTCAAAGATCTTTCAATATAACATTTTGCTCATAATAAACAAGGAAAAACAGTATTCAGAATTTACTACAGAAACATCGTCATCGTTTTCACATTTTGAACATAAACACCAATATTAACACCAGCAAGGGTGTACACGCGGTTTACTTCAGGAAATCGTTTACTGTTTATAAATTACAAGCACCCCTGAAGTTGGAGTACGTCTTGTCTGAATGGCGAGGAACACTGGTGATAAGAAAGCAAGCCAGCAATTTTCGCAAAAATCAGTTAGAGAGACTATATTAGGAACCATGACTACACCTGAATTAATTGCTAGCAACAACAAAAAATACACTCAGCAACAAATCGATCTATCTTTTGTCCTTCTCTGTTTTTTTACCGTTAAGTTTAGCTGGTTTAACTGCTGATCGGTTTCCGAGATAGTGCACGCTCGGTCGCTTGATATATATTGTGGAGTTTTAAGAGGTCTGTAACTCCATCAATCTATCAACAAATCCATATATTATAATAATTAGATAAGTATTGTGTTTCTTTCAGATGAAATGCGCAGGAGACGAGAATTTTATACCAAGCATTACGACGGTAAGCAGCAGTGGTCAGAGTTTAAGTAAAACAGCTTGTTCTATCATTTGTTTGTTTTGTACACATACATATCATATAAATAAGTATTATAGTTTCTGGTTGTGTGATAATCCATACAAGAATGCTAACACATTATCAGAATAAAAAATAATAATAAAGTGAATGCAACGAAATAGCTTATGCTTTTGTTTATTGTACATTACAGAGTCTAGTCTAATTGTGTCTTGGAATGAGAAACAGCTGGACAGCGAATAACTTTACTATTTCTACCTGTTACTGAATAATTACAAAATGTTATGTTACTAGTTCTGTGTTACAACTTAGTACGTTACCATTTTTAGATATTACAGTATTTTTTAAAATATAAATTATTATCTTACTGTTAATGGGTATTACAGCAGTACTACAAATTATTGTGCTGCTATTTTTAAAAATATAACTATCTACAAACTATTGTGTTGCTATATCTGAGTATTACAGCAGCGCTTCAAATGATTGTGTTGTTATATTTCTAAATATTATCTATACGCTTCTCCGAAATGATATACTGAGGCAAACTCACTGGCCTAGTGAAATATCATTGAAATAAAACTACATGTGTGAGCTACAAAAATAACACTACATGGGCCTCTGTGTGAGCTACATAAATAAAACTACATAGGCCTTTGTGTGAGCTACAGAAATAAACTACATGGGCCTCTGTGTGAGCTACAGAAATAAAACTACATGGGCCTCTGTGTGAGCTACAGAAATAAAACTACATGGGCCTCTGTGTGAGCTACAAAAATAAAACTACATGGGCCTCTGTGTGAGCTACAGAAATAAAACTACACGGGCCTCCGTGAGCTACAAAAATAAAACTACACGGGCCTCTGCGTGAGCTACAAAATAAACTACACGGGCCTCATGAGCTACAAAAATAAACTACACGGGCCTCTGCGTGAGCTACAGAAATAAAACTACATGGGCCTTTGTGTGAGCTACAAAAATAAAACTACACGGGCCTCTGTGTGAGCTACAGAAATAAAACTACATGGGCCTCTGTGTGAGCTACAAAAATAAAACTACATGGGCCTCTGTGTGAGCTACAAAAATAAAACTACATGGGCCTCTGTGTGAGCTACAAAAATAAAACTACACGGGCCTCTGTGTGAGCTACAGAAATAAAACTACATGGGCCTCCGTGTGAGCTACAGAAATAAAACTACACGGGCCTCTGTGTGAGCTACAGAAATAAAACTACATGGGCCTCCGTGTGAGCGACAGAAATAAAACTACATGGGCCTCTGTGTGAGCTACAGAAATAAACTCACGGGCCTCTGTGTGAGCTCAAAAATAAACTACACGGGCCTCTGTGTGAGCTACAGAAATAAAACTACATGGGCCTTTGTGTGAGCTACAAAAATAAAACTACACGGGCCTCTGTGTGAGCTACAGAAATAAAACTACATGGGCCTCTGTGTGAGCTACAAAAATAAAACTACACGGGCCTCTGTGTGAGCTACAGAAATAAAACTACATGGGCCTCTGTGTGAGCTACAAAAATAAAACTACATGGGCCTCATGTGAGCTATGAAAATAAAACCATATGCCTCAGTATCTACAATAAACAAACTACAGGCTCAGTTACTACAATAAAACCATGGCATTCGGTACTAACCACTAAATAAATCATGCTAAATGTAGCAAAAATAATCTTCAAGATCTTTCAATATAACATTTGCCATAATAAACAAGGGAACACAGTGTGAGCTAAAATTAACGAAACATCGCATCGTTTGAGCTACAAAATAAAACTACACCATATATTACACAAAAGTAACTACACGGTTATTTCGGAAACTTTACGTAATAAATTACATGGCACTGTTGGAGTACTAAAATAAATACGGGACCTGGTGATAAGAAAAAACAATTGGGCCAAAACAGCTTCAGAAGATAACTAAGGAACCTGCTGACGCTAAGATAATAAAACAAAGCACTCTAGCAACAAAATATCTATCTTAGTCCTCTTTTTTACCTTAAGTTAACGTTTAACTGGCTGTCGGTTTCCAAAATCAACTCACGTGACTATATTGTGGAGTCAAATAAATCATCTACACAAATCCTTATTAAATAATAATAATATTGTGTTTTTGAGATGAAATGCAGGAGACAGAATTATCCAGCTGTAGACGTAAGCAGATGACAGCAGGTAGCCTTGTTATCATTTGTTTGTTAACATACATATCCTTATAAAATAAATTCATTGGGAATCATAAAAGCTAAAAATTCAAAAAAAATAATTAATAAAGTGAAAAGAAATACAGCTTTGTTTATTAAATAAAGTCTATCAATCTGGTCTTGGAAGTGAGAAATAACAATGGGCCTCTGTGTCTACTTACTGAATAATACAAACGGCTCTGTTAGCTAAAATAAACTAAGGCCTTGTGAGCTACAGAATAAATAATAGGTCTTGTGACTATAAATAAAATTACACGGGCCTCAGTAGTACACAAATAATTGTGCTTTAAAAATATAACTGTTCACAAACTATTCAGTCTTGTGAGCATTCAAAAATAAACTAGGTTGTGTAGTCTAAAATACAACTACATGCGACAATGTTACTGAGGCAACAACTGACCATGGGCATATCTGTAGCAAAAAAAACATGAGCCAATCTGGGCAGTCATGACTCAGGGCTCATTAAGACTACAGACTTTAGACTACAAGCTCTGCTGGCTCTGAAATAAAACTACATGGGCCTTGGGCTAATAAGCTACAGGACAGTGAGCTACAGAAATCCTCTGTGGCTTACTACAGAAATAAACTCTACCTGGGCCCAGAATACACATGAACCATGAAGCTACAAACATCTGAGCATGTCGAATCTACAAGCTTGGAACTACGAAATAACTACAGCTTGTTGAGCTAAAAATAAAACTACAGGCCTCTGTGTGAGTACAAAAAAACTACAGAGCCTCTAATTAACTACACGGACTTGAAAACTACATAAACTCATGGGCCTGAGTACTAAAAATAAAACTACATGGCCTCTGTGAGCTACAGAAATAAAACTACATGAGCCTCTGTGTGAGCTACAGAAATAAAACTACATGAGCCTCCGCGTGAGCTACAAAACACTGAAGTTTATATTTCTTCTTCAGCGAACTATGGTCAACGTTTCAGTTGTGTGAACCACAAACTGGAGAATCAGTTTCAGGTGTCAGGTTTCCCAGAGTGTAGTTTTCAACTTGACTGTGGCCACTTTCTTCAGCTCCCCAGGAGAGGACAGTCTTACAAGACATACACCGTTGTTCCTCATGTTGACACTGGCAGAGAGCTGTTTGAATTTATTTCTAGTATATATAAGTATAGTTTATAAGTTTATAAAAGATACAACATTGAACATAAAGGCAATATGTTAAGCGAACGAAATGAAGGAAATTTAAGATAGGAACAACCAGCGACAATAAAAGCTGAAAATAGTTATTACTCTTCGTACATTATGATAAAAGGATAGTCACTGAAGAAGTATACTGTCACATAGTCTAGTTAACAGTTATATAGAGAGATCATTACTGTCACATAGTCTAGTTAACAGTTACATAGAGAGAACGTTACTGTCACATAGTCTAGTTAACAGTTACATAGAGAGAACGTTACTGTCACATAGTCTAGTTAACAGTTACATAGAGAGAACGTTACTGTCACATAGTCTAGTTAACAGTTACATAGAGAGAACGTTACTGTCACATAGTCTAGTTAACAGTTACATAGAGAGAAGAGTCAAACATCTCAAATCATGCCAGTGTTCATGAAAGATACTAAACAAACTAAGATATGCAGATGACAAAATATTGGCAGTCGAGAATGAACAAGTACTAGTAGAACAAATAGACAAGACTAGTATAGAATATGAATTGGTCATTAGCATTCAGAAAACCGATATTATGGTAATCAGTAAGGAAGTGAAGAAGCCAACAATAAATATAAAAATACGCAGAGAATATACTCAATCAAGTATACAGTTTCTCACAACGTTGACACCATGGTTACAAATTATGACGGTTGTGAAAGAGGTTAGAAAGAGAATATAAAGGGTGAAAAGTATATTCGTTGACATAAGCAAGTTACGAGAATTCAAATACGAGAATTCAAATAACTGTCCGTAATACCTCTTTTTAGGGCGGTGTATGACACGGGGAAGGGGGTCAACTTAGGCATCATGATTGCTCTTGAGTTCATTTCGGACGAACACAAAATAATTGCATTATAATTTCTAGATATTACAGCAGTGTTACAAATTACGCTACTATTTCTGGATACAGCAATACTGGAAATGACTACATTTTGTTCTGGGTACTAAAGCGGTGCTACAAAT
This sequence comes from Arion vulgaris, assembly GCA_020796225.1. Classification (NCBI taxonomy): domain Eukaryota; kingdom Metazoa; phylum Mollusca; class Gastropoda; order Stylommatophora; family Arionidae; genus Arion; species Arion vulgaris. The sequence continues at coordinate 95,998,025 of CM036753.1, read as the reverse complement.
GATTACATGACTGTTTCTGTGTAAAGATTACTGTTTCTGTAGTCTGTTTGAACATGTCAACAAAGGAGAGTAAAGAAGAGAGCATAGTACAGAGTATATTACAAAATACATCTAATGCGGATTGTGTGTAAATATAAAACATGATCAAGTAACACAGATTGTTACATAATACATCACTGAGATGATTGATAACAATCAAGCAAATTGTATGATTGTCTGTTGCAAGAGTTTATTTTTAATAAGAAATGTGCTATAGTCCCATAGATTTAAATAACAACGGTATTGACATGAATAACAATCATACACGTCTGTGTTACCCTGTTTATTTCTCTTATGCTAAGTGTAATATGGCATGAAGAGGAGGATGAACGTTGTTGTGAAAGCGTAGCTCCCGTCTAGTGCCGAGGCCCGCAAGGTAAGCAAAGAATACTACCACTGCAACCTACATGGCATGTCGCACGAGGCGACTGATGTAGGGCCTAGAGAAGCTACCCTAGCAGATAAAAACCATCGCAGAAATCGGATGTGCTTTCATACTACATTAACTGGCATAACGTGCAATCGCTCTTAGGCTCAGGTCACATACAAATCACACAGAGTGGTTAACAAGTGGTCGATATGGAGCGTTGGAAGAAGAAAAAGAAGTGAAAGCGTGGTTGTTTGTTGGTTTGCGTTTGTTCTTATCAGTCTAGTAGACCACTCTTTGTGATCAGTGTGGTTTACGCCGAAAACATGAGTACGTTGCGGTTACATTTGGTCTCTACGGTAAGTTGGACACACACGCACACACATCTGTATTTCGGCCGTCTTGTATAGACATTGTCCAATAAAACAGAAATGTGTACAGATGGATAACTACCATTTTCCAATCAGAAAAACCAAACTTTAAGTGAGAGCGATTGTGGTAGTCTAGCAGTTTTGACGTGAAATGAGAAAACATCTTAGCCTCATTTAATAACACACATGAAGTCCTATTTCAGACCAGGTCTCGAGTTTGTCCAGAAACATCAATCGCGTTCAGATAACAGTGTTTCTGCTAAAAATTAATTATCGATTCATGGTTTTGAGTTATAATATTCGATGCCCTTGGTCATGTGACAGTATGTGTAGCTGAGCACATATGTTTATGTTCATGTGTGAATCACCGCATAAGCAGCATATGTGTATGCGACATATTAGCGAGACAGATGGATAACTTCCAAGAAAACCTTTTCACGAGGTTGTGGACATAATATTATTTGTTCAAGAAAAAATAACGTCTTTCACGGCTGTTTTTCTGAGGCTTAACTTGCATCCCATCCTTCCTGTGTGTTTTGTTTTGTCAACAGTTTTGAAGGGAATATCTTAACAAAGCACAACATATGTTTGAATTAAATAAATAACATATGTTTTTTACATTGTCATCGTCTTTTCAAGAGGTTAAAACCATCATACAGAGAAAATCTGCAGTAGACTGGAAGACAAACATTGAATATGATTATGGAAAAGAATCCATCAAAGACCTAAGCAGAACAGACCAGGTCATTATATTTCGACTACGCACAGGACACTGCAGACTCAACAAACACTTATATAGACTAGGAATAAGTCAAACAGCTCTCTGCCAGTGTCAGCAGGCAGAACAGATACCAGAGCATATCCTGCAAGAGTGTCCTCTCCTGTGTGAGCTGAGAACATGTGGCCACACCCAGTCGACCTGAAAACTAAGCTTTGGGAAACCTGACAGACCTGAAGCTGACTGCCCAGTTGTGGTCCACAGTAAATTAAGCGCATGACCAGAGATCGCTGAAGAAGAAGAACATTGTCATCATTGTGTAAAATGATGAATAGATATCTTATCTATAGCATAGAAGGACACTGGTTGGGAGACTATGGGAAAAATAATATTTTATGAGTTTATGTTTTCTCATAGGACAGTTTCTATCAGGAAGTTGTCGAAGTCTGTTTTCACTAGACCCTTTCCCAGACAAGCTTCCTCAGTATATATACGCAAAACAAATACATATCAACGATCGCGAGAGAGAAATACATATCACAATGAGTTGTTAATTTCGTTGATTATGTCCAACGAAAAAGAGACTGATTATTTAGAACTGTAAGGTTTTCGTGTAGCCCCTTACTGGTTGTTCTTGAGTTGAGCAATGAAGACAATGCGTACTGCTATGTGCAGACTGGATACCCTTCTAAATAGAATCTTTATCGAAATGCCTATGTTCCTACCCGCATCCTCAAAAATGGTACGCTGGTTTCTAGCCGCTTTGCGACCAACCTCTCGAAACAATTGTTTACGCTATAGGATCAGAATATATCTATTTTTTTAAAAAAGAAATTTTTAAACAAAACCAGCAAACAACAATAGCAAAATTTTATTATATGCGAACTTAAAACTTACGGTAAACATGTAGAAGTCTTACGAAAAAAAATACATTCGTAAGTATATATAAGTGCTCTCTAAGTAAATAAGTACATAATCGCTTAGCTTCCAATGTGTCAGTATTTGAAAGAAATACATTCCACTAAGATTTGACGTCTATCACGGACAAAGCTATTTAACATCTGGTTAAATGACTCCATTAGTAAATCCAATCTTCCATTGAAGAAATTGTACCGTATCTTTGTTAGAAAATTGTTTACTTTTTTAATTTACTCATATATGTTCTTTATCTACTGCTCACAGAGGCTCCGAAAAGACCAGGAGAGGAGAGAGGTGATGAAATGAGCGACAGATTTGCATACACAGAGGAGGAGAAAATCAGCTTAGCTCTTCATTTTTGTCCAGAGTATGTATTTCAAGCAGTACTTTTATTTATTTATTTTTTTAAATTATAATTTTTGGTTGAAAAAAGCGATGGAGACATGTGTTTATAAAGTTTACCAACGCAGTATCTGACAGCGAATCAATGAGTTTTATTGTGATGTCTATTCAGCTCTGATCTCAAATTTATTTGCCAGTTTGATTTAAGTGGACATGACAAGAAAAGATAACATATGTCTAGTAATAAACAGTTTTAAAATCCTAATCTGTATAAATGCACGGTCGCAGACACTTTCAGCTATTTGAAAGGGGCTGCACACCTAATGTGTGCCATACGATTAGGGAAGTCTCCATTTCTTTTGCTTCTAGAACTATAGTCATGTTAGATAATCAAATCTTATCATTAGCTATAGTACTAAATTTGATGTTCCACCTAACTTAAAGAAGAGGCCAAGAAGGCAACCAGCCAGATGTCAAATGGGACGACGCCTAGGGCGGATTCATTACCAACCAACATCTAAAAAGCAGGAGGCCCCATGCTGAAGCTGACGGATATCTTTACGTCAATCTGGAGCAAAGAAAGCATCCTACAGAAAGTAAAGAATTCCACATCCTACAGAACGCATCCTACAGAATTCCACTATCGTCTACCTGTAGGCTGTAAGCACAAAGGCAATCGTTAGGCCTGCCATAGCCATAGGGAGATCTTCCTCTAGTCAAACGATGGCAAGATACTGGTCCGAGCCCTGCTTAATCACTTAATCGATCATCTGAAACATGACCTACTACCTGAGCCCCAATGTGTCTTCAGACTGGACTGCGGAACAGAATTCGGACGTGATATGCGCAGCGTGCCAACTACACGAGAAATGTCAGGAACATCAGTGCAATCTCTATATGATCTCTGTTCATCCACAGCCAACTCTAGATAACTAGGCCAGACAACTGACTCGGGGTTCCCTGACCTAGATCAGAAAAGGGGCCGGAAAATATAGATGTTTGATTGAACAGTGCAAGATTTTTTTACAATTTTACTCAATTCTGTGAGTCTATGGTTATTTATTGGTAAAAATATTAATAATATTGATATTCCTTATTGTTAAACTTAACTTGTTGCATAATATAACTTCGAGTTAGCATTTTGTGTTGATTTTCAAATGAATTCGTCTATGTACATCAATACTGGAATGCGATGTCACGTGGTGTAGTTGGGGTCTGATTTCTCATAATTCTTACCCGAGTCCGAAGGCCCATAATTTTATAGTTGGCTCTGGTCCATCTGACAAATACTTTCGACAGAGAACAGAGAGTCTATGGAAGGTCATAGTAAATACACGTTATTAATACAAGCTGACATTTGATTTTCTATCCTTTCTTACTTTCTCACTGTCTTTCTCTCTCACTCTCTGTTTATGTATCACTGATTTACTCATTCAATTTACTTTGTCTTAACTAATCTCTTTAAAGTGACTAACTTTCTGTTAATTGTAACTAATGTGTGCGAGTTTCTATCCAAAAAAATGTCTTAACTACTGATGGCTATTTCTCAGTGGTGCAGCTGAACGAGTGGACTATCGAAGGGTTTTCACCACTAAGGAAGATATGAAAGCAAGAATGGATAAACGAATCAAGGTAATGTATTTGTTTGTTTTCTTGTTCACATGATCCATTTTATCATTTGTGTTTTCTGACTTGAGCAGAGAATGATAACAGTAATGAAAGCATTGTTTGAAATGCAAATACAAAAATTCTTGCTTCGCTCTTTCGATCCTTTTCAATTATAGCCTAACTTTTAGATTCGATTACTCCTCTGTTTCAACTGGAGTTTGAACCGTATGACCGTTTGCTACATATGACAAAAGTTGGAATAGTGAGACAAGTAGGATTGACAATTAAAAAAACAACTAGGGATCTCTATTTGTGTTACGTGGCAAATTTTTTTGCGCGGGGGCGGAGGAGAACTCTAAGATGGTTACTGAAGTTCATGTTCTGTGCAACACTCAGCAGATGTCGTGTTATTTCTGCTGACAAGGACGGGGCCATATCAGGAAATCTAGTGCAATGAAGTTAATCTTTCGCTTTTAGATTTCTTTTTAAAGTCACTTATTAAAACAATAATCATAGATAGCACTGCCAACTTGCACAATCCAGGATACAAATTCATTTTCTTGTATATATGTGTCCAGTTATGTTTATTTGATTATCAAATCTTGTTACAATAGTTATTTACGTTCTTATGCAACTTTCTATGTTCCAACTTTCTATGTTCCAACTTTCTATGTTCCAACTTTCTATGTTCCAACTTTCTATGTTCCAACTTTCTATGTTCCAACTTTCTATGTTCCAACTTTCTATGTTCCAACTTTCTATGTTCCAACTTTCTATCCTTCTCGACTTCAAATCGTGCTCTGGTGCGCGCCAACTGCACAAGAAGTTACTGTACAGAAAATGAATACATTTCAAATAACAAAATTGCAATTGCACAGCAAGTCGGACCAGACAATGAGTATGTATACCATAGAGAACCGATGTCCAATGCAGCGCTCGGCATGGCGCCCGTGTCACATATTTATGGCGCTCTATTTTACTCTGCCTTCTTTAGCATTCATCATATTCCAAGAAAACCGAACTATTTTTCAGTTTTCCGTAGAATTTCCATGAACACGATCTTCCCACTTCTTGCTGTCTTGTTTTACTTTGTAACCACTTTACTACCTCTAACCTCAGCCTTTGATCTTCTTGCTGTCTTATTTTATTTTATAACCATTTTACTTCCTCTAACCTCAGCCTTTCTTTTTCACTGGAGAAATAGCTCGATCTCAACTCTCTCTCTCTTTCGCTCTTTACCTTTTTAACCCGGATTGGGGCATAGGCCCTCAACCACCTCACGCCAAGTCTTCCTATCTCTAGCTATATACTGCAGTTCCCTTCATCTCTTCTATATATTGTTGATCTCTGCCTCCAAATCTATATTAACATTACTTTTGTTATTATTAATAATAATAGTATTGCAATCATCACATGACGTCCGCGTCTGCACAGCCATCAGTCAGATGCAGCTTAATATATGAAAACGTTGGACAGCTCTGCCATAGAGTCACATAAATGATCAACATGGCTACCCATGAAATCTTCTGGTTGAAGGGTTTTTATTAACCAATAATCAGTCATTCAAAAATCCTTTAAAAGAAACCGACAACCACCAACCTAATAATATTTGCTCGACGTGATATCAAAATGTATAGTTTTAGAACCAAATATAACATTTGATTGCTGGTGTGTTTGGTATTTTTATGATATTATATATCAGTCAATGGACATCTGTAACTTAGTGGTAGTGAGCTTGATCACAACCCACGAGCACCGTATTAAAACACGCGGCGGGCAGTTTGAAAGCAAATTTGTTCCCGTCGATTTTTATGAACTGTAAAAATAAATCACACCATTCAGAAAGCAATGGCAAATAGCTGAACGTATAAGTGATGCCTAGAAAATCAATTACTCGTTGACAATGGAGTATGGCGATGTCATGTAAAGGATATGCCACGAGTGTCATATAGCAGTATAAAGTAGGGGGTGGCTAGCAGTATAAAGTAGGGGGTGGCTAGCAGTATAAAGTAGGGGTGCTTAGCAGTATAAAGTAGGGGTGGCTAGCAGTATAAAGTAGGGGTGGCTAGCAGTATAAAGTAGCGGGTGGTTAGCAGTATAAAGTAGGGGTGGCTAGCAGTATAAAGTAGGGGTGGCTAGCAGTATAAAGTAGGGGTGGCTAGCAGTATAAAGTAGGGGGTGGCTAGCAGTATAAAGTAGGGGGTGGCTAGCAGTATAAAGTAGGGGATGCTAGCAGTATAAAGTAGGGGTGGCTAGCAGTATAAAGTAGGGTGCTAGCAGTATAAAGCTAGGGTCATAGCAGTATAAAGTAGGGGTGCAGCGATAGGGTCAGCAGTATAAAGTAGGGGTGGCTAGCAGTATAAAGTAGGGGTGGCTAGCAGTATAAAGTAGGGGTGGCTAGCAGTATAAAGTAGGGGTGGCTAGCAGTATAAAGTAGGGGGTGGCTAGCAGTATAAAGTAGGGGGTGGCTAGCAGTATAAAGTAGGGGGTGGCTAGCAGTATAAAGTAGGGGGTGGCTAGCAGTATAAAGTAGGGGGTGGCTAGCAGTATAAATTAGGGGTGGCTAGCAGTATAAAGTAGGGTGGCTAGCAGATAAAGTAGGGGTGGCTAGCAGCATAAAGTAGGTGGCTAGCAGATAAAGTAGGGTGGCTAGCAGATAAAGTAGGGTGGCTAGCAGATAAAGTAGGGTGGCTAGCATATAAAGTAGGGTGGCTAGACAGTATAAAGTAGGGGGGCTAGCAGATAAAGTAGCAGTTAAGTAGGGTGGCTAGCAGCATAAAAGTCTCGTAATAGGGTCGCGTTAGCAAATGATGTCAGACTGCTGATGAAACTGCTAATTTTCGCAAGGATTGACTACAGAAAGGCATGATCATTTACTTGGTGATCTAAACTACAACTACCCCTGAAGCTGAATTAAGACTCGCGAGGAACACTGGTGATCAGAAAGCAAATCTTAACTCAAAAATCAGTCAAAAATGCAATATTAGGCGCCATGAATACACCTGAATTCATATCGGGGAAACGAAACAAATACAATATTTATAAAACATTATTGCTAGGAACTTTGATCAACCTTATACAACACAGAAAATGTAAGATACAAAATATGTTCAAGATAGACACTGGTGATAAGAAAAGCACGCATTCACGCAAAACTCGGTCAGTGGTGCCATGTTAGACACCATTACTTAACTTACTTAATCCCGTCATGCCTAGTGACACATGGGGCTTCAGAAAGGACTTTCCATGCTCTCCTGTCCGTGCAACCTTCAGCGCAGAGCCCCACGTCAGAGATGCGGTGTCCAGTTCATCTTCCATCATGCGCCTCCATGTTGTCCGTGGTCTGCCTTTCTTTCTCTTTCCCTCTGGTGTCCAAGTGAGGGCTATCCTTGCAGGCATTTCTTGTCTCATTCTCATAACATGTCCGAGCCATTTCCATCTTCTCTTTTTGAGTATGTCATTCATTGCCTCTTGTCTTGTGTCTTGGAGTAGTTGGTTATTGGATATTTTTACTGGCCAAAAGATTCCCAAGATTCTGCGAAGGCAAGAGTGGTGGAAAACTGACAGCCTGCTAGTATCTCCTTTGGTCATCCTCCAACACTCCGATCCGTAGAGCAAAACTGGCAAAACAATGCTTTTATAGAGTTTAAGCTTTGTGGTCCTATTTAGACACCATAGCTATGCCTAAATTCATAGCTGGTGAACAATAACAAGTTAAGATAGTTTTGTCAATAAAGATCTGTCTTTTTATGATATCTTACAATCATTCTCTGGATCTAATGTACTCGATGTAAACAACAAGGAACACTATATACAACAGGTATCTCGGTGAATACCATGTTAGGTCCGTATTTTTCATTGACATCGGCACACCATGGCTGATGATACGATGTTAGGTCTATATTTTTCATTGACATCGGCACACAGTGGGTGATGTGATATACATAACGCCGGCCGCCTTTAGTCCCCAGTGCTTATTTGGTCATCCTGAATTGAAGCTGGGTCGACCTGAGAGCAGATATGGTTGGAAAAGATTCCACTCCCACTGTGGAATTGCACTTAGACTACATTATTGAGACTTTCTAAAGCACATTCAAACGATAAGGGACTTGAAATTGACCCTCAAATTAAAAGTCTAATGCTCTACCGATTGAGCTAGCCGGACGTGTGTCGCCATCATTCTCTACATTTGGTTTAATGTATGTCAGCAATACAATTTCTATGCAACTGTTATTATTTGATTTCTGTAACTAACACAGTTCTCGTTTTGGTTATTCTGAATATGACTTGTACAACTTTTGTTTACTAGAACATAAACATACAGAAATTATCTATTTAAACATATAGGAAGCTGTTGATGTTCGATATCTTCAGTGCAAAGCTGCTGTCACAATCGGGCATCTAAAGAAGTTTGTCAGACTGAAGTATGGACTGCCTCCACATTTTCAGGTAAGTTTGACTTGTTAGATTGACTATTGAAGATTGAGACTTTATTAGCTTTGACCCTGACTACCAATTGAAATCGTTTATCCGCATAACCATTGAAGAATAAATTCCAGATGATGATGACCATGAACTAGATTATCACTAAGTTCAATAAGATGACTATCACTTTGTATTGGCTTGCTTCTTTATAGCTGTAATGAACGTGGTTTTGTATTCATTTTTGAGAAGGGTTGCCATTTCAAAGCATTCACTGATTGAAGTGGTATACTACTCAAAGTGCTTACAGAGTTACTACAACTTAAGGAATATGGCTTTGATATAGGGTGAGAAACACTGAAAGGTCAAACAAAATATCTACTTATTGATGAAGTACAAATTCATCAATAAGTAGATATTGATAGCATTGATGAGTACTTATGTTGGCATTGATGGAGTACTTATGTTGGCATTGATGAAGTACTTATGTTGGCATTGATGGAGTACTTATGTTGGTATTGATGAAGTACTTATGTTGGCATTGATGAACTGTGGAATCAAGTGTTAGACAAGTGTGACTGGGCATCTCAAAAACAAAATGATGAGTTTAGTTAACCATCTACAAGTATACCCGTAGTCATCTGCTGGAGGAGGATGGACACATTCCTGGAATGCTATAAAGTCAATTAGAGAAATGTACATCTTTGTCCCTGTGGTGTAGAGAAAATGTACATCTTTGTACCCGTGCGGTGTGAGAAATGTTTATCTTTGTACCCGTGCGGTGTAGAGAGAAATGTACATCTTTGTACCCGTGCGGTGTAGAGAGAAATGTACATCTTTGTACCCGTGCGGTGTAGAGAGAAATGTACATCTTTGTACCCGTGCGGTGTAGAGAGAAATGTACATCTTTGTACCCGTGCGGTGTAGAGAGAAATGTACATCTTTGTACCCGTGCGGTGACTGATTGAGAGGAAGATAATAGTGTTCTATTTGTTAAGCCTGTGTTGCGGAAGTGAACACTGATCTTTGACCCAGAGACGTAGGTTGAATATGTTATCTTTCTAACCATCATACTTATCAGTACTGTTCTATCTTTGTACCCGTGCGGTGTAGAGAAATGTCATCTTTGTACCCGTGCGGTGTAGGGAAATGTTTATCTTTGTACCCGTGCGGTGTAGAGAGAAATGTACATCTTTGTACCCGTGTGTGAGAGAAATGTACATCTTTGTACCCGTGAGTGTCGAGGAAATGTACATCTTTGTACCCTGTGGTGTCGAGGAAATGTCCGGTGTTGGAGAGGGCATTCTTATGCTATTCGTATACAGGGGAAGACGAGAACAATGGACTCGCTTAATATCTCTATCTACATTTATCTATCCAGATTCTAAAGAAGGAGACATGTATTCAGTAGTGAGACATATTTGTTACTAGGTGATACATCAGTTTTATTAGTTTGTTGCTTGGTTGTTTGCGCTCATTCTTATCAACTAAGTTACCCACTCTGTGTGATCTGTGTGGGTTGCTCCGTGAACATGAGTACTTTGCATGCACGTTGGACCCCTGCTGCATGTAGGACAGGCACATCCGGTATGCATATTATCTAACATGACACCAATTTGTGCAAACGGGTAACTGTAAGATTTTAATAACTGAGAAACCCCACTTTAAAGTGCCCCATCTAGAGTTATATTTTAGCATAGTATCAGATCTGATTAGGCATAGGTAGCCCTTCAGTGTTGACTCATACAATCGTCATTAGCGAGTAATAATCGCTATTCTCTCTCTCTCTTTCTTTCTCATATGCATTTTTATAACCCAGCTTGGGGTATATGCCTTCAACCAACTCATACCAAGTCTTCCTATCTTTAGCTATCTCATGCACCTCCATCCAGCTCTCATGTATATTGTTAATCTATGCCTCCAAATCTTGTCTCCATGTATTCTAGGTCTCCCTCTGTTTCGCTGTCCCGGTGGGTTCCAGAAAAGGGCCTTTCGTGTTATATTCCCCATGGATTTTCTCAAGGCGTGTCACTATGCGATATATTACATTCATTATTCGACACTCAATGTTAATTAAAATTCGCTAGAGGATCGTGTATACACTACAGGATACTACATCTGTGGTCTGTGCGATCAAGTTGCAAGCAATGATAGCAACTGTCAAGTTAACAATGGCTATTACTATATGACCATTACAGAATATACTAGAATAGGTCATTACAGCCACAAGAAACGTTGTGATTCAGTGCATAACATACTACGTGACGCAAAACCTAGTCTCCTGAGACAGAGGCCAATGATCATGAATGATTGACTTTATGGATAAAATTGTTATCTTCGTCAGTAAATGTCTCTTTTTTTGAAGATGCATTAGTACCTTCTTTTATGAACGCTTGATATCGATCACTTGATAACCACTCTATGTGATTTGTATGTGATCTGAGCTTAAGAGCGATTGTTCGATGTGGCAGTTATGCGTCTACAAGTAGGCCAGCACATCCGATTTCTGCTACGCTTTTTGTTTACTAGGGTAGCTTTCCTAGGCCCCTATCTCAGTCGCCTCTTACGACATGCCTTATAGGTCGTAGTGTTATTATTCTTTGCTCCCCTTGTCAGCCTCGGCAACACACGGGCGCATGAGTACCAACATGCTTCTGATTTATTTCTACCATTTGAGGTGGAGTAGGGTCTTGGTCAGCTCCGATTCTCTGTCATCTTTCATATCACTCAGTTAAATTTAGACCCCATTTGAGGTGCAGTAGGGTCGTGGTCAGTCGAATCAGCTGTTTCAGGCGAATATACAACATCCGATGGCAAGATAACATCTCCAATATAGAAGTCCTGAACAGTGCTGACATTCCAAGCATGCACACCTTACTGAGTCAGCGACGTTTGAGATGGCTGGGACACGTGTGCCGTATGAGCGATGATAGAATCCCAAAGAACATTCTATATGGTCAACTCGCATCTGGTGCTAGACAGCATGGGCGCCCACTATTACGCTTCATTGACACCTGCAAGCGTGATCTAACTTCATGCGGCATAGACAAAGAACACTGGGAGCGGCTGGCCAAAGACAGGCAAGCATGGCGAGCGGCAGTGAGGGCGGCTCAAAAAGGAAATAAGAAAAACACCATCACATGTGGAGGCAAAAGAGAGCGCAGAGAGAACATCCTATGTATCAGCTCCAGTCTCACCTGCAGCAACTGTGGCAAGGATTGCCACTCCAGAATATGGCATTACAGACACAAGAAACGTGATTCAGCGCAGAACATACCACGTGACGCAATACCTATTGTCTCCTGAGACGAAGAGGCCAATGATGGGGGTCTTGGTCAGCTTTGATGCTCTGTCTTCTTTCATATCATTCAGTTTAATCTTAGACCACATTAGAGGTGGAGTAGGGTGTTGGTCAGCTTTGATGCTCTGTCTTCTTTCATGTAATTCAGTTTAATCTTAGACCCACCAACCAAGTAGAGACTACTTGTACAGAGGAACTGAACTATATGTCCTAAATGACAACCAAATGAGAACACGGTCAACTTGCACAATGTTTTGCTTGAAAATCTCATCCAATGATTAATCAGTATCGATTTGTCAGAGTGAAGGATTAGACAAGATAGTGAAGAGCTCACGTTTACTCAGTCACCATGCTAGCTAGTTAGTATGATCGCATTTGTCATGACGTGTTCTTATTTCTAACTAGTCTGAGTGCTTTCTTGTTTATGTATACGATCGTGTGCAATTGATTTTTAGCGACTTTAGCTATTCGGTATGTGCATGTGTAGTGCTTTCTTAATTTTTTTTTTTACCGTCTCCACCTACCATTGATCGAAAGTAGCAGGTTGACCTGTATTGTCTTCTTCAAAGTATGCATATAAAAACAGAGCTCTCTGTCTTGTAGACATTGACATACAAGAAACTGCTTGATATATCTCGTCTACATTATTGGGTCTCCATTATTGGTATACAAGAAGCTGTTTGATATATCTGGTCTCTATTATTGGGTCTCCATTATTGGTATACAAGAAGCTGTTTCTATTATATCTCGTCTACATTATTGACATAAAGTAAAAGATCGGCCGGTCCTGTCTTCACTAACAAAAATCAAATCTTTCTGTCCTGTTTGCACCAACAGAAAGAAACAGATCGACAGGTCCTGTCTTCCCCAACAGAATTAAACAGATCAGTATGTCCTGTTTACACCAACAGAATAAAACAGATCAGTATGTCCTGTTTACACCAACAGAATTAAACAGATCAGTATTTCCTGTTTACACCAACAGAATTAAACAGATCAGTATTTCCTGTTTACACCAACAGAATTAAACAGATCAGTATGTCCTGTTTACACCAACAGAATTAAACAGATCAGTATTTCCTGTTTACACCAACAGAATAAAACAGATCAGTATGTCCTGTTTACACCAACAACAAAAAACTAGATCTTATAACCTGAATTCATCAATAGAAAAACAAAGGAATGTCTGTCCTATTTTCCCCAACATAGAAAGTATAGCTATCTGTTTTGTCTGAACTAATAGAGGGTAGACCATTTTGTCTTGTCTATATAGCTCTGTTTGCCTTCACCAACAGTAAGATCGTTCTGTCTTATCTTCATAGACCACAGTTGTGATTTACCACGATACCATGTAGCTTCGTATAGTTTTGTCCATTTATAGTTAACAATTAAATTATGGTACCCTGTAATATCTTTTCTTTTGGCATGCTCAATATATACATTAAATCTCATTTCCGCTTCTGTCACTGTCAATATTCATTTTTTGAGCATATCCCAGTTGGCCCATGATTTTCTATGCACATCCATCCAGTCATTCGATTTCCTCCAGATCCTCTTTCTCATCTCGTTGTGGGAACTTCAGCATGTCTTGCAATATTAATCCCCTGTTCTCATTAGTCCCAGTGTCTTTGGCCCGCGTGAGTGCCCGTTTAAGCAGAGTCCAAGTCCCTGGCTGGTTGCCTATTTGCCAGCCTAGTGGAGTAATCAGGCAGACCCGGCGAAACTGTCTAAAACTATCGATTTCCCAGACCAGCCTCCCCCGGAGTATAAGCATAGTTCACAACAGTGGCTGTCGCCAGCACAGCCTGCATTGAATTACTTGGACTTCCCTCTGATTTCTATCATCGTGTCATCCATTTGCTCACACTCCGCTTCTCGTCTTAAACATTGTGTGATTCTTTCTGTTCATAATTTTCTATGTTCCTCTATCCGTTATTTATTCCTTCTATCATTCACCTCCACTCCGCTGTACATGTAGCAATCGATAGTCTGAGCAGGGGCAAAATCTTTAGGTCAGCACAGAAAAAGTTTCTAACGAGCTAAAATTATCCTTGATGATTCGTTTCAAGCAAAAATCGCTTCTCCAATTTTATATTTTATTTTATGTTTCATAAGTACAGGCTCAGAGTAGTGGTACTTGTAAGTTAATCGTTTCTCTGCCGGTTTTGTCTGATTAAAATCTAACGTTCCTGATTTATTTACAGTGTTGCTCAGATAAGTTATCTATATGAAATGAAAAGCGAGGCCATATGTTTGACAGTGTTGCTAGGATAAGTTATCTATATGAAATGAAAAACGAGGCCATATGTTTGACAGTGTTGCTAGGATAAGTTATCTATATGAAATGAAAAGCGAGGCCATATGTTTGACAGTGTTGCTAGGATAAGTTATCTATATGAAATGAAAAGCGAGGCCATATGTTTGACAGTGTTGTTAGGATAAGCTATCTATATGACATGACAAACGGAGCCATATGTTTGACAGTGTTGCTAGGATAAGTTATCTATATGAAATGAAAAACGAGGCCATATGTTTGACAGTGTTGCTAGGATAAGTTATCTATATGAAATGAAAAACGAGGCCATATGTTTGACAGGACGCCGCCATCAACCACAGTAAACTAGTCGTCGATTTATTGTTATAGGCACCACTTATAAGTTCAGTAGCTTGTCATTGCTTTCTGAACGGTGATGTCTATTTTACCTTTCGTAACAATCCACGTGAACATATTTGCTTCCACAATGCCGGCCGCTTACGCTTTGGTTATGATAGAGTTTACTACAGCTTAAGCTAGAGACGCCAACGATTATCCCTATACATATTTGATGATGATCGCCCGTCTGCCCAGCGTGTTCGTAGCGCGTTGGACTACGGGTGACTATCCCTCTGTGTGTGCTGGTTCAATTCCGCGGGATGGCAGAAAAAGCCACAGATTCCCCAGATTTACGGTGTTCGTGACACCGAACCGAAGGTTACGATGTCCATGGCACAGAGCCGAAGAGCTGAAAAGCTCAAGTGCTTCTGGATCAGAAAAAAATACATATTTGATGACAGAGATCATTGGGGAGAGAGAGAGCAAAAGACAAGTATTCTCTAGTTGACGTTCGGTTGTTATACCGTGTTGTCGTTAAGTGTTGTTGTTAAGTGTGGTTGAAAGATGCAGGTTCATGTTCGAACACGAACAATAAACACAAGCGACAGAGCATACAGTTATGAAAAAACAAAACATTTCAATATATATAGATGTATTCAACTTAAGCAGCGCAAACAAATTGAATATCAGACTAATGTAGCATAAAGCCGGTATAACATGTCGTATAAAACACTAGCAAAGTGACAACACTGCAACGCATGAGACGTCGCAAGTAGGAGCGGAGAGACATGGTCTCCAAATCTGAAGTTATTTTGTGGTATATAAGTTAATGAAGTCCTCAATATGAAAATAAATATAGTTGAAGATCTAACACTTTAAAAAATCACAAATATGAAAGGAAGAAATGTAAAGTTATTGAAAGTTTGAATGAAATGAAGAACGAGAAGAAATAAACTCAAAATGCTGAAAGTGCTTTAGAATAAAAATCAGTTATAAAAACCATCTATTTTCAATGGAAATTGCGTTCAGTAATGTAGTGTGCAATCGTACATGAAATGTGAATGCTTATTTATACATTATTTACTGCTTTCTATCAAACCTATTGACATGGAGCTAAACTGTTTGTGTGTGTGCGTGCTTGTGTGCACACTTTTTCATACGTTGGAAACAATTTATCTAGAATTCTCTGTGAAGATTTAATTCTGATATTTCTGGTTTGTGTAGCCCTCTGTCTCTCTCTCTTCTTCTCTCTCCTCGCGATCACCCCAGACCGATGCACCAGACTTCTCCATAAATTCTATTCATGTCGAAATCCGATTCATGCAGCCTTAGCATTGGTGTGTCTTACGTCACATCTTCAGCACCATTTGGAGCTCTGGTGCTTATCCTTCGACGATGTGCACGGTTTCAGCCAGCGTTTACTCTTTTCGCTCTCCGTTCTGTAGCCATCTAGTGTTTTTTACGGTGTGGGTAGCTAGCCTCACGCCTAACCTTCTTAATTGCCTCTTACGACATGCGTGACAGGTAACAGTGGTTCTATTCTTTACACCCCAATTTGGGCCCATGTAACCACTTGGGCGACCCTCTGTCTGATACAGCCGAAACATATTGTTAGATTCGATTATAAGATACGCTTTCTTATGTTCAAGAGAGGATTTCATCATCATTTATAAAAGAAACAGACACAATACTGTGAAGGCTGGTGTTAATGTCTATATATTGGATTTGACCAAGTTTGATTATATGTCACAAGATACTAACATTAGATTTATATTTGTTGTATTTCATACATTTGTACATCAGTATTACCAATACACAGTGCGTCTGAAAGAGCAATGTTACTCCGATACAGTGGATACAAAGCAAAAGGCCGGCCACAAGTGGATCTCTGAGATAACAGAGGCACACACAAGGCTCGTTCTAGAAATCTCTTCTTATCCTGACGCTGTGAGACAAAACAGGATGCAAGATAAGAAGTAATAATTCAGTGTGATTCTGAGTTCAATAGAGTTCACGCCAGAAACAACTAGCTCGTGAATATTGATCAATACAACTTTTTGATTATTCCATTCTTCCATTATTCCATTTTTGTTCACTCCATCTAAACAGTTGCGTTGTATTTTTGTGGGGGCCTTTCTAACATTTGCAACAAAACGAATCTTTTGGGAGATTTGGTCATCATCATCATCAGGTGCCGTGCCAGCTGGCGTAGGCGATCATGGATCTCCACAAATCTCTGTCGTTGGTTGCTATCAACTCAGATGTTGATGCTCTACCGTGCCATGAAGTCAGGCTATCCAAAATGTTCTCTCTCTGTCTCATCTACCCTGGATTTGCCGGTTGTCACAATGTGTTCTAAACCTCCCCTCCTCATCACATGCCCTCCTCATCACATGCCCTCCTCATCACATGCCCGAAAAATGATGACTGCCTCTTTCTTATCATGGCCATGGCCATTTGAGTTGTTCGTATGTGTCGATTCATCTCCGCCAATAATGGCTGACACATTCCGTTTCTGAGGACATCTTTTTTGAGGTTGTTCTCTAGACAGTTGCAGTCCCCTGCTGACGAGATCTGTCTTCCCGGGTTTGTCTGGAGTCGTCCTACTCTAGATGACTTCAGCCTTCTGTTGCCGGGCTCACCAACCCAGGTTTTTATGCAGGGTGTGCTCCCTGGACACTGTAGTTTAATCCCTTATGCTTAAGGGAAAGTGTCGTAGAAGACAAGACAAGAAAAAGGATGTCCTCCTCAAGAGAGAGAGGACAAGTGCTATTTGTCCCATAGCTGGGGATGGGTTGGTTGCAGCCAGAGCATTTACCACTCGCCGGTGGGTTCTGCACTGTCACCTTATGAGGCCCCATCCTGCTCCCCGCCTTTTGGTCTGGCCTTTCACCTTCAGTCTGTTCGGCTTGGTTAGACCTGCCAGGAGTTAGACTCCCGCCGACATAGCCTGAAGGATCCTAAAGGCACACAAACCCTCCAACCACGATAAGGTAGGCTAATATGGAGGGTTTCTTATATTGATGATAAGCTTTCTCTGTGTCTTGATCTTTGGTAGGAACATCAAAACTGTTAGAACATATTAATAAATAACAAACCAAATTGTTCGGTCATGTAACACGAATACCGTTCAACAGTATACCATAACAAGCACTACTATTCAGTTACAATAGTTTCATGGTC
This sequence comes from Arion vulgaris, assembly GCA_020796225.1. Classification (NCBI taxonomy): domain Eukaryota; kingdom Metazoa; phylum Mollusca; class Gastropoda; order Stylommatophora; family Arionidae; genus Arion; species Arion vulgaris. Next base: position 95,980,163 of record CM036753.1, on the reverse strand, counting down.
ATAGGTCGCCCACGCACACGATGGACTCAGAAATATCTGAGGCGGTAGGAAACACCATTTACAGAGCGTACTTGAGGGCACTTGCTAGAACTCCTTGCATATCCTGAAGATTGAAGGTACAACCGGTAGACAACACATTTACAGAGCGTACTGGAGGGCACTTGCTAGAACTCTTGCATATCCTGAAGATTGAAGGTACAACCGGTAGGAACACCATTTACAGAGCGTACTGAGGGCACTTCTAGAACTCCTTGCTATCCTGAAGATGAAGGGTACAACCGGTAGAAACACCATTTACAGAGCGTACTGGAGGGCACTTGCTAGAACTCCTTGCATATCCTGAAGATTGAAGGGTGCAACCGGTAGGAAACACCATTTACAGAGCGTACTGGAGGGCACTTGCTAGAACTCCTTGCATATCCTGAAGGGTACAACAGGAATATAACAAAATAAGTAATAGCAGCAATTAGTTTGGGACTTTTACCGTAAATTTTCGTTCTTGATATTTCTACAAGTCAGGCATGCGTTCATCTGACTGTACACTTCTATCAAAACTGGGTGTTTTTTCTCTAGACTGAAGGGGTCGTTTCTACTCCAGTGTGTTGTCCATAGATTGCTAACCTTACCGGAAGTCTACTTCAGAGTTCTTATCGGCTCTCTTATTACCAATGTGTGCATGCTCTGCGTTTATGTTCCAGATGCCAACTCTATACATTTCCTTACACCGTTGAGCTAAACATTACCGTTCTTAATGGAAGGGAAAGGAAACGGAATGCTGCTCTTAAAGGTTTTTTCTCAGGTACTATACACCTACCAAGTAGTTTCACAACCACTTACGGGTCATGCTACTTTACGCGACTATTTCTCATTATTTGGGTTTGGACAAATTTGCTTCCAAACTACCCGCCGCGGAGTTTGAATCAGGTACGCTTGGGTTGTGATCAACTCACTACCACTTTAGTTACAGACGCTCACTATACAGATTCGACAATGTTATATACTTTTTCTGGTGATAAGTGCAGACAGACTTGATAGATCTTACAATGTAGTCTATAACTGGTCTATTGTATACCAGAAAGTGCAGGAAATCTATTCCCATAAGCTCTAATATGGCTGAGTTATATTATATAAAATTTATTGTAGCCGTTTCAGACTTTAGGATTTGAAGTGTCTGTCACTACACATTTCTAAACTCTAGTTTGTAGGAGGTTCAATCCCTTTCTTCCCGCCTGGACCGTCGATTGCGGGATTGAACCATTAACCTTCTTGTGACCGGGTCGATAGGCTAGCGCTTACGCATTACGCTATTTCGTCCCATAGAGTTGTATTACGTAATAGATATAGCCAACTAGCTCGTGTATGGTAGAAGTCTCGCGTGATAGACATATAATGTGACCTGGTGAGTCATGTAATGGAAGACAATAGTGTTGAACATGCTTGCGACAGGAACAGACAACGAAAATGAAGAACGAGAAGGTTAATATATATAAAAATAAGAAAGTACAAATTAAAGCAGCATGTTTCTCTAAATATAAACAAACAGAAAGCAAACAAAACAAATGTAAATGTTCAGTTAGAAATGTAGAGAAAGCAGACACAAACAAGAACGATAATTCGGAATAACAGATACGGCTAAACGAGTAGTTTTAAATAGAATATGATTACACGACGTCGTGAGAAATGATTATTTATTCATCGCCTACAATTTCATACGTCAACTAGATTATACTCAAAGAAAGCCGTCATCAGCTGGAGATTGTTTGCATTTACAAACAAGTTGTCCTGAAATATTATCAGTGATGGCCACATTGCAGTCAGACATGAACAGTCATAGGTTTAGGTAAGCAATCCAAGGATAGAAATGAGAGTTGAAGCACCGATGTACTGGATCATATTATCTTAACATAACAGTACAATGCAATTACACTGAAATGAATACCAAATATCTCAATGTTGAAATTTTATTTTAAAATCATATTTCTGAGGCACTGCGTCTAATCTAACCGTTCATCTGTATTAACAGACAGCCTCTGAGATACAGTGGGTAATGCACCTGCTTCCTAGACAAATGGTCACAGTTCGATCCAGTCGAAATAGTATTGTTGCGATAGTCGGCTCTCAGATTGACTGAGATTCGTTTGGGGTGCCAGAGAAACGCTATAACGTTTACGGTGATCGGTGGATTGCAGTTACATCACTCATCGTGTGTTTTATTTTTTCTGGTTTAAACAAAAAACATGCCACATGGTATGAACACTGCTTCGTTATCTTTTTTTACGCTTATCCACAATTGCAACCAGATCAGTATTAATAATCACTCGCATGCATGTACGCGCTTGCACCCTGCTGCCCGCCTCACAGCCTCTCACACACACGCTGTGTGCTTCTGTTAGTCTTCAATAACTGATATCACAAAAATATCATTTTCACACTTGGTTAAGTCATATTTTCACAATCTATTGACAGTTTGGTGCGGTTCCCCTTTGACAATATCATTGAACTATTTATCAGACCATGACCAGGACGTGCACAGATAACAATTAGATTACCGATATTTTATTGACGGCTGAAAACTGCGACTAATCAGTGTCGCTTGTCTCTTCTTTATGATTTTCCTTCTCTGTCACGCTGTCTTTCTTCTTTCATCTCCTATATCAAATCACTCATTTTTTTTCTGAGTGTTGTTACTCGCGCGTTCATGTAGCCCAATTATTTCTTTTAAATTGTACTTTCTTGGTATAGTCGTTATCTCTTCTCTCTAACTAGTTTGTATTGCAATAGAAGGAAAGCAGCGATATTGGTTAGTATATGCGCTATTTTTGTAATGCAATAGAAAAGCAGCGTTATTGGTTAGTATATGCTGCTATTTTTCTATACTAATGTATCTTCGTTTTCTTTCTTCTTCGCTCGGTCAACATCAACCCTCTTGTTAACCTACTTTTTGTGGTCTGTATGCGATTTGTGCCTTAGATTGTGAGTTCGCTCTACCAGTTAGGCGCCCGTAGGCCAACAGATCCGGTTTGTGCAGGCTTTTTATTCGGTTCTCCTCCTACGGTAGGGAAAAAGAGCTGACCTAGAGATGTGGATCTCCCTAGGCATTAAGCGTCATAGCTATAGTGGTGTGAAGAGAGCATTAATGAAGGGTACTTATCCACGGTGTCGCCAACAGTTCATTAATAAACATTGAATACTAATGAAGGAGGAAGGAGAACTGACTAAAGATCGATTGAATTTCAGGATGACTATGATGAAAACGACATTCTCTAAAGGTCATTATAAATGGTAATATATATGTGTGTATACCGGCCCTACTCTAGCGACTTTTCTATCATTCATCTTGGGATAGTTCATCGTCTATTTTTTTTATATATTAAATCACAGGTAACCACTTGACTGTCCGGTTATTAGCATGTTAGGATACGTGAACTTGAATTGGTGGTATATCAATGATTTCTTTGTTTTATTTGTGGAATACGTTAGTACAAGATAAGTACCGTAATACAAATTCTGACTGCTGTCGGGCGACAAACTGATCATTTTATCATAGACAGACAGGCCACTTTTCATGCTCTCGCTATCTATTCTGCGCCAGTTATGATTCAGACATCTCTCTTTTACTCTCTCCCATGTCTCTGAACACTCTCTCCATGTCTCTGAACACTCGCTCCATGTCTCTGAACACTCTCTCCATGTCTCTGAACACTCTCCATGTCTCTGAATACCCTTTCCATCGCTTTATTTCCAGTTAAGCAATCAACATATTAATTGAATTTTTTTCTTGCGGTAGCAAAGGGTGAAAATCATATTTAAACTGCAGTCCGGATCACAATCATATGCAGAATATCAAAGAAGAAATAGGCATAACGAAGCGAGCATTTTTAGATGAGTTTGTGTCATGTTGTCCATACCACTGTCATTCTTCTTTTTCTGCAACTTCTAATTATGAGCTTAATCCACTTTGAACCACAAACTGAGCAGTCAGCTTCAGGTCACATGCTGCTTCTTATCTCACACAAGAGAGGACGTATCTGTTTCGTCTGTTGATATTAGCAGATATATGATTAGCTTATTCTTAGTCTATTTAAATGTCTGTTGAGTCTATTTGACTGATAAAGCTATTTGACTGATTCCTAGTCTATTTAAATATCTGTTGAGTCTGTAAAGCTAGTTGACTTATTCCTATTCTATTTAAATATCTATTGAGTCTGTAATAAAACTATTTGACTTATTCCTAGTCTATGTAAGTGTCTGTTGAGTCTGTAATAAAATTATTTGACTTATTTCTAATCTATGTAAGTGTCTGTTGAGTCTGTAATAAAACTATTTGACTTATTCCTAGTCTATGTAAGTGACTGTTGAGTCTGTAATAAAACTATTTGACTTATTCCTAGTCTATGTAAGTGTCTGCTCTTCTTCTTCTTCCGTTCACCTACTATGAATTCAGGCGTAGTCAAGTGGCTTGGTATGACTCTTCTGGCTGATTTATACGTGAATGCTTTCTTTCCTTATCAGTAGCTTCTGCCATAAAGGTGTGCCTTCTCCTACTTCAGATGTAAAAGTGTACGCCGAGCCCGCAGATATGTATGCGAAATTTGAGCTGTTTGGTAAGAAATTTACAAAATTATAGGAGCTTGTCAATATTCCGCACATTAAAAACAAAATACTACTTCAACAACTGAGCATATCGACTCAGAAACTAAACTAATCTATGATCGTATTTGTAGAATATATATCTCACAGAATGTGAGTACTAATCCGCACTCAAAAATCACATCATTATCAGATTTCTAATTTCACTTAATAATTATACTCGCGTTGTCACCCGCCTCGTAGAGATTAGTCTGTGGTAGTCACATGTTACCTAGAACATTCTATGACTTAATTACAGTAGCTCATTTCAGACCAAAAAAAACTCGTGCATTTAATGAACCAACGTGCAATCAAGGAGTCACCCTATTTATCGTAACATTCCTATAGTAAGATGGTTCTTAAAATGTGTGCATGGGGTACACCTTAGCAAACCTATCTTGATAGTTTATTACTGGTATTTTGTGTTCGTGTCAAATAGACTTCAAATATCTGGAAAACTTACAGTATCTCGTTTGAGAACCATGTAAATAAATCACGATGTTCATATTGCCTACATCAGCGTTCAGCAGCTTGTAAATAAATCACGATGTTCATATTGCCTACATCAGAGTCTGACAGCTTGTAAATAAATCACGATGTTCATATTGCCTACATCAGAGTCTGGCAGCTTGTAAATAAACCATGATGTTCCTATTGTCTACATCAGAGTCTGACAGCTTGTAAATAAACCATGATGTTCCTATTGTCTACATCAGAGTCTGACAGCTTGTAAATAAACCATGATGTTCATATTGTCTACATCAGAGTCTGACAGCTTGTAAATAAGAAATCGAGAAAATACATCAGAAAACAATTGTTGTTAAATGTTAATAAAATAATGACGAATGGAAAACGTCCAGATGCATTTGATGGTTTGTCATGAACATTTGTAATCACTTGTTTAGATCGGTTATTTGCTGTTACTAAGCAAATGTCATAGCACTTCGGGCTGACCCATCGGTTTCCTACTTGCGTAGATAGGCTATTTATTACTAAGCAAACGTCTAGCACTCCGGGTAGACCCATAGGTTACCACTTGTTTAAATCGGCTATTTGTTATTTGTTAGTACGCAAACGTCATAGCACTCCGGGCAGAGCCATAGGCTACCACCACTTGTGTAGAGCTCGTATATAAACAATTATGTTATTTAATAAAAACATTGTTGTTTTAATATCCATGTTTTGTAACAATGTACTTTTTATATTCACGTAGCTTTTTCAAACCTTATCTTAGGAAATGCCTGTCACTTCATATTTCTAGTGCTTAGTGTGCAGGAGATAGGGTGCTCATTTCCTTTCTTCGCGTGTGAAACGCCGAGTGTGGGATTGAACCCCAGCCCTCGAGTAGATAGGCGAACGCTTACGTAGGGTGTACTCTAGTCCAATAAATCTGACATGGTAACGTAGTCAAATGAGAGATAGATAAATAATTGTGCAGCTTGATATGTATGAGATGAACTGTTCAAGTTGCCTGGAGAGAGAATGAAGTAAATTCTTAGCACTTAGATCACTTTTTTAGTTGGAACCCTAGCTTTCCACGCCCTTATTAAACAGCTCATATTGCTATCTTATCTTTAACATTTCAATCGAATATTCACTTCAACTTCTTATATCCACTTGTTAACCACTCTTTGTCAGTTGTATGTGATCCGAGCCTAAGAGCGATTGTGTGTTGTGCCAGTCTATCTATTGTCTATTCCCAGGTGGAAGATGTAGTTGGCTGTCCACTCTTGCCGTTAAGCGTAGGGATGGGAGCTTTAATCTGCGTTATAGGGCTAGATGAGTTGCCCTTGTTGTGTTGTATCCGTGTTTATGTAGTGTGGTCTTGATATTGTCTATCCATCTTTTCTTGGTCTTCCTTAGCTCTAGTACCCGATCTCTTTTTATTGTATGCTGTTATTGGTAGTTGGTTGTATTTCATTGTTGTGCCAGTTATGTGCCTATAAGTAAACCAGCACATCCAATTTCTGCAACGCTTTTTATTTACTAGGTAGCTTCCCGGGCCCTACCACAGACGCCTCTTACGACATGCTTTGTGGGTCGCAGTGGGGGACTACTCTTTGTTTCCCTTGCGGATCCCGGCACCACATGAGCGATCTTCAACAATATGTCACGTATTTCAATGTGCCCAAAATATCGTATTTGTCTTAACTTTCAGTTAGTGGAGTAGTTCTTGTGTAACTCGAGGTTGTTTTATCACTAATGTTTTCATTCTGTCCTTGCCTTTCGGAACACTCTCCCGTCTGCTGTATATCTCTACATATCGAAAGCCTCAAGTATGTTTTCCATCTGATTGTCCTTTGTGCACGTTGTTTTCCCTGACTTACATTTCACTTCCTCCATCTTTCTTTATTATATCTTCAAAGTATAACAAACCTGATATCCTTTACAGGACGTCTCTGTCAACAACAATAAACGAGTCGTCGTCGATTTTCTAAACACCACTTATACATTCAGCAGTTTGCCATCGCTTTCTGAACTGTGAGATATATTTTTAACATTTGTAAAAATTCAAGGAAACAAATTTGCTTCCGAATTGCCCGCCGCAGAGTTTGAACCAAGTACGCTTGGATTGTGATCGAGTTCCCTACCGCTTACGCTCCAGACGCTCACACAGAACCTGATACTTGTTCTAATGAGCAAGTGAAGAATACTTGCCATTGCAATATATTAGATATCCAATATTGCGACGAGGAGTATTCTTCAACCATGCCAAATGTGGACCAGATGTTAGCATTCTATTTGATCAACAGCTATTACTTGAATGTTAAAATCTGCAACTAAGCACACGCCTTCGATAATGAAAGAAATCGTTTCAAATCAAGAAAGCGTAAGAAAGAACGTTGGAAATACGAGGTATTTTCTTCATCCAGATAAAACATCGTTGCCTGCTATCGCCACCCTTCTTCCACATACCAAAAAAAAAAAAAGAGAAACACAATCTCGTACTGGATGTTTGGCGTCGCGGGCGGACGAGCAATTTTAGATATTCAACTTGACGTTGTGGTAAGTGTATCTACCATGTATTCAGTAGAGTATAGAAGAGAATAAGGAGAAAGAAGTGATCTGGACAAAGGATAAAATGAAAGACAGAAAATTCTTGTCCTCTTCGGTTAATGAAGCTGTCAAAAAGAGCAAGACAATGAGCAACTGTCTTTCAAATATTGATTTACAATTTTGACATCTTGGGGATTCAGAAACAAATTTCATCAACATCATGTACCATGCCGTCTGTCGTAGGCGAATATGGATATACATTCACGTCTGTCGTGATTACTAACTATAAGTTTAGTACTTGATGTTTTTAATACTTGCTGTAAAACACAGTTAGTTTTTATATAAAAGGGTTTAAAAGCCGAAGGATTTACTTCATTGCACCGGGTTTTACCCGTACGGCTCGTCCTCTCCGCAGAAATGGCACCGCTACCTGCCGATAGTATTTGCACGAACCCACGACCTTTGACTCACAAGGGCTTAACTAGTTTTTTTTTATAGATCATTGTGTTTGATTTCTTCTGATTGACATCTTTAACCAACATTTTCTTAAATTTGGCGTTGACGTTTTGATTGCATTCTTCTGATACAATATGTAAAGCACACACACATATCTAGTTTGTTAAGGAACTCAGTGGTTAAAATGTTTGCCTTGCGTTCCGACTGTTCTAGGTTTGAATCAGGACCGCACTGTTCTGTTCACAGGTACATTTTTGCAGAGACCCTAGGATTGTTTCGGAGCTAAGGTTTCGTTCTTTGTGCAATAATCTCGGCAGGTGGCGTGCCACTTCTGTGGATAGGAACCGGGCTATATGAGATAAAACCAGGTGCAATGGCATCATTCATTCGGCTTTATAGACCATTTTTAGACATACCTAATTTAATGGATTGTCACAAACTTGTTATTTACATTTGGCCCTTCCCCGTAGACAATCATCATGTAATATACAAATCTGAGTAAAGATTTCCACATTACGTTTGTGATGTGACAACATATACGTCCACTAAATAAAATGATTCAGGCGTACATATTTGTATAATTCTGCCATTGATGAATTATCTATACTGATATTGAAGTAATTTGAAATCAAATGCTGCGCTCGTACGTGAGAACAATAATAAATTGTGCATATAACCAAGAAGCTACAGGAACCATCAGCATGCATACACTTCGATATCTGCTGGTGGAGACTGAACACAAACGCGTTTGTTCAAAGTGCTTTGATGTCAACTCAATAACCAATATTCAAGCAGTTATATATGTTGCTTATGTTATTTATTTGTTTCATTAGGTGGATATGTTCTATAAGACACCATTGAGAAGTAGCTGCTCTCTGTGATGATATTGCATATTCTTCAACTGGACTCGTATGTACAAACACATTAAAACACATTGCGTTATGATGTATATGCTTTTCTTCGTTGTTGTAGCGTCAATACTATCTTGTATATTTGTGTACGTGTGTGTATTGTAAACTACAATCTTTGTCTTTACGTGTTCTTCTTTTCCTACATTGTTTTCTACATTGTTTTTCACAGTGTTTACTTATATCAGTAATAATATTTGTAATCTGTCTGCAACCATTCGCCGTATTGTCATTTGTTTGAGACTTCAGTCTATTTCATCTTTTGTTCTGTATCATTTCCTTGATGAAGACACTTTTTGTCGAAACGTCACTGTATGTTGTTTTTGTACTTTGCAAAAACTGCCTTACTTAGTGGTACGTGCTCCGCTTTATGTTTTGATTTTTACATTTTGTAGTTTTGTAAATTTCTTATTTTCACTTGTCGTTTTGTTCTCTCTTTCTCTTTCTCTCTCTCTCTCTCTCTGCCTTTTTATTCCGGATTGGGGCATCAACCAACTCGGCCTCCCCTTCATTCGCAGTGACTGCGGGTTCCAGAAAAGGACACTTCTTGTTATATTCCCTTCCGGTTTTCGCAAATTATGTCCTATCCAGCGCCAGAGTCTTTTTTTTTTTAACTTCTTGGTTGACTGGAATCTGTATTGTTCTTTCTATAAGTTCCTCCTTAGTGACCCTATCATACCATCTCTTGGTTGACTGGAATCTGTATTGTTCTTTCTATAAGTTCCTCCTTAGTGACCCTATCATACCATCTCTTGGTTCACTGGAATCTGTATTGTTCTTTCTATAAGTTCCTCCTTAGTGACCCTATCATACCATCTCTTGGTTGACTGGAATCTGTATTGTTCTTTCTATAAGTTCCTCCTTAGTGACCCTATCATACCATCTCTTGGTTCACTGGAATCTGTATTGTTCTTTCTATAAGTTCCTCCTTAGTGACCCTATCATACCATCTCTTGGTTCACTGGAATCTGTATTGTTCTTTCTATAAGTTCCTCCTTAGTGTCCCTATCATACCATCTCTTGGTTGACTGGAATCTGTATTGTTCTTTCTATAAGTTCCTCCTTAGTGACCCTATCATACCATCTCTTGGTTCACTGGAATCTGTATTGTTCTTTCTATAAGTTCTTCCTTAGTGACCCTATCATACCATCTCTTGGTTGACTGGAATCTGTATTGTTCTTTCTATAAGTTCCTCCTTAGTGACCCTATCATACCATCTCTTGGTTCACTGGAATCTGTATTGTTCTTTCTATAAGTTCCTCCTTAGTGTCCCTATCATACCATCTCTTGGTTGACTGGAATCTGTATTGTTCTTTCTATAAGTTCCTCCTTAGTGACCCTATCATACCATCTCTTGGTTCACTGGAATCTGTATTGTTCTTTCTATAAGTTCCTCCTTAGTGACCCTATCATACCATCTCTTGGTTGACTGGAATCTGTATTGTTCTTTCTATAAGTTCCTCCTTAGTGACCCTATCATACCATCTCTTGGTTGACTGGAATCTGTATTGTTCTTTCTATAAGTTCCTCCTTAGTGTCCCTATCATACCATCTCTTGGTTGACTGGAATCTGTATTGTTCTTTCTATAAGTTCCTCCTTAGTGTCCCTATCATACCATCTCTTGGTTGACTGGAATCTGTATTGTTCTTTCTATAAGTTCCTCCTTAGTGACCCTATCATACCATCTCTTGGTTGACTGGAATCTGTATTGTTCTTTCTATAAGTTCCTCCTTAGTGTCCCTATCATACCATCTCTTGGTTGACTGGAATCTGTATTGTTCTTTCTATAAGTTCCTCCTTAGTGACCCTATCATACCATCTCTTGGTTGACTGGAATCTGTATTGTTCTTTCTATAAGTTCCTCCTTAGTGACCCTATCATACCATCTCTTGGTTGACTGGAATCTGTATTGTTCTTTCTATAAGTTCCTCCTTAGTGACCCTATCATACCATCTCTTGGTTGACTGGAATCTGTATTGTTCTTTCTATAAGTTCCTCCTTAGTGACCCTATCATACCATCTCTTGGTTCACTGGAATCTGTATTGTTCTTTCTATAAGTTCCTCCTTAGTGACCCTATCATACCATCTCTTGGTTGACTGGAATCTGTATTGTTCTTTCTATAAGTTCCTCCTTAGTGACCCTATCATACCATCTCTTGGTTCACTGGAATCTGTATTGTTCTTTCTATAAGTTCCTCCTTAGTGACCCTATCATACCATCTCTTGGTTGACTGGAATCTGTATTGTTCTTTCTATAAGTTCCTCCTTAGTGACCCTATCATACCATCTCTTGGTTGACTGGAATCTGTATTGTTCTTTCTATAAGTTCCTCCTTAGTGACCCTATCATACCATCTCTTGGTTGACTGGAATCTGTATTGTTCTTTCTATAAGTTCCTCCTTAGTGACCCTATCATACCATCTCTTGGTTGACTGGAATCTGTATTGTTCTTTCTATAAGTTCCTCCTTAGTGACCCTATCATACCATCTCTTGGTTGACTGGAATCTGTATTGTTCTTTCTATAAGTTCCTCCTTAGTGACCCTATCATACCATCTCTTGGTTGACTGGAATCTGTATTGTTCTTTCTATAAGTTCCTCCTTAGTGACCCTATCATACCATCTCTTGGTTGACTGGAATCTGTATTGTTCTTTCTATAAGTTCCTCCTTAGTGACCCTATCATACCATCTCTTGGTTGACTGGAATCTGTATTGTTCTTTCTATAAGTTCCTCCTTAGTGACCCTATCATACCATCTCTTGGTTCACTGGAATCTGTATTGTTTTTTCTATAAGTTCCTCCTTAGTGACCCTATCATACCATCTCTTGGTTGACTGGAATCTGTATTGTTCTTTCTATAAGTTCCTCCTTAGTGACCCTATCATACCATCTCTTGGTTGACTGGAATCTGTATTGTTCTTTCTATAAGTTCCTCCTTAGTGACCCTATCATACCATCTCTTGGTTGACTGGAATCTGTATTGTTCTTTCTATAAGTTCCTCCTTAGTGACCCTATCATACCATCTCTTGGTTCACTGGAATCTGTATTGTTCTTTCTATAAGTTCCTCCTTAGTGACCCTATCATACCATCTCTTGGTTGACTGGAATCTGTATTGTTCTTTCTATAAGTTCCTCCTTAGTGACCCTATCATACCATCTCTTGGTTGACTGGAATCTGTATTGTTCTTTCTATAAGTTCCTCCTTAGTGTCCCTATCATACCATCTCTTGGTTCACTGGAATCTGTATTGTTCTTTCTATAAGTTCCTCCTTAGTGACCCTATCATACCATCTCTTGGTTGACTGGAATCTGTATTGTTCTTTCTATAAGTTCCTCCTTAGTGACCCTATCATACCATCTCTTGGTTGACTGGAATCTGTATTGTTCTTTCTATAAGTTCCTCCATAGTGACCCTATCATACCATCTCTTGGTTGACTGGAATCTGTATTGTTCTTTCTATAAGTTCCTCCTTAGTGTCCCTATCATACCATCTCTTGGTTCACTGGAATCTGTATTGTTCTTTCTATAAGTTCCTCCTTAGTGACCCTATCATACCATCTCTTGGTTGACTGGAATCTGTATTGTTCTTTCTATAAGTTCCTCCTTAGTGACCCTATCATACCATCTCTTGGTTCACTGGAATCTGTATTGTTCTTTCTATAAGTTCCTCCTTAGTGACCCTATCATACCATCTCTTGGTTCACTGGAATCTGTATTGTTCTTTCTATAAGTTCCTCCTTAGTGACCCTATCATACCATCTCTTGGTTGACTGGAATCTGTATTGTTCTTTCTATAAGTTCCTCCTTAGTGACCCTATCATATCATCTCTTGGTTCACTGGAATCTGTATTGTTCTTTCTATAAGTTCCTCCTTAGTGACCCTATCATACCATCTCTTGGTTCACTGGAATCTGTATTGTTCTTTCTATAAGTTCCTCCTTAGTGACCCTATCATACCATCTCTTGGTTGACTGGAATCTGTATTGTTCTTTCTATAAGTTCCTCCTTAGTGACCCTATCATACCATCTCTTGGTTGACTGGAATCTGTATTGTTCTTTCTATAAGTTCCTCCTTAGTGTCCCTATCATACCATCTCTTGGTTGACTGGAATCTGTATTGTTCTTTCTATAAGTTCCTCCTTAGTGACCCTATCATACCATCTCTTGGTTGACTGGAATCTGTATTGTTCTTTCTATAAGTTCCTCCTTAGTGTCCCTATCATACCATCTCTTGGTTGACTGGAATCTGTATTGTTCTTTCTATAAGTTCCTCCTTAGTGACCCTATCATACCATCTCTTGGTTGACTGGAATCTGTATTGTTCTTTCTATAAGTTCCTCCTTAGTGACCCTATCATACCATCTCTTGGTTCACTGGAATCTGTATTGTTCTTTCTATAAGTTCCTCCTTAGTGACCCTATCATACCATCTCTTGGTTCACTGGAATCTGTATTGTTCTTTCTATAAGTTCCTCCTTAGTGTCCCTATCATACCATCTCTTGGTTCACTGGAATCTGTATTGTTCTTTCTATAAGTTCCTCCTTAGTGACCCTATCATATCATCTCTTGGTTCACTGGAATCTGTATTGTTCTTTCTATAAGTTCTTCCTTAGTGACCCTATCATATCATCTCTTGGTTCACTGGAATCTGTATTGTTCTTTCTATAAGTTCCTCCTTAGTGACCCTATCATATCATCTCTTGGTTCACTGGAATCTGTATTGTTCTTTCTATAAGTTCTTCCTTAGTGACCCTACCATACCATCTCTTGGTTCACTGGAATCTGTATTGTTCTTTCTATAAGTTCCTCCTTAGTGTCCCTATCATACCATCTCTTGGTTCACTGGAATCTGTATTGTTCTTTCTATAAGTTCCTCCTTAGTGACCCTATCATATCATCTCTTGGTTCACTGGAATCTGTATTGTTCTTTCTATAAGTTCCTCCTTAGTGTCCCTATCATACCATCTCTTGGTTCACTGGAATCTGTATTGTTCTTTCTATAAGTTCCTCCTTAGTGACCCTATCATACCATCTCAGTCTCTCTATTCTGCGCAGAGACTAGTTGATGATTATTATTCTAGTTATTTTAGTAGTTCTCCATGTTTTTGACCAATAAAGCAGAACTGCTTTAACATTAGTGTTAAATATTCAAATTTTTATTCTAGTTTTGATTTCTTTAGACTTTCATATGTTTCCCAGTGCAATGAAAGCTCCTCTTGTCATCTGCATTTTTTTTTAACATCTGTATCTGTTCCACCCTCTTTGTCTACATTGCTACGCTACCCAAGTATGTATATGATTCTAAGTATTGAAGGGAGATTTCACCCAGGGAGATTGGATTGTCGTTTGCTTGGTTAATTCTTATTATCTTTGTCTTTCCCTTATGAATGTTTAGTTCTAGTTGTTGGAATCTTTGATCAAGTGTGTTTAGTTTATTCTGCATCGTTTTCACATAATGTAATCTACATGTATTGTGTTCACATAATGTAGTATTGTTAATATTCTTCGTTAAGTACAGTACAGTTTTAATTCTGTAAAATCGTGTGTGCTACAGCAATTGGTAATATAAAAAAGCAATGTATATATTACAGATAGTATCACCCGTGTGTTGCTGGGGCTTGCAAGGGAGCAAAGAATAGTAACACTGCGACCTACAAGGCATGTCGTAAGAGGCGACTGAAGTAGTCGTCTGGGGAAGCTATCCTAGTAAATAAACAGCGTTGCAGAAATCGAATTTGCTGGCCTACTAGTAGACACATAACTGGCACAACGTACAATCGCTCTTAGGCTCTGATCGTATTACAGATCACACAGAGTGGTTAACAAGTGGTCGATATAGAGCGATAGAAGAAGACAAATAGTATGAACCAAATGTTTATCAAATATAGTTATCATGGCTGAACCAAATGTTTATCAAATTTAGTTATCATGACTGAACCAAATGTTTATCAAATATAGTTATCATGGCTGAACCAAATGTTTATCAAATATAGTTATCATGACTGAACCAAATGTTTATCAAATATAGTTATCATGGCTGAACCAAATGTTTATCAAATATAGTTATCATGGCTCAACCAAATGTTTATCAAATATAGTTATCATGGCTGTAAACTATATTACTCACATTTTCATCTACTTCTTTCTCTCTTCCTCAGAGGTCTCCACTAATGTTGACATTCAGTGTATTTGAGTCTACAATTAAACAAGAGTCGACGGTCAAAGAATGTCCATTCTTAAATAAACATACTCCTCTAAAAATTAAACAAGCAACCAGTGCATTGTCGGTTACACCATCAACACCTTCGATAACAGCATCGACATATGCGGTTGCCACGAAAACTGATGCATCATCAGTGCAGACTGCTTTGACTTCTACCACCCCGCTTTTACCAGCCGTTGTTACAGCATCATCTTCAGATGTATACACTGACATTCCCAAACCATCCAAATTGCAGTCGCTACATAGAACCAGTGTCAAGAACAATAAATCAAAATCTCAATCAGAGTCACCAGCCATTTCAACAGCAAATGTTGGTTCCAGTTCCAGTACCCAACCACAAGGACTAATTCAGCAGTCAGCTGGTATAAGTAGACATGGCGCGGGTTCAAGTAACATTCTCGCTGACATAAATAAGCAGCAACCTGGTACAACTACTCAGCTCACTGACTCAAGTAGACAATCTACTGGGACAAGTAAGAAGTTGGTTTCTTCTACTAATCAACTCACTGACTCAAGTAAACAATCAGTTGTTCAAACAAGTCAACTCACTGACTCAAGTAATCAGTCTACAGTTCCAACCAATCATTTCACTGACTCAATTATGGAATTGGTTGTTTCAACTAATCAACTCACTGACTCAAGTAAACAGTCGGTTGTTTCAACTAATCAACTCACTGACTCAAGCAGTCGGTTGGCAGTTCCAACCAATCATCTCACTGACTCAAATAGACAAATGGCTGGCTCAAGTAAACAGTCGTCTGACTCAACTAATCAGCTCACTGTCTCAAGTAAGCGAACAACTGGTCCAATGAATAAACTCACTGACTCCAGCAGACAGTTGTCTGGTTCAAGTAAGCGGTTAGCGTGTTCAACTAACCAGCTCACTGACACAAGTAGGCAGTCATCTAGCACAAATAAAAGGTCGACTGGTCAGCTCACTGACGCAAGTAGACAGTCGTCAGGTCAAAGTAAGCCTACTCCTAGATCGAAATCTAGCAGTCTCGGCAAGAGGCCTGCCACAACACCAGTTCACATCGCCCCTGCACCAGCTAAAATTCCAACACTAAGTTCATCGTTAATAGATATTACAACGTTACATAAACAGAACTCTCAATCAAAAACTATGGAACACACATTCTCAAGAACACCCAAACTTGTGTCTTTGCTACCTGTGGACATGCCCCAATCTTCGTTGTCTCAAGTTTCAACCATGAAAGAGCCTTACAACCCTTCATCTACAATAACTTTCTCTGTGTCTTCAATACTCAATGCAGTAGCAAGCAGAAATGGTATTTCACCTGTATCTATGAATAGACAAGCTTTATCAACCCGAGGTGCAACTGCTGAGTTGATCTCAGGATCATCATCGTGCCCAATGTTAATTTCATCACCATCTTCACCTCTATCTGTTTCCTCACGTCAGCCTCTTCCAACAAGACCACAAAATATGGCACCAACCAGATTATCTGCCATTGCACAAAATCAGACATGCAGACATTTGAAGAATTCACTCTCTTCTACTTCTTCTTCCACCTCAACATGTTCGTCGTCATTCTCATCATCATCAGCCACAGATAATGCTACACAATCTTCTTCTACCAATTCGGTTGGATCACCAACCCCTGCAGCTTCAGCATCTCCGACTCCTGCCGCCGTCCCCTTACAGCAATCACAAACCCAAGGTTCGGACATACACCATTTATACTCTACCACCGTCTCAAAACAAATTGAAATAGACAGAAGAGTTGACACCAACGTAACACAAGTATACCAGATACGCCAAGGTAACATCTCTGACTGTACCTCAGAGAGATACGTGTCATGTGAGACAGATATGGACATTACTGACAATAGTAGCCATGTCGAAAGTAAGGCGAGGGTCCATAATTCTGGACATCGAGCTAACAACGGCTGTGTACGAGAGAAATCTGAAACAAATTCACCAACAATGTCATCAATGGACACTGCATCCAGAATAGATCCTAACTCACATCCATCCTTATCGTCTCCTACTAACATGTCGCCACATTCCATGCCTGCTAGAAAAGACGTCATAAGCTCACCAGCTACAAGTCCTACATCCAACGGATCTAGTCCTTCAGGCATGATGCCTAAACAAAGTAAACAAAAAAAGATTGCAGACATCGCCAATACCTTACATAAACGAATGAGTGATGCTTTACTCGGCATGGGCAGCAAACGTGCAAGCTCACCAGGCAATCGTAGACCATCACAATCAGCTTCTCCAGGATTGAAATCATTCAGCATTCCACACACACACTCGGATATTCGTGAGATCTCAGCCCCCACCACACTGATCCGTCCTGATTTGTCCGCTAAACAGAGTCTTCAGAATGTACCACCAAATGGACAATTACTCACCAAAGATGTCGCTTCAGAGTTTTCCCAGAACAACCAGTCAGATGAACCGTTGAATCTGGTCAAAAGGGACATAGAAATTGTCAGATTTACAAATGGCTTGTTTATTTTGGATATTCCTACTTCGGTCACGTAAAGTCCAAACATATCTGATATGTAAAAACTTGTGAAATAATACACTTGAATTTCCTTCATCTGCTGTTTTTGTATGAACTTTGCAATGTTTACTTATTCGTTCACTTTTGGATATTTGACAATATTTTGGACATGACTGCCTCCATATGGATATGTCTCATTTCAAAGATAACAAATATTTGTTCTTAATGTTTCATCATTTTGTTTCTATTTACCATATGTGTACAACTATTTTGCTTTTGTTGTTTCTTTTGTAGATATTGCTGTTGTTTACTACATAGACATTATCGATGTTTCGATTGTAGCAACAAAGTTTATTTCAATACCTCATGCTTATTTTATACATAGATCTGCTGTTTTTGTGTGTGTGTCTAGAAGTATTATTGTGTGTGTTAGTTTAATCAAGTATACGTATTAATCTAGCAGTGCTCAGAAGGAGAGAGGATTGAGGGTGGAGCACTGCTCAATGATGTGAGCTGTGTACGCGGAAAGTTCCCTGAAGGGTACTGTAACGGAAAGGCACTGAAGAGACAACAAATAGCCCTGGTCCTCCATGACTTCATATCCTTAAAAAAAAAGTTAACAAATAAATTCCTTACAACTTGTCTGAAAATTTGTGTTGGCCGTGTCGAACCCTTTAAATCCTATGCACATAGCACCTATGATCATGTGATGCATGGAGTTTGACAAAACTGACTGGATGCTTTAATCAAGTGAAATACAGAGTGGATGAATCTAGTGACCTCAGCCATGACGAGAATGGTGCTCCAGGGACAAAGGAGGCTAGAGAGAGAGGTAGCACTTTCAACTGTTACTTTGCTACGCTTGTGCACGTCGGAGAAGGTCGCCTGTCTAGCGGGGTCACTGTTAATAGAAAGCAGGCATTCATGCAAAGATCAATCAAAAGCGCCTGATACGCCTGAATCTAGCTTGCTAAAGAAAGAAGACAATTGCTTATGAATTTAAAGTTTATTTAGAAATTTGTGTCGGTGTCTTAAATTAATTTGTACATGCATTCATGTGGCTATTACTTTTGACAAAAGATCTGAGTTGTAATATATTATAATGATTATTCCATGTTGTTCCCGAGTTACGACCAAACTTGGGCTAAAGAATAGACCCACTGTTACCTGCCACGCATGTCGTAAGAGGCGACTAAGGAGGTTTGGTGAAATGATCGTGTTCGCAGGCAGCTAACGGAAACAAATGCTTGAAAACGGACGAGGCGCATGACTGTGCAACGACTCACAATGACGAATGGATAACAGATCTACAGTCCAATCTGCCTGAGATTTAACCAGCAGTAAGAATGCAGACTTACCATCACGAGGTGACCAAACTTAACTGGAAGAGGTCGGCACAACGGAAGCAGAAATCATAGAATTATGTCTAGAACTCCCCCAGTATGCAGACTGAAGAAAGAGGTGTCCACTTACCTGCGTCAAGACAAACTGTTCGGTGATAATCTGAGGCAGACGGCTGCCTTTATTAGAGAATCAGAAATCCCAATCTAGTGAGAAGATAGAAGAAGATAAGAGTCCTATATTTGTTATTATGTGTATCATTCGTTATTGGGGAATAATGAAATGCAAAGATAATATTTGTTAGCCTGTGTGGACACGTGAGTAATGTTAGTCAAGAGTATAGCAGCCATCTCCAGATAGCTGCATAGTTGTCAAGCGGACACAGTTAAAACAAAGCCCATAAATGACACACAATTAACATCAGATTAGCTTCTTCTTCGAACGCTCCATATCGACCACTTGTCGTAACTACTCTTTGTGATTTCTATGTGATCCGGGCCTAAGAGCGATTGTACGTTATGTCCCAGTTGTACGTTGTCAGTTATGCCCCGACAAATAGGCCAGCACATCCGATTTCTGCGACGCTTTTTATTTACTAGGGTAGTTTCCCTATACCCCTACTTCAGTCGCCTCTTACGACATGCCTGGTAGGTCGCTATTCTTTTGCTTTCCCTGTTTGGGCCCCCGGCACCACGTCACGGGACTTATTTCGACAAATGAGAGAGTGATAAACTCCTCATCCGTAACGACTTCCTGGCTTGTGGAAGACAGTCGTAAGAAGAAATTGAATTAATGGGGAAGCAATTCTCCAGATTAATCAGTAGATAATGCAAGGGATGTGTATGTTGTTTGTACTTTGTCTCTGGATCTGAGTCCGCTTCGTGGTCGAGTCAGGTGCGATTATCTAGCTAGCACGATGGGTTGTCATCGGAGCGGAGTGGTGCAGCAAGACAACAACGTCCAGTATTTTCTTATAGTGCATAAGGCCAACAACACACGGGCGGAAAACATACTTTGATATGTTTAAAAATATAATGGTAACATCTAGCACATATATAATTATTTCAATTGTATTTGTTTATATCATTGGTAACATTGTACTTTCTCTCCTAGACGTTCTATAGCTATTGTATGTGTGTATGTGCATGGGCATAACTTTGTATGTGGATGCGTGTATATATATATATATATATATATATTATATATATATATATATATATATATATAAATGCATGCTCATATGTCCGTACTATTACGCTTGTGTATAGATGTGTGTTTGTGTAAAGTGAACAACATTAAAACCGATTCGTACTTCCTTCACGACAGACAATAATGTTATGATTGTTATGAAAGCTGAGCCGACAGTGTATGCCTCAACAGCTCCCTGTCCTTTCAGGATCAACTTTGACTGTGTAGCTATTATAGTGTAGTAGTGTGCATGCAGGCATTGCGACGGAGTGAGGTGGTCAAAAGAAAACAAACATCATCAAATATGGAGGCAAAGAGAAGCAGAGGGCAGAGAAAACATCATGATCAGCTCAGTTTCACCTGCAGATTGCCACCAGAATAGCCATTACAGTCACTATTTAACCCATATATAACAAACAATAACAAATTTACTTTCTCTCATGAGGTACACATCTTCAACAAATCTACACCATTCTTTTATGTTATATGCCTATCCTTCCATGTATACACGTTTCTTCCGTGGCTTTACTGGATTTGTTTTTTCTATGTGCTGGAGAATATAAATCCCAGATTGTTGAACTATACATACTTGACCAACATTTTCTATTCTTTAACCGTGTTTTGCTGGTATTTATTTCCTTCTTCATTCTCATATCAGCTGTCCAGGCTAAGACATTCTCATATCACTGTCCAGGCTAGCACATTCTCATATCAGCTGTCCAGGTAGCACAAGAGAGACCACACTTCATCTTTGCTTTGGTTCGAGGCAAACACGGAAAGCAACAGTTGACACTGTTCAGATATAAAGATGTCTGCAAAGCCTCAATGAAAAGCATTTATATAGGTCCCAGCACTTGGGGAAACTAGCTGATGACAGAGTTGTGTGGAAAGCGAAAGGGCGCAGATCTTTGAGAAGAGACATGTATGAGCTGAACGACAAGAGAGAAAAGCAAAAACTCAGAAGTTGTCACAGTAAAACACTTCCCAATTGACCGTCTGTAAAGACGAAAAAGGCATATATAAAAAGCATGTAGAAATCGATTTGCTGGCCTACTTGTAGAGCATAATGGCACAACGTACAATCGCCTTAGGCTAGATCACATACAAATCACTCAAAGTGGTTGAACAAGTGATCGATATGTTGCGTTTGAAGAAGATATCAAAGATTAGGGTAATTCGTGGATTTTTTAAAAATTGTGTGTTTGTTCTTCGTTTGTCAAGAAAATTGCTTTTGTTTGTTTGAAAGTTGGACTGCTACTTTTGGTTCATATATCCGTTATTAGCATGGTATGTTTGGGACAAGGTTTACTATCCCTCCCTCTATCACCTCTACTAGATGTACCATAGTGCGGTAGTGCAACCTGTTACAAGTGCCACCATTTGAAGGTTGACTGGGATCTCGTTCAGCTCTGGTTTGGTTGACACTGACATCTCATTCATTGCGACTTAGGTCACGCTTTAGGTACATCCCATTGTTGAGAGTTAGCTCGCCTTATTATATACTTGATTTCTTTTGAATTAAAATATTTGTTTTCCATAATTTTTTTTTATGTTGTTTTTTTTGGTCATATAATTTGCCTATTTGTTCGATATTTCAACTTATATATATATAAATCCATTGCTTGTGTAGTTGTTTCTTCTGTTGTAATGTGATGATTTTTTATTATGTTTGTTCATGTAATCTTTGTGTTTTCTGTTTACTTTCAAACACACTCTCTTTGATCTTTACTTTAAAATGCGAATGTTCTTCTGTATCCAAGAAGAGTTATGGAAATGAAGAGCTACATCTCGTCTGCATAGTCTAAATTCTCAAGATGGTTTTAGTTACAGTCCACTGAATTACATTTATGATTTCTAATATTATTGTTTCCATAATCCAGTCTGGAAATAGTAAGAAGAGAAATGATGACAAGAGGTATCTCTGCTATTCTTTCTTCTTGCAGATCATTCCTCCTCCCAACCATCACATTTCTATCTCAGATGTTTCTGTGAGTTCTCCTTGATGACAAAATTCCACCTTCATTTGTATATATGGTGCGCCCGTGTGTTATCGGGACCATCAAGGGGAGCAAAGAATAGTACCACTGTGACCAACAAGATATGTTGTAAGAGGCGACTGAGGTAGTGCTCTAGGGACGTTACCCTAGTAAATAAAAAGCATCGCAGAAATCGGATGTGCTAGCCTACTTGTAGGCGCATAACTGGCACAATGTACAATTGCTCTTAGGCCCGGATCACATAGAAATCACAAAGAGTGGTTAACAAGTGGTCGATATGGAGCTTTCAAAGAAGAAGCATATATGATGTGTTTATTCATTTGTGCTTTTTGTTTGTTTGTTTGTTATTTGTGGTTAATTGTATGTCATATATGTGTATAACGAATTAAAGACTTTAATTTGAAAATGTATAAGTTGTATGTTTACAGTAATATATACATTTATATGTTGTGTAAATCTTGACTTTGTATTTATATATGTATGAGAGAATGTGTTGTCTACATACTTTTTTGTTAATGAGGACTTAGTTAATATTACGTGGGTCTTTTACATGCTTTATAACTGCTGTTTCTGTGTGTGTATTATTATCTATATAAAGTTTAGGTGGCATCTGTGGCTTAGTGGATAGTGACTATGTCTATTAACCCCAACGTTCTGAGTTCGAATCACGCTGCGGACAATTTGCGTTTCGCGTGGAATTTTACAAAAGGACGATGGCGAAACCGTTCAGAAAGCAATGGCAAATTACTGAACGTAATAATGCCTAGAAAATCACAAACAGCGTTAAAAAGCTGGGGTTGATTCGCAAAGTCCTGTAAATGATATCCAATTAACTTTTATGTGTAGAACCTAGATACACAGAGAATTGTTAATAATATTGGCATGTAAACACGATCTCTATCTAGCATGTCATATCAACTAATGATATTGTCTTTAGCGTGAAACACGAAAACATGTTCAACTAAAGTGTAAACCCATTATAAATGTAAGAAAGTACAAAATACAACTCTAAACACACAAGTACTAACAGAAACGTTTGTCTTACAAGATAAATAATGCGATTTTTTTTTTCCCGATCCAGAAGCACTTGAGCTTTTCAGCTCTTCGGCTCGGTGCCATGGACATCGTAACCCTTCGGTTCGGTGCCACGAACACCGTAAATCTGGGGAATCTGTGGCTTTTTCTGCCATCCCACGGAATTGAACCCGCATACACAGAGGGATAGTCACCCGTAGTCCAACGCGCTACGAACACGCTGGGCAGACGGGCGAAATAATTCGATAAAATTCAACATTCTATAAAATAATGAGAATACTAAATTATAGCCATGTACTTCTTCCACGTTCGTTTGCATACTCCAACTGGTTATACCAGGATACAGTCCGGAGAACGGAATGAGTTGTGTCGCAATTTTCAGCGTGAGCTGTTGTATCTGCCTGCACCTTTCGGTCCGACACATCCGACTTCAGCTTAGTCATTGTTTGGGCACCGGGTTAATTCCCTCTTCGACGTCACAAATTACAAACTTAGCCAGTCTTCTTGGTGGTCGTCTGTTTACGAGGCCGCCGCGAGGAGGAGAAGTGGAGTCTTGGTCCGCTTGCGTATAGTCTCCTGAAGGTAGACGTAGCGTCTGGCCACACAACCATGCACTAAAGTATGCAGTAGCTAGTTCATCGGATAAAAAGGTTATTCTCAGAAATAAATAAGAAATTACGTCCCAACAACAATAGTATTTCAGAAATTAAGAGACATTAACTCAAATATTTTTGTAGTTAATACAAATACAAACTCAGCTCTTCTGTGTTGTTCAGCTCTTCTGTGTTGTTCAACTCTTCTGTGGTGCTCCTCTTCTGTTTGCTCAGCTCTTCTGTGTGCTTGGCCTTCTGTTTGCTCCTCTTCTGTGTTGCTCAGCTCTTCTGTGTTGCTGATTGCTCAGCTCTTCTGTGTTGCTGTGTTGCTCAGCTCTTCTGTGTTGCTGTATTGCTCAGCTCTTCTGTATTGCTCAGCTCTTCTGTGTTGCTGTATTGCTCAGCTCTTCTGTATTGCTCAGCTCTTCTGTGTTGCTGTATTGCTCAGCTCTTCTGTATTGCTCAGCTCTTCTGTGTTGCTCAGCTCTTCTGTGTTGCTCAGAGTCAGCCATGCCATATTGAAGAGAATGATGACCAGTTAATAAAAGAAGCACAAATAAATTTGAAGTACTCAGATATTGACTCCGTGACCCAATATTATTCAGGATTGATAGACACTATTAAAGAAATACTTCAACAACATGGTCTCACAACAGCCTTGCCATACATGGCGCACCAGCTTCTTCTTCTGCGTTGGTCCGTTGTGAATTCGGGCGTTAGCCATGACATCTGGTATGACGCTTCTGACTGATATTTACAAGAAAGCCTGCTTTACCATTTGACTGGTGTCCCTTGCCATGCAGTCGGGCCGTCGCTGACTTCAGAGGTGGCACACCAGCAAAAGCATAGCCTTCACATGATGTTTCAAAGCATAAAGAACTAGTTAAGAAGAATATTCCAAATCAGATAGATTGTAGCTGAAAGATGAGAGTCTGCACAAGAATACTGTTACACATAATATAGGGAAGTATTTGACAGCAAAAGTAATGTTAATAGTGACTTACACATCTTGGAATCTGTGTTGAGGACATCTGAGAAAGAACACAATTAAATGGAAAAAAGTGAAAATTTGACTACATTGCACTCGATTTCCACGTATGACTCGGTCCCAACCCCGCAGAAATGACACTGTACCTTTCAAAAGTACTGTACAACGCACGACTCCATATCTCCAGCAATAATCCTAGACATCCCCAGAGAAAGTACCATGAACGGAATGATGCTATCCGGATTGAAATCCGACAATGAGAATGCAAGGAAATCTTGCACGTGACAACTTTATCACTGATACCCTCAAGAGTCTCATTGTACAGTTCAACATTATAGACGAAATAAACATCAAGAATAGAATTGATGGAAATTGCTACGGAATATCACAAGTGTGTTGCTGGGGTCCACACGGGAAGCAAAGAATAGTAATACTGCCACCTACAAGCCACGTCGAAAGAGGTAGGAGCCTAGGGAAGCTACCCTAGTAAATAAAAAGCGTGGCATAAATTGGACGTGCTGGCCTACTTATAGGCGCATAAATGGCACAACGTACGATCGTTCTTAATCTTGGATCACATAGAAATCACAAAGATTGGCTAACAAGTGGTCGATATGAAGCGTTGGAAGAAAAATGTAAATACAATAAGTTGTAGGAGGTCATACTCGTCATTACCAATCATTATATGAAGAAAGTCAACAAGAATGTGTAAGACATGTACAAGGAGAGAATCAGAGGAATAAAATATGTAAATTGACAGAGACAGAACGAGATTGACAAAGACAAACGAGAAAGAGGCTAACAGAGAAAGAGAGAGAGAAGAAATTGGCAGAAGAAAATGATATCAAAGAGAGGGAGAACGGATAGAAAGAAATTAGATTGAGAAAAAGAGAGGAAAAAAAACAGAAAAACAGTGAGAGACAAAGAAGAGAAATAGACTAAGAAGGAAAGTGAGAGTGACAGAGAAGAAAACGGGAACAAAATATTGAAAGAAAGTTGTATTAATGTTTGCCCAGTGAAACCAATGTCTATATTTGTGACATATTTTATTGATTATTTGAATCATGTCACATTTTGAAAGTGTCATTTATTTGATATCTATAATTGTCCTCTTCAATCAGACAATGATGTTTTGTTTTGTCTTCAGTGATGATTTCTGTCATCTCTACATCAGTGATGTATCTTGTCCATGTAATGTGTATATATGTGTATATATATATATATATATATATATATATATATATATATATGTATGCATCTTGACCCTACCTGAGTTAGGAGTCTCAGCAACACTAAACATAGCACTACACACCTAGAGTTGTTAGAGGTTTCTGTGTCTGCAAGAAAGCCGTGTACTATCCCCGACGTGCTATGAGAAAAAGGGTGTGAAAACTCATACTTTCTGTGGGTTCAACAACAACAACATATATATATATATGCATCCACACACTACCTATAAACATTGGTCTCATTGACACATCCACACACTTTATATCAACAAATTTATCTGCATATTCAAACAGCAATTGCCTTACATAAATCTACAAACTCAGAACATTACACATTGTATATACATTCTCAAACTTAAAACAGCAAACCCAAATATGTATATATACATATGCAAACTTACATTAGCAAACACTTTCTATAAATCTAGAAACTCAAATAGCAAACACTTTTCTATATAAATCAGCAAGCTAAAACAGCAAATACCTTTATATAATCTACAAACTAAAACAGCAAAAACTTATTATATATAAATCTACAAACTAAAAACAGCAAAAACTTATTATATAAATCTACAAACTAAAACAGCAAATACTTTATATAAATCTACAAACTAAAAACAGCAAATACTTTATATAAATCTACAAACTAAAACAGCAAAAACTTTATTATATATAAATCTACAAACTAAAAACAGCAAAAACTTTATTATATATAAATCTACAAACTAAAAACAGCAAATACTTTATATAAATCTACAAACTAAAAACAGCAAATACTTTATTATATATAAATCTACAAACTAAAAACAGCAAAAACTTTATTATATATAAATCTACAAACTAAAAACAGCAAAAACTTTATTATATATAAATCTACAAACTAAAAACAGCAAAAACTTTATTATATATAAATCTACAAACTAAAACAGCAAAACTTATTATATATAAATCACAAACTAAAAACAGCAAAACTTATTATATATAAATCTACAAACTAAAACAGCAAATACGTTATTATATATAAATCTACAAACTAAAACAGCAAACACGTTATTATATATAAATCTACAAATGGAAACAGCCAACTTCTAATATAAATCTTCATGTTTGATTATATTGACTAACACATAACTCACATGTTGGTTTCTGTCCACTTGCTGGAATTTGTGAAACCTTTCTTTCAATGAGTGACATATTTTGATAAAAAGAACTATTCACTTGTTTTTTTTTTATTATTTGGTTTTTTCTTTCATTATATTGTTTCTGTGACCATTTAAAAACTTCATACAATAAAATTGATATACAGTTTCTTATTGTGTTGTTGCTTAATATCTTGTTCAGTTGTTATTATTTAATATCTTGTGCAGTATTTCTGGAGCTTCGATTTTATGTGATTTGATTTCAATATCATAAGAACCAACTTATTTTTTTGGACAGTTAGATACATTGATGATTGTTTGATAGGACAACCATCATTGCACTTCGGTGATTAACCATGTGTGTTCCAATCTCTTTCTTACACAGAACGGTCTCAGCTGCAGTGCATGAATTCCGTAGCAACGGCGAGTGTCCCCGATGAAATTTGGAGATGGTGAAAATATTTTGTATTACTTTTATTTTTAATCTTTCTAATGACTTTTGCCGAGCAGCAGCTTTTCATGCTGTTCTTCTCAATTTTGAACAGCCAAGTGTTCTCTTATATGCTAAACTTGAACAGCCAAGTGTTCTCTTATATGCTAAACTTGCCCGCGTGCCCAGCGTGTTCGTAGCCTTTGGGACCGTGGTGACTAGCCTCTGTGTACGAGGTTCATTCTCGTGGCAGGCAAGAAAGCACAGATTCCCAGATTCACGTGTTCTGGCACCGAACCGAAGGGTTACGATGTCCATGGCACTGAGCCGAAGAGCTGAAAAAGCTCAAGTGCTTCTGGATCGGAAAAAAAAAATAAAAAGCTATATCAACTTGAACAGCCAAGTGTTCTCTTATATGCTAAACTTGAACAGCCAAGTGTTCTCTTATATGCTAAACTTGAACATAGGACGTCTCCGAGAGGACTAGAAACTGGATCTCACTTACACTGAGATCAGGATCTCTGAAAATATCCTGATGTCTCTACGAGGAAGCGAACCGAGTACTTTTGAAACGAGAGGCACTCCCCTAACCTCTAGGCTACCATGGATTTGCTTTGAATATCATAATAAAACCAACTCATTGTTTGACAATTAAACATATTAGATACATTGATGACGGTACTGACATTACTCATATGCCTGAAGCTGATTTGTCCGCTTCGTAAATTTCATCAATGATTTCAACTTTGCTATTCAATTTACCTCTCACATCCGTCCAAGTGGTTACTGGGGCCCAAATCTGGGGTGTAAAGAATAGAACCACTGTTACCTGCCACGCATGTCGTAAGAGGCGAGTAATGAGGTTTGGCTGAAATCGGATGCACGTGTCCTAAGCGTGTACAAGTCTATGCGTTTAGGGGCCTACCAAACCAATGTGCAACGTATACACTTCTTGGCAAAGATCAAACATATCTCAAAGAGTGATTAAAATTGGTGGTAAAGAACGAATGCAAAAAAGAAGAAGAGACCTCTCACATCTCCACTTCTTGTGTCAAACTTCTGGACATCACTATCATCATACATCAATTCAACATCACACATCAGTATATTATAAGTCTACTGAAGCGCAAAGTTTTTACCTCTACACTTCTTCCTATCCACGGACTTGTGACTCCCATTCTCACAACTCTTACGCCATCGTTGGCTGTGTTTGCGAGCACAGCCAACTCGAAACTCTAAACCTTATACAACTATAAACTCTAAACCTTATACAACTATAAACTCTAAACCTTATACAACTATAAACCTAACCTATACAACTATAAATCTAAACCTTATACAACTATAAACTCTAAACCTTATACAACTATAAACCTAAACTTATACAACTATAAACCTAAATCTTATACAACTATAAACTCTAAACCTTATACAGCTATAAACTCTAAACCTTATACAACTCGAAACTCTAAACCTTATACAACTATAAACTCTAAACCTTATACAACTATAAACTCTAAACCTTATACAACTATAAACTCTAAACCTTATACAACTATAAACTCTAAACCTTATCCAACTATAAATCTTTATAGTTGGCTGTGGTTGCGAGGACGGTGAATTTCTCGATAGGGATCGCGAGATGCTTGATTTCATCCGCTGCCGCCTATACCCAGAGAATGTGCTTGCATCTGCTATACTTCAGGCTAGAATGCCCTCACCAACTAGAACTTTCCCCTCTGACAGAGTTAATCTTATCTTAACTTTCCACCCACTTAGTTCAATGGTGAAACAAATCTGATCTCCGTCATCTTTCTATTCTCAAATCTGATCCAATGACACGTTTAGTTTTCCAAAATTGTCTTCTGTTGGCTTACAGACAGGAACATCAGGAATAGTCAGCGACTTTACATCTTGTTCCAACGATTAAATATCGAAAATGTTTGTGTCTTGTCATTGTAGCTGTAGCGTTAGTGTGATCTAGTTTCACCAGTACATTGACTCTATCCGGACATTGACAAATTGTTGCACTTGAGCTTAATGACAACACTATCTATAGATTTTACTAGCAGTAACTGTAAATCAAGTTCAAACATAAACTTATCTATAGATTTTACTAGCAGTAACTGTAACTCAAGTTCAAATATAAACTTATCTATATTTGCAAAAAGTATTCCGTACACACTGAATCATCATAAGTTTGAGTAGTTTCTGTAACTTCTTAATCAGTTACATACCAGAAGAATCACACAATACACCAGAACAGCGCAAGACAAAAACATAAAACCACGACACTGAGCAACAACCCGACGACACTGAGCAATAACCCGGTAACAGTGTGACGACACTGAGCAACAACCCGGTAACAGTGTGACGACACTGAGCAACAACCCGGTAACAGAGTGACGACACTGAGCAACAACCCGGTAACAGTGTGACGACACTGAGCAACAACCCGGTAACAGTGTGACGACACTGAGCAACAACCCGGTAACAGTGTGACGACACTGAGCAACAACCCGGTAACAGTGTAACGACACTGAGCAACAATCCGGTAACAGTGTGACGACACAAGAAGAAAGAAAAAGATACCAGAAGAGGTGGTGGCAGAAAGGTTAAAAGCGATGGTGTTTCCTGACGGTAAGGTCAAATGTGTTTTTTATGTTCGGGGAAAAAATAAAACCAGTTACTTTGACACGAGTGAAGGCAGCTGCGGACAAGCGGTCTTAATTCCTCTGTTGACAGCAAAAAATATTCGAATATTTTATTTTTGCGTTCTGTGAGTTCTCTTTAGATTATCGTAGTTATCATTGTTCAGTGGGATTCCAATTTGAACTTCAATCGCATCAGCTAAATTAACCAAAACATGCTCATGTGTTGTTATTTTGAATTGTCATTTCAATTTGTTTCTTGTAGAATAATATTGTTTAGTTTTATTTCCGGGTTGCTTTTTGATTATGAATGGTATTCATAGTTCAAAGGGTGAATTGTTTAACTACTGTTACATTAAACAGACTTGCAAACACCTGTCTACCGCAGACAAACAACGAACAAAATATATTGAATTAACACGTTTTCGCAACCCTTGAGCTTCTTCTGAGGCATACCCATGAGCATGCTGTCCAGTCAAATCTTCAAACACATCAACAATGACTTAAATTCGAAGTGGGTACTTAGGGATATATTTAGACTTGTCATTAACTAGGGAGGGAATTACCTTTTGTTACGTTTTTCGTAAACTTCGTCGCCCATTACATACCTTTACAATTTCTAGCATGCTTTGTTTGTTCTACTGACAATAGTACCACTGCGACCTACAAGGCATGTCGTAAGAGGCGACTGATGTAAGGGACTAGGGAAGCTAACCTAGTAAATAAATAGGGTCGCGGGAAAGGGATGTGCTGGCTTACGAGTAGGCGCAACTGACACAACGTACAAACGCTCTTAAGCTCAGATCACATAGAAATCATACAGAGTGGTTAACAAGTGGTCGATATGGAACGTTTGAAGAAGAAAAAGAAGAAGAAGTTGTGAGTGTTTATTGCTAGTGATAAGTGTATGACATGCTAGTGATAAGTGTGTGACATGCTAGTGATAAGTGTGTGACATGCTAGTGATAAGTGTGTGACATGCTAGTGATAAGTGTGTGACATGCTAGTGATAAGTGTGTGACATGCTAGTGATAAGTGTGTGACATGCTAGTGATAAGTGTGTGACATGCTAGTGATAAGTGTGTGACATGCCAGTGATAAGTGTGTGACATGCTAGTGATAAGTGTGTGACATGCTAGTGATAAGTGTGTGACATGCTAGTGATAAGTGTGTGACATGCTAGTGATAAGTGTGTGACATGCTAGTGATAAGTGTGTGACATGCTAGTTCTTCTTCTTCTTCTGCGTTCAACTTTTGCTATGCGACTACTCCGGTATGTGTCATAAACAGGGCGGTGCTCTTGAGGTCTTCACCGGTTCCCCATAGTTTGTCTTGTAGTGTTGTTTCTGTTGGCCAGATCTCCAATCTCTCACTACTCAGACTAGGGCAGTCTTGCAGGATGTGCTCTGGGGACTGCTTTGGTGCTCCACAGGTGCAGGCCGCCGAGTCCCTGAGACCCATTCTGTGGAGGTGTGTTCTGAGACTGCAGTGTCCCGTTCTAAGTCTGAAGATTGTGGTCTGTGCTTTTCTGTTTAGTGTATTTATGCTGTCGTGCTCTGGCCTGTATCCTCCATTTGTTTTTCTCAGATCATTTTCCTGGATTGTTTCAGGAGAGTCTTTGCTTCTCTAAAACTTTGTGTTGGGTGGTGTTGTGTTAGGCTCCCCAGCCTTTGCAGGTTTGTCAGCCTTTTCGTTTCCTGGTATGCCACAGTGAGTTGGTATCCACTGTAAGACCAGTTCGGATTTTTTTGACAACAAGCTGATATTTTGCCGTATGTCCTGAATGAGCTTGTCTTGTCTGGGACTTGAGATAGCCTGGAGAACGGATCTTGAATCGCTAAAGACTGCAATATTTTTGCTGACACTTGCTGGTCGTTGAGAATCTGTATGGCTGCAAGAAGGGCTGTTGCCTCTGCTCTAAAGTTGGTGCATGTTTCTCCTGCTGCCAGAGAGTGTGTTTCTGTGTTTCCTTGAGGGTGAGTGATGTAGATTCCGCTGCCTCCCTTTCTGGTAGCATCTGTAGCTGAGCTATCTGTGAACACATGTGTCCATGTGCTGGTGGGATATTGCTCTCTAGCATTCGGAGTTAAATGGCTCTTTGCTCTGTCTCTGTTTGTATTTTTTGGAGATTATTCCTGAGACTTCTAGGTGTATTTGGGCCGTGTTTTGGTAGCATGTCCATGGCTCTGGTATTATGGGTTCCACATTTCTGGGTCAGTTTCTAGGATGTCTGTATGTTGCATATGAAATTCTCTGGCCAGATGGTTGGGACATTTCCTTGCAAGTCTGTTTTTTGTTTTCTCTTGGAATTTTGTGTGTAGAGGTGTTCTTTTAGCGTTTTAGTTTTCAAACTGGGTGAGTGTTTTAAATTTTCTGCGGAGTTCTAGAGGCTCTATGTCTGCGGTTTTTCCATTTCTACGATAGGACTGCTTTTCATTGCTCCCAGAGTTATTCTTAGGCCCATGTTTTGTACCTTGTCTAGTTTGTGTGTGTTTGTTTTGGCTGCTGTTGTCCAAGAGCTGGAGCCATATTCCACGATGGGTCTGACTGCTCCCGTGTAGACCTGCTTTAATATTTTGAATTTGCGCCCCAGGACGTCCCAGCTAGTTTCTTCATCACAGCAAGTCTTTGTATGGCTTTTCTTTGAATTTTGTCTATGTTTGGCTTCCAGGTAAGTCTGCTGTCTAGGGTGATTCCAAGGAAGGTGGGTGTATCTGTTTGGAGTATTGTTTCGTTTTCTAAATTGATGGATACTTTTTCCTTGGACATGCTAGTGATAAGTGTATGACATGCTAGTGATAAGTGTGTGACATGCTAGTGATAAGTGTGTGACATGCTAGTGATAAGTGTGTGACATGCTAGTGATAAGTGTGTGACATGCTAGTGATAAGTGTGTGACATGCTAGTGATAAGTGTGTGCCATGCTAGTGATAAGTGTGTGGCATGCTAGTGATAAGTGTGTGACATGCTAGTGATAAGTGTATGACATGCTAGTGATAAGTGTGTGACATGCTAGTGATAAGTGTGTGACATGCTAGTGATAAGTGTGTGACATGCTAGTGATAAGTGTGTTACATGCTAGTGATAAGTGTGTGACATGCTAGTGATAAGTGTGTGACATGCTAGTGATAAGTGTGTGACATGCTAGTGATAAGTGTGTGACATGCTAGTGATAAGTGTGTGACATGCTAGTGATAAGTGTGTGACATGCTAGTGATAAGTGTGTGACATGCTAGTGATAAGTGTATGACATGCTAGTGATAGTGTTGACATGCTAGTGATAATGTGTGACATGCTAGTGATAAGTGTGTGACATGCTAGTGATAAGTGTGTGACATGCTAGTGATAAGTGTGTGACATGCTAGTGATAAGTGTTGACATCTAGTGATAATTTCATGCTAGTATAAGTGTGTGACATGCTAGTGATAATGTGTGACATGCTAGTGATAAGTGTGTGACATGCTAGTGATAAGTGTGTTACATGCTAGTGATAAGTGTGTGACATGCTATATAATGTGTGACATGCTAGTGATAAGTGTGATATGCTAGTGATAATGTCATGACATGCTAGTGATAATGTGCATGACATTCAGTGATAAGTGAAAACGGACATGCTAGTGATAATAGTGTACATCTAGCTGATAGAGCAGATGAATGCAATAGTGATTTAAGTGTACATATAAGATGATAAATGTGAACAGCTAGTGAATATTGGACATGACTTAGAGATAAAAGGGATATGTAGGATAAATAGTGATTACAGCTATGATAAGTGTGAAAAATGCAGAAGAAAATAATGTGTACATATCATTAAAATATACAGAAAACAAATATGAGAAAAAATATTATCAGGTATCATCTCATATGAAGACTGATTAAGATTAAGAGTTGTTTGTCTAAATAATGTATTACAGTAAACCATATCAAGACTGATAGAGAGAAAACGAGAGGTAGGAGAAGAAAATAATGATTACAGGTAACCATATGAAGACTGATAGAGAGAAAACGAGAGATAGGAGAAGAAAATAATGATTACAGGTAACCATATGAAGACTGATAGAGAGAAAACGAGAGGTAGGAGAAGAAAATAATGATTACAGGTAACAATGAAGACTGATAGAGAGAAAACGAGAGGTAGGAGAAGAAAATAATGATTACAGGTAACCATATGAAGACTGATAGAGAGAAAACGAGAGGTAGGAGAAGAAAATAATGATTACAGGTAACCATATGAAGACTGATAGAGAGAAAACGAGAGGTAGGAGAAGAAAATAATGATTACAGGTAACCATATGAAGACTGATAGAGAGAAAACGAGAGGTAGGAGAAGAAAATAATGATTACAGGTAACCATATGAAGACTGATAGAGAGAAAACGAGAGGTAGGAGAAGAAAATAATGATTACAGGTAACCATATGAAGACTGATAGAGAGAAAACGAGAGGTAGGAGAAGAAAATAATGATTACAGGTAACCATATGAAGACTGATAGAGAGAAAACGAGAGGTAGGAGAAGAAAATAATGATTACAGGTAACCATATGAAGACTGATAGAGAGAAAACGAGAGGTAGGAGAAGAAAATAATGATTACAGGTAACCATATGAAGACTGATAGAGAGAAAACGAGAGGTAGGAGAAGAAAATAATGATTACAGGTAACCATATGAAGACTGATAGAGAGAAACGAGAGGTAGGAGAAGAAAATAATGATTACAGGTAACCATATGAAGACTGATAGAGAGAAAACGAGAGGTAGGAGAAGAAAATAATGATTACAGGTAACCATATGAAGACTGATAGAGAGAAAACGAGAGGTAGGAGAAGAAAATAATGATTACAGGTAACCAACCATATGAAGACTGATACAGAGAAAACGAGAGGTAGGAGAAGAAAATAATGATTACAGGTAACCATATGAAGACTGATAGAGAGAAAACGAGAGGTAGGAGAAGAAAATAATGATTACAGGTAACCATATGAAGACTGATAGAGAGAAAACGAGAGGTAGGAGAAGAAAATAATGATTACAGGTAACCATATGAAGACTGATAGAGAGAAAACGAGAGGTAGGAGAAGAAAATAATGATTACAGGTAACCATATGAAGACTGATAGAGAGAAAACGAGAGGTAGGAGAAGAAAATAATGATTACAGGTAACCATATGAAGACTGAGAGAGAGAAAACGAGAGGTAGGAGAAGAAAATAATGATTACAGGTAACCATATGAAGACTGATAGAGAGAAAACGAGAGGTAGGAGAAGAAAATAATGATTACAGGTAACCATATGAAGACTGATAGAGAGAAAACGAGAGGTAGGAGAAGAAAATAATGATTACAGGTAACCATATGAAGACTGATAGAGAGAAAACGAGAGGTAGGAGAAGAAAATAATGATTACAGGTAACCATATGAAGACTGATAGAGAGAAAACGAGAGGTAGGAGAAGAAAATAATGATTACAGGTAACCATATGAAGACTGAGAGAAAACGAGAGGTAGGAGAAGAAAATAATGATTACAGGTAACCATATGAAGACTGATAGAGAGAAAACGAGAGGTAGGAGAAGAAAATAATGATTACAGGTAACCATATGAAGACTGATAGAGAGAAAACGAGAGGTAGGAGAAGAAAATAATGATTACAGGTAACCATATGAAGACTGATAGAGAGAAAACGAGAGGTAGGAGAAGAAAATAATGATTACAGGTAACCATATGAAGACTGATAGAGAGAAAACGAGAGGTAGGAGAAGAAAATAATGATTACAGGTAACCATATGAAGACTGATAGAGAGAAAACGAGAGGTAGGAGAAGAAAATAATGATTACAGGTAACCATATGAAGACTGATAGAGAGAAAACGAGAGGTAGGAGAAGAAAATAATGATTACAGGTAACCATATGAAGACTGATAGAGAGAAAACGAGAGGTAGGAGAAGAAAATAATGATTACAGGTAACCATAGAGACTGAGAGAAAACGAGAGGTAGGAGAAGAAAATAATGATTACAGGTAACCATATGAAGACTGATAGAGAGAAAACGAGAGGTAGGAGAAGAAAATAATGATTACAGGTAACCATATGAAGACTGATAGAGAGAAAACGAGAGGTAGGAGAAGAAAATAATGATTACAGGTAACCATATGAAGACTGATAGAGAGAAAACGAGAGGTAGGAGAAGAAAATAATGATTACAGGTAACCATATGAAGACTGATAGAGAGAAAACGAGAGGTAGGAGAAGAAAATAATGATTACAGGTAACCATATGAAGACTGATAGAGAGAAAACGAGAGGTAGGAGAAGAAAATAATGATTACAGGTAACTCATTGAAGACTGATAGAGAGAAAACGAGAGGTAGGAAGAAAATAATGATTACAGGTAACCATATGAAGACTGATAGAGAGAAAACGAGAGGTAGGAGAAGAAAATAATGATTACAGGTAACCATATGAAGACTGATAGAGAGAAAACGAGAGGTAGGAGAAGAAAATAATGATTACAGGTAACCATATGAAGACTGATAGAGAGAAAACGAGAGGTAGGAGAAGAAAATAATGATTACAGGTAACCATATGAAGACTGATAGAGAGAAAACGAGAGGTAGGAGAAGAAAATAATGATTACAGGTAACCATATGAAGACTGATAGAGAGAAAACGAGAGGTAGGAGAAGAAAATAATGATTACAGGTAACCATATGAAGACTGATAGAGAGAAAACGAGAGGTAGGAGAAGAAAATAATGATTACAGGTAACCATATGAAGACTGATAGAGAGAAAACGAGAGGTAGGAGAAGAAAATAATGATTAAAGTTAACCATATGAAGACTGATAGAGAGAAAACGAGAGGTAGGAGAAGAAAATAATGATTACAGTTAACCATATGAAGACTGATAGAGAGAAAACGAGAGGTAGGAGAAGAAAATAATGATTACAGGTAACCATATGAAGACTGATAGAGAGAAAACGAGAGGTAGGAGAAGAAAATAATGATTAAAGTTAACCATATGAAGACTGATAGAGAGAAAACGAGAGGTAGGAGAAGAAAATAATGATTACAGGTAACCATATGAAGACTGATAGAGAGAAAACGAGAGGTAGGAGAAGAAAATAATGATTAAGGTAACATATGAAGACTGATAGAGAGAAAACGAGAGGTAGGAGAAGAAAATAATGATTAAAGTTAACCATATGAAGACTGATAGAGAGAAAACGAGAGGTAGGAGAAGAAATAATGATTAAGGTAACCATATGAAGACTGATAGAGAGAAAACGAGAGGTAGGAGAAGAAAATAATGATTACAGTATACCAATGAAACTGATAGAGAAAACGAGTAGAAGAAAATATGATTCAGGTAACGCATATGAAGACTGATAGAGAGAAAACGAAGTAGGAGAATATAATGATTCAGGATAACCATATGAAGACTGATAGAGGAAACGAGAGTAGAGAAGAAAATAATGATTATAGGTAACATGTTAAATAGAAGGAGGATAAAGACGCATGAGTTCAAAAGAAGCGAAGGAGATATGGGAGTGAGATTAAACACTGAGGTATGTAACATCTATTGCGGTTACTTGAATGTAACAATGGACGCCACCAATCTTCTCTCTATCAGATTCTGTAATCCGTCTTGTTGTATTCACCATCATGCCCACGTGCCTGAACTCGCAGGTAACACATGTTGGCAACTATATCCAATCTCATGTTTGTTACAGACAACGAGATAGAAACATGTAAACATACATACATATTCTAATAGATAAATAAGCTTCACTTATTCTACAATATCTTTTCAATAAATTAATCATATGAACTTCTCAAGAATGTGGTTCAGGCACAGCCAACTGTAAATAACTAGGCCTGACAACTGACAGGGAAACTCCTGACCTAGATTCAGTCGGCAGGCTGGAATCTATATATGTCTGATATAACACTGCAAGTTTTTGTGCAATTTTACTCAATTCTGTGAGTCTTATTGCTGAAAAATATTCATAATATTGATATTCCTTATTGTTAAACTGAACTTGTTGCTTGCATAATCTAACTTTGATTTAGTATTTTGTGTTGATTTTAACATGAATTCGTCTATATACAACTATACTGGAATGCAAGGTCACGTGACCGGTTGTGGCCTGATTTTCCATATTTTTTACCTGAGTCCACAAGCCCATAAGTTTATAGTTGGTTCTGGTTCAGGCGTTGGCCATGCCGCCTGGTATGACGCTTCTGACTGATTTTTGCGTGAAAGCTTGTTTCTACCATTTGACTGGTGTCCCCCGCCTTGTAGGTGGACCTTCGCCGACTTCAGGAATACTTAAAGATTAGATCCTTCAAGTGTGATATTTTCAGGAAACCTGTAGTCCCGACCGTTTGGTAATATAACAATTGTGCTACTATAACTAAGATGTCCAGCACTTGAGGGACAGAGAAAGTGATAACATAACAACTGTGCTACTATAACTAAAATATCCAGCACTTGAGGGACAGTGAAAGACTGATATAGTAAGTAATCAGTGCTATTGAACGAGTTAAAGATTGACAGAAACAAATATGAACGGCCTGCCTGTTTTCATGTCACTGACGAGTATCTTCTTCTTTTTCATGCTAGAATTTCAATTTTGTTGTCAGCGCGTCAATTGTTCTTTAAGGTAGGAGCGACTGTCCCATAGCTTCTACCTCAGATCCTTAGCTCTGCACCCGCTGGACATACCTGTCGTTTTAAGGCATTGAATTCTGGACAATCTTGAAGTATGTATTCGGCGGGTCTGGATTCCGATTCCATATGGACATTAATTTCTTCCCGAAACCCCGAGTCTGTATATTTGCCCCAGCAGTCTGCAGTGATCGTTTCTCAGGCAAAACTGGGTAAGCTGCTAGTGACTTTGATGGTGGTAAATTGGATGGAATCTGTCACCGACATATGCTTTAACTTTGAAGTGATATGGTTGCAGATTATGGTTTTGACTTATTGTAGGACAGTGAGTGACTGAGTTCTCCATTCGGCCACCCTCTCTGGACAAGTCCTCAGCTCTCATATTTTCTGCAATCTCACAATGGGAGTGTATATACTGAAGGGCATCCACTCAGGATTTTTAAATATTGTGCAACTCCATTACAACATCATGCATACAGAGATGTTCACTTCTGTTGTTCTGTTGATATTTGCCTTAAGATAACACTTGCTTGGAGACATGTCCGAATGTATACAATACTTGCCCTGAGACAACACGATTTTGGAGACAGGTCTGTATGCTAGTATCAATTTCTTGTCATCATTAGTTCGAATTATATTTTAGTTCATTAAGTATTCTGTGTCTGTATTTGTTAGTTTGGTTATTGGTTATTGGTTACTAAACTGACGTCATTGCACTCCGGTAAGACCCATAGGTGCTCAGTCTCCCCAACAGATATCGAAGAGTATGCATACTGATGGTTCCTGTGGCTCGCTGATTAAACACATCTCTCACTCTGCCTCTCAGGCATCCAGTTCGACTTGAACAAAGTGTAATTCCAAACTGCTTAAATCGCTTGATCGATTCAACATCGATTTTAGTGTCCTCATCCAACAGAGAGTCTCGAAGAGACCGAAGAATATCCCCTTATCCATCTTCAACTCCCCAACAATCGATACTGTTGATGCAAGCCTGTCCGCCTCTCATTACCGTAAACACCCGCATGCCCAGGACAGTATATCCACGTAAGCCGCTGGAGGTTAGAAACTTCTATAGACGACATCCACTCATACCGAAACCTGCCCTTCTGGATCTTGTGAAGCATCGACTGAGAGTCAGATACAACAACTGCCCCAGTAAATGAAGTCCCAGAAATCCAATGGAGGGCAGCAGTAACGGCCTCAACCTCCATTCTCATACTAGAAGTAGTTGTCCTGTATGCCCCACTTCGCTCTGCAACAACCCTACCATGCGCATTAGCCAAGAAACCCCAGCCGGATTTCTCACCACGTTGAACCGACCCATCGGTATATACAACAACATCATCATCCCTTGCATTATCTTCTATCAGCTGCTTAACTGCGAGATCAGCCTTCATGTTGCCCCAATCTCTACATTCTCTTCCAAGAGTAATGATAACGTTGAGATAGTTCATCATGCTTCCATCTGTTGGGATCCATTCTTCCCCTTTGGTAGAGTCGCAACCGTAGTCACCTGGCCAATCGTTCTCTCAGCCTGGGCCATCCACGACATACCACGCTTGATTCTCGTGCCCTTAACATCATTAGTGTTCCTGTGAAGTGGATGTCTCTTATCCGAAGTAACCCGCATATATGCCTTGGTTTGGGCGATTGCATGACGGGAGCGTAGTGACAGAAGACCAAGCATATATCTCATCTTCACAATGGGGGTATCTCTAGTGCAGCCCAGAACTATACGCATACCTTCATTCTGAACCCGTTCAAGTCGTTCACATTGTGATCTTGATATCGTAAGAATTCCGAGTCCGTAATCTACCACTGACATTACCAGTCGATCGAACAAAAGGGCAAGTAGTCTCTGCTCAAGGTGTGCGGCCACCATAACTTTGAGAGCCGCAAGACCACGCTTGCACCGTTGTATCGTCTGTTCAATATGGTGTTTGAAAGATAGACTACGATCAAAGGTTATTCCAAGATAGCGAAGCCTGTCTCTGCGCTCGATGGTATGTTCATCAAAGATTACACAGGGTAGGTCAGCCTTGACGATGTGATTATTCAACGAGCACCACAACATACACGCTTTTTCAGGATTGACCTGAGAGCGAGACTCTCTACACCAACCCGAGATGGTATGCAATGTTTTCTGAATGTCGTCAACCATCTCTCGTCTATCTGACCCAGTCCTATATATTAAGATATCATCTGCAAATGTCAATGTCCGACCCAATCCGGTTGGCTGAATTTTAGCTACATTTGCTGTGTAAATATTAAACAACACGGGTGATAGAGGAGAACCCTGGGGTAATCCGGGGCATATACGAGCAGGATCCGATGTCCATGTTCCTAAACGGAGTGCAACGGTTCTCTCCATTAAAGAAGCATTCTCCCCCCTGTATTTGTTACCTTGATAAAGGCATATGGCTGAAATATCGAGTGATGTTTATTTTCATATTTCATCATTAATTTGTAATTATGTAATACCTGTCATTGTTTATTCACCCTTATTGCTTTCACTGAAATTCATGCTTGGATTCTTCGAAAGAAGTTCATTTTTATTTTTTTATACTTGTTAACCTGCACACTCTGATATAACCAAAACAACGTTCGTTCTTAGGTTGAAAGTAGCGTGCCTCGGCTTAACGAGACCTTAATCCCCTACATAAAACTAACAAACAAAACTTAATGATTGTTCTTCGACTATTCAATGTAGCACTCGTTTCAATTAAATTTGTTACTTGTGAAAGAGTGATATTATTTGATTCAAAGCAGACAAAATTTAATCAAGAACAACCTGTTTCGATGCGTGTTTTATTTTTATTATTATTTTTTTTTAAATATTAATTAATATCCTGGTCTGTTTACATGAATTTTCTTGAACAATTAAGAAAAATAATGCCACCAGTTATCACCCTCTTGTTATTTTCTTCCGTGTTATCAGCCATGGAGCGTTGATATCGTCAGGAGTCTCCTGTATTTGATAGCTTGATGGTGATATCCTGTCCTGCGTTTGCTGGAATGGTCGTAAAATAAGTGATAAAATGAGAAGTATATTTCCCCTTGTAACACACTATAAATTGAAATCTCAACTGGTGCTGTTGTTTGGTGCATTGCTAGACCTGCAAGGAAACAGCAGGCATTGCGTGTTATTATCTGTCTTTATCTACAAGGGGCGTGGTGTACTCATGATGTCATTTATCAGGTGAATGGCCATTAAAAGATTGTACAAACACTATTCTTTTATGTGGTCTAAGAAGCAGTCAATGAGATGATGCAGGTCAGCGTCAACAAACTACAACTAACCAAAACCATACTTCACCTCCATGAGGTGGACCTGGAAATATGTTGCATTCCTAAATTTGGCTACGGATTTGTTGGAATAGAAGATGGAAGGAAAAACCGATTCCCAGAACGCGGTTTTGAAAAC
The DNA here is from genome assembly GCA_020796225.1 of Arion vulgaris. NCBI lineage: Eukaryota > Metazoa > Mollusca > Gastropoda > Stylommatophora > Arionidae > Arion > Arion vulgaris. Next base: position 95,937,792 of record CM036753.1, on the reverse strand, counting down.
CAAAAAGCTCAGATATCACAAACTCGCTTCAGTCCGCCTTTTTAAAATGTGTCTGAGACCTACATGTGTATGAGCTTATGAACCAGAGCGCAAACTTTTCACATTCTCAACGTAAACCAGACAGATCATAAAGAGGTTAACTTGGTTGAAAAAAACGAAAGCAAAGAAGAAGAACAATCTCGATTAACCTCTTCACCCTTCTGTGCTGATATACTGTCTCCCAGTATTTGTTAAGATGACGCAAAGCCGATATACTAGTTTATTGCAATATGTATTGCAATATGAATGCATACGGGATAGAAATAAATTTAAAAGGGTTCAAAAGCCGAAAGATTGACTTCATTTCAACGGGTTTTACCCATATAGCTCGTCCCTCTCAGCGAAAATGGCACGCCACCTGCCAACAGTATTGCACAAAGCACGAACTCTGTAGCTCCAGCAACAATCATAGGGTCTCTGGAAAAAACTGCACCCGTGAACAGAACGGCGCGGTCCGGATTCGAACCCACGACCTTCGACTCAAAAGGCAAAGAGGCTTAACCACTCAGCCACAGAGTATGGATTGAAAAAGACCTCCCCCAAAAATGTTTAGATCTTTCTTTTCTTTTGTCCTTCTCTGCTTTTTTTGCCGTTATACGTGGCAGGTTGAACTGATGATTGGTTTCCGAGATAGTGCACGCTCGGTCGCTTGATTTGCTGTGGTATTGTGGAGTTTTAAGATGTATGTAACTCCATCAACCCATCTTTTCTTGGTTTTCTCCTTCCTCTTGATGACTCAAAAGTTTAGATATAAAAGTTAAATTTAAGAAACACCTAATGTAATCTTACTCGTAAATCAATTGCGAGAGCGATCCGAACAAAAGCATATGACGAAATCAGATGTGCTGGATCGAAATGACTAGATATCTACGATGTGCTGCAAACTGTGCACCGTACGTATCGGAGATGGACGATAAAACGTAGGTCTCGTGTTCAAATTGAGCATGTAAAAAAATCCTTGGCAGTTTAATTCCAAAAAGAGCATGCTGCAAATCCGCTGCCCATGCAAAATTCAGTAGTAAAGATTAAAAATAAAATTTCGACAAAAATATCTTCACCATCTTCAAAATTACATCAGGGACCCTCGCCGATGCTACGCATTCATGCACTGCAGCAGCTGAGATCTTCCTGTGTAAGAAAGAGATCGGAACGCGCACATGGCTACTCATCGAAGTGCAATGATGATGGACCTATCAATCAATCAGTCATTTCAGATCACACAAACTCTGGTTGAAACGGAACACACCACTGAAGGATAAGCACCTGAGCTCTAAATAGGTAGTGAAGGTTGTGCACGTATAGCCGTTCTTGATGTTTGGCTGTTTATATATCACATTAGAATGTTAAAAACGACCTAAGAACGATCGAGATAGAGAGAGATCGAGAGAGAGAGATCGATCACACAAGAATTATGATCAATTTAGATTTGTACATGGTTGAAGAAGAACAAACGAGGAAGGAGATCAAATTTCTTAGAAGACATGTCACGAGATTAGTGTTCTGTCAACAAAATTGCAATTATATTTGTAGACATGTGATAGTCGGAAGTAATTTGATTAAAGACGCAATAAAACTGTACAAACTTCCTCATTTCTTCTTTTTCTTTTTGTGATCGCTTCAAATATCTTCACAGCAAAGGCGTATTAAAAAGAACTGTGTTGTTGGGGTTTTCTTCTTGTGATCGCTTCAAATATCTTCACAGCAAAGGCTTATTAAAAAGAACTGTGTTGTTGAGGTTTTCTTTTTGGCCATATAGTGTTACATAAATTATTGTATTGGTGAAATAATATTCTTTTAATGCTCCATGTCGATCACTTGTTAATCACTCTTTGTGATTTGTATGTGATCCGAGTCTATAGTGCGTTTACAAATGTTTGCCCTGTTTAAAAATCTATAACTCTGCAACCATTTCAACTACGATGATGAAATTTTGCATACAAACTTGAAATATGAATGACCAAACATAAAAATGTTTGTCTTGTAGATTGTACAGCTTATTTTCCATGTTTGTTTATATGGGGTATATAAAACTCTTGTCAGTGTAAAGGAACACATTTTTAAAGATTTTACAGCTTCACACCTAAACTTCTGTGGTCAACAACATATTTTCTCGTGCGCACGGTTTTTGACGTTTAGAAGCTGGTGTCACACTTGAAGGGATATGCTCAGAGGTAAAGTCTATACCAATACAGGCAGTGGGTGAGTTTACAGAAACCAGTTACCAGAAACGTTGGCTGATTCTTGCTATATTACAGAATGGAATTTAAAGTGAAATTCTGCACACTTCAAAACATCGCAATGAAGCTGTACTTATATTTTAGTCGAGAAGCTGATCGTGGAAGACTTTATCAATCTATTTTAAACCCCGAAAAGAGAACAGTGCATGCTTTGGGTTTGTGTAAACGGTCATTTCGTCGATGGATGCATGAATCAAGAATAAACCCTCCAAACAATAAGCAAATAGCTGGTAGAAAGTCAATTGTAGATAGCTTTGACATGGTTATACGACAAGCAATTGTGAAAATGTTGGATTGCAAAGAAACAGTAAGAAAGCTGCAGACTTGTTTAAGGAAGAACAATGACGTTGAGTTATCTAAATGTACGTTGTGGAAAGTTATAAGGACATTAGGCTTCACCTTTAGAAAGTATACGAGTGGAAGAAATATTATTTGCCAGCATCCGCATTTAGTAGTCATGAGAAGCAAGTAGCTACGTGAAGTAAGAGAAATGCGCAGAGAAAGTTATGATATTGTGTATTTTGATGAAACATGGATCAATGCACATCGCGCCAATGTAAAGGAATGGCAGTCAGTAGATGGAAGGATAAAGCGATATGTACCAAGTAGTAAAGGACAACGTTTAGTCATAGCCCACGGTGGTAGTAGACATAATGGGTTATTGTAGAATGCTGAACTCGTTTTCTTTTCAAAGTCTACAGACAATAGGGATTATCACGCAGAGATGAATGGCCAAATATTTATAAATTGGCTCGAGAAAACAGTTCTTCCATCTTTAGATAGACCATCTTGTCTCATAATGGACAATGCATCATATCACAATGTTATATCACAAGAAGACAAAATACCTACGACATCGAGCACAAAGGACGCAATAAAGATGTGGCTCATCAGAGAAAATATTCCGTTCAATGAAACTTACTTCAAACCAGAATTCTTGTCCCTTGTAAAGCAGACACAAAAGTCAAAGAAATTTCAAATTGACAAGTTGATAGAGGAGCATGGTCATAGGTGTTTGAGACTTCCACCGTACCATTCACATTTAAACCCAATAGAACTTGTGTGGGCTAAAATTAAAGGACAAGTGGCAGCTGAAAATACTACATTCAAATTGTCTGACGTCAAGATACTAACCCACGCTGCGCTATCAAATGTTGATAAAGCTTACTGGATAAAATGTGAGGACCATGTCTTGAAAGAAGAAGATGAATATTGGAGAAAGGATTGTTTGCATTTAATTCAACCTAGAACAGTCATCAATCTACTGGACTCGTCCGACACAGAATAAGGTTAGAAATATATTATTGTCATACTACAGTCATTTTCTATTTTATAATTCTTCCATATGTCTATGCTAATTATATGTCTATGTTAATTATATACATGGCACCCATCACTATATGAATAGTGATCCGCCTTTGATGACATCCTTAACCTATATGAAGTGTATCACTGTAAAATTAGTTCTTTTGCATAGCTTTGCTAAAGTTTTCGCAAAACATCAAAGAAATTCGCCGATATGCAAAATCTGAACTGCATTTCGACTTGTCAACGACATATTCCTTTGGTCATCGTAAATATAAGACTGTATGCACAATTTCAAATCAATATAACAGATACTTTTTGAGAAAATTGAACTTGACTGAGGGCAAACATTTGTAAACGGAATATAGTAGCGATTGTACGCTGTGCCAGTTATGCGCTTACAAGTAGACCAGCACATCCGATATCTGCGATGCTTTTTACTTGCTAGAGTAGTTTCCCTAGGCCCCTACCTCAGACACCTCTTACTACATGCCTTGTAGGTTGCAGTGTTACTATTCTTTGCTCCCCTTGCGAGCCCCGGCAACGCACGGATGAACTGGTTACTGAACTGGTGCCATTAAACTTGGGGCAGACCCATAGGTGCTCAGTTGTCATCTGCAGATGTCAAAGTGTACGCATTATGATGATTTATAAGGCTCGCTGGTTAAACTCCACACTCCTCACTCTGGTATCAGACATCCAGTTTTACTGACACAACTGGTAACTTCAAACTCCTTAAATCGCTGGACAGATTCAACAACTTGTTTAGTGTCTTCTTTCATTAGGGAATCGTGAAGAGAGTTTATACGTCTTACTCTACTTTTCTATCATTTGTGATTTACTTGATCGTGTCATGTAGAATAACATTCTTGCTTCTATTCTCATCCGGTCATCGCAAGTTTCTTTGCAGTTTTTACTTAATCGTGTAATGTACAATAAATCAATAATGACACAAGCAAGAACTAATGACATTATAATAATAATAATTCCTCTCGTACCGTTATACGTTACATAGGGCCTGCAAGTAACTTCCACATACCGCTCTATCCTGGGCAACTCGCTCAATCTCATCCGTGGAACTGAGACCGATACCTCTTGCCTCTCTCAGCAAAGTTCGTTTCAGGGTCTCCTTAGGTCGACCTCTCTTTCTTGAACCCTTTGCATCCCACTTCAATGCCTGCTTTGATATTCGTTGATCATTTCTCCTCAAGATGTGCCCAACATATCTCCATCTTCTCTTTCTTATAACAGTTGTCACTAGTGGTTGATCAGACATGTCTCTGATTTCAACACTTCTGAATTCATCCTATTTTATTTTCATTATTTTTCGCAGACATATATTTTCAAATGCATTCAACTTGCTTTCTATATCTTAAGTCATTTTCCAACTCTCGCTAGCATATGTTAGGATTGATACAACATTTGAATTGAAAATTCGTAATTTAGTTTAATACTATATAACTTGCAGTTCCATATTTTATTTAGACTTTTAAAAGCTGATGTTGCTTTGCCAATTCGTATCATAATTTCTTTTAACATTTCCTGTGCAATCAAAATTACTACCTAAATATGTGAACTGCTCTGTTATTTTTTTCATTTTAGATTCCAGTGTGATATCTGCATTACTTGCCATAGGTGTCTTCATTATATTTGTTTTTCATAGCTTATCTGCAGTGCAACTTTTGATTGCAAGTTTCTGTACCTCTTTCAATTTCTTGTGATGAGGTAGCTGGCCTCCTCCTTTTTTCATCCAGGCTTGGAATCGGCATTGGCAGAGTTTAATGACATTAGAAGCAATAATTATGGGACATTAGAAACAATAATTATGGGACATTGAAAGCATAAATTATGGTTTATTAGAAGCATAAATTATGGACATTGGAAACAATAATTATGGGACATTAAAAGCATAAATTATGGTTTATTAGAAGCATAAATTAGGGACATTGGAAACAATAATTATGGGACATTAAAAGCATAAATTATGGTTCATTAGAAGAATAGATTAGGGACATTAGAAATAATAATTATGGGGAATTAGAAGTATAAATTAGTGACATGAGAAGCATAAATTAGGGACATTAGAAGAATAAATTTGGAACATTAGAAGCTTAAATTGGGGACATTAGAAACGTTAACTATTTACATTAGAAACAATAACTAAAAACCCTAGAAGTAATACATTTTAACAGTGGAAGTAATAATTGGTGAGATTCAAGGCAATAATTGATGACATTTGAAGTAATAATTGATATTAATATTTGAAAACATTGGAAGAGGTCATTGATGTCATTTTAAATGGTAATTTTGTGACAGCAGAATAAATAATTGCTGTATTATAAGCAACAGTTTTCAACATTTCCAGCAATAATTAACGACATTAGCAAGTAATAATTGATGCTATCCAAAGTAATAATGTCGACAGGAGACGTAATATAAGATGTTATTTGTAGTAGTAATTGGTGACATTATAAGTAGTAATTGTTGACATTATAAGTAGTAATTGTTGACAGTAAATGCATTAATGTTGTGGCATTAAATGTAACTAGTTATGATTTAAAATGTAGTAATTGGTGACATGCAAATCATTAATTAGTGCCCCTTTGTTATGCGCATCCTTCAAGTCAATGACCACAGCAACAGTCTCTTGCTTGGATTGGAAGCCCTCATAAAAGTCATATGCAAACGTGCCAGCATTGTCCCAAGTCCCTTTCATTGGCCGGTAGCTACCCGGCGTGTTCTGTCTCTAAGTAACCCTTGGCTTCTACCATCTCCAGTAATGTGCAATATACATTTTGCAATGTGAGTAGGCGGTAGCTGCTGAGCAGGCTAGGATCTTTCTCTATTTAGGAGCTATCATAAATAGCTATGGAGTCATTCCCCAGGTACAGCATTCCGTATACTGTTGTTGAAATCCATCACAACTGTGTTAACAGCCATCTCATCAAGCTGCATGATGTGGTGATACTGAACATACCAGGCACTGGAGCAGTGCTGAGGCTGGCTTTGAATGCTACGTCCATCTCTGTTATTTTATCAGTGTAAGATTCTCAAGTGTTAGTAAAATCACGAAGAACATTCAAAGTATCCTCTCGGTCATTCTTATCACCCTTTTCTGTCTGATCCACAAAACGCTGAAGGAACCCCTGCCCATTTTCTGCATCTGTTCTCTCAGCCGCTAGAAGAAATAATTAGCGAGATTATAAAAAATAATTAGTGACATTATACAAAATAATGTATGACAATATAATAAATAATTAGTAATATTGAATAAATAATGTGACAAAATAGATTACGAGAGCCGCGACAGCGTAGTGGTTACTTCGCGCGCTTTTTATGCGCGTGGGCCGAGATCAATATTTTAGACTGCCTAACTGCTCTTGGGTAGAATCTGAAAAGCGCTGGGAAATAATGGCGACCGGCGTGATGTTGACCAATCGTGGGACGACGGTCAATGAAATATACCGACCTAACACTGTATTCCCCAATCTACCTCATAATATGAGACTCAATCTACCTCATACTATGAAACTTATAGTAGGAACAATGGCGTCTTTACTTATTTACTCACTATAGATAATATTGACGTTACAAACAATGACGTTACAAATTACAAAGAATTGACGTTACAAACAATGCGTGATATTAGAAGCACTAATGTCTGGTACTGTAAGAAATTAGTATTGATGTTAGGAGTATTAAGTATTGACATTACATGCAATAATTATATTCGAAACAATAATGAGTAATTTTCGAAAGGAATGGTATTCATTATTAGTATACACAATAATGTGTTAAATTAAAAGTAACAATGATAACATTACGTGCAAAAATTCGAATGAAACTGAATGTGTTCAGCTGAAAGACACAAGGTATTGCAACCTAAGCTCAGCAAACTAGACCCTACCTGAGTGAAGTATCCCAGCACTAAGCTAGACCCTACCTGAGTAGTAGTATCCGCAGCACTAAGCTAGACCCTACCTGAGTAGGAGTATCCGAAGCACTAAGCTAGACCCTACCTGAGTAGTAGTATCCGCAGCACTAAGCTAGACCCTACCTGAGTAGAAATATCCGCAGCACTAAGCTAGACCCTACCTGAGTAGGAGTATCCAAGCACTAAGCTGACCCTACCTGAGTAGTAGTATCCCAGCACTAAGCAGACCCTACCTGAGTAGAAATATCCGCAGCACTAAAACAGACCCTACCTGAGAAGGAATATCCGCAGCACTAAGCTAGACCCTACCTGAGTAGGAATATCCGCAGCACTAAACATGGGACTACATGCCCTAGAGTTGTTGGAGGTTTCTGGTTTTAAAGAAAGCCGGGTACTCCTCCCCCTTCCTCCCGATGCACTATAGAAAAAGAATGAAAACCATAATTCCTGGGGTTCAGAAGACGCTGAACCTCATCAAACTACACAATGACGTACTTCCGTTCTATGAACCATATCTAGAAACACGATTTAACAACGTTTCGAACAAAAGGACTTCGGATACACGACAAATAGAAAACAATCGATGGTCCTATATACTAAACACAAAGACGTAGTAGTAACAAATAGAAATATAAGTATACTACATGGACCACGAAATAACGGAGACAGTGAATGACACTATTTATGAAGCACAAAATAAATCTCTTCTTCATATCATAAAGCTGTGAGAAAATAAGAAAAGTCCAACAAGCTCAAAATGTTTTATATCTTGTTTCTGTACTTGTTAAACTTGTTTTTACTACTTTGTTTTTACTTGTTTCGAATTTGGTTTTGAATGTATTCTTCTCTTGTTTAGATAATAATATCTGCCATTTTGAATGTATTCTTCTCTTGTTTAGATAATAATATCTGCCATTTTGAATGTATTCTTCTCTTGTTTAGATAATAATATCTGCCATTTTGAATGTATTCTACTCTTGTATAGATAATAATATCTGCCATTTTGAATGTATTCTTCTCTTGTTTAGATAATAATATCTGCCATTTTGAATGTATTCTTCTCTTTTTTAGAATAATATCTGCCATTTTGAATGTATTCTTCTCTTGTTTAGATAATAATATCCGCCATTTTGAATGTATTCTTCTCTTGTATAGATAATAATATCTGCCTTTTTGAATGTATTCTTCTCTTGTTTAGATAATAATATCTGCCATTTTGAATGTATTCTTCTCTTGTTTAGATAATAATATCTGCCATTTTGAATGTATTCTTCTCTTGTATAGATAATATCTGCCTTTTTGAATGTATTCTACTCTTGTTTAGATAATATCTGCCTTTTTGAATGTATTCTACTCTTGTTTAGATAATATCTGCCTTTTTGAATGTATTCTACTCTTGTTTAGATAATATCTGCCTTTTTGAATGTATTCTACTCTTGTTTAGATAATATCTGCCTTTTGAATGTATTCTCTCTTGTTTAGATAATATCTGCCTTTTTGAATGTATTCTACTCTTGTTTAGATAATATCTGCCTTTTTGAATGTATTCTTCTCTTGTTTAGATAATAATATCTGCCATTTTGAATGTATTCTACTCTTGTTTAGATAATAATATCTGCCGTTTTGAATGTATTCTTCTCTTGTTTAGATAATAATATCTGCCATTTTGAATGTATTCTTCTCTTGTATAGATAATAATATCTGCCATTTTGAATGTATTCTACTCTTGTTTAGATAATAATATCTGCCGTTTTGAATGTATTCTTCTCTTTTTTTAGATAATAATATCTGTCATTTTGAATGTATTCTACTCTTGTTTAGATAATAATATCTGCCATTTTGAATGTATTCTTCTCTTGTATAGATAATAATATCTGCCGTTTTGAATGTATTCTACTCTTGTATAGATAATAATATCTGCCATTTTGAATGTATTCTTCTCTTGTTTAGATAATAATATCTGCCATTTTGAATGTATTCTTCTCTTGTATAGATAATAATATCTGCCATTTTGAATGTATTCTTCTCTTGTTTAGATAATAATATCTGCCATTTTGAATGTATTCTTCTCTTGTATAGATAATAATATCTGCCATTTTGAATGTATTCTTCTCTTGTATAGATAATAATATCTGCCATTTTGAATGTATTCTTCTCTTTTTTTAGATAATAATATCTGCCATTTTGAATGTATTCTTCTCTTGTATAGATAATAATATCTGCCATTTTGAATGTATTCTTCTCTTGTTTAGATAATAATATCTGCCATTTTGAATGTATTCTTCTCTTGTATAGATAATATCTGCCTTTTTTAATGTATTCTACCTTTTTTTAGATAATATCTGCCTTTTTTAATGTATTCTACCCCTTTTTTTAGATAATATCTGCCTTTTTGAATGTATTCTACTCTTGTTTAGATAATATCTGCCTTTTTGAATGTATTCTACTCTTGTTTAGATAATATCTGCCTTTTTGAATGTATTCTACTCTTGTTTAGATAATATCTGCCTTTTTGAATGTATTCTTCTCTTGTATAGATAATATCTGCCTTTTTGAATGTATTCTACTCTTGTTTAGATAATATCTGCCTTTTTGAATGTATTCTACTCTTGTTTAGATAATATCTGCCTTTTTGAATGTATTCTACTCTTGTTTAGATAATATCTGCCTTTTTGAATGTATTCTACTCTTGTTTAGATAATATCTGCCTTTTTGAATGTATTCTACTCTTGTTTAGATAATATCTGCCTTTTTGAATGTATTCTACTCTTGTTTAGATAATATCTGCCTTTTTGAATGTATTCTTCTCTTGTTTAGATAATAATATCTGCCATTTTGAATGTATTCTACTCTTGTTTAGATAATAATATCTGCCGTTTTTTAATGTATTCTTCTTTGTTTAGATAATAATATCTGCCATTTTGAATGTATTCTTCTCTTGTATAGATAATAATATCTGCCATTTTGAATGTATTCTACCCTTTTTTAGATAATAAATCTGCGTTTTGAATGTATTCTTCTTTGTTTAGATAATAATATCTGTCATTTTGAATGTATTCTACTCTTGTTTAGATAATAATATCTGCCATTTTGAATGTATTCTTCTCTTGTATAGATAATAATATCTGCCATTTTGAATGTATTCTACTCTTGTATAGATAATAATATCTGCCATTTTGAATGTATTCTTCTCTTGTTTAGATAATAATATCTGCCATTTTGAATGTATTCTTCTCTTGTATAGATAATAATATCTGCCATTTTGAATGTATTCTTCTCTTGTTTAGATAATAATATCTGCCATTTTGAATGTATTCTTCTCTTGTATAGATAATAATATCTGCCATTTTGAATGTATTCTTCTCTTGTATAGATAATAATATCTGCCATTTTGAATGTATTCTTCTCTTGTTTAGATAATAATATCTGCCATTTTGAATGTATTCTTCTCTTGTATAGATAATAATATCTGCCATTTTTAATGTATTCTTTCTTGTTTAGATAATAATATCTGCCATTTTGAATGTATTCTTCTCTTGTATAGATAATAATATCTGCCATTTTGAATGTATTCTTCTCTTGTATAGATAATAATATCTGCCATTTTGAATGTATTCTACTCTTGTATAGATAATAATATCTGCCATTTTGAATGTATTCTTCTCTTGTATAGATAATAATATCTGCCATTTTGAATGTATTCTTCTCTTGTATGATAATAATATTGCCTTTTTTAATGTATTCTTCTCTTGTTTAGATAATAATATCTGCCTTTTTGAATGTATTCTTCTCTTGTATAGATAATATCTGCCTTTTTGAATGTATTCTACTCTTGTATAGATAATAATATCTGCCATTTTGAATGTATTCTTCTCTTGTTTAGATAATAATATCTGCCATTTTGAATGTATTCTTCTCTTGTATAGATAATAATATCTGCCATTTTGAATGTATTCTTCTTTTTTTAGATAATAATATCTGCCATTTTGAATGTATTCTTCTCTTGTTTAGATAATAATATCTGCCATTTTGAATGTATTCTTTCTTTTTTTTAATAATAATATCTGCCTTTTGAATGTATTCTTTCTTGTATAGATAATAATATTGCCATTTTGAATGTATTCTACTCTTTATGATAATAATATCTGCCATTTTGAATGTATTCTTTCTTGTTTAGATAATAATATTGCCATTTTGAATGTATTCTTCTTTGTTTAGATAATTATCTGCCATTTTGAATGTATTCTTCTTTGTTTAGATAATAATATCTGCCATTTTGAATGTATTTTTTTCTTGTATAGATAATAATATCTGCCATTTTGAATGTATTCTTCTCTTGTTTAGATAATAATATCTGCCATTTTTAATGTATTCTTTCTGTTTAGATAATAATATCTGCCTTTTGAATTATTCTTCTCTTGTTTGATAATAATATCTGCCTTTTTGAATGTATTCTTCTCTTGTATAGATAATAATATCTGCCATTTTGAATGTATTCTACTCTTGTATAGATAATAATATCTGCCATTTTGAATGTATTCTTCTCTTGTTTAGATAATAATATCTGCCATTTTGAATGTATTCTTCTCTTGTTTAGATAATAATATCTGCCATTTTGAATGTATTCTTCTCTTGTTTAGATAATAATATCTGCCATTTTGAATGTATTCTTCTCTTGTTTAGATAATAATATCTTCCATTTTGAATGTATTCTTCTCTTGTTTAGATAATAATATCTGCCTTTTTGAATGTATTCTTCTTTATAGATAATAATATCTGCCATTTTGAATGTATTCTTCTTTTTTAGATAATAATATCTGCCATTTTGAATGTATTCTTTCTTGTATAGATAATAATATCTGCCATTTTGAATGTATTCTACTCTTGATAGATAAAAATATCTGCCATTTTGAATGTATTCTACTCTTGTTTAGATAATAATATCCGCCATTTTGAATGTATTCTTCTCTTGTTTAGATAATAATATCTGCCATTTTGAATGTATTCTTTCTTTTATAGATAATAATATCTGCCCTTTTGAATGTATTCTACTCTTTTTATAGATAATAATATCTGCCATTTTGAATGATTCTACTCTTGTTTGAAATATATCTGCCGTTTTGAATGTATTCTTCTCTTTTTTTAGTAATAATATCTGTCATTTTGAATTATTCTACTCTTGTTTAGATAATAATATCTGCCATTTTGAATGTATTCTTCTCTTGTATAGATAATAATATCTGCCGTTTTGAATGTATTCTACTCTTGTATAGATAATAATATCTGCCATTTTGAATGTATTCTACTCTTGTATAGATAATAATATCTGCCATTTTTAATGTATTCTTTCTTGTATAGATAATAATATCTGCCATTTTGAATGTATTCTTCTCTTGTATAGATAATAATATCTGCCATTTTGAATGTATTCTTCTCTTGTATAGATAATAATATCTGCCGTTTTGAATGTATTCTACTCTTGTATAGATAATAATATCTGCCATTTTGAATGTATTCCCACTTTGTTTTGATAATAATATCTGCCATTTGAATGTATTCTACTTTGTTTAATAATAATATCTGCATTTTGAATGTATTCTACTCTTGTTTAGATAATAATATCTGCCATTTTGAATGTATTCTTCTCTTTTAAATAATATCTGCCTTTTGAATGTATTCTACTCTTGGTTAGATAATAATATCTCCCTTTTGAATGTATTCTACTCTTGTTTAGATAATAATATCTGCCATTTTGAATGTATTCTACTCTTGTTTAGATAATAATATCTGCCATTTTGAATGTATTCTTCTCTTGTATAGATAATATCTGCCTTTTTTAATGTATTCTTTCTCTTTATAGATAATATCTGCCTTTTTGAATTTTCTTCTCTTGTATAGATAATATCTGCCTTTGAATGTATTCTACTCTTGTATAGATAATATCTGCCTTTTTGAATGTATTCTTCTCTTGTATAGATAATATCTGCCTTTTTGAATGTATTCTACTCTTGTATAGATAATATCTGCCTTTTTGAATGTATTCTTCTCTTGTATAGATAATATCTGCCTTTTTGAATGTATTCTACCCTTTCTGATAGATAATATCTGCCTTTTTTAATGTATTCTTCTCTTGTATAGATAATATCTGCCTTTTGAATGTATTCTTCTCTTGTATAGATAATAATATCTGCCATTTTGAATGTATTCTTCTCTTGTATAGATAATAATATCTGCCATTTTGAATGTATTTTCTCTTTTTTTAGATAATAATATCTGCCATTTTTAATGTATTCTTCTTGTTTAGATAATAATATCTGCCATTTTGAATGTATTCTTTTTCTTGTATAGATAATAATATCTGCCATTTTGAATGTATTCTACTCTTGTTTAGATAATAATATCTGCCATTTTGAATGTATTCTTCTCTTGTATAGATAATATCTGCCTTTTTGAATGTATTCTACTCTTGTTTAGATAATAATATCTGCCATTTTGAATGTATTTCTACTCTTTGTTTAGATAATAATATCTGATTTTGAATGTTTCTACTCTTGTTTAGATAATAATATCTGCATTTTGAATGTATTTTCTTTGATAGATAATATCTGCCTTTTGAATGTATTCTACTCTTGATAGATAATATCTGCCTTTTTTAATGTATTCTTTCTTGTATAGATAATTCTCCTTTTGAATTATTCTACTCTTGTATAGATAATATCTGCCTTTTGAATGTATTCTTCTCTTGTATAGATAATATCTGCCTTTTTGAATGTATTCTACTCTTGTATAGATAATATCTGCCTTTTTGAATGTATTCTTCTCTTTTTATAGATATCTGCCTTTTTGAATGTATTCTACTCTTTTATAGATAATATCTGCCTTTTTGAATGTATTCTTTTTTGTATAGATATATCTGCCTTTTGAATGTATTCTTCTCTTGTATAGATAATATCTGCCTTTTTGAATGTATTCTTCTTTTTATAGATAATAAAATCTGCCATTTTGAAAGTATTCTTCTCTTTTTTAATAATAATATCTGCCATTTTTGAATGTATTCTTCTCTTGTTTAGATAATAATATCTGCCATTTTGAATGTATTCTTCTCTTGTATAGATAATAATACCCATTTTGAATGTATTCTACTCTTGTATAGATAATAATATCTGCCATTTTGAATGTATTCTACTCTTGTATAGATAATAATATCTGCCATTTTGAATGTATTCTTCTCTTGTATAGATAATAATATCTGTCTTTTTGAATGTATTCTTCTCTTGTATAGATAATAATATCTTCTTTTTGAATGTATTCTTTTCTTGTATAGATAATAATATCTGTCATTTTGAATGTATTCTTCTCTTGTATAGATAATAATATCTGTCTTTTGAATGTATTCTTTTCTTGTATAGATAATAATATCTGTCATTTTGAATGTATTCTTCTCTTGTATAGATAATAATATCTGTCATTTTGAATGTATTCTTCTCTTGTATAGATAATAATATCTGCCATTTTGAATGTATTCTTCTCTTGTTTAGATAATAATATCTGCCATTTTGAATGTATTCTTCTCTTGTTTAGATAATAATATCTGCCATTTTGAATGTATTCTTCTCTTGTTTAGATAATAATATCTGCCTTTTTGAATGTATTCTTCTCTTGTATAGATAATAATATCTGCCATTTTGAATGTATTCTACTCTTGTATAGATAATAATATCTGCCATTTTGAATGTATTCTACTCTTGTATAGATAATAATATCTGCCATTTTGAATGTATTCTTCTCTTGTATAGATAATAATATCTGTCTTTTTGAATGTATTCTTCTCTTGTATAGATAATAATATCTGTCTTTTTGAATGTATTCTTCTCTTGTATAGATAATAATATCTGTCATTTTGAATGTATTCTTCTCTTGTATAGATAATAATATCTGTCTTTTTGAATGTATTCTTCTCTTGTATAGATAATAATATCTGTCTTTTTGAATGTATTCTTCTCTTGTATAGATAATAATATCTGCCATTTTGAATGTATTCTTCTCTTGTTTAGATAATAATATCTGCCTTTTTGAATGTATTCTTCTCTTGTATAGATAATAATATCTGTCTTTTTGAATGTATTCTTCTCTTGTATAGATAATATCTGCCTTTTGAATGTATCTTTCTTGTATAGATAATATCTGCCTTTTTGAATGTATTCTTCTCTTGTATAGATAATAATATCCGCCATTTTGAATGTATTCTTCTCTTGTATAGATAATAATATCTGCCATTTTGAATGTATTCTTCTCTTGTATAGATAATAATATCTGCCATTTTGAATGTATTCTACTCTTGTTTAGATAATAATATCTGCCATTTTGAATGTATTCTTCTCTTGTATAGATAATAATATCTGCCGTTTTGAATGTATTCTACTCTTGTTTAGATAATAATATCTGCCATTTTGAATGTATTCTACTCTTGTATAGATAATAATATCTGCCATTTTGAATGTATTCTTCTCTTGTATAGATAATAATATCTGCCATTTTGAATGTATTCTACTCTTGTTTAGATAATAATATCTGCCATTTTGAATGTATTCTTCTTTTTATAGATAATAAATCTGCCGTTTTGAATGTATTCTACTCTTGTATAGATAATAATATCTGCCATTTTGAATGTATTCTACTCTTGTATAGATAATAATATCTGCCATTTTGAATGTATTCTTCTCTTGTATAGATAATAATATCTGCCATTTTGAATGTATTCTTCTCTTGTATAGATAATAATATCTGCCGTTTTGAATGTATTCTCTCTTGATAGATAATAATATCTGCCGTTTTGAATGTATTCTACTCTTGTATAGATAATAATATCTGCCATTTTGAATGTATTCTACTCTTGTTTAGATAATAATATCTGCCATTTTGAATGTATTCTACTCTTGTTTAGAAAAAATATCTGCCATTTTGAATGTATTCTACTCTTGTTAGATAATAATATCTGCCATTTTGAATGTATTCTTCTCTTGTATAGATAATATCTGCCTTTTTGAATGTATTCTACTCTTGTTTAGATAATAATATCTGCCATTTTGAATGTATTCTACTCTTGTTTAGATAATAATATCTGCCATTTTGAATGTATTCTACTCTTGTTTAGATAATAATATCTGCCATTTTGAATGTATTCTTCCTGTATAGATAATATCTGCTTTTTAATGTATTCTACTTGTATAGATAATTCTTTTTTGAATGTATTCTTTTCTTTTTATAGATAATATCTGCCCTTTTTTAATGTATTTCTACTCTTGTATAGATAATATCTGCCTTTTTGAATGTTTTTTCTTCTTTTATAGATAATATCTGCCTTTTTAATGTATTCTACTCTTGTATAGATAATATTTTGCCTTTTGAATGTATTCTTCTCTTGTATAGATAATATCTGCCTTTTTGAATGTATTCTACTCTTGTATAGATAATATCTGCCTTTTTGAATGTATTCTTCTCTTGTATAGATAATATCTGCCTTTTTGAATGTATTCTTCTCTTGTATAGATAATAATATCTGCCATTTTGAATGTATTCTTCTTGATAGATAATAATATCTGCCATTTTGAATGTATTCTTCTCTTGTTTAGATAATAATATCTGCCATTTTGAATGTATTCTTTCTTTTTTAGATAATAATATCTGCCATTTTGAATGTATTCTTTCTTGTATAGATAATAATATCTGCCATTTTGAATGTATTCTACTTGTTTAGAAAAAATATCTGCCATTTTGAATGTATTCTTCTCTTGTATAGATAATATCTGCCTTTTTGAATGTATTCTACCTTTTTTTAGATAATAATATCTGCCATTTTGAATGTATTCTCTTGTTTAGATAATAATATCTGCCATTTTGAATGTATTCTACTCTTGTTTAGATAATAATATCTGCCATTTTGAATGTATTCTTCTCTTGTATAGATAATATCTGCCTTTTTGAATGTATTCTACTCTTGTATAGATAATATCTGCCTTTTTGAATGTATTCTTCTCTTGTATAGATAATATCTGCCTTTTTGAATGTATTCTACTCTTTTTATAGATAATATCTGCCTTTTGAATGTATTCTTCTTTTATAGATAATATCTGCCTTTTGAATGTATTCTACCCTTTTATAGATAATATCTGCCTTTTTTAATGTATTCTCTCTTGTATAGATAATATCTGCCTTTTTGAATGTATTCTACTCTTGTATAGATAATATCTGCCTTTTTGAATGTATTTTTTCTTTTATAGATAATATCTGCCTTTTGAATGTATTCTTCTCTTGTATAGATAATAATATCTGCCATTTTGAATGTATTCTTCTCTTGTATAGATAATAATATCTGCCATTTTGAATGTATTCTTCTCTTGTTTAGATAATATCTGCCATTTGATGTATTCTTTCTTGTTTAGATAATAATATCTGCCATTTTGAATGTATTCTTCTCTTGTATAGATAATAATATCTGCCATTTTGAATGTATTCTACTCTTGTATAGATAATAATATCTGCCATTTTGAATGTATTCTACTCTTGTATAGATAATAATATCTGCCATTTTGAATGTATTCTTCTCTTGTATAGATAATAATATCTGTCTTTTGAATGTATTCTTTCTTGTATAGATAATAATATCTGTCTTTGAATGTATTCTTCTCTTTATAGATAATAATATCGTCATTTTGAATGTATTCTTCTCTTTTATAGATAATAATATCTTGTCTTTTGAATGTATTCTTCTTTGTATAGATAATAATATCTGTCATTTTGAATGTATTCTTCTCTTGTATAGATAATAATATCTGTCATTTTGAATGTATTCTTCTCTTGTATAGATAATAATATCTGCCATTTTGAATGTATTCTTCTCTTGTTTAGATAATAATATCTGCCATTTTGAATGTATTCTTCTCTTGTTTAGATAATAATATCTGCCATTTTGAATGTATTCTTCTCTTGTTTAGATAATAATATCTGCCATTTTGAATGTATTCTTCTCTTGTATAGATAATAATATCTGCCATTTTGAATGTATTCTACTCTTGTATAGATAATAATATCTGCCATTTTGAATGTATTCTACTCTTGTATAGATAATAATATCTGCCATTTTGAATGTATTCTTCTCTTGTATAGATAATAATATCTGTCTTTTTGAATGTATTCTTCTCTTGTATAGATAATAATATCTGTCTTTTTGAATTTTATTCTTCTCTTGTATAGATAATAATATCTGTCATTTTGAATGTATTCTTCTCTTGTATAGATAATAATATCTGTCTTTTTGAATGTATTCTTCTCTTGTATAGATAATAATATCTGTCTTTTTGAATGTATTCTTCTCTTGTATAGATAATAATATCTGCCATTTTGAATGTATTCTTCTTTGTTTAGATAAAATATCTGCCATTTTGAATGTATTCTTCTCTTGTATAGATAATAAATCTGTCTTTTGAATGTATTCTTCTCTTTTATAGATAAAATCTGCCTTTTGAATGTATTCTTCTCTTGTATAGATAATATCTGCCTTTTTGAATGTATTCTTCTCTTGTATAGATAATAATATCTGCCATTTTGAATGTATTCTACTCTTGTTTAGATAATAATATCTGCCATTTTGAATGTATTCTACTCTTGTTTAGATAATAATATTTTGCCATTTTGAATGTATTCTACTCTTTTTTTAGATAATAATATCTGCCATTTTTAATGTATTCTTCTCTTGTATAGATAATATCTGCCTTTTTGAATGTATTCTACTCTTGTTTAGATAATAATATCTGCCCTTTGAATGTATTCTACTCTTGTTTAGATAATAATATCTGCCATTTTGAATGTATTCTACTCTTGTTTAGATAATAATATCTGCCATTTTGAATGTATTCTTCTCTTGTATAGATAATATCTGCCTTTTTGAATGTATTCTACTCTTGTATAGATAATATCTGCCTTTTGAATTATTCTTCTCTTGTATAGATAATATCTGCCTTTTTGAATGTATTCTACTCTTGTATAGATAATTTTCTGCTTTTTGAATGTATTCTTCTTTGTATAGATAATATCTGCCTTTTGAATGTATTCTACCCTTGATAGATAATATCTGCCTTTTGAATGTATTCTTCTCTTGTATAGATAATATCTGCCTTTTTGAATTATTTCTACTCTTGTATAGATAATATCTGCCTTTTTGAATGTATTTCTCTGTATAGATAATATCTGCCTTTTTGAATGTATTCTTCTCTTGTATAGATAATAATATCTGCCATTTTGAATGTATTCTTCTCTTGTATAGATAATAATATCTGCCATTTTGAATGTATTCTTCTCTTGTTTAGATAATAATATCTTCCATTTTGAATGTATTCTTCTCTTGTTTAGATAATAATATCTGCCATTTTGAATGTATTCTTCTCTTGTATAGATAATAATATCTGCCATTTTGAATGTATTCTACTCTTGTTTAGATAATAATATCTGCCATTTTGAATGTATTCTTCTCTTGTATAGATAATATCTGCCTTTTTGAATGTATTCTACTCTTGTTTAGATAATAATATCTGCCATTTTGAATGTATTCTACTCTTGTTTAGATAATAATATCTGCCATTTTGAATGTATTCTACTCTTGTTTAGATAATAATATCTCCCTTTTGAATGTATTCTTCTCTTGTATAGATAATATCTGCCTTTTTGAATGTATTCTACTCTTGTATAGATAATATCTGCCTTTTGAATGTATTCTTTCTTGTATAGATAATATCTGCCTTTTGAATGTATTCTACCTTGTATAGATAATATCTGCCTTTTTGAATGTATTCTTCTCTTGTATAGATAATATCTGCCTTTTTGAATGTATT
Organism: Arion vulgaris; assembly: GCA_020796225.1. NCBI lineage: Eukaryota > Metazoa > Mollusca > Gastropoda > Stylommatophora > Arionidae > Arion > Arion vulgaris. The sequence goes on along the minus strand of CM036753.1, from coordinate 95,917,390 downwards.
CTACTCTTGTATAGATAATATCTGCCTTTTTGAATGTATTCTTCTCTTGTATAGATAATATCTGCCTTTTTGAATGTATTCTACTCTTGTATAGATAATATCTGCCTTTTTGAATGTATTCTTCTCTTGTATAGATAATATCTGCCTTTTTGAATGTATTCTTCTCTTGTATAGATAATAATATCTGCCATTTTGAATGTATTCTTCTCTTTTAATAATAATATCTGCCATTTTGAATGTATTCTTCTCTTGTTAATAATAATATCTCCATTTTGAATGTAATTCTTCTCTTGTTTAGAAATAATATCTGCCATTTGAATGTATTCTTCTCTTATAGATAATAATATCTGCCATTTTGAAAATTTTTCTACTCTTGTATAGATAATAATATCTGCCATTTTGAATGTATTCTACTCTTGTATAGATAATAATATCGCATTTTTAATGTATTCTTCTCTTGTATAGATAATAATATCTGTCATTTTGAATGTATTCTTCTCTTGTATAGATAATAATATCTGGTTTTTTTGAATGTATTCTTCTCTTGTATAGATAATAATATCTGTCATTTTGAATGTATTCTTTCTTTTATAGATAATAAATCTGTCTTTTTGAAAGTAAATTTTTCTTGTATAGATAATAATATCTGTCATTTTGAATGTATTCTTCTCTTGTATAGATAATAATATCTGTCATTTTGAATGTATTCTTCTCTTGTATAGATAATAATATCTGCCATTTTGAATGTATTCTTCTCTTGTTTAGATAATAATATCTGCCATTTTGAATGTATTCTTCTCTTGTTTAGATAATAATATCTGCCATTTTGAATGTATTCTTCTCTTGTTTAGATAATAATATCTGCCATTTTGAATGTATTCTTCTCTTGTATAGATAATAATATCTGCCATTTTGAATGTATTCTACTTGTTTGATAATAATATCTGCCATTTTGAATGTATTCTACTCTTGTATAGATAATAATATCTGCCATTTTGAATGTTTTTCTTTTTGTATAGATAATAATATCTGTCTTTGAATGTATTCTTTCTTGTAAGATAATAATATCTGTCTTTTATTTATTTTCTCTTGTATAGAATAATATCTGTCATTTTGAATGTATTCTTCTCTTGTATAGATAATAATATCTGTCCCTTTTTTTAAAGTATTCTTCTCTTTTTATAGATAATAATATCTGTCTTTTGAATGTATTCTTTCTTGTTTGATAATAATATCTGCCATTTTTAATGATTCTTCTCTTGTTTAATAATATTCTGCCATTTTGAATGTATTCTTCTTGTATAGATAATAATATCTGTCTTTTTAATGTATTCTTCTCTGTATAGATAATAATATCTGCCATTTTGAATGTATTCTTCTCTTGTATAGATAATAATATCTGCCTTTTTGAATGTATTCTTCTCTTGTTTAGATAATAATATCTGCCTTTTTGAAAGTATTCTTCCCCTTTTTTTGATAATAATATCGCCATTTTGAATGTATTCTTCTCTTGTATAATAATAATATCTGCCATTTTGAATTTTTCTTCTCTTTATAGATAATAATATCTGCCTTTTGAATGTATTCTACTCTTGTTTAGATAATAATATCTACATTTTGAATATTTTCTTCTCTTGTATAGATAATAATATCTGCCATTTGAATGTATTCTTCTCTTGTATAGATAATAATATCTGCCATTTTGAATGTATTCTACTCTTTTTATAGATAATAATATCTGCCATTTTGAATGTATTCTTTCTTGTATAGATAATAATATCCCCATTTTGAATGTATTCTTTTCTTGTATAGATAATAATATCTGCCTTTTGAATGTATTCTTTCTTGTATAGATAATAATATCTGCGTTTGAATGTATTCTTCTCTTTTATAGATAATAATATCTGCCATTTTGAATGTATTCTTTCTTGTATAGATAATAATATCTGCCATTTTGAATGTATTCTTCTCTTGTATAGATAATAATATCCGCCATTTTGAATGTATTCTTCTCTTGTATAGATAATAATATCTGCCATTTTGAATGTATTCTTCTCTTGTATAGATAATAATATCTGCCATTTTGAATGTATTCTACTCTTGTATAGATAATAATATCTGCCATTTTGAATGTATTCTACTCTTGTTTAGATAATAATATCCGCCATTTTGAATGTATTCTTCTCTTGTTTAGATAATAATATCCGCCATTTTGATACAACAATTCGTCGTATTCCGTAACCAGAAATCAGATTGGCCATATGTGTATAAATACACAAAATCATTCTCAATGGAATCAAAGGACCAGTGGATAGAACCACAGCCAACTCTAGATAAGTTTATAGTTGGCTCTGATAGAACCACAGCCAACTCTAGATAAGTTTATAGTTGGCTCTGATAGAACCACAGCCAACTCTAGATAAGTTTATAGTTAGCTCTGATAGAACCACAGCCAACTCTAGATAAGTTTATAGTTAGCTCTGATAGAACCATGAGGGATGTGAACGCTGATTTTTGATCTGGGAGAGGCTGCTTAGACCAAATAATGGCACTAAGACAAATCTTTGAGGAATGTTTTAAAGAAACGAGAACCAATTGTCTTTAATTTCATAGATTTTATCATATTTGTGATAGTCTACACTTAATATCTCCCCGTGGAATATTTTGAAATGCTATGGAATACCAGCTAACATAATAGACATTGTTAAAAGCTTGTAGGATGGTTCACGGTGTGCAGTCTCTACTGACGATGGCCGAAGCGATTGCTTTGTGGTTGAAACCGGAGTAAAGCAAGGTTGTATTTTTATCTCTGCTATTGTTTGGAGTCGTCGTTGACTGGATGATGAGAAAATGTTGCTGAGGCGAAATTGATATCAATTGGGTAGAAAATAGTCAACCAGAAGATTTGGAGTTTGCAAATGATATTGCCTTGTTAAGTAGAAGCACCTAGGGTGTGCAATAAAGTACAGACAACTTGGCATCTATAGTATCTAAAGTTGAATTACAGATAAGCTATGAAAAGACAAATATAATGAAGATACCTATGGCAAGTAATGCAGATATCAACCTAGAATCTAAAGTGATAAAAATAACAGAGCATTCCAACTATTTAAAGCAACTTTGAGTGCACAGGAAATGTTAAAAAATAAATTATGCTACGAATTGTCAAAGCAATATCAGGTTTAAAAAACTTTAAATAAAATATGGAACTCCATATTATAAGTTGTATAGTTTAAAACTAAATTTTCAATTCCAATGCTGTATCCACCCTAACGTATGCTAGCGAGAGCTGGAAAGTGACTGAAGATATAGAAAGTTGAATGCAGGACGGTAAGGTATGGAGAAATTACTTGCAGACCGTATGTAACGTTTAACGCTATGAGAATTATATATATATATATATACGAGTATATAGTCGTATTGTTATTTTGTTAAAACCTCAGTAGTTACATTTCTAGGACATATATATATATATATATACGAGTATATAGTCGTATTGTTATTTTGTTAAAACCTCAGTAGTTACATTTCTAGACAAAATATATATATATATATACGAGTATATAGTCGTATTGTTATTCTGTTAAAACCTCAGTAGTTACATTTCTAGTACATATATATATATATATACGAGTATATAGTCGTATTGTTATTCTGTTAAAACCTCAGTAGTTACATTTCTAGTACATATATATATATATATATATATATATACAGTATATAAGTCGTATTGTTATTTTGTTAAAACCTCAGTAGTTACATTTCTAGTACATATATATATATATATATACGAGTATATAGTCGTATTGTTATTCTGTTAAAACCTCAGTAGTTACATTTCTAGTATATATATATATATATATATACGAGTATATAGTCGTATTGTTATTCTGTTAAAACCTCAGTAGTTACATTTCTAGTATATATATATATATATACGAGTATATAGTCGTATTGTTATTTTGTTAAAACCTCAGTAGTTACATTTCTAGGACATATATATATATATATACGAGTATATAGTCGTATTGTTATTCTGTTAAAACCTCAGTAGTTACATTTCTAGGACATATATATATATATATATATATATACGAGTATATAGTCGTATTGTTATTTTGTTAAAACCTCAGTAGTTACATTTCTAGGACATATATATATATATACGAGTATATAGTCGTATTGTTATTCTGTTAAAACCTCAGTAGTTACATTTCTAGTACATATATATATATATATACGAGTATATAGTCGTATTGTTATTTTGTTAAAACCTCAGTAGTTACATTTCTAGGACATATATATATATATATACGAGTATATAGTCGTATTGTTATTCTGTTAAAACCTCAGTAGTTACATTTCTAGGACATATATATATATATACGAGTATATAGTCGTATTGTTATTTTGTTAAAACCTCAGTAGTTACATTTCTAGTACATATATATATATATATACGAGTATATAGTCGTATTGTTATTTTGTTAAAACCTCAGTAGTTACATTTCTAGTATATATATATATATATATACGAGTATATAGTCGTATTGTTATTCTGTTAAAACCTCAGTAGTTACATTTCTAGGACATATATATATATATATATACGAGTATATAGTCGTATTGTTATTCTGTTAAAACCTCAGTAGTTACATTTCTAGTATATATATATATATATATATATACGAGTATATAGTCGTATTGTTATTCTGTTAAAACCTCAGTAGTTACATTTCTAGTATATATATATATATATATATACGAGTATATAGTCGTATTGTTATTCTGTTAAAACCTCAGTAGTTACATTTCTAGTATATATATATATATATATACGAGTATATAGTCGTATTGTTATTCTGTTAAAACCTCAGTAGTTACATTTCTAGTATATATATATATATATATATCAGTATATAGTCGTATTGTTATTCTGTTAAAACCTCAGTAGTTACATTTCTAGTATATATATATATATATACGAGTATATAGTCGTATTGTTATTCTGTTAAAACCTCAGTAGTTACATTTCTAGTACATATATATATATATATATACGAGTATATAGTCGTATTGTTATTTTGTTAAAACCTCAGTAGTTACATTTCTAGTACATATATATATATATATACGAGTATATAGTCGTATTGTTATTTTGTTAAAACCTCAGTAGTTACATTTCTAGTACATATATATATATATACGAGTATATAGTCGTATTGTTATTTTGTTAAAACCTCAGTAGTTACATTTCTAGGACATATATATATATATATATACGAGTATATAGTCGTATTGTTATTTTGTTAAAACCTCAGTAGTTACATTTCTAGGACATATATATATATATACGAGTATATAGTCGTATTGTTATTTTGTTAAAACCTCAGTAGTTACATTTCTAGTATATATATATATATATATATATACGAGTATATAGTCGTATTGTTATTCTGTTAAAACCTCAGTAGTTACATTTCTAGGACATATATATATATATATATATATTTACTACTTACTTAATCCTGTCATGCCTAGTGACACATGGGGCTTCAGAAAGGACTTTCCATGCTCTCCTGTCCCGTGCAACCTTCAGAGCAGAGCCCCACGTCAGAGATGCGGTTTCCAGTTCCTCTTCCATCATGCGCCTCCATGTTGTCCGTGGTCTGCCTTTCTTTCTCTTTCCTTCTGGTGTCCAAGTGAGGGCTACCCTTGCAGGCATTTCTTGTCTCATTCTCATAACATGTCCGAGCCATTTCCATCTTCTCTTTTTGAGTATGTCATTCATTGCCTCTTGTCTTGTTCTTGGAGTAATTGGTTATTGATATATATATATATATATTTCCCGATCCAGAAGCACTTGAGCTTTCAATTCTTTGGCTCGGTGCCATGAACATCGTAACCCTTCGGTTCGGTGCCACGAACACAGTAAATCTGGAGAAGCTGTGGCTTTTCTGCCTGCCCGCGGAATTGAACCACACTCACATGAAGCTTGTCACCCGTTGTCCAACGCGCTACCAACGATCTGGGCAGGCGGGCTATATATATACATATATGCCCCATTATTACCACTTTATGTGTGGTGTATATGACCATCGTCTGTGTTTTGTTTGTCTTGTATCCTTTGCTTGATAAAGACAGTTTAGTCGATGTTGTGTCTTGTTTTCGTACTTTGTCCCAAAAAATGTTTTTCGTTTGTATGTTTTGCCTTTGATCTAAATTCCAAACACACAACAACAGTCGGTTTAAAAGTTATTGTTCTAAAATTGACGCTAACAGAAACAACAAGAGAACCAAAGAAAAAATAAAGCACGTTTACAAAGTAATGGTTTTAAGAAGCTCGTAAAATAAATGCAGCAATCATGTATATTTTTGAATACTTCTTTATTTTTCAAATGTGTAATCACTTCTATTTGTGCTTGCTGTTTGTAATTTCAGACTCTAGCTTAACCGATCTAGGTTTCAAGTGACGACTCCTGCAGCTTCTGTACACTTCTAAAACATGAACTAATTACTAACACAGAATAGAAATCCGAAAATTACTCTGCCATTAACAACAATTGTTAACGATTTGTTTTTACACAAATTATCTGTGCGGGAAATTACTACAGTAATGTCATTATTTTTTTCAAATAGTGATACTAGTAAACTACACATTATTGCGTACTCGGTGGAAGATCATTATTGGAGTACAAATTATTTGCTAGCTTAGTAATGTTAATGGACATAATTATTGAAGCACAAATTTATTTGTTAGTTTAGTAATGCGAATGGACATCATTATTGGAGTACAAATTATTTGTTAGTTTAGTAATGCGAATGGACATCATTATTGGAGTACAAATTATTTGTTAGTGCGAATGGAAATCATTATTGGAGTACAAATTATTTGTTAGTTTATTTATGCGAATGGACATCATTATTGGAGTACAAATTATTTGCTAGTTAAGTAATGCGAGTGGAAATCATTATTGGAGTACACGTTATTTGCTAGTTTAGTAATGCGACTGATAATTGTTGTGTGTTATTTGTTTGCATGCGTTCTTCTCGGCCATTTTAATCATTCTTATCGTGATATAAAGACAGTCGTTGCCAAGAACTTTTTCTCATTCTTATCGTGATATAAAGACAGTCGTTGCCAAGAACGATTGAAACATTGCGTCCTATAAGCGCCTACTAGTGTAGGACAGGCGCATCCGAAACATACGTTTCCGGCCTAATGATAATAGTTATTTTGAGACTTCATATATTGGAATGTCAGGTTGGCTGGGCACCCGAGTGGTTATCGGGACGCAAATTTGGGGTGTAAAGAATAGAACCACTGTTACCTGCCACGCATGTCGTAAGAGGCGACTAAGGAGGTTTGGCTGAAATCAGATACATGTGTCCTAAGCGTGTAGAAGTCTATGCGTTTAGGGGCATACTAAACCAATGTGCAACGTATACATGTTCTGGGCAAAGATCAAACATATCACAAAGAGTGATTAAAATTGGTCGTAAGAATGAACGCAAGAAGAACAAGAGAAGAAAGGTTGGCATGGGGACAGTCAAAGGCTGACGGAGAGCGAACCCGGTAAACGCTGGTTGAAATCGAACACGTCGCCGAAGGACAAGCACTAGAGCTCCAAATGCTACTGAAGATTGTGACGTAAAACAAACGTTCTTGGCAAAGGTTGTTTATATATCACAATAAGAATGAGAAAAAGTGGCCGAAAAAGCGCGATTGAGAGAGAGAGAGAGAGAGATGACACAACGAAGCAAACACGACAGACTAGATGACACACGAAGCAAACACGATAGACTAGATGACACACGAAGCAAACACGACAGACTAGATGACACACGAAGCAACGAAGCAAACACGGCAGACTAGATGACACACGAAGCAAGGACGACAGACTAGATGACACACGAAGCAAACACGACAGACTAGATGACACACGAAGCAAGAAAGACAGACTAGATGACACACGAACCAAGTACGACAGACTAGATGACACACGAAGCAAGAAAGACAGACTAGATGACACACGAAGCAAGAAAGACAGACTAGATGACACACGAACCAAGTACGACAGACTAGATGACACACGAAGCAAGAAAGACAGACTAGATGACACACGAAGCAAGAAAGACAGACTAGATGACACACGAACCAAGTACGACAGACTAGATGACACACGAAGCAAGTACGACAGACTAGATGACAGACCAGACATATAGATTAGAATTGTACTAATGATTGCTAATTTGTTTTGAAATAATATTTGCTTTTGGCTGAAATCGGATGCACATGTCCTAAACGTGTAGAAGTCTATGCGTTTAGGGCCTACAAAACCAATGTGCAACGTATACACGTTCTTGGCAAAGATCAAACATATCACAAAGAGTGATTAAAATTGGTCGTAAAGAACGAACGCAAAGAAAGAAGATATTTGCCTTAAATTCCAGACTTTATTTATATTTGTTGTGTCTTGTTGTAAGTTGAAACTGTTGCAGATTCTGGCTAGAATTACATATTGTACCAGGAGAACTGAATTATTGCAGGACAGAGAGAGAGAGAGAGGAGTGTGTTAACCAGCGAGACACAGGAACCATCAGTAAACATATCCTTCCACGTCTGTTATGGGAGACTGCGCACCTATGGGTCTGCCATGAGTGCTATAACGTCATTTAAGTAACCAATAACCAGATTCTGACTTGACACTTATTCTGTTTTAGTTTGTTCTGTCATTTTCTTCTTCTGCCATCGACAGCTGTGAATTCATGCGTTAGTCATGACGCCTGGTATTTATCTTCTGACTGATTTTTGCGTGAGGCCTGCTTACCATTTGACTGGTGCCCCTCGCCAATCAGGCGAGGTTTGTGTTTGTGTAAGTGGGATTTCCTGTTGTTTTTGTTTTTTGTTTAGAGAAAGATGTAGAAAGAGAGAGTAAAAATTGTCTAAAGGCGAAGGATTGAATTTACTGAACCAGGTTACTCTATATGGAACCGTCTCTGTCCGCAGAAATTACACGACATCTACCGAGAGTGTTGCACAAAGCACTAACACCGTAGCTTCAGTACCAAAAAAACGTAGGGAATCTCATGAAAAATTGCACACGTGACTCAGTTCAGATTTGAACCTACAACTCTCCCGTGTGTTGTCGAGACTCGCAAGGGGAGCAAAGATTAGTAACACTGCGACCTATAAGGCATGTCAAAAGAGACTTCTGAGGTAGAAGCGTAGGGAAGCTACCCTAGTAAATAAAAAGCGTCGCAGAAAACGGATGTTCTGTCCTACTTGTAGGAGCATAATTGGCACAACGTACAATCGATCTTAGACTCAGATCACATAAAAATCACAAAAAGTGTTTCAGAGTGGTCAATATGAAGCGTTTTGAAGATGAAGAAGAAAAAGAAGATTCAGCAACCTTCATAACAACAGGCCAACATCTTAATCACTTCGCCATTCACTAAACAGAAAAGCACAGACAACAGTCTTCAGACTTAGAACGGGACACTGCAGTCTCAGAGCACACCTCCCCAGAATGGGTCTCAGGGACTCGGCAGCCTGCACCTGTGGAGTACCAAAGCAGTCCCCAGAGCACATCCTGCAAGACTGCCCTAGTCTGAGTAGCGAGAGATTGGAGATCTGGCCAACAGAAACAACACTACAAGACAAACTATGGGAACCGGTGAAGACCTCAAGCGCACCGCCCTGTTTATGACACATACCGGAGTAGTCGACAGCAAAAGTTGATCGCAGAAGAAGAAAGAAGAAGAATCACTTTGCCATGGAAACCACAAAAGAAAGAACGAGAGATAGAGAGGCGAGAGAGAGAGAGAGAGAGAGAGAGCGAGAGAGAGAGAGAGAGAGAGAATGAGAATAGGATAAAGGATAAGGTCATAAATTAAGAATCATCTAATGAATAATGCATCAGGAAAAGTCAAAGATCGAACTCTTGCCATTTCTTGTATTTCCCATGAGATGACAGGACGCATTGAGTGAATAATTGTGATAACTTCTCGCTGACAGTAAGCCATTTTGACAATCAAGTCTGAGTAAACATTGCTATTCTTATGATGTTCCCACTTTGAATTAGGCTGTTTCTCTTTTCTATCAACTCATTTTTCTGCCTTGATCTTAGAAGAAAATGTTACAATAATCAAATTGTAAAATCGATTTTATTACATCGTCCAACTTTAGTAGCAACATTGATCAATCTCAAGATTCTGTTGACAACGATAAGATTGAAATATTGATAACCACTGAAGCAAATCTTGATGTCTTGTAAATTTAAGCAAATCATGATGTATGTAAATTGAAGCAAATCAGGATGTTTTGTAAATTGAAGCAAATCTATGTATGTAAATTGAAGCAAATCAGGATGTTTTGTAAATTGAAACAAATCTTGATGATGTGTAAATTGAAGCAAATCTTGATGATGTGTACATTAAATAACATCTTGATGTTATGTAAATTGAAGCACATCTTGATGTTTTGTAAATTGAAGCAAATCTTGATGTTTTGTAAATTGAAGCACATCTTGATGTTGTGTAAATTGAAATACATCTTGATGTTGTGTAAATTGAAATACATCTTGATGTTTTGTAAATTGAATTAAATCTTGATGTTTTGTAAATTGAAGCAAATCTTGATGTTTTGTAAATTGAAGCAAATCTTGATGTTTTGTAAATTGAAGCAAATCTTGATGTTTTGTAAATCTGAATCATGTATTGTACAACTGAATCATGTATTAATATTAATGACAACTGAAACATGTATTGATATTGATGACAACTGAATCATGTATTAATATTGATATGACAACTGAAACATGTATTAATATTGATGACAACTGAATCATGTATTAATATTGATATGACAACTGAAACATGTATTAATATTGATGACAACTGAATCATGTATTAATATTGATATGACAACTGAAACATGTATTAATATTGATGACAACTGAATCATGTATTAATATTGATATGACAACTGAAACATGTATTAATATTGATGACAACTGAATCATGTATTAATATTGATATGACAACTGAAACATGTATTAATATTGATGACAACTGAATCATGTATTAATATTGATATGACAACTGAATCATGTATTTATATTGATATGACAACTGAATCATGTATTAATATTGATATGACAACTGAATCATGTATTTATATTGATATGACAACTGAATCATGTATTTATATTGATATGACAACTGAATCATGTATTAATATTGATATGACAACTGAATCATGTATTTATATTGATATGACAACTGAATCATGTATTGATATCGATGACAGCTGAAACGTCTTCTTGTTTATCTACTCTACACCACCCACTTGTTAAACCCTTCTGTGATCTATATGATTTGCGAGTTAGCATGAATTCGTTGTGCTAGTTCAACATCTATAGACATGTCGACTAGCACATGCGGTTTATGTGTGGTTTTCGGGTTCGCCCTCTTCTTCTTTGAACACTCCATATCGATCACTTTTGGTGATAGTATGTGATCTGAGCCTAAGAGCTATTGTACGTTGTGCCAGTTATGCGCCTACAAGTAGGCCAGCACATTCGATTTCTGCGATGCTTTTTATTTACTAGGTAGCTTTCCTAGGTTCTACATCAGTAGCCTCTTACGACATGCATTGTAGGTCGCAGTGTTACTATTCTTTGAATCCCCTGTGGGCCCCGGCACCACACTAGCGCCTAGGACATTTCAAATGTTTCAATTAAAAGAAAGGACTTTTGGAGCCCATCCCTCTAGGCAAGTCAGTTTCCCGTTAATCTTTGACCTGGCACCTGGCAATCAAAGTTTCCTGTTAATCTTTGACCTCGCAATCAAAGTCTCCTGTTAATCTTTGACCTGGCAATCAAAGTCTCCTGTTAATCTTTGACCTGGCAATCAAAGTCTCCTGTTAATCTTTGACCTGGCAATCAAAGTTCTCGTTAATCTTGACTCGCAATCAAGTTTCTGTTAATCTTGACCTGGCAATCAAAGTCTCCCGTTAATCTTGACCTCGCAATCAAAGTTTCCTGTTAATTTTGACCTGGCAATCAAAGTTTCCGTTAATCTTGACCTCGCAATCAAAGTCTCCGTTCTACCATTGTAACGTGGATTGGCGTGTGTTCTAGGGGTCATTAGCAGCTACTAATTTTCACTTTAGCCAACCCAACTCTGCTGGATGTGGAGCTAGGCGACAGGGCGTCCCATACATTTTGCCATGAGTGGGAGGATTTAAAAAATGTTATTTGGTAGAGTTTAGTACGCGGAAAGGAGAACCCCCTCCCTCCTCCTCGACTATGGAAGCCCATGCAGATGCAGAACACATCTTGTAGGCCTAGTTAGTTCTTCTTGCTGTAACGTGTGTTCTGTTATGAAACGAATATCAGGACTTATAATAACACAAACAGAAGGATACTCATGTGAAAGGTCTTCTGATGGCCAAAATCATAGTCTAAGTTTCTAATTCACAGAGGGAACAATACCCCAAAAAATCACATGACAAGGTGTCGGAGAACCAAGTTAAAAATACACGAGATAACAGGTCAGACTACATGTAGGAAATCACTTCCGCTCGCTAAAAAAAATGATAACATTTCATTCAGAAACCTCATTAGCATAATGTGACCTTGGCAGCTTACACCTAACGTAAGCTTCAGTCAGAACAGAAGTCTTACCGTTGGTTTTCGTGTCACCAAGATAGATCTAGCTAGACAATGTAGCTTGTAACGACGGTATCAAAAGGCATAAGTGCCCCTAACAACACAGAGAGACGCCTTGACCTACTTTCACCCCACTGTGCCTAGTTTTCCCCCGTAGACCGTGTTTCTAGCTGGTTAGAACGAGGCAGATTAGACCGTTTCACGAACTGTTGTACACAGTTGTGGTGTATTTTTCTGCAATCACGGGTAACGCCCACAGTCCCCGCCCCTTTTTTTACTGTTCATGTACACACACATGCATGCATGTACCAGACCGCGGGCTACGTCAAATCTTAGCGCTGGCTACGTACAAGACTTAGTGTCTTTCTGTTTGGTCACTCCAGGTCTGTCCCGTTTCACTAAAAGTGTGTTATTATTTATCATTCTCGACCATATTCTTCTCTTCATTCACTTTAAGTCAAAAGTAGACGGAGCAGTGGCGGCTCGTCATTAAGGGCCAAAGCGGCCGGGCCCTACCAAAAATAATATGTAACGTGTATTTATTATTTAATAAATTAAAATATAACCTAACCCAAAGCTATGATTTTCACGAAAATTTGTGTCTGGCCCCACCAACAAAAACGATGACGAGCCGCCACTGAGACAGAGATATAGTCAAATATAACAAATCTTTCTTGTTCAGTGGGTATAGTTTGTAAAGCAACATGGTGACATATTTACAAGGTTTTTATTGAGAACTTCATGGGGAAGAATCGGAGCCAATGAATATGATCAATAAAACGACAGGGAATAAGTATTAGGGTCTTCCAGGAAAAAAACAAATTAACAAATATAGAATTCGAACCACAAACCCTTAATTTACAGGTAAAAACTGGAGAAACTAAACAGAACTGATGTCTATTAACTTAGGGCGCCCACATTGATGCTAAGTTCCTTTCAGACCCGAAATATGGCTGCAAGTGTAGGCTGGGTGCGTTATCATTATAGATCCAGAATTGATTAGGAATTGTCCATTAAACTAGAAAGTTCATGTATTCAGCTTCAATTATACGGTGACTGAATAATGAACGCATGGCTGTGCCGGTTGTACAACTTCAGTTGGATAACTGAAGAACTGTCTATGCCTGGTGTACAACTTCAGCTAGATAACTGAAGAACTGTCTATGCCTGGTGTACAACTTCAGCTAGATAACTGAAGAACTGTCTATGCCTGGTGTACAACTTCAGTTCGATGATTGAAGAACTGTCTATGCCTGGTGTCAATTTAGTTGATAACTGAAGAACTGTCTATGCTACAACAGATGACTGAAGAACTGTCTATTCCTGGTGTACAGCTTCAAATAAGTTGTTGTAGAATGAAGACTGAGCTGTATCGAGAATTGAACACCGACCACGTTAACACCATCTTTGAACCAGATAAGTAAATAGTGTTGGTACGGAAAGAGTGAACCCTTTAATCTAAGTAAGATTACCTCTAAAAATATTTCCCCTGAAGACGAAAGTGAACTTCCGTACAACGTTTCCATATGAATTACTAGATGAATACTACTATATTTGGTTGGCTTTGATATTCAGTACTAGAAAATAGAATTCACAAATACCATATACAACTCAGTATTCCATTATGTAGTTTCCTTTGAAATTCGTCACTTCTGTTGTATTGTTTGATTGATAAAGGCCTTTTGGTCGAAACGTTGCTGTGTGTCGTCACTGCTTTTGTATTTTGTAAAACTAAAGTACTTTGTTCTCACGTGTTTCGCTATTTTACTAAGTTTTATTGCAGTCTTCCCCTTTATCATTTACAACTCAACACACATTATCTATCTATCTGTCTGTCTGTCTATCTGTCTGTCTATCTGTCTGTCTATCCGTCTGTCCGCCCGTCTATCCATCTATCTATCCATCCATCTATCCAGCCATCCATCTAAATATATATCGTCTATATGTTTATTAATCTACATCCTCTTACTTGTCATAATTGACACATACGGGCTTTTTTTAACAAATGATTTCCTTTGTTTCCGTTCGAATACGTCTCCTGCTTGCACTCTCTTTATTCGGTTTCCTATGATTTGTCCTGTCTTTCTTTCGTCTGCTGTTCTTCTGTGAGCTTTCGTTGTGAAAGAGCCTGTGGGCATTCTACACGCATATCCAAACCATCTCAATTTTCGTCCTCTGGTCGAAGCTACCAATGACGCACACAACACTTTCTTCTCCAGCTTCTCAGCTGTAATCTTTTCTGTCCAAAATATTTCCAGGATTCTTTTCAGATATTTCTTTACCTCTAATTTATGCGTGTTGCTTGCGGTTAGTTTCCATCATTATCTAATAGTAGTTCTATTCTTTCAATCAAATGTGAATTCAGTGCTGTTCTATGGCTCAGAAACATGGAGAATAACAAAAGAAACCACTAGAAAACTACAGACCTTCATAAGTGGATGTTTACATAGAATAGAGGGACTGAGATGGTATGATACCATTGCGAACTCTGAGAAAGAAACTAAGCAGATACCAGTCGAGAAAGAGCTACGGAAGGGTCTCTGGCAGTGGATATGACACACATCGAGAAGGCCGACCCGAAGGATTGGAAGACAGGCACTGTTTTGGAACCCGCATGGAAAGAGGAGTAGGGAAGGCCTAGACATACCTGGAGAAGAGAGTTGGAGACTGATATTAAAAGGATAGGTAAAACATGGAACGAATTGGAAAGGATGACAGGAGAGAGAAAGAGCTGGAAGAAGTTTGTTGAAGACATGTGCTACGTCGGGAGTTGAAAGGTGAAGAAGTTTCATTCAGATAAAATTTCTTTGGTATATTCCGAGTTCTGGAGAGCGCGACACCAGTCAAATGCGAGGAGAGGAAGGCAAAGCAGAAGATAGAAACATGTCACAGACGAGTTGAATATGACTGCCGAAGAAGTCTGTCACCTCACGTAGAACAGGGGTATACTGTATACACCTCTGAAGTCGAAGAAGGCACGTCTGAATGACGGGGGACACTGATAATATGGAAAGCAGGACTAAATAATATAAAATCGAAAAATTGAAAAATAAGTCAGAAACGTCATCATATCAAGAGCCATAACTACGCCTGAATTCATAGAAAGCAAAGAAAGAAAAAAATGAGAGATGCTATTATGTGAGTCAAGATTCAGTAAAGACAAGCTGGGTGATGATGTTGTTATGTGAGTCAAGATTCAGTAAAGACAAGCTAGGCGATGATGTTATTATATGAGTCAAGATTCAGTAAAGACAAGCTGAGCGATGATGTTATTATGTGAGTCAAGATTCAGTAAAGACATGCTAGGCGATGATGTTGTTATGTGAGTCAAGATTCAGTAAAGACATGCTATCTCTCTCTCTCTCTTTGCCTTTTACCCGGGTTGGGGCATAGGCCCTCAACCAACTCATGCCAAGTCCTCCTATCTCTAGCTATCTCCTGCAGCTCCCTCCAGCTCTTCTTTATATTGTTGATCTCCGCCTCCAAATCTCGTCTCCATGTATTTCTCGGCCTCCCCTTCTTTCGTTGTCCCTGCGGGTTCCAGGCAAGGACCCTTCTTGTTATATTCCCTCCGGTTTTCGCAAAGTGTGTCCTATCCAGCGCCAGCGTCTTTTTAACCTGTTCGTTCACTGGAATCTGTCTTGTTCTCTCCATAAGTTCCTCATTTGTGACCCTATCATACCATCTTATTCCTCTATTCTGCGCAGACACCAGTTGATGAATGTTTGCAATTTATGCGCTATTGTTTTAGTTGTTCTCCATGTTTCTGACCCATACAGTAGAACTGCTTTAACATTAGAGTTAAATATCCGAATTTTTGTTCTAGATTTGATTTCTTTGGACTTCCAAATGTTTCCCAGTGCAATGAAAGCTCCTCTTGCCTTCTGTATTCTTATTTTAACATCTCTATCTGTTCCACCTTCTTTGTCTACGTTGCTGCCCAAATATGTGTATGATTCTACCCCTTGAAGTGGGATTTCCAGGAGATCGAGTTGTCGTTTGTTGGTTAATTCTCAATATCTTTGTCTTTCCCTTATGAATGTTCAGCCCTAGTTGCTGGGACCTTTGATTCAATGTGTTAGCTTATCCTGCATCTGATTTCGTGTATGTGACAGAAGGGCTATATCATCAGCGAAGTCCAGATCATCTAGTTGCTCTGTCAGAGTCCATTGGATTCCATTTATGGTGTTAGTTACTGTGGTCTTCATAATCCAGTCTATTGTCAGTAAGAACAACAAAGGTGATAGAAGACATCCCTGACGCACTCCTGTTTCTATTCCGAAAGTATCTGTTAGTTTACCTTCATGAAGAACTCTACATTTCATATCTGTATATGTTGCTTTTATTAGGTTAATAATTTTCTGTGGGATTCCATAATGCCTCATTAATTTCCAAAGGGTTTCCTTATCAATACTGTCAAAAGCCTTCTCATAATCAACAAATCCGATATAAAGTGGGGATTTCCATTCAATACTTTGCTCTATTATTATACGTAATGTGGCTATCTGGTCAGCACAGGATCTATTTGGTCGGAAGCCTGCCTGTTCATCTCTTAGCTTTATATCGATGGCATCTCTCAGTCTCTCCAGGATGACTCTGCTTAGTATTTTCCCAGGTACTGACAACAGCATTATTCCCTATAGTTTTCACACTTCTGAAGGTCCCCTTTCTTTGGTAGCTTCACCAGGTATCCTTCTCTCCAGTTTGCTGGTATTTCTTCGGTCTCCCAGATTCTGCTAAATAATTTATACAGTATTTCTGTGGATGTGTTTATGTTGGCTTTAACTGCCTCTGCTGGAATACCATCTGGACCGGCCGCTTTTCCATCTTTTAAAAGTTTAATGGCTTTACTAATCTCCTCCTTGGATGGTTTCTCACAGTTGATGTCCAAGTCAATTTCTGCCGGTTGGATATCTGGGGGTTTGTAGGTGCTGGTCTGTTCAGGAGTTCCTGAAGTATTCCATCCATCTTTCCATTTGGTCTCTAACATTAGTGATAGTTTCCCACTACTATTTTTGATCAACCCATTTGATGGACTGTATTTTCCTGCTAGCTTTCTAGTGATATTGTAAAGATCCCTAAGGTTTCCTTTCCTGCAGCTACCTCTGCTTCTCTTGCTAGATCTTCTACGTATTGTCTTTTATCTAACTTTATTTGTTTCTTCACTTTCTTGCTAGCTTCTGTGTACTTTTCCTGGGCTATGGCTTTGGCAGTTCTAGTTTTAAAGACATGCTATGCGATGATGTTATTATGTGAGTCAAGATTCAGTAAAGACATGCTAGGCGATGATGTATGTGAGTCAAGATTCAGTAAAGACATGCTAGGCGATGATGTTATTATGTGAGTCAAGATTCAGTAAAGACATGCTATGCGATGATGTTATTATGTGAGTCAAGATTCAGTAAAGACAAGCTAGGTGATGATGCTGTTATGTGACTCAAGATTCAGTAAAGACAAGCTGGGTGATGATGTTGTTATGTGAGTCAAGATTCAGTAAAGACAAGCTAGGCGATGATGCTATTATGTGAGTCAAGATTCAGTAAAGACAAGCTAGGCGATGATGCTATTATGTGAGTCAAGATTCAGTAAAGACAAGCTAGGCGATGATGTTATTATGTGAGTCAAGATTCAGTAAAGACAAGCTAGGCGATGATGTTATTATGTGAGTCAAGATTCAGTAAAGACAAGCTAGGTGATGATGCTATTATGTGAGTCAAGATTCAGTAAAGACAAGCTGGGTGATGATGCTATTATGTGAGTCAAGATTCAGTAAAGACAAGCTAGGTGATGATGCTATTATGTGAGTCAAGATTCAGTAAAGACAAGCTAGGCGATGATGCTATTATGTGAGTCAAGATTCAGTAAAGACATGCTAGGCGATGATGTTGTTATGTGAGTCAAGATTCAGTAAAGACAAGCTAGGCGATGATGCTATTATGTGAGTCAAGATTCAGTAAAGACATGCTATGCGATGATGCTATTATGTGAGTCAAGATTCAGTAAAGACAAGCTAGGTGATGATGAGGATGTTATGGTAGTCAAGATTCAGTAAAGACATGCTAGGCGATGATGTTGTTATGTGAGTCAAGATTCAGTAAAGACAAGCTAGGCGATGATGTTATTATGTGAGTCAAGATTCAGTAAAGACAAGCTAGGCGATGATGTTATTATGTGAGTCAAGATTCAGTAAAGACAAGCTAGGTGATGATGCTATTATGTGAGTCAAGATTCAGTAAAGACAAGCTGGGTGATGATGCTATTATGTGAGTCAAGATTCAGTAAAGACAAGCTAGGTGATGATGCTATTATGTGAGTCAAGATTCAGTAAAGACAAGCTAGGCGATGATGCTATTATGTGAGTCAAGATTCAGTAAAGACATGCTAGGCGATGATGTTGTTATGTGAGTCAAGATTCAGTAAAGACAAGCTAGGCGATGATGCTATTATGTGAGTCAAGATTCAGTAAAGACATGCTAGGCGATGATGCTATTATGTGAGTCAAGATTCAGTAAAGACAAGCTAGGTGATGATGAGGATGTTATGGTAGTCAAGATTCAATAAAGACAAGCTTGGCGATGATGCTGTTATGTGAGTCAAGATTCAGTAGAGACACGCTAGGCGATGATGTTGTTATGTGAGTCAAGATTCAGTAAAGACAAGCTAGGTGATGATGTTGTTATGTGAGTCAAGATTCAGTAGAGACACGCTAGGCGATGATGATGAGGATGTTATGGTAGTCAAGATTCAATAAAGACAAGCTTGGCGATGATGATGCTGTTATGTGAGTCAATGGGAAGAGAGTGAAGAGATCTTATAGCTCTCCATAATTCTCTAATACAATCTCCTTTATTACATCTCGTTGTCTATGAACTTTTATAGTATCTTCCATTTATTTGAACTTCCTTAAAGAGAATTGTTCAACAGTAGTACACTTGATGCTGCTGTTTCCCGAAACGCAAGTGAGGGAAGAAACTAGTCCGAGTGACGGTAAACTTTTTATTCCAAGGAATGGTGCGCACACATTTCATTCATAAATCTTGTCTAAGCGAACAGTATCGGTATATAAATAGAATTTGGAAGGTTAAGTTTCAAGTGGATGTTCCAAGATGTGTGTGTCAAAAAAATATGCCACCTTGTCATTTTTGACACGCATAGACACCGCCCCCATACTAGAACGTTCTTTAACAGTTTCAGAGCAATCACGAGGTCGTAACTTGAAGAGAAATTAAAAACAAGTTGGATTTCGCTCGTGCACTCTTTCGCTAGGTAGCAACGCTTGAGTGCTCGAGCTTTCGGGACTCAGGTGGTTTGTTTGGTTAACGGTTGCCTCTTATAAACTGACAGTTACAGAACACGTTTTTATACTATGTGTTATACTAAAGATTACTGTGTTAGGCGTCTATTTTCTCTGACCAATGACACACAATAGGTGATATGGTTAGTCAGCACCCTTGTCTTTTCTTTCCAGTGTTTCTTTGATACTTCTTCTTCTGCGTTCGCCCACTATGAATTCAGGCGTAGTCATGGCACCTGGTGTGACGTTTCTGACTGCTTTTTGCGTGAAAGCATGCTTACCGTTTTATTTTTCTCGCCATACAGGTGTTCCTTCTCCGACGTCAGAGACTCTTTGGTACTAAAATACAATTGGGTTAACTTGAACAGCTGTTTGCAGTTTTAACAAATTCAATTCAAACTTCAGATTTCGAACCTTAGACCACTAGTCTGGGAAGCAAGAACTCTATTCCTGAGATACGATTGTTCTGGACATTTCATATATATATATATATATATATATATATATATATATATATATATATATATATATATATATAATGTATAATCCTTTCAGCCTTATCTACATTAACTGAAAGATGCTCAGCCTGGCCAATGTTACAGGACCCCAGACTCATGAGCACTTTCTTCAAGTGCGTCTCTCTTCAGTGACTTGAGGTCTCAAATATGGCCTATTGAGACTAACCTGCAGGAGAATTAAGGGACACCAGTGACGACCTCCTCCTGGCAACCGAGTTTATGGCGGCAATTGGTCTCATTGTTTAGAAATGTGAGCATATTAAACTGAGCTCAGGAGAAGAAGATCTTATATAAACTGCAACGAGTGGTTGAGATGTGATCAACAGAGAGAGAGAGAGAGAGAGAGAGAGAGAGAGATCAACCATTCAGTGCCAGAACGAATGGAAGGTGTATGTGAAGGAAAACCCAGAAGTCAGGTTTTGTCAATCTACTGATGTGCCTGTCCAACATGCTGTAGGGTTGGAAAAGAGGGGTACAGGGGACGGTAGGGGATAAGGGACAACGTACGCACGATCACTGTACAAAAGACACATATCTTTTCTTTTTTTCTGATCCAGAAGCTTTTCAGCTCTTCGACTCGGTGCCATGGATATCGTAACCCTTCGGTTCGGTGCCACGAACACCGTAAATCTGGGGAATCTGTGGCTTTTCTGCCATCCCGCGGAATTGAACCCGCACACACAGAGAGATAGTCACCCGTAGTCCAACGAACACGCTGGTCAGACGGGCAAGAGACATATATCTTAAAGAGTGGTTAATTTGATTGGTCGAACGTCAACAAAGAAATCCTAACAACTCAATTATAGAGATTCTTATCATTTATCTCTTCTTCTTTGTCTTCTTCGAATGCTTCATATGTTAACTACACTGTGTGATTTGTATGTGATCTGAGCCTAAGAGAGAATGTACGTTGTGCCAGTTATACGCCTACAAGTAGGCCATTTCCGATTTCTGCGCTGCTTTTTATTTACTAGGGTTCGGATGGGAATGCTAACCCGAAACAAATGCTTGCAGAAAACGGATGCAACAGGCTGTAAGGCGCATAACATGGTGCAACGACCCCCACAATGAGGAATGGGATAACGGATTCTACGGTCGTCAATCTGCCTCGGAGATTTAGCCACGCAGTAAGAATGTCAGACCTACCATCACGAGGGTGGCCAAAACTTACTGCGGGAAGAGGTCAGCACAAACGGGGAAGCAGAAATCATAGGAATTATATCCTACAGAACTTCCCCAGTATGCAGACTTGAGAAAGAGGTGGCCCACTTACACTAGCGTCCAAGACAAACTGTATGGCGTGGCTGATAATCTGAAGCAGGCGGCTGCCTTTATTAGAGAATCTGAAATCCCAATCTAGTGAGAACGCAGAAAAGAAGAATTTACTAGGTAGCATCCCTAGGGCCTACATCAGTCGCCTCTTACGACATGCATTGTAGGTTGCAGTGGTGCTATTCTTTGCTTCCTGGCGCCCGGCACCACACGGGCGATTATTTAGATCAAATAAGTGGACAAATATGTGGATAAATATGTGGATAAATATATGGATAAATATGTGGATAAATATGTGGATAAATAAGTGGACAAATATGTGGACAAATATGTGGATAAATATGTGGATAAATATGTGGATAAATATGTGACAAATATGTGGGCAAATATGTGGACAAATAATGGGATAAATATGTGGATAAATATGTGGATAAATATGTGGACAAATATGTGGATAAATATGTGGATAAATATGTGGATAAATATGTGGATAAATATGTGGATAAATATGTGGATAAATAAGTGGACAAATATGTGGACAAATATGTGGATACATATGTGGACAAATATGTGGATAAATATGTGGATAAATATGACGATAAATAAGTGGACAAATATGTGGATAAATATGTGGATAAATATGTGGACAAATATGTGAATAAATATGTGGATAAATATGTGGATAAATATGTGGATAAATATGATATGTGGACAAATATGTGGATAAATACGTGGATAAAAAAGTGGACAAATGTGGATAAAGATAAGGATAAATATATGGACTAAATGTCCGTATGGTACCAAAATTAAATTCCAATTGGATTCCAATATCCAATAGTTTAAATAATAGTTTATCCAATAGTTTATCCAATAGTTTATCCAATAGTTTATCCAATAGTTTAACTAATAGTTTATCCAATAGTTTATCCAATAGTTTATCCAATAGTTTATCCAATAGTTTATCCAATAGTTTATCCAATAGTTTAACTAATAGTTTATCCAATAGTTTATCCAATAGTTTATCCAATAGTTTATCCAATAGTTTATCCAATAGTTTATCAATAGTTTATCAATAGTTTATCCAATAGTTTAACTAATAGTTTATCCAATAGTTTATCCAATAGTTTATCCAATAGTTTAACTAATAGTTTATCCAATAGTTTATCCAATAGTTTATCCAATAGTTTAACTAATAGTTTATCCAATAGCTTAACGTCGCCACTTCTCCTTCAATCAGACTTGTTTCCGCCCTTACTCCCCGTGACCTACATACAGATGACCTAGTAACGTAGAAAAACGATAGAACACGGTAAAATTGTCCACTGGGACAAAGTTGTCCCAAAACACTAACCATCGTTGTCCCACGCATTCCATTCATTACCTGACTCAAATATTTCCATTCATTCTGTAAGCTTGCTTTATTTTCCCACGCATCACAGTTCCCATTCTCAAACGTTTTCTCATGCATCGTTTAGTTCATGTCCATGTTTGACAACCTCATCATTGTGTAGTTATATTTGTTATTCTGAGAAGTAACAAGTGGGGGGAGTTTTCGTGTACAGAAAGGTCAGAGTTCATGCACTAAGATGACACAGCTAGTTACCACACTGATGTAATTTTTACTTGATTTGTCTGATTGTGCTATCAAACTGTCGCAATGCCTGACATTACAACTCTTTCCATACCAATAAAGTAAAAAAGATAGGAGCCTACCAAACCAATGTGTAACGTATACACGTTCTTGGCAAAGATCAAACATATTACAAAGAGTGATTAAAATTGGTCGTAAAGAACGAACGCAAAGAAGAAGAAGTAAAAAAGAGATTACAATACTTTGTGTTGTTCTCTGTACTTTCCTTCCCCCTCCTTCTCCAAGTCACAGATGGCTGGTCACTGAGCTACGAAAGCATCGAGACAGATATGGTCTGTGGAAGATTACGGCAAAATGTGAATGTCTAGTTAAATTCATTAACATCCTAAAATAGTTTTATGATGGCCCGTGTACTTAATGATTGGGAGTTGTTGGGGGCCTTTAATGGCCCCAACGGTGTCAAACAGGTCTGAGTACTTGCCCCAACACGCAGCATGATGTCTGCTGCTATACCATGGATGTATTTTTTTCTCGATCCAGAAGCACTTGAGTTCTTCGGCTCGGTCCCATGTACATCGTAACACTTCGGTTCGGTGCCACGAACACCGTTATTCTGGAGATAATGTGGCTGTTCTACCATCCCGCGGAATTGAACCGCACTCACAAGGGGCTTGTCACCGTCGTCCAAAGATCTACGATCATGTTGGGCAGGCGGGCATGGATGTTTTTCGGGATTGCGATGAATATGGGGTAAAGTACAGATACAGAGCAGACGGTAATTTATTCAATCTCAAGAGGCTAGAATCCGCCACCAAAGTAAAAGAATCAACCATCCATCTCAAAAATGTTGTTTGCTGATGAGTGCGCTCTCGCTACTAACTTTGAGTAAGATATGCAGACCTACATGGGCGGGTTGTCTAAGGCCTGTGATGTGTTTGGCCTTACCATTAACACCAGAAAAACTGAGGTCAGGTTTCAGCTCGCCCACTGTTAGCAGTACCATGACCCAGCATCAGTTTAGACACCATCGTCTCCATCATCATCAAATAGTTTGTCCTGAACAGAGCTTTGCCACCCCAACAGTTCTCCGGAATTTCTCTCTCTCATATGCCAGATGTTCTGCCTCTGCAGCCGTCATTTTCAAACCATCAGATGCATCCTGAATCCATTTTCTCCGTGGTCTTCCTCTTCTTCTCTTTGCCGGTATGCCTCCTTCCATGATGGTCTTCTCAGCCCTTCATGTCTTTTTATATGTCCAAAATATCTCAATTTTCTCTTTCTTATTTGTAGCATTAGCCAGTTTCCATCGTCTCCTGTCAGCGGAAACTTTGCTTATTTTGGCAGCATCCTATCAAGATCGGCAAATATAGACTTTGAGGTCAACAATAGTATTCAAAACCAGTGGTGCATTTGAATGACTTGTGCTACTGTGTTGGAGGGAAAATGGATAAGCGAGGATACAAAGCTGAGCGTTTACCGGGCTATAGCGCTCACTAGGATGTTGTACGCCAGTGAGACATGAATATTGTTCTTCTTCTTCTTTGCGTTCGTTCTTTACGACCAATTTTAATCACTCTTTGTGATATGTTTGATCTTTGCCAAGAACGTGTATACGTTGCACATTGGTTTGTAGGCCCATAAACGCATAGACTTCTACACGTTTAGGACATGTTCATCCGATTTCAGCCAAACCTCCTTAGTCGCCTCTTACGACATGCGTGACAGGTAACAGTGGTTCCATTCTTTACACCCCAAATTTGGGCCCCGGTAACCACTCGGGCGATGAATATTGTTAAGCTGATATCCAAGAATACTAAACCACATCTATACACATTGTCTACGCTGACTACTCAGAGTAAAATGGCATGAAAAAATTCCAGATGCAGAAGTCGTCATAGAAGTCAATATTCCAAGCTCCAACACACTGTTTCATAATGCCCGGGTAAGATGGACCTGTCACGTTGCACGGATGCCTGATAAACGCAACACAAAACAGTTGATGTCTGGTGAGCTTGATGGAGTAGAAGATCGGTTGATGGACAGAAAGACATCTCAAAGACACTCTTAAAGTGTTTCTAAAATACATCTAGTATATAGAGATCATGTACTTGAAATCCACAGCGCAAGGACGACAAATGTAGCGCTGTAACAACACAAGAGGAATTCGCAAAGCTGAGAATCGCTGTACTGAAGGAGCTGAGGACAGGCAGCGTAAAGGCAGTAGACGCAACACCTACGTGTCCAACCTTGATCATGTATGCCATACCTGTGGTAGGGAAATGGGTTCCAGGACTGGATTCTGCAGTCAATTCCGCACACAATAAGAGAGGTGCAACAATCTACATATGAGACTGTCGTCATCAGCGCTTGCGATGTACGACTATTATTACGCAGACTAATCATCAAAACATTTCGACACGTCACAATACTCTGCCATTCATTTTCTTTCTTTTTCTTTCCTCCAAACCTGTTTTGCCTCACAGCGTTAGGATAAGAAGAGATTTCTAGAAGTAGTCGTTGTGTACACTTCATAAATAGTGTCTTTCGTCGCCTCTGTTATCTCTGAGGTTCACATTTTCCGTGGCCGGCATTTTGCTTTATATCCATTTTATCGTAGCAACATTGTTCTATGAGGTACTCTGTCTGTTGGTAATCTGCTTATGTAGCCGAACCATTTAATTTGTTGTTTCTTGATGATGTTCAGTATTGATGAAGTTCATTTCTCAACCGGTCTCTTCTTGTTAACCCCAACATTCTGCACAGACACTCCATCTCTATCGTGACTAGTTTTATTCTATCATTTGATATCAGCATCCAGGTTTGGCACTAGTAGCATAATGTGGAAAGAAAAATTGTGTTGAACATTGCTCTTTCTGTGTTCATGGTGACATGTGTGCTTTTTAAAATTGGCTCGATTTGACTTAACATTTGATTTGCTTTGTTGCATCTGTATTGGATTTCATTAGTTATTCTTCAGTTTGCTGAAAAATGCTCCATATATATGTAAAGTCTTTGACTTGTTTTAATGGGCGATTGTCGATGAAATAGTCTGCCATCCATAACATATGAAAGACACCCATTCTTAACATCAAAGTTTGAGTAATCTTAGAAATGGAATGGTGGAAATCAAAAGAAGAACAAATATAGTCTTGCAAAAATTTAAACAACTAAATACAGTATAATAAAAATAAAAATGACATGAAAACAAAGATCAAAATACTAAGAGCATGCGTATTCCTAGTAGGAACATATATGCGCTCAACATGGACATTTAACAAGACGGTGGTGAAGCATATATACTATTATGAATATAAGTGATATAGAAAAGTCTTCCATATTCCATTGACAGTCTTCCATATTCCATATTCCATATTCCATTGAAGAAAGCAAATCAAGATATCCAGAAGGAACACAAAATCAATGAAAATTGGCTCATACTACAAATAAAAACCGCCCTAGTGGTTACCGGGGCCCAAAATTGGGGTGTGAATAATAGAACCACTGTTACCTGCCACGCATGTCATAAGAGGCGAGTAATAAGGTTGGATGTAGGCTAGCTACCCCACTCCGTAAAACAAACACTAGATTGCTACAGAAACCACAACCAAGGAAATTCATAGCTCGCCACCCAAGCAAGAAGGACATCATCATTATCATCATCAGGTGCCGTCTCCACATCGAAGGTTGGCTGCAATGAATCTCCAGCATCCTCTGTCTTTCGCCTTGGTGTTGTACACTGCCAGACTGTAACCTGTCCATTTCTTAAAGTTTCCCCTCCCACTTATCTCTCGGTCTTCCTCTTGCTCTTCCCCTCAACTTTCCCCTCTAGTAAATGTTTTATCATGGTGTCATGTCTTTTATGTGCCCAAAATACTTTACTTGTCTGAATTTTATTTCTCTTAATAATTGTTTCTTCATGCCTAGTTTTCCTAAAACTTGTTTATTTGTCTGTTTTTCTGTCCATGAAACTTCAACAAGTTTTATAATGGTTGTAATGTAATTTTTTTCTTATCAGTCTTTGAATTTTCCTAGCAGTTTTCTGTGCTCAAAAATATAACTAGAGAGACGATTTCATGAATCCAGTCGTCAGCAGGAGGTCTTCGTCAGTCCCGCACAATTTCTGCAAATTAGTCTCACGTGACCAGGCTTGAGATCTCAAATCATTGAAGAGGGGACATGTCTGCAAAATTTAGGGGTCTGGTGCAACGTCTGCAAACTGTGTTTTGGGGATGTGAGGGCACGTCTTTAGAATGTGTTTCGTAGAACGTTTGTAAAATGTGAATGGGGCACGTCTCTAGAATGTGTATGGGGGTCTGGGAGGTACGTCTGTAGAATAAGTCTGGAGGTAGTTTCCGGCCTGATAAAAGTGACTTATTACATTGCGTTGTAGTCTGTAGCGAATCTGCCATATCCACATATTTCGGTTTAACATATATAAACATTTTAGGCCCCTGGTTTACATGCATACTTAGATCCATAAAATTATAGCCAAACAGCCTGCTACTAAGATCATCACTTCCAGCTCTCAGATTTTCTCATTTTTATTTCTCTTCTTCTTTTTCACCCTTCGCCCCTAGGGAAGCATAAGTCCACAACCAAGGCCTTCCAAGACCGCCTATCCAAGACCATCTTTCCCAGATCTCTCCACTCTCTCCATATTTTTTTTCCTTGTGATGTCCAATAATAAAATATGAAAATAGCTACTCTCCATATATAGACATAAAGAGAGGAGTGAGACAAGGATGCATTCTGTCACCAAGACTATTTAACATCTACACAGAGAAAATCTTCAAAATACTAGAGGGAATGCCAGGACTCAAGATCAATGGAAAAATAATAAACAACTTAAGATATGTAGATGACACAGTATTGGTAGCAGAAAAATGGGGGACTGCCTAGAGTAGTTGATAGTAGCTCGGCCTGCTAGCGGTGAGACGCCTCATAGCTCGGGTTCGAACCTACTGTCCGGCATTTGTTCGAGTCCCTGGTCTTACTCAGGACGATAACGTGAGTACCTCTGAAGTCGGAGAAAATCTGCCTGTATGGCGAGGGAATACTAATTACGAGTACATTGAGCACACGGCTGCCAGTGTAAAGTAATTTACAATGTGCACGCTGCTGCCATTGTAAGAAATTGGAAAAACAGATTTTCACGCAAAAATCAGTTTCAGAGATGGAACTTCGTCTGAGTTGAAAGCGGACGAAAAAAATAAATGTAGCAGAAAATGAACAAGATCTACAAGAATTAGTGGACCAATTGGACAGAACTAGCAAGGAATATGGATTAGACATTAACATACAGAAAACAAAAACTATGGTAATCAACAAGGAAATGGAAAACCTAAAATGAATATAAAAATACATGGAGAATTACTACATCAAATAAAAAGCTTCTCATATCTCGGTCAAATGATAACAGATGATGGCAGATGTATAACAGAAATTAAAAAGAGAATAGGAATGGCCAAGGATAATTTCAATAGTATGAGAAAGTTATTGACATCCAAACAAATCACAAACAGGCTAAAAATGAGAATGATCAAATGCTATATATATCCTATATTAATGTATGGCTCGGAAACATGGACAATGAACAAGCAGTTAGAAGACAGAATTGATGCATTTGAGATGTGGATATATAGAAGAA
Organism: Arion vulgaris; assembly: GCA_020796225.1. Lineage (NCBI taxonomy): Eukaryota > Metazoa > Mollusca > Gastropoda > Stylommatophora > Arionidae > Arion > Arion vulgaris. The sequence goes on along the minus strand of CM036753.1, from coordinate 95,888,391 downwards.
TAGGCAGAGTTTCATGGACAGAAAAACAGACAAATAAACAAGTTTTAGGAAAACTAGGCATGAAGAAACAATTATTAAGAGAAATAAAATTCAGACAAGTAAAGTATTTTGGGCACATAAAAGACATGACACCATGATAAAACATTTACTAGAGGGAAAGTTGAGGGAGGAAGAGCAAGAGGAAGACAGAGAGATAAGTGGGAGGAAACTTTAAGAAATGGACAGGTTACAGTCTGGCAGTGTGCAACAAAGGCGAAAGACAGAGGATGCTGGAGATTCATTGCAGCCAACCTTCGATGTGGAGACGGTACCTGATGATGATAATGATGATGTCCATCTTGCTTGATTCTAGATTCTAGATTCTAGAGTAAATCATCTGATTCTAGAGTTGATTAAAGTAAGACTTTGATTTATCACATTTTAGCTAGCCCAACATTTGTGAGATGCGCCTGTCTTGTAGGTAGGTGTCTACGAACCGGAGCGCAACGTTTTCATGTTCTCCACGCAAACCATACAGATCACAAAGATTGGTTAATCTTTGCGTTGATAAGAACCGTTGCCTCCGATATCATAAGGCCGGAGTGCTCAGGTAAAAAATTCTAGGTAATAAGACCAGAACTGTCGCGTGATTCTCGTATTCCAGTATTAATATATAAAGACGAATTCGTTTGAAAAACAACACTACATGCTAAATCAAAGTTTGTAACAAGGCTTATATCGGCGAGACAGGCAAGAGGCTCAGTGACCGATTCGCCCAACACTTACGCGACATACGCCAATGCTCTGTGACCCTGTAGCCACCCATTTCAATGATACTGGCCATTTAGGTGCTCACGATGTCCAGGTCACAGCCATCCGATCATGTTCCTCGGATGATCGCAGTCGATTTGCTCTGGAGAATCGGTTGATTTCTTTGTATGGTACCTTGTGACCACGCGGGCTCAACGTATTACATTCTTATGCTTCTTAGTACTTTCTCTTCCCATGCTTTGTAATCTATATGGGTATATGTTGCATGTATTCAAGTTATATATTTACTAGATGTTTCATTGTTTCTTTTCCTTTCTATTTCTAGTTTTTATGTGTGTTTTTGTGTTACATTTATTTCGTTATTCGTTTTTATTCCAGATTTTCCTTAGATACGTTTGTATTTGGTCGTCCATTTGTGTTTCATTTTAATTTGTCACTCCTGTTTGTTCGTTTGCTTGATAAAGGCCTTGTTGGTCGAAACGTTGCTGTATTTTGTCATTGTTTTTGTAATTTGTAAAACTACAGTACTTTGTAATTACGTGTTTTGCCAATCAAATAGTTTTACTGCAGTTCCATATATATATACTAAATCAAAGTTATATTACGTTACAAGTTCAGTTTCAAGATAAGAAATCAGTAAGGAATATCAGTATTATTAACTCTTGTCATCAATAAATAAGCATGGACTCAGAGAATTGAGTAAAATTGCAGAAAACCTTACAGTATTATATCAATATTTTTTCGACCCAGAAGCATTTGAGTTTTCAGCTCTTCAGCTCGGTGCCATGGACATCGTAACCCTTCGGTTCGGTGCCACGAACACCGTAAACCTGGAGAACCTGTGGCTTTTCTGACGGCCCACGGAATTGAACCGCACTCACAGGGGGCTTGTCACTCGTCGTCCAACACGCTATGAACCAGCAGGACAGGCGGGCATCCAACATATATAAAAACCAGTTCCCATTAAACAGGAATTTTCCGTCTGAGCTAATCGGCCTTCTGTTGTGGGGGCTTTATGTTACTCGGTTGATAAAGCTAAACCACACATATCACAAAGTGTGGTTCTTCTTCTTCTTTGCGTTCGTTCTTTACAACCAATTTTAATCACTCTGTGATATGTTTGATCTTTGCCAAGAACGTGTATACGTTGCACATTGGTTTGGTAGGCCCTAAACAAAGTGTGGTTAACTTGGTTGATAAGACTAAACCACACATATAACAAAGTGTGGTTAACTTGGTTGATAAGACTAAACCACACATATCACAAAGAGTGGTTACATTTGTTGATAAGAATGGACCACACAGATCACAGAAGAGGTTAACTTGCTTGATAAACTCGAACACAAAGAAGAATAAGATCACATTAAGCGTCACTTCCTATCCGTCTACACATTTTCAGAAACACGTGACCAGTTTTGTCGATATATTGTATAAGAAATCCAGTTGGAAATGCTGAAAGTGGAAGGGAGGAACTCTGAAATATTTGGGTAATATAGCCCACCAACTAAGCAGGGCGGGTGTTGTGGAGGAGAAAGGGTAGGAAGACTTCAGAATGGGCCGTCCTATCGTTGAGACATACATGTCAGCTTGGCGTGGTTTATTACCTTCCACAACCTGTGACCCAGCCTACTTACCTGGTAACGCTTTGGTGTAGCGACGGCCAGGTAACTTACACCACTAGATTTGGCCCCAGTACAGGTAGAGCGGAAATGCCGCTATAAAATCTACCAGGTGAAAACCGTCTCTGGTTGACAGTAACGCTCCAGCGCACTAACATTTTGTGTACCACTAGGCAGGACCTGAAAGATTTGAAATGTTCTGCTCTAGGCCTCTCTGTCCGTGCTCAGAATAAAGTTAGCAGACACAAATGATAATTATTTGTCCTGTGTGGTAGAGGCGCACATTGAATGAAGTACATAGACAAAGAAACAATTTCAACCTGTTTGCTTGATATAAAGTTAGTGGTAGCTATGGCGCATCTAGTCCACATGTGTCTACCCGAGACCTCCATTTTCCAAAGTCTGATTAAACCGTCAGAAGATATTACTGAAAGTTATTTACAATTAATTGATTGATACTACTAATAGCCGTCTATCGCAAACGATGATGACAACAGTCTTAGACGTGTGCAACTGCACCTCTCTGGGGGTGACTAGAGTCCAATCTCAGAACACAATCCTCTACCACAGGTGGGGCATACATGACCAAGGTTAGACATGTGGGTGGTGTGTGTTCTGTATTTTTGTGCAGCTCGTTTTCTCTGTGCCTCAACGGCACGATGATTCTCAGCTACGCAGGTTCCTCTTGTGTTTGATTGATTGATACACTTCGGTGAATATCCAAGTGTGTTCCTATCTCTTTCTTACACAGGAAGATATCAGCGACAGTTCACGAACTACAAAGCAGCGACAAGGGTGCCAGATTAATTTTAAAGATAGTGGAAACTGTGCAGCATTTTAAAATTTTAATCTTGCTTTTCATGCATTTAGCCAGGGCAGCGGTTTTGCAGCCTACTTTTATCGATTTCCAACTGCAATGGCTCTTTTACGTGCTAAACTTGAACACAGTACCTCTGTTTTATCGTCTGTCTCCGATAGGGCTAGAAACTCGATCTGATCTCCATTTAAATCAGGGATCTCTGGGAAAATATCCTGATCGTTCCACGTCGGGAACAAACCGAGTACCTTTGAAACGAGAGGCAAACACCTCACCTCTACACTTTGCATTCAATGTTTTGAATTGTTTTGTAAAGTGAAATAAAGTCATTTATGTTGGACGTTGTTATTCGGAAGAAGAAACTGTACATATGAGATCTCTAGGTTAACAAGATTATTTGATGCTGTACATATGAGATCTCTAGGTTAACAAGATTATTTGATGCAACGATAGAGCAGAGTTGACGTAGCACATAGAAGTGAGCTGTATATGAGTCATAGTTTACATTATTTAATTATAGGTGTAGTCGATTCTCTGTACATCCGATTCTATGTGTAATCGATTACCATACAGTCGATTTTTTGTGCATCCGATTATCCATGAAGTCGAGTACCAGTACAGTTGATTCTTTAATCTGTCCAGTAGTACAAGGGTAGTTGGATTGTAGGTATTGATAGAATTTCGTAACCTTTGCCGAAGCTACTGTGGGAATGATAGTTTAATAAAGGAAACTGAGCAGCTATTACTTGCCATTGATACTGAAAAGTACAATAGTATGAAAAGCGTATGACACACAAGTAACAACAATTACAACTTCTGAGTAGGTGAGATCGAGTTTCTAGTCCTATCGGAGACGGACGATAAAACAGGTCCCGTGTTCAATTTGAGCACGTGAAATAATCCTTGGTAGTTCAAAATCGAGAAGAACAGGCTGGAAAGCTGCTGCCCAAGCAAAATTCATTAGAAAAGATTTAAAATAAAATTTATACAAAAATATCTTCATCATCTTCAAGATTACATTGGGGACTCTCGTAGGTGCTACGGAGCTCGTGCACTGTAGCTGAGGTCTTCCTGCGCAAGAAAGAAATCGGAGCACACATGGTTACTCACCGAAGTGCAATGATGATGGCCCTGTCTACTCAATCAATCACACAAACAACATGTGAGAACACACACTATATCTGTGGCAACATGTAGACGTGAACCTTGAATCATGACACAAAAGTTCAAAGAGAAAATCAAATCTTTTGAAACAAAGTACTACAGGACAATTCGTAAAACACTCTTGGTACAAAAGTAGAAAGATATTAACATCCAATTAGGCATAAAGACCAAGAGACATTACTTCATAAACAATATAACGTCTCGGAAACTGAAGTAATTTGTCACATTAAATGTCACAGAGTCGCATTGAGACAGACAGAGAGAGAGAGAGAGAGAGAGAGACAGAGAGAGAAAAAGAGAGAAGAGTGAAAGAGAGCAATAACGGAAGACACGGTTTCGGAAAGGCTATTCAGAGGAAAACCAAAACGACGGTGGCAACTGGACATTGAGAAAACTATGGAGCTAAAGAGTTGGCGGGGGAACTGACTAAAGATCAGGAGACTTTAAATAGAATATGATAATAAGAGTGATGTTTGTAAACTACAATTTACATGAATATATATATATATATATATATATAACACACATCCAGTGGCGGCTCGTGACCATTTATGCTTGTAGGGCCAGACAAATATTTTAGGAAAAATCATGGATTTGGGTGGTTATTTTTTAATTTGTAAAATAATAAATACACGCTACACATTAGTTTTGGTGGGGCCCGGCCACACTGGCCCTTAATGACGAGCCACCTCTGCACACATCATAAGAAGACTAATAGAAAGATGAGTAGAATTAAAAACAGACCTATACGTGTGCTGTGTAGACTGACGCATTGAACAGAGTAAATCATAAGAATCTTTTCAAAATCTTGGACAGCTAAAATATGAACAGCACCGATCTAAGAGTTATTCAGCGTTCTGCCCAGCGTGTTCGTAGCGCGTTGGACGACGGGTGACAAAACCCTTGTGAGTGCGGTTCAATTCCGCGGGCTGGCAGAAAAGCCACAGGTACTCCAGATTTACGGTGTTCGTGGCATCGAACCGAAGGGTTACGATGTCCATAGCTCCGAGTCGAGAGCTGAAAACTCAAATGCTTCTGGATCGAAAAAAACAGCAACAAAAAACAGTAGGCACCAAGTATGAAATACGTTTGTAGAGATTCATGATCACCTACGTCAGCCGGCATGGCACATCATGCTGATCCGGACGTGACGTGTACCAGGCGCACTCATTCATCACTTATAAGTGCAGGCCTGAACCAGGTTAAAACGAAGGTCCTTTGGGAATTCTATCTAGAACGCACGCATGCGAGCACACACACACACACATACACACACACACACGCAAACACTGACTACATCCCACTCCTTCTCCTCCTCCTCTCGTTTTCTGAGATTGAGAGATCAAGACGGGTGGGTTACATTCTTGCATCGTCTGCTATCATACTACACGAAATGGGTAAAGTTGTTCTTTAACAATGCCTATACAAATGTGTACAAATCTGTACAATCAAATCTTATTGCAATATTTAAAGCAAAATCTTACTTTCTGATTAGCTCCAATAAGTCACTGGGAGCGGCAATATTTATTTATTTTATAAAGATCTTAAAGAAAATTCATTTACCTACAAAATGGTACATTACTCATCAAAATCTGTTAGTAATGAAGACAACTGCAGCTGAATTTGTACATACACTGCAATGGGAAAATATAACTTAAATTTAATTCAGCCACAACCCGTATTTTTTTCTTTCAATTCAGTAGCTAATCTGTTAATCATATATCAGTCTCTCTGTGTAATCTATACTAACTTGTCTAGATCACAGCTTCCGTTTCTTAATCATGTATCAGCTTCTCTATCTATGTCTTCTTCTTCTTCTTCTTTGCGTTCGTTATTACGACCAATTTTAATCACTCTTTGTGATAGATTTGATCTTTGCCAAGAACGTGTATACGTTGCACATTGATTTGTAGGCCCCTAAACGCATAAACTTCTACACGTTTAGGACACATGCATCCGATTTCAATCAAACCTCCTTAGTCGTCTCTTACGACATGCGTGGTAGGTAACAGTAGTTCTATTCTTTACACCCCAAATTTGAACCCCGGTAACCAATCGGACGTCTATCTGTGTAATCCAGACTAAGCTTATCTAGAGATCAGCTAACTTCTAGCCAGCCTTTTTAATCATATATCACATGTCTCTTGTATGTGTAATCCAGACTAACATCTAGATCACAGCCTCCGCTTCTTAATCATATATCACACTTCTCTTGTATGTGTAATCCAGACTAACTTATCTAGATCACAGCCTCCGTTTCTTAATCATATATCACACGTCTCTTGTATTTTAATCCAGACTAACTTATCTAGATCACAACCTCCGTTTTTAATCATATATCACACGTCTCTTGTATGTGTAATCCAGACTAACTTATCTAGATCACAGCCTCCGTTTCTTAATCATATATCACACGTCTCTTGTATGTGTAATCCAGACTAACTTATCTAGATCACAGCCTCCGTTTCTTAATCATATATCACACGTCTCTTGTATGTGTAATCCAGACTAACTTATCTAGATCACAGCCTCCGTTTCTTAATCATATATCACACGTCTCTTGTATGTGTAATCCAGACTAACTTATCTAGATCACAGCCTCCGTTTCTTAATCATATATCACACGTCTCTTGTATGTGTAATCCAGACTAACTTATCTAGATCACAGCCTCCGTTTCTTAATCATATATCACACGTCTCTTGTATGTGTAATCCAGACTAACTTATCTAGATCACAGCCTCCGTTTCTTAATCATGCATCATCCACTAGACCTTTAATCCAGAAAGACTTCCGAGGATTGTACGAGTAATTTAAAAGACATATTTCATTTGAAAAATTCCTGGGGCACACGTGCCAAATACAACACGAATCCTATAATTAACTCATGTTCTCTAACACATCAATCCTATCATTAACTTCTTATCTAATCCTTATCTTAACTTATCTTCTCTAATCCAGCAATCTTATCAATACATTACCTTTCCTTCTCTATCCCATCAATCCTATCATTAACTTATCTTCTCTAACCTAGCAATCCTATCATTAACTTATCTTCTTTAACCTAGCAATACTATCACTAACCTTCCTTCTCTAACCCAGCAATCCTATCATTAACTTATCTTCTCTAACACAGCAATCATATCACTAACCTTCCTTCTGTAACTAATCGAGACAGTGATATCTTGTCAGTGAATCCACTGAATCCTGCCTTGTCTTAAATGAGAGTCTATTATCTTTCGATTACGCAGAGAGTATTATATTTACCTGTCTGCGTCAACCATCTTTTTTTGCAAGGAAACAGTGTTTTATAGTAATAATATATGCGTACAAGTAAGCACAAAGTAAGAATTAACACGCAGGGATGGGAAGGGATGGGAATATCTCACAGTGCTCGGTAACTGAAATAATCTACGAAGTAATGAAAAATTAACACAATTAATCTAAGAAGTAATGAAAAATTAACACAAATACTCTAAGAAGTAATGAAAATTAACACAAATATCTAAGAAGTAATGAAAAATTAACACAAATACTCTAAGAAGTAATGAAAAATTAACACAAATACTGTAAGAAGTAATGAAAAATTAACACAAATACTCTAAGAAGTAATGAAAAATTAACACAAATACTCTAAGAAGTAATGAAAAATTAACACAAATAATCTAAGAAGTAATGAAAAATTAACACAAATACTGTAAGAAGTAATGAAAAATTAACACAAATACTCTAAGAAGTAATGAAAAATTAACACAAATACTCTAAGAAGTAATGAAAAATTAACACAAATACTGTAAGAAGTAATGAAAAATTAACACAAATACTCTAAGAAGTAATGAAAAATTAACACAAATACTCTAAGAAGTAATGAAAAATTAACACAAATAATCTAAGAAGTAATGAAAAATTAACACAAATACTGTAAGAAGTAATGAAAAATTAACACAAATACTCTAAGAAGTAATGACAAATTAACACAAATACTCTAAGAAGTAATGAAAAATTAACACAAATACTGTAAGAAGTAATGAAAAATTAACACAAATACTCTAAGAAGTAATGAAAAATTAACACAAATACTCTAAGAAGTAATGAAAAATTAACACAAATAATCTAAGAAGTAATGACAAATTAACACAAATACTGTAAGAAGTAATGAAAAATTAACACAAATACTCTAAGAAGTAATGAAAAATTAACACAAATACTCTAAGAAGTAATGAAAAATTAACACAAATAATCTAAGAAGTAATGAAAAAGTTGCACTGTGTTTCGGGTCCAGAAAGGAAGCATAAAATAGTGACATGGGAACCACATAGCAGGACCGTGCGGTATATTTTCTCAGTATGATGCAAGTCTTCGAAATGCCGCCTCAAATGATTTTCCTTAAAATAACCTTCAATTGTAATTGATTTGATTGTTAAGCCTTCTCCTAGGTCCGCCTGATGCCGCCCTCTGCATCATAGCACGGTAGGTTCTGCCACAGAGTATGTCGTAAGAAGCGATTAAGCTGAAGTTATGTTTGGGGCTGGAGAATAACATATGGAAAGAAACTTATGCTACAAAATTCAACCAACCAAGAACAATATCAATACAAAGAAAATAAGAACTGTCCTAACCGAGAAAAAAAGCTTTTCTAGAAGAGGTGTACAGATGCAGAGAAAGCAGCAAATGAATCTGCATCACAGGTTATTTTTCTTACACTAAGGACAATCTCCTGAACTATCACATGAAACGTTAGAACTATGCATGAAATAAGGCACTTCAAGAATCTTTACATCACCACAAGGAAACTAGCTGGAAAATATAATCAACCAAGTGGGTTGATCAAACATAATAAAAGAAACGCTATCTCTCTCTCAGATCGTTCTTTTTGCCAATTTTCATCATTCTTACTGTTATATATAAAAAGCCTTTGCCAAGAACGTTTTTACATCCCATTCTTTAGTACCATTTCCAGCTCTGGTGTTTGTCCTTCAGCGATGTGTCCGATTTCAAGCAGCGTTTACTGTGCTCGCTCTCCGTCAGCCTTTGGCTGTCCCCAGCCGACATGCAAGACAGCAGGTTGCTATTTTATTTTAGAGTAGCGACACTTATACGACCAACCCTTCCGGGTTGTTGAGCGTCATCTGCTCAGGTTACCTGTCTGTTTTGGACTACTTGGTTTGCCTACCGTCCAGTTTTGTGTACGGTTTGCATCCAGCTTCTGAAACAAACAGAAAGGTTATGAGGAAACAAAGTGTGATGCGGAAGCTGGCTGAAACTACCTGGGGAGCTGATAGTCGAATCCTGAGTCAGGTGTACACTGGTGCAGTTAGACCGACTCTGGAATATGCATCATCGACATGAATATCAGCAGCCCATTCAAACAAATTGATACTGGAAAACACAAACAGGTTGCGTACTATTGGAGCCATCAAATCTACACCAATTGTAGAAATGGAAAAGGCAGCCAACATCCAGCCCTTGGAAGACAGAAGAAGGAGAAAAGTGATTCTACAGACTGAAAGCATCAAAAGGATGTCTCACCATCCACTGCATGAAAAAATGGCGGCTAGGACAAAAACAGACTAAAGCGTACAAGTCTAAACCACAAAGCAAAAGAATAGGAAAGTCATACTTGGAACTACTAAATCATAATCCCATACAAGAATTACTTTTCATCACTGGGAACCCGACTCAGTAGCACTAAACTTCTCAACCTCCATCCCTAAATTGTTAAGCAAAGATGCCGAGCCTAATCTAGTGAAGAAAGCAACTACAATGGAACATCTCCATTACATGTTTTCAGAAGACAGCTGGATAAGAATTTACACAGATGGATCGGCAATGGAGGCAACCACGAATGGTGGAGCAGGAGTGTACATTAGGCACCCAGATGCTATTACTGTGTCTCTAGCGGCCCCTACTGGAAGAATATGTTCCAATTACAAAGCAGAACTCTTAGTCCTTCTAATGACAGCACAGCACATGAATAAGCTACAAGCACCTGCAGACAAGATGGTATTTCTTACAGACTCAACTATACAAGCTATACAAGCTCTGGAGGTTAAATCCGCTGACAGCACAGTACAAAACTTAAAAAGAGAACTTGCTCAGCTTTCAGAAAAGGCAGAAATTCACTTGCAGTGGATTCCATCTCACTGTGGCATTGCAGGCAATGAGAGTGCTGATGTCTTAGCTAAGGAGGGCAGTGCCAAAGATCAAATTTACCAACCCTTGTCTTTTCAAGAGGTTAAAACCCTCATACAGAGAAAATCTGCAGTAGACTGAAAGACAAACACTGGATAGAACAGACCAGGTCATTATATTCCGACTATGCACCTGACACTGCAGACTCAACAAACACTTATATAGTCTAGGAATAAGTCAAACAGCTCTCTGCCAGTGTCAGCAGGCGGAACAGACACCAGAGCATATCCTGCAAGTCTGTCCTCTCCTGGGTGAGCTGAGAAGCAACATGTAACCACACCCAGTCGACCTGAAAACTAAGCTTTGGGGAAACCTGACAGACCTGAAGCTGACTGCCCAGTTTGTGGTCCACAGTAAATTAAGCGCATGACCAGAGATAGCTGAAGAAGAAGAAGAAGACAGTTATGCGTCTACAAGTAGGCCAGAACATCCCATTTCTGCGACGTTTTTATTTACTAGGTAGCTTCCTAGGCCCCTACCTCAGTCGCCTCTTACGACATGCCTTGCACGTCGCAGTGTTACTATTCTTTGCTTCCCTTGCGAGCTCCGACAACACACGAAATCAAGGAATGGTTAACTTGGTTGATGAGAACGAACTCAAACTTAGACACAATGAGACAACTACTTTCTCACAACATTGACACAAACATGCTTTGACCTGTTCATGCTTATATTATACAATCTCTTTGGAAAAGTTATAGTAGGAATCATTACTGAGATTAATTACATCCATCTAACACGTTGATCCATATCTCGATAAGTCATTTAAACTTTCTTCATGATTTTTATGTTTCAGTCGATGACGAAGAGTGTCATGTTGTTCACATTTTGTTGTTAACTGTATACATTGCCCAGACATCTTGAATATTTGAAAGCTAGCAGTTTAAAAAACAAGGTGGGACGGATAAACATAATGCATAAGTGTTCGCCTATCGACTTGAACTCAAGAGGGTTTAAGTTCAATCCCACACAGGACGTTCCACATGTCAGGAAAGGAATTGGTCGTCCTACCTCCTCCACATTATGTCTAGAAATGTGAAGTGAAGTGACTTCATACCACGTGGTGACCCTGGAAACAGACTTAGGTTCCGGTCTGGTTAAGGGGGGCAGGGATCGGGGAGAGCTACTCTGCTGCAAGTAGAGATGTAAAGGTAGTCATGCCTGATGGGATCCACTCGCAACATAGACGAGCGAACTCCCAGAGTGACTATCAATGCCAAACTCTCCCGAACGAATCAAAACCATCAAATGGTTTCGCCGCATACGGCGAAATTCGGAACCCGCACATGCTCTCTCTTGAGTCACTACTCTCTCTCTCTCTCTCTCTCTCTCTCTCTCTCTCTCGCTTGCGTTCCCACGGAGGCACTGCTCAAGGGCCGAAGAGTATGCTGGAAGTCGAGTTGTACAAGATCATCAAGGGGCGAACTCGGCTTTGCCACGTCGAAGTCGAAAAGCCCAGTTGGAATTGATGGAAATGGTGAGGTAGGCACCAGGGCAGAACGAGCACGATAGTGGGCCCCATTGAGGGGCAGACCGGCAAGGCAAGCGATGCAGCAGCTAGCATGGCAGGCATGAGGGTGTGCGTCCCACCCACGTGAGCTGAACTGTGAAGCTCAGCAGGGGCAAATCAGTGCAAGCGCGGCAGCGGTACAGCGGGTGTGCGTCCCACCCAAGTATGCAGAACTGGGAAGCCCAGCAGAGGCTAACCAGTGCAAGCGCGGCAGCGTTGCAGCGGGTGTGTATCCAACCCAAATGTGCAAAAGAACTGGAATGCCCAGCCGAGGTAAGCACAATGCGCGATCCCGCTCGCAGGGAACTACTGCTGCCTTGTAGATTGATTGGGGACAACCAAAGGCTAGCGGAGCAAACCGTAAACAAACCTGAACGGGCGGCAAACCAAGGTGTTCGTTAAAACGATCGGTATGCTGGGAAGATGGCGCTCATGAGCCCGGGAGGGCAGGCCGTCTAAGGGTCGCTGCCCTGAAAAAATAGCAGCCCACTGCCTTGTGAGTCTGGCTGGGGACAGTCAAAGGCTAGCGGAAGAAGCGAATCCTCACACAATACCTGGCTGAAATCGAACACCCCACCGAAGGATAAGCAACTGTGCTCAAATAGGTGCTGAAAGTTGGTGCACGTACATTACGTTCTGATGTTTGGATGTTTATATATCACAAAGAGAATGATTAAAACAGGCCTAGAACGATCTGAAGAAGAAGAAGAATACCCCAAGGTCTGAAAAGGATGAGAAAAATTGTAATTATTTATTGGTTTTAGAAAGATATATTTAGTTACGACTTATTTATTTTTATTTTTATTCTTCTTTGCGATCACCCGATGTAAATTCAGACGTTTGTCATGACACCTGGTGTGGCGTTTCTGACTGATTTTTGCGTGAAGCATTCTTATACCATTTGAGTGTTCTCCCCCGCCATTCAGGCGAGCCTTCATCGTATGTCTTTTCTATATCTTCATCTTCTTGTTGTCCAGTTGAACACATACTGCTCCTACAAGAGATTTCTATTGTTGTCGAACTGACGCCTTTCTACGAACTGTTTGCCAAGTCAGGCCACAATTTTTCATCTCTCTTTCAACATTTTATCTCCATGTTTCTTTTAGATATCTAAGTCTTCTATTCCTATCAACTGTCCATCGGAGAACTGTTCTAGTCAGTGAAGGCTTATTTAGTGAAGATTTAATTAGTATGGGTTGTCGGTATTTAAGTTAAGTAAGACACAGAATGTGGCGTCTGTGGCTTAGGGATAGTGACTCGGTCTATTAACCCCGACGTTTTGAGTTCGAATCACGTTGCGGACGATTTGGTTGCAAAATGTTTCGCGTGGATGTTAACAAAAGGACGATGAACGATAAATCACAAAAGCGTTAAAAGCTGGGGTTAATTCGCAAAGTCATGTAAATGATATGCAATTAACTAAGACACAGAGTAATAGATATTTTCTTCCTTTTTTTCTTCACTCGTTCTGATGCAGTCACTCATATCCACCTACCTACCTACCTACCTACCCACCTACCCACCTGCCCACCTACCCACCCGCCCACCAGCCCGCCTGCCCGCCTGCCCGCCTGCCTGCCTGTCTGCCTGCCTGTCTGTCTGTCTATCTATCTATTCTCTAATCATGTTCGCCTTTCAGCGTCAGGTCGAAAAAAGAGACAACTGGAACGAGTCTCTCTATGCACTTTGACTTTCTTTTTCTTTCCAATCCTGATTTGTCTCACAGCTTCAGGTAAGAAGAGATTTCTAGCACGGACTTTTGTGTGTGCTTCATAAATAGTGTCTTTCGTCGCCACTGTTATCTCTGAGGTTCACCTTTTGCGGGGCCGGCTTTTTGCTTTGTATCCAATGTATCGGAGCACCATTGCTCTCTGAGGTGCACTGCCTGTTAGTAAGCTGCTTATGTGGCCGAACCATTTAATTTTTTGCTTCTTGATAAAGCTCAGTATTGATTTTGAACCCATATTTTTCTTGATGTCTTCATTTCTAAACCGGTCTCTTCTTGTTACTCCATCATTCTTCATAGACACTTCATCTCAGTCGTGACTAGTTTTCTTCTGTCATTTAATGTCTGTGTCCAGGTTTGGCACTGATAGCACAATGTAGGGAGAAATATTGTGTTGAACAATGTTCCTTTTGTGTTCATGATGACATGTTTACATTTTAAAATTCTCGCCATTTGTCATATTATTTAATTTGCTTTGTTGTTGCATCTATGTTGGATTTCTTTAGTTATTCTTCCGTTTGCTGAAAAGATGCTTCCTAGTTTATGTTAAATCTTTGACTTGTTTTAATAGGCGTTTGTCGATGGAGATATTGGTGGTGTTTTCCTCTCTAGCGAATGTCATTAATTCAGTTTATATGACAACAGTTAATATGAGATAAAGGACATGCCCGCATGCCCAGCGTGTTCGTAGCGCGTTGGACTGCGGGTGACTAGTTCTCTGTATGTGCGGGTTCAATTCCGCGGACTGGCAGAAAAGCCACAGGTTCCCCAGATTCACGGTGTTCGTGGCACTGAACCGAAGGGTTACAATGTCCATGGCACCGAGCCGAAGAGCTGAAAGCTCAAGCGCTTCTGGATCGGAAGGAAGGAAGGACATGTGAACTAATATATGACACTTGACATGGAACATATAATGGACATGTGAACTAATATATGACACTTGATATGGAACATATAATGGACATGTGAACTAATATTTGACCCTTGACATGGAACATATAATGGACATGTGAACTAATATATGACACTTGATATGGAACATATAATGGACATGTGAACTAATATTTGACCCTTGACATGGAACATATAATGGACATGTGAACTAATATATGATACTTGACATGGAACATATAATGGACATGTGAACTAATATATGACACCTGACATGGAACATATAATGGACATGTGAACTAATATTTGACCCTTGACATGGAACATATAATGGACATGTGAACTAATATATAACACTTGACATGGAACATATAATGGACATGTGAACTAATATATGATACTTGACATGGAACATATAATGGACATGTGAACTAATATATGACACTTGACATGGAACATATAATGGACATGTGAACTAATATTTGACCCTTGACATGGAACATATAATGGACATGTGAACTAATATATGACACTTGATATGGAACATATAATGGACATGTGAACTAATATTTGACCCTTGACATGGAACATATAATGGACATGTGAACTAATATATGATACTTGACATGGAACATATAATGGACATGTGAACTAATATATGACACCTGACATGGAACATATAATGGACATGTGAACTAATATTTGACCCTTGACATGGAACATATAATGTACATGTGAACTAATATATGACACTTGACATGGAACATATAATGGACATGTGAACTAATATTTGACCCTTGACATGGAACATATAATGGACATGTGAACTAATATTTGACCCTTGACATGGAACATACAATGGACATGTGAACTAATATATGACACTTGACATGGAACATATAATGGACATGTGAACTAATATATGACACTTGACATGGAACATATAATGGACATGTGAACTAATATATGACACTTGACATGGAACATATAATGGACATGTGAACTAATATATGACACTTGAATGAACATATAGAACACTGAACATTTCTACATAATCATGTGATAGCTTACAGGTATTAGCATATATCTCCATAACATTGTACTCTAGAGCTGCTGTGTTTGTTCTGGGCAACTGCCAGAACCTCTGAATAAACCAAATGCCCTGCTCTTCAGTAAACTCTGTGCCTGGAGCTAACAAACAAAAGTGTTCATAGTTTGGTTTAACTAAACATCAGACTTGTCTCAGGGTTTAGTAGCCAACCGGAATGTAGAGTGTGAGGTATCTAACGGAGACATAATTGGTTGAAATTCGTTGATGGTATTCTCTTAGAACATCGTATTAAAGATAGATATTAGATTCAGGATTAGAATCCGGAAGACAGCTTCTTCTTCTTCTTCGAACGCTCCATATCGACCACTTGCTAACCACTCTTTGTGATTTCTATGTGATCTGAGCTTAAGAGAGGTTGTATGTTGCACCAGCTATGCGCCTGCAAGTAGGCCAACACATCCGTTTTCTGAGACGCTTTTTATTTACTAGGGTAGCTTCAATAGGCCCCTACATCAGTCGCCTCTTACGGCATGCCTTGTAGGTCACAGTGTTACTAGTCTTTGCTCCCCTTGCGAGTCCCGGCAACGCACGGGCGAGAGTACAAACTGCGAACCTTGAACAGATCAATTATTGCTACTGGTTTCGACCAGACAGTAACAGATAGCTATACTTCAAGACTAATTTAGATGACCTTCAAAACATATTGATACAACTTGTGTGTATGTGTGTGTGTGTGTGTGTGTATGTGTGTGTATGTGTGTGTATGTATATGTATGTGTGTGTGTCATGTACGTGTTTGCTTTTTTTTCCCCCGACAATAGTATTTAATATTTGATATGGTACGAAGAACGGAGGGATTTGTGGTTAGAACACAAGTCTCTAACTCACAAGCGCTAGTTCAAATCCTCGTACGGTCACGAACAATTTTTAGGTGTAAAATCAAAAACTAAAACAGCACACTGCTTGTCGACAGTCAAGATAAGATGTCTGCGTTCATCAGATCAAGTTAGTCGCTACCAGCTACCTTAAAACGATTACAGTACATCAATATATTTTTTTCTTGATGGTTATTATTGTAATACCAGCTTTTAACTCTAAGTCTTACAACCGTATTAGTCAGTTATAAATGTTATTCCTCTGTTGATGTCATGTTCAAATAAAAGCGTTGTTCCTCTGTTGATGTCATGTCCAAGTAAAAACGTTGTTCCTCTGTTGATGTCATGTCCAAGTAAAAACGTTGTTCCTCTGTTGATGTCATGTCCAAGTAAAATCGTTGTTCCTCTGTTGATGTCATGTCCAAGTAAAATCGTTGTTCCTCTGTTGATGTCATGTCCAAGTAAAAGTATAGTTGTCAATAGATCCCTCTATATTCGCTACATATAGCTCCGCTACATATCTTCTTCTCTAAAATGGTTCAAGATTAATTTATAATATCATTGATCTATTACTGCACATTTTAGACTTGACGAGGGAACGTCTTGAACTTCAAGTTTCGCCCGAGTGGTCACCGGGGCCCCAATTTGGGGTGTAAAGAAGAGAACCACTGTTAACTGCCATGCATGTCGTAAGAGGCGACTAAGGAGGTTTGGATGAAATCGGATGCATGTGTCCGCCAGGGAATGCTAACCCGAAACAAATGCTTGCAGAAAACGGATACACCAGGCCGTAAGGCGCATAACATGGTGCAACGTCCCCTCACAAATGAGGAATGGGATAACGGATTCTACGGTCGCCAATTTGGCTTGGAGATATTGCCACGCAGTAAGAATGTCAGACCTACCATCACGCGGGTGGCCAAAACTTACTTCGGGAAGAGGTCGTTACAAACGGGAAAGCAGAAATCATAGGAATTATATCCCAAGTATGCAGACTTGAGAAGAAAGAGGAGGCCCACTTACACTAGCGTCCACCAAGACAAATTGTATGGCGTGGTTGATAATCTGAGGCAGACGGCTGCCTTTATTAAAGAATCCGAAATCCCAATCAAATGAGAATGCAGAAGAAGAACTTCAAGTTTTTATCTCTGAAATCTCAGGAGACAAGCATGTTTGGCAGGGGACACTGATAATAAGGAAAGCAAGCATCCACGCAAAAATCAGTCAAATGTAGCATAATGGGCTCCTTGACAACCCATGAATTCGTAGAGGGAGAACGCAAAGAAGAAGAAGAAGAACATGGTTGGAAAATGAAATGAATAAATTTGACACGTACGTGAAAATACTTTACCTGCACGTGTGGACAGATTCAAACTTGTGTCAATGAATCCCGAATCCTGACCACAAAATAGATCGAAAAACTGTGTAGCTTGAACTGATCTGACCTCAGACACTGTATGCTTGACATTGTTGTCTAGTTTCTAATGTAAAGTCTTTAATCCCTGCCGTTAAGAACCCAAACGGGTGACTGTGTACTACTGATTGTTTCTGTTCTTATGTAGTTTTACCTGCATAGGAGGTCTTGGTGTTTTATAGACGTTGCTACTTGCAAAGTCGGCGCTATGTTTTAATATTTAAACCAACGTTTGCCTTACTTGAAGATCTCAGTGTTTTATATTTACTGTCGACTACACGTTGAATGTATTCAAGGACCACCACCGTCTTTTTACCTTTTAAAAGAAACTGAACTATAGCTTGTTCTTCTTTGCAGTCTGCTTTAACATTATCGATATAAGGGAAGAATGCAGTAAAACTATGTCGAAATTGGCGAAACACGTTAAGAAAAATACTGTAGTTTTACAAAATATAAAAACAATAACGATAGACAGGAACGTTTCGATCAAAAGGCCTTTATCAAGCAAAGGATACAACAGAAGTGAAGAATTCATTTCTTACACGGCACAGAACATATAGACTTAATCAGACAAGAAATTCATAACAGCCATAAAATAACAATCTGTGACTAAAAACGAATAACGAAATAAAAAATAGTAATTGGAAATATACGAACCCAACAAATGTAATTACCAAATTTAACGTAACTACGTCACGACGGAGAGCCGCTGTAGCGTAGTTGTTAGTGAACTCGCTTCGCAAGGCTGGTGGTCTGGGTTCAGCCCCCGCAATGCGTGTGGAATTTTTCCGACCACGACGGCTCTCAGGTCGACCCAGCCTCAACTGGGTACCAGACATGCTCTGGGAAAGTAAATGCGGCCGGCGTGATGCTGACCACATCACCCATCGTGGGCCGACGGTCAATGAAAAATACAGGCCTAACACTGTATTGACCACGAGGTATGAAAGGGTTCCTTTACTTTATTTTACTTTACGTCACGACGAATAGTTGCAGCAAAATAGCGAATAGTATTATACCCAACCCCTCCCCCAGAGAACCGCTCGCAGAGTTCCGAATCATTGACTCTGACACATTTTTTCTCTTGAGCCCAAACGATATTTCTAAATCAGATCTCATGCAACTATGATAGAACAAGTGCCGCCCGAGTGGTTACCTGGGCCCAAATCTGGGGTGTAAAGAATAAAACCACTGTTACCTGCCACGCATGTCGTAAGAGGCGACTAAGGAGGTTTGGCTGAAATCGGATGCACGTGTCCTAAATGTGTAGAAGTCAACCTGCTGTCTTGCAGGACGGCTGGGGACAGCTAAAGGCTAACGGATAGCGAACCCAGTAAACGCTGGCTGAATACACATCGCCGAAGGATAAGTACCAGAGCTCCAAATGGCGTTGAAGATGGAACGAAACCAATCAATGCTAAGGCTGCATGAATCAGATCTCCACATGAATGAATTTATGCGGAGATCTGGTACATCGGTCTTTTAGGTGATCGCGAGAGAGAGAGAGAGAGAGAGAGAGAGAGAGACCAGTGTTTCTAATAGTTCAAATAATTGCTGTACATACAGATAACACTTTGCGTATTTAATAAATGCCATGTCGGCTGATAAATTTGAGTCATTGATTAAGTTATCGTTTATTAAGGCGGGAGACCCATCCAGAATAAGGGTTTTCTGATTTAAAAATTAACAGAACAAAAACTAACAAACATATTGTCATACAAATTGTAAAAACTAACAAACATATTGTCATACAAATTGTAAAAACTAACAAACATATTATCATACAAATTGGTCACATGTTGTATAATGCATTGTTTTTGAGGATAAACAACGTTTAGTGTATGCATTTTCTTCTTCTTCTTCTTTGCGTTCGTTCTTTACGACCAATTTTATCACTCTTTGTGATATGTTTGATCTTTGCCAAGAACGTGCATATGTTGCACATTGGTTTGGTAGGCCCCTAAACGCATAGACTTCTACACATTTAGGATACATGCATCCGATTTCAGCCAAACCTCCTTAGTCACCTCTTACGACATGCGTGGCAGGTAACAGTGGTTCTATTCTTTACACCCCAAATTTGGGCCCGGTAACCACTCTGGCGTGTATGCATTTTAATTATTGATATTTAAAGCAAATATTTTTCTTGAGAATAGATTTTTGTATAGAATCAATAACAATGTCTTTTACAACATGTGGCTAAATTGTATGACAATATATTTGTTAGTTTTTTTTAAATGAAAATTGTTTAAAAGACAACCCTTGTTCTGGGTGAATCTCCCGCCTTAACAATGTCTGTAAATGTGTGTCCAGAAGTGTAATCCAATCACTGACCACTCTGATTACTAGTCGCATATCTTCACGGATAGTTAGAGTGTGAACTGTTCAGAACTTACAATTTGAACTCATTGACAAAGATACTAGAGCATTTAGACTGTGAGACGCGACATCGGTACGCTGACAGGGAGAGCATTCAATTTAATGAGTGAATAAATAAATGAATAACTGAAATCTCTAAGCATTGGCAGCTATCAAAACTGCATTCTCTCTCATCTCTTTCTTCTCGTATATCTTGCTAGCAAGAGTAGTCTATCATTCACTTTCATGAGATTATACCTCACAAGTTCTTACAATTCTTAACAAAATTTGCTGATAACTTTCTAATGTTATCATGTACAATCTGTCCTCTTTGCTATGTCCTCTTCATAACTTTCTAGCAATGTTACATTTGTTACCATTCTTTTATATAACCCTCGCTTCTTCTTGTGATATATTCACAACAAATCAGGATTGCCTTTCCTTGATGTTCATTCAGGATTGCCTTTCCTTGATGTTCATTCAGGATTGCCTTTCCTTGATGTTCATTCAGGATTGCCTTTCCTTGATGTTCATGATCTGCTTCATCCCTAAATGGGAATGACATTATTTGTTGGTATTATTAACCTTTAACCTTTCTAACCTTTACCCTATGGATATGGATAAGAACTGCTTCTTCCTATATTCTAGTTGGGTATTCACATCATCATCAGGTGCTGTCTCTGCATCATAGGTTGGTTGTAAAGGATCTCCAACATTATTGTCTCTTGCATTAATGTTGCACTTTTCCAGACTGTAATTTATCCATCTCTTGATGTTTTTCTCTTACGATTGTCTCGGTCTTTCCCTTGCTCGTCTTCCTTCAACTTTCCTCTCTAATAAGGTTTCGATCAATTTGTCATGTCTCTTTTTGTGCCTGAAATTTTTAATTTTTTTTCTGAAGTAATTCTTTCTTCATTTCTAGTTTTTCTAGAGCTTCTTTATTTGTCTGTTTTTCTTTCCATGAAATACAACTTATTCTACTGTATATCGACATCTCAAATGCATTAATTATGTCTTCCAAATGCATGTTAATTGTCCATGTTTCTGATCCTTATAAATATAACAAGTAAATATCTCTCTCTCTCTTTGCCTTTTTACCCCGGTTGGGGCATAGGCCCTCAACCAACTCATGCCAAGTCTTCCTATCTCTAGCTATCTCCTGCAGCTCCCTCCAGCTCTTCTTTATATTGTTGATCTCCGCCTCCAAATCTCGTCTCCATGTATTTCTCGGCCTCCCTTCTTTCGCTGTCCCTGCGGGTTCCAGGCAAGGACCCTTCTTGTTATATTCCCTCCGGTTTTCGCAAAGTGTGTCCTATCCAGCGCCAGCGTCTTTTTAACCTGTTCGTTCACTGGAATCTGTCTTGTTCTCTCCATAAGTTCCTCATTTGTGACCCTATCATACCATCTTATTCCCTCTATTCTGCGCAGACACCAGTTGATGAATGTTTGCAATTTATGCGCTATTGTTTTAGTTGTTCTCCATGTTTCTGACCCATACAGTAGAACTGCTTTAACATTAGAGTTAAATATCCGAATTTTTGTTCTAGATTTGATTTCTTTGGACTTCCAAATGTTTCACAGTGCAATGAAAGCTCCTCTTGCCTTCTGTATTCTTATTTTAACATCTCTATCTGTTCCACCCTCTTTGTCTACGTTGCTGCCCAAATATGTGTATGATTCTACCTCTTAAAGTGGGATTTCACTCAGGAAGATCGTGTTGTCGTTTGCTTGGTTAATTCTCATTATCTTTGTCTTTCCCTTATGAATGTTCAGCCCTAGTTGCTGGGACCTTTGATTCAATGTGTTAAGCTTATCCTGCATCTGATTTCGTGTATGTGACAGAAGGGCTATATCATCAGCGAAGTCCAGATCATCTAGTTGCTCTGTCAGAGTCCATTGGATTCCATTTCTGGTGTTAGTTACTGTGGTCTTCATAATCCAGTCTATTGTCAGTAAGAACAACAAAGGTGATAGAAGACATCCCTGACGCAAGTAAATATAGTAATCCTTATTTTTAGCTTCTTCTTCTTTGTTAACCCGTTATAAATTCAGGCGTAGTCAGGCGTTTGTCACATTAGACTGATTTTTGTGTGAAGGACTGATTTCCTTGTTATCAATGTCCCTCGTCATACAAGCGTTCTCTGCCCTCAGAGGTAATCTTATGTTATTTATTATTTGTTTAGATGTTAGTAATGTGCTTATATCATTGAATATTCTTTGTACTTCTGTGAATTAGTGAAGCACACACTCTCTACAGCTACAGTACAACAGTTGCATTATAAGTGACTTCATTTTTTCAAGTAATTGTGCTGTTCATTGGAATTTCACCGTCTACAACAGGATTCTTCTTCGCCCGAGTAGTTATCTGGGCCCAAATTTGAGATGTCAAGAACAGAACCACTGTTACCTGCCACGCATGTCGAGATAGGTGATTAAGGAGGTTTGGCTGAAATCGGATGCATGTGTCCTAAACGTGAATAAGTCTATGCTTTTAGGGCCTACCTAATGGGCAACGTATACACGTTCTTGGCAAAGATCAAACATATCACAAAGAGTGATTAAAATTGGTCGTAAAGAACGAACGCATAGAAGAAGAAGAAGATTCTTCTGTCGATATCTTCACGAGAATTGAATCCAATCAATACTCCGATAGTTTTCTGCACTGCTACAAGGTCAAACCAAAGTCAATATTAAATTGAAACAACACAATGAATGATTACATCATTCACGTCAGATACTAACACCTCGTGTGGTGTCTTTTCTTCCTGCGGTGTCTTCTCTTCGTGTAATGCCTTCTTTTCGTGATGTATTTTTGTCAATTTAACAAACACAATCTCTAACAATGCGTCAAACAATTGCAGTTTTAGAGGGTTTGGGGGAAGAAACGTTTGGAGTAAATGCTAAAATTGGGGGAGTAGAAGATGGAAAGGGGGATGGTGGAATAGAAACTCGGACTGATGAAACGAGAGTAGGGTGAATTGAATCCGTCAAATAATGATTTACGGGCTACCGTAGTTGTGTAGAAGCAAGGTGTGGGCATCTGAATACATATAGCAACGGACTGGAGAAGTTGGGAGGAAATGGTTTGATGGAAGTACAAAGAAACTTTGTTTCCTTGAAACGAGAATTTCTCTCTTTTTTATACATTCTTCTCTTCAGCGCATTATCTCTTGTTTTTCTCCTTCTTTCTGTCCTTCTTTATTTAACCGAAAGTATTTGAGGACAGAACTGTTGTGATATTGGAGATAGAGGGATTTCCATTCTCCCGGGATTTTCTCCACCGTCACTGTATTGTCAATGAAACGATGGTCTGCTCTGTCAAGACTGAGACAGGCGGGTAGAAGTTTAGATGAAAACAATCTGAAGGACATTCATTGGAAGCCGTAGTAAGGCCTGGCTTCAGAGGTAAAGACGTTCTACGTTTTATGTGGCAGGTGAATTCTTCCAACAAAACAACAAGGAACTGAGGATGGAGGTGCAGTGTTTGATTTTAGAACAAATATTTAATCTTTCGCCCGATTTTTCTACACCATCCACCGCTTACTTTTCTATTTAAAAAAATAAAAGACTAACAGTAACAGTAAAAAATGCAAGAGAAAGAAGTTAAATATAAAATAGTAGTTAACATATACAGATAATAAGTACGTTACAACAATATCTTGAGGAAAACAAAACAGACGAGCAAACAAATACAGAACTACATGGTCGCCATCAAAATCAGTGTCACTATTAAAAAGAAAACTGTGTCACCATCAAGTTTCCTATTGTCATAAAGCAATCTGGTCTTTTTCTTGTCTCCAATCATGTTTTGCCTCACAGCGTCAGGACAACAAGAGATTTTTAGAACGAGCTTTTTTGGGTGCGCTTCATAAACAGTGTTTTAAATCGCCTCTATTATCTCTGATGTCCACCTTTTGCGTGGATGGTCTTTTGGTTTGTATCCACTGTATCGGAGTAACATTGCTCTTTGAGGCGTACTGTCAGTTGGTAATCTGCTTATTTGCCAGAACCATTTCTTCTTCTTCTTCTTTGCGTTCGTTCTTTACAACCAATTTTAATCACTCTTTGTGATATGTTTGATCTTTGCCAAGAAAGTGTATACGTTACACATTGGTTTGGTAGGCCCCTAAACGCAGACTTCTACACGCTTAAGGCACATGCATCGGATTTCAGCCGAGCCTCCTTAGTCGACTCTTACGACATGCGTGGCATGTAACAGTGGTTGTATTCTTTACACCCCAAATTTGGGCCCCGGTAACCACTCGGGCGGCATAACCACTTAATTTGTTGTTTCTTGATGAAGTTCAGTACTGATGTTGCCACCATTTTCCTAATGTCTTCATTTTGTAACCTATCTCTTCTTGATACTATCAGCATTCTAAGTAGACACTTCATCTCTGTCATGACTAATCTTCTTCGGTAGTTTGATACTAGCGTCCAGGTTTGGTTTTGATAGCATAATATGGTGAGAAAGATTATGTTGAACTTCTTCTTCTTCTTTTGTCGTCACACTGCTACCGGGTTGTTGCCCAGTGTCGTGGTTTTCTGTTTTTGTCTTGGCTGTTCTGGTGGTTTGGGTGATTGTTATCTTTGCTCTTTCACAGGATTCTGCTACGCCATCTAACCATCTTTTCCATGGTCTTCCTCTTGCCTTCTTTTCCGATGTTTTGTTGTAGAAGACTCTGTATACTCTGGAGTTTAGATGCATTCTTATTAAGTGGCCAAACCACTTCATTCTTTGTTCTCTATGTAATTCAAGCACGGTTTTGTGCCAACTTTCTTTCTTATGCTGATGTTGGTGATTCTGTCTTGTCTTGTGTTGTTGGTAACTTTTCGCAGGCAACGTATTTCACATGTAGTTATTTTTGTGACTGCGCTTTGCTCAATGTCCATGTTTGACTCTGGTGATCAATGTCTATGTTGAACAATGCTAAATTAGTGTTAATGGTGACATTTTTACATTTTAAAATGTGCGCCAATTGTCCCATCATTTGATTTCTTGATTGTATCTATGTTGGATTTCGTTAGTTATTCTTCCGTTAGTTGAACAAATTCTCCCTATAAATGTAAAGTCCTTGACCTGCTTTAATTTATGTTTGTCGATATAGATATTGTTAACGTTTTCCTCTCTTGTAAATATATCATTACTTTGGTTTTATCAATGTTTATTCTCATATTGTTGTATTCATTACATGTGAACTGAAGCATGTTAATGTGTTGCTGTAGCTGCTCCTTTATTGTTGAAATGATTGTCTGATCGTCGGCAAATAGAAATTAGTTTAAGAGTTCCAAAATGTTGTTTCCTTCATTGGTGTTAGCTATTTTACAGATTTGATCGATATATGTCATCAACAGCAGCGGTGATAGTACGCATCCATGTCTTACTCCTGACCCTACTTGGAACTTCTCTGTTAGTCCTGTGTTTGTTCGAATTGTACACTGGTTATTTATAGAGGCTCTTTCAGATTAATTAGTTGGTCATTAACCACATAGATTAACAATACTTTCCACAGCTTGTTTCTGTCACCGCGGTCGAACGCTTTTTCCTGGTCTACAAACGCAACCGAGGTCTAAGATAGCCATTCAGCGGAATCAGAAGCGGTCTTAATCTCCATCCTAATACTGTAAGCATTTGTCTTTTTGATCCATGTTGCTCGTCAATGACTATTGCACGCGCGCTAGCGAGATACTTATAACCTTATTTTTCACCCAGACGCACAGATCTATCCGTATATATAGCGACACCTATGACTTCTCGGGATATGACTTATTCCCTGCGTTATCTAGTATCAGCTGTGTAACATCGAGGTCAGTTTTTCCAATGTTGAAGTTTGCACATTCCGTTCCAAGAACAAGAATAACAGGAAATATTGTATTGCATCTATTTATATGGATTCATTTTTCTCAGTTTTATATGATCGCATCTGTTGTCTCGTAACATACCTTCATTACATCTTTGACATGCCTCACTTGCTTCCGTGCACTTAATATTATTCTTATACTTGTCTATGTATTCCTTGCCATCTTCTGGCATCTCCTGCAAACCCTGCTGGATTCCAAACGTATAGACTTTGTCTTTCCTTTGGATAAAACAGTAGGGTAGAGAGGGGTTTGTGCAAAATGGGCAAGGCACATTCTCCATATCAGCTACCCAGGCTAGGCACAAAGAGAGACGACCGTCTGTAAAGATGAAAAAGGCCATATAATATAACTTGTCTATGTGGTGTCTTTGGTCTGATATATTATACTTCTAGATTTTTATTGTGGATGATAACATGATGGTAACGTAGGTACATGAGGAAACATTATATATCTTAATTGTACAATGTAAATATCTCTAGTACAGCTGAGAACAATATGCACACCTTCATCCTGAACATTGTGTGAAATGAAAATCGTGGCATTTCCTTTACAGAACTTAGCCATCAACTCCACAGTAAACAGAGTCTTCTACAACAGAACATCGGGAAAGAAGGCAGGAGGAAGACCATGAAAAAGATGGTTAGATGGTATAGCAGAATCCTGTGAAAGAGCAAAAATAACAATCATCCAGGCCACCAGAACAGCGCAAGACAAAAGCAGAAAATCACGACACTGGGCAACAACCCGGTAGCAGTGTGACGACAAAAGAAGAAGAAGAAAAAGCCATCAACTACAGTAGACGAGTCCTTGATTTTCTAGGCACCACTTATACGTTCAGTAGTTTGCCATTGCTTTCTGAACGGTGATGTCTATTTTACCGTTCCTATAAATCCAAGGAATTAATTTGCTTTCAAATTTGCCCGCCGCGAAGTTTGAACCAGATACGTTTGAGTTGTGATTGAGTTCACTATCGATTAAGCTTACGAGACACGCCCACTATATTTGTTTATGGTGATATCATTGTGATCGCAAAATGTCGAGGATGTTTAATCAATAATCACACATGAACATAACTAACTAAAGAAATAGGAGAATCAGTCCCTTCTCGAGCTGTTCGATCTACTAGTTCTTTATGTGTTCTAAGTCCTGACTTGCAGCACTGCATCGTTTATTCATCATGATGTCTGAAAAATATGTTGTCATCAAATGTGCGTCTAAGACTGCGCAGTCTGTCACAACCATATTGTAGTGATACAAAAGTAATGACGCAGGCAGAAATGTTTCTGTATAAGCCAAGCCACCCAATCGAAAACAGATTCCAAAATCTCGCAATGGGGCTGCTGAAAAGTAGCAGTTTTATTCATCAAACCAAAAGACTGAATAGGTAAACTTCAGACCTACCAAAAGTTGGCAATCCCCTAAAGTCTGTGCCAGAGCAAACCCCTTGGAGAGAGGAGACTGAATCAGAAGTATGCATCCAGTCAGAAGTTAATGGAATACTCGACAAGGATGTGCAGAACAGCATACAACGCAAGACAGTCACTCTCAGTTTCCTTGATGAAGAATACCCACATGATCTCTGGGTCCGGGTATACACGGATGGGTCAGCAGAAAATGTAGTGACGAATGGAGGAGCAGGAGTGTAGATAGAATACCCAGACAACGCTAGAGATATGATTGGAGCACCTACGGGGAAATTCTGTCCTAACTATGATGCAGAAATTCATGCAATCAAGGTGGCAACATGAAACAGTTTAACACCAGACTTGATCCACAACCTGTTGTATTTTTGACAGCTGCAAAATCAGCACTCCAAGCACTTCAATCCATAAAATTGCCAGGTCTACTTCTTCTCTTCTTCTTCTTCTTCAATGATCCAGCAGCACTTGAGCTTTTGCCCTTCGACCCAATGCTATGTAGTGGTATCTGCATGTGTTTGTAAGTTGTTCTTTTGTTCCGTATAATGTGTTCCATTTATCTGGCGTTGGAGGAAGGAGGGTCTTTCTGATGTCATCTAGTGCTTGGCACTTGAAGAGGTGGTGGTGAACCGTTTCATGATGATGTGCGTACAGTTGGCACTCTGGAGTGTGTTGTGGATGAATTATGTTCAAGTGATTATTAAGTTGCCAGGTCTACAGACCCTACTGTCTAAATTGTCCAAGCAGCGCAGGGTTGTCTTGCTGTGGATACCCTCTCACTGTGGAATACCAGGAAATGAAACAGCAGAACGACTGGAAAAGGAAAGTGCTGCAGACGAGCAGCCGGATGTGCCAGTTACCTATCACCAAAAGAAAAGAATGGTTAAATCAATGAGAAAGCCACAAATACCAACACAAGATGATTACTACAATATGAGCAGATTTGAACAGGTTGTTTTTCTGCGCCTTAGAACAAGACACAATCGACTCCGCAGTCACATGTATACAATTCAAGATTGGAAATTCAGCTACATGTGGACAGGTACATCAGACTGGAGAGCACATACTTCAAGACTGTTCGCAATACGATATACTGAGACAAACTCACTGGCCTAATGAAAACTCGACAGAAAACTACACGGACCTCTGTGTCAGCTACAAAAGACAGTGAAGTTTATACAAGAGACAACATTGAATATATAGACAATATTTCAAGCGAACGAAAGGAAGGAAGGATACAAGAGACAACATTGAATATATAGACAATATTTCAAGCGAACGAAAGGAAGGAAGGATACAAGAGACAACATTGAATATATAGACAATATTTCAAGCGAACGAAAGGAAGGAAGGATACAAGAGACAACATTGAATATATAGACAATATTTCTAGCGAACGAAAGGAAGGAAGGATACAGAGACAACATTGAATATATAGACAATATTTCAAGCGAACGAAAGGAAGGAAGGATACAAGAGACAACATTGAATATATAGACAATATTTCAAGCGAACGAAAGGAAGGAAGGATACAAGAGACAACATTGAATATATAGACAATATTTCAAGCGAACGAAAGAAAGGAAGGATACAAGAGACAACATTGAATATATAGACAATATTTCAAGCGAACGAAAGGAAGGAAGGATACAAGAGACAACATTGAATATATAGACAATATTTCAAGCGAACGAAAGGAAGGAAGGATACAAGAGACAACATTGAATACATAGACAATATTTCAAGCGAACGAAAGGAAGGAAGGATACAAGAGACAACATTGAATATATAGACAATATTTCAAGCGAACGAAAGGAAGGAAGGATACAAGAGACAACATTGAATATATAGACAATATTTCAAGCGAACGAAAGGAAGGAAGGATGATAACCATATTCTTATACTTTTGGGGAACGTCATTATTTGAACGTTATTATTTAAACGTGTTATAATATTTCTTAGAGAGACCAACTTTAGGAATTGTCGATAATGCAAGAGAATAATTTCCTTAATGTAAGTGTAGTTCTGGTGTCGTCTGTGGCTTAGGGGATAGTGACTCTGTCTATTAACCCCGACGTTCGAAGTTCGATCACGCTGCGGACAGTTTGGTTGCAAATTGTTTCGCGGTCCTTTTTACAAAAGGACGATGGTATCACCCGTTCAGAAAGCAATGGCAAAACTACTGAACGTAATAAAGCCTAGAAAAATCACAAACAGCGTTCAAAAGATGACTTTGATTCGCAAAGTCCTGTAAAGGATAGGTAATTAACCTTTAAGTGTAGTTCATCGATCAACAGAAAGCTTGTATATGGAAGGTATAAATAACTGCATAAATTTCCAAATGGCGAATACTGTTGGATAACAAGAAGATGAAAACTTCTAAAGTTCTTGAGAGAACATGTTATTCACTGAGGTTGCTCTTCTTCTTCTTCTTCGAACGCTCCATATCGACCACTTGTCAGTCACTCTGTTGTATGATTTGTATGTGATCTGAGTCTAAGAGAGATTGTGCGTTGTGCCAGTTATGCGCCTACAAGTAGGCCAGCACATCCGATTTCTTCGCTGCTTTTTATTTACTAGGGTAGCATCCTAGGGCCTACATCAATCGCCTCTTACGACATGCATTGTAGGTTGCAGTGGTACTATTCTTTGCTTCCTTGCGGGCCCCGGCACCACGCGGGAGAATGAGGCTGTTATGTTGTTTGTTTGTTTGTTCGCACTTATTAGCCAAAATAACCACTCTTTGTCGCCCGAGTGGTTACCGGGTCCCAAATTTGGGGTGTAAAGAATAGAACAACTGTTACCTGCCACGCATGTCGTAAGAGGCGACTAAGGGGTTCGGCTTAAATCGGATGCATGTGTCCTAACGTGTAGAAGTCTATGCGTTTAGGGGCCTACCAAACCAATGTGCAACATATACAAGTTCTTGGCAAAGATCAAACATGTCACAGAGAATGATTAAAATTGGTCGTAAAGAACGAACTCAAAGAAGAAGAAGAAGAACCACTCTTTGCATCCTGTGTTGTTTGTGTGGAGAACGTGAGTACGTTGCGTATTCATTAGACTGCTGCGGTATGTAGGAAAGG
This sequence comes from Arion vulgaris, assembly GCA_020796225.1. Classification (NCBI taxonomy): domain Eukaryota; kingdom Metazoa; phylum Mollusca; class Gastropoda; order Stylommatophora; family Arionidae; genus Arion; species Arion vulgaris. The sequence goes on along the minus strand of CM036753.1, from coordinate 95,857,660 downwards.
CACATGCGAATATTGACCAAAATGTATACATATTATCTAACAGTACACTATTTTGTCCTCACAAGATCAGAAAACAACGGCAAACCACTGAACGTATAAGTGGTGCCTAGAAGATCAACGATTCGTTTACTGTGGTTGATGGCTACGTCCTTTAGGATATGCCAGGGTTTTTTGCACACTATTTTGTACAGACAAGTAGCTAAGCTATTACAAACAGGGACAACCCCACTCTAAAGTACCACATCTGAAGTTATACTGTAGAATAGTACCAGATATGATTGACCATAGAGCGGTCTCCAGAGCGGTCGCCAGAGCGTCTGCTTCTTCGAACACTCCGTATCGATCACTCGCTAATAACTGTGTGATCTGTATGTGATCCGAGCCTAAGAGCTATTGTTACTGTGCCAGTTATGAGTCTACAAGTAGACCAGCACATCTGATTTCTGCGACGCTTTTTATTTACTAGGGTAACTTCCGTAATCTCCTAACTCGGTCGCCTCCTACGACATGTCTTGTAGGTCGCAGTGTTCCTATCCTTTGCTCCCCTTGCGAGCCATGAAACACGCACGAGATACAACCAGAATAATTCATCAATGTGTGAATACAGAAACAAATAAAATACCGACTCAGCATAAAGTCAAGAAATTGTTCGGAATTTAGACAGTCTTTCACAGATGCTCGTCCAGTTCAGCACAAAGGACATGTACGGTAAACCATTCTGTTCCGTAGGTGCTGACCGTGGCCCCCGGCTACATATGGTATCTGAGGTCTAGATGATGACCAAGACAAAACTATCTTCTTCCATTGACCATTTGGCTATTGATTCATTTCTTTGAAACTTTAGAAACTATGTACTCGGTGACGTAACACTGGTTCATCGGATGTTAGCGAGTGACCTAAATAGTCTGACACGCCCACTAACTCTATTGTACTTTAAATGAGAACCTGTAGGCTGTTTTGTTTTCAGGGTCAGCGAAGTGGTCAGGAAGGGGGGGAGAGGGTGTTGAGGAAAGGGGTGGGGGTCTGTAGTTGCAGCAATTCACCACCCCACTCATCAAAACCATTTTTGTAGGGTTATTCTACCTTCCCCCCTCCCCCAGCAATTGTACTGTTTGTTTTCTTTGACTACTATATAGTTCGATTAGATATTCGATCGCCTGTCAGAGCTATTGTTATACGTATAGCCTGTTGGACGACTGAATCGCACGAGCGTGTGTCAAAATGGTAACAACGTTATTATGTGAATTTTTCTCTTTCTAGAATTAGTAAGGTATTGGTGATGAACTGATGGACATGTTTTGCAGTTTGTTTTTTTAATAAGAAATGCAGAAACAACCAACATAGATTAATATGGGCCTTATAGTCGTGGGGGTCCTTGGTCAGCGTCCATCTCTCCATCGATCATATCTTTTAAACCCTGATTGGGGCATAGGCCCTGAACCAATACATGCCAAATCTTGCTATATCTAGCTATCTCCAGCAACTCCTTCCAACTCTTCTTTATATTGATGATCTCTGCCTCCAAATCTCGTCTCCGTGTATTTCTAGATTTCCTTTTCTTTCGTTGTCCCCGTAGGTTCCAGGAAAGGACCTGTCTGGTTATATTCCCCTCTAGTTTACTCTTCTTATTTGAATGCTCCATATCCACTTGTTAACCACTCTGTGTTATTTATGTGATCTGAGCCTAAGAGCGATTGTACGTTGTGCCAGTTATGCGTCTACAAGTTGGCCAGCACATCTGTTTTCTGCGATGTTTTTTATTTACTAGGTATCTTCCCTAGGTGCTACCTCAGTCGCCTCTTACGACATGCCTTGTAGGTGGCAGTGTTACTATTCTTTGTTCTTCCCGACACACAGGCGCTCTTTTCTATCATCACGCGCCTTGTAAAACTCTGGTTTACTAAAAATTTTTTGTTCTCCTACCTCATCGCGCCTATCATACATCTAGCCTTGTGTGTCATGTTATATCCATAAGTTCCTCATCTCAGCCCTATCTTTCGCACATGCTCTATTCTGGCATTGTATATCATATTCTTTAGCTTCTCCTACCTCATTCTGCCTCTATACCACATGCCATTGTAGGTGACAGTGTTAACTATCTTTGTTCTCATACTACAGTTGTAATACTAAATATGAAATAAGCATGAAAAGTGACAGTGTTCAAGTTTTATTTTTTTTTAGATTCCTTACCTCAGTGCCTCTTACGACATGCCTTGTAGGTGACAGTGTTACTATTCTTTGCTTCCTACCTCAGTCAGCCTCTTACTGACATGCCTTGTAGGTGACAGTGTTACTATTCTTTGCTTCCCTACCTCAGTCGCCTCTTACGACATGCCTTGTAGGTGGCAGTGTTACTATTCTTTGCTTCCCTACCTCAGTCGCCTCTTACGACATGCCTTGTAGGTGACAGTGTTACTATTCTTTGCTTCCCTACCTCAGTCGCCTCTTACGACATGCCTTGTAGGTGGCAGTGTTACTATTCTTTGTTTCCCTTGAAGGTCCCAGAACCACACAGGCGCTGGTTTTTTCAAAGTGTGTTCTATCCATCACCAGCGCCTTTTTTAAACCTCTTGGTTTCACTAGAATATGTCTTGTTATCTCCATAAGTTCCTCATCTGCAGCCCTATCATACCATCTCAGTCTCTCTATTCTGTCTTGTTATATCCATAAGTTCCTCATCTGCAGCCCTATCATACCATCTCAGTCTCTCTATTCTGTCTTGTTATCTCCATAAGTTCCTCATCTGCAGCCCTATCATACCATCTCAGTGTCTCTATTCTGTCTTGTTATATCCATAAGTTCCTCATCTGCAGCCCTATCATACCATCTCAGTCTCTCTATTCTGTCTTGTTATATCCATAAGTTCCTCATCTGCAGCCCTATCATACCATCTCAGTCTCTCTATTCTGTCTTGTTATATACATAAGTTCCTCATCTGCAGCCCTATCCTACCATCTCAGTTTTCTATTCTCTCTTGTTATATCCATAAGTTCCTCATCTGCAGCCCTATCATACCATCTCAGTCTCTCTATTCTGTCTTGTTATATCCATAAGTTCCTCATCTGCAGCCCTATCCTACCATCTCAGTCTCTCTATTCTCTCTTGTTATATCCATAAGTTCCTCATCTGCAGCCCTATCATACCATCTCAGTCTCTCTATTCTCTCTTGTTATATCCATAAGTTCCTCATCTGCAGCCCTATCATACCATCTCAGTCTCTCTATTCTGTCTTGTTATATCCACAAGTTGCTCATCTGTGGCCCTATCAGCCGCCATAGAAAGCGTTATTACAGTCAATAACTACAGTTTGTTAATACTTAAAAATAATGAAAATAAAGCAGAAGAAGAAAAAGAAGAACACATGTTGGTTCCAATGTTTATGATGTATATTTATTGAGTAGATTTTATTCATACATATAACATTCAGTTATTAGTCTCTCTACTAGATCTGAAATCATCACTACAGTTACAAGTCACTAGAGACTCGCTAGCTTTCTTATGGAGAAACCTAACAGACGATATGGCAGCTTTTCTTTGCACGTTCAGAGATTTCATCGATCCGGTTCCCCTGTCGGTTTTCGTGTCCTATTAAAGAAAGCGCGTGATTTTTTCCTTCTGTTTACATTCTGACTAGACCGCTAACAGTGTGATTTCCTCCTTGTGCCATTTTGATTTTCTCTCGAACATGCCTATATTTTTGTCCATTCTATTTCAGTCAGGCTACCCACCTACTTGTAGAATTTATTAACCAAGCAATATAGTATGTAGTGATGTTTATTAAACATCCCATTGGTCAAATTTCACATTTCTGGACCGGAACTTCGATTGTCGTAACGAGCTTCCATTGTGTCCTGTTTTCATTTTCATGGACACGAGAACGGACGTTGCCTTAAGGCAGTCGATCGATAAACAACATTCTGACATCAAACAGATGGCTGGTTTCTGTCAGTTATTTGGGAAATTCCTGAACTATAGAAAGTACTTGACCAGGAACTTTGCCACACAAACTGTTGAGAAGTTATGTTCAGTTAGAGAATAGTTAAACAAGAGTGAGAGAGAATAATGAGGCAATAGCACAAGATAACAAGAAAGAGAGAAAGCGCTAGAGCTAATAGAATTTGTAGCAAATGGAGGTAGTACGAGAGAGTGAGATAAATATGGAAGTAGTAAACTTAGAAAAATAAAGACAACATCCTGAGAGAGAGAGAGAGAGAGAGAGAGAGAGAGAGAGAGAGAGAGAGAAGAAAGAGAAAGAGAGTGAGAGAGAGAGAGAAAATAAAGAGGTAATAAAACTAGAGGGAGAAAATGGTTGTAAGAAAACAAGAGGGAGAGAAAAATGAAACTAATAAAATTAGAAAGCGAAAGAGAGAGAGAGAGAGAGAGAGAAGGGGAAGAATGGATGCAATAAAATAAATGAAAAGTAGATATTTAAAAAACTTGAGGAAAGTATAAAAATAGATGTATTAAAATTAGAGAAATACCTTGTAGGTCGCAGTGTTACTATTCTTTGCTACCATTGTAGGCCCCGGCACCAGACGTACGCAGTACAATAGTAAGTTAGAGGGAGAGAAAAGTGTGTGGGTAAAAAGGAATTAGAGAGGTAGAAATAACAAAATCTGTTGGACGAGAGAAATATAAAGACAATAACATAATAATAATAATAGCCGTCAATCGCAAGCGATGATGACAGCAGCCTCAGACGTGATCTGTGCACATATCTGATGACTATTGAGTTCAATCCTAGAACGCAATCCCCTACCACAAATGTTACATACATGATCAGGGCTGGACATTTGCATGTTGTGTGTTCTGTTTGCTAGTAATAGAGTGAGAAAAACATACAGGCAGTAACATTATATAGGTAAGAAACAGAGTAACAAAAACATAACATAGAAGAGAGACATAGTGGTGAAATGTAACAGAGAAGAGAGACATAGTGGTAAAATATAACAGAAGAGACAGACATAGGGGTAAAATATAACATAGAAGAGAGACATAGTGGTAGAGCATAACCAAGGAGAGAGACATAGTAGTAAAATATAACAGAGGAGACAGACATAGTGGTAAAACATAACATAGAAGAGAGACATAGTGGTAGAGCATTACCACTATAATAGTGGTAATAAAAACCAAAGTGTGAGAAATATTAATCTAGTAGAACATGAGAGAAAGAAACAGAAGTATTAAAACAAGAGTGAGGAAACAAACGGTATACAGTATAAATATAAATATATATATGCTTTTTTAACCCTGGTTGAGGCATAGGCCCTCAACCAAGTCATGCCAAGTCTTCCTATCTCTAGCTATCTCCTGCAGTTCCCTACAGCTCTTCTTTATATTGAAGATCTCTGCCTCCAAATCTCGTCTCCGTGTATTTCTCGGCCTCCCCCTTTTTCGCTTTCCCTGTGGGTTCCAGGAAAAGACCATTCTTGTTATATTCACCTCAGGTTTTCGCAAAATGTGTCTTATCCAGCACCAGCGTTTTTTTTTAACCCTCTTGGTTCACTGGAATCTGTCTTGTTCTCTCCATAAGTTCCTCATTTGTGACCCTATCATACCATCTTATTCCCTCTATTCTGCGCAGACACCAGTATGTATATATATATATATATATAGAGAGAGAGAGAGAGAAGAGAGAAGAGAGAAAGTATAATAGTGTTGCGATTCTGAGAAGGAACAGATTAAGAAAAAAAAAATAGAATATGAATGTGACAATTTTCAGTCCAAATCTTCTTAGTGATCTTCTAACCGAAACATCGTATCACGAAGTCATGAGTATTATCATTATTTTATAACTGTTCATCATCATCATCAGGTGCCGTGTCGGCTGGAGAAGTCGATCATGGTTCTCCACAAATCTCTGTCGTTGGTGTTTGCTATCAACTCAGATGTTGACGCTCTACCGTGCCATGAAGTCAGGCTATCTAACATTTTCTCTCTCTGTCTTCCTCTGTCTCGTCTACCCTCGATTTTACCGGTTGTCACAATGTGTTCTAAACCTCCCTCCTCATCACATGCCCGAAAAATGATGACTGCCTCTTTCTTATATTGATGATAAGCTTTCTCTGTGTCTTGATCTCATTCAGCACCTCAACATTAGTCATTTTAGCAGTCCATGGAATTCTCATCATTCTTCTATAAAACTACATTTCTGTGGCCCTCAGAGATTTTTCGATCTGTGTGTTCATTGTCCATGACTCGTATCCGTATGTCAGTATAACTGTAAGTTGATTCAAAAATCAAAAATATTCAGTAATAAATTCAGGAGTAAGACAAGGATGCATGCTCTCACCACTGATGTTTATAATTTACATGGACGACATAAGGATAGAAGCAGGAAAAGTGGAAGAAAATAATATTTCGAAACTTTTATTAGCAGACGACCAAGTATAGATTGTAGAAAACGAAGAATCTCTCTAAAACCATTTGAGCTTAGTTAACATCAAGGGGCAGGAGTACAACATAAAAATAAATATAATAAAGTCAGAGACAATGGCGACAAGCTAGAAAACCTGACCACAGAACATATAAATCAGTGGCGGCTCGTGATAATTTTGTTGGTGGGCCAAACATTTTGTTCCTGATAAATTATGGTTTTTGGTTGTTATATTTTCATTTATAAAAAAATACACGTTATACATTATTTTTGGTGGGGCCCGGCCCCACTCACCTTTAATGACGATCCGCCACTGATATAAATTAAACAAACCAACGAGTCCAAATACTTGGAGACTTCTTATTCTTTCTTCTTTGCGTTCATTCTTTACGATCAATTTTAATCACTCTTTGTGATATGTTTGATCTTTGCCAAGAACATGTATACGTTGCACATTGGTTTATTAGGCCCCTAAACACAAGCCGTGTACACATTTAGGACACATGCATACGATTTCAGTCAAACCTCTTACGACATGCATGGCAGATAACAAAGATTCTATTCTTTACATCCCATATTTGGGCCCCGGTAACCACTCGGGCGATACTTAGAGACAATTTTCACTGCAAACGTAAGTAGCATCTAACTAGGTACAGGGAAAGTTAACACCACTGTTGTCACACAAGGAGTTACCACTAAAAACTAAATCATATATAAACTATTTTCTGGCCAACACTATGTTACCAGTGTCAAACATGGCCAATAACAGTTCCTAATGAGCGAAAAATCGTAAGGACGGAGATGAGGTGCCTTAGAAGAGCTACAGGTGTGACAATAAGAGACACAATTAGAAATGAAGAAATCAGAAGAAACTGGATGCGAAACCAGTCATACAATTCATTAAAAAAAAACCAGATTAAATGGTTTGGACATCTGATAAGAATGCTCTGGTATCGACTACCAGAGAGACACACTGAAAACTAGTAGTCGTTGAGTACAGAGCAAGAGGAAGACCACACACAAGATGGAGTGACGGCATCAAGAACAGCCTAAAGAAAATAAATCACAGCTTACAAAGTGCATTAGAACATGCATACACAAGATGGCTACATCTCACCCTCCCCCTACCTACGAACCCCCCACCCTCCTCCCCATCCCCAACACTTCTATAAACTAGTAAATGAGGTAAGAGAAGAATAACTTGATTCAAATTGGCTCAACAAAAGAAAACATGACAGTTTGGTCTATCATACATTTGATTTCTTAATTGATGTATAATTAATTCAGAATTCTACCGACTTTATCAAAAGAATGTAAATAGAGACCAAAAAATGCAGTATAAACAGTCACGTGGGAGATGTTAATCGTGAGCGCTGGTTGGTGAACTCACGTATTCATCAAATGAGCACGTGTTTCAATGGGTGGGGACTGCAGCAATAAAAGACCAGTCGCAATTGTTAGGGGGTGGGTGTGTTGTGAACAGATGGGTCCAGACTGGTGAGACCTGGAATAAGTTAAGTGTGAGTACTGTTAAAGTGGACATTGGGTAACGAGCAGAGAAGACGCTTGTTAAAAGCTACCGACAAACCTCGGTCAAGTCTTAACCGAAATCTACTTTTATTACTTCTAAACAAAGCTACCGTCCATGTAGTGCCGGGGCCCGCAAGGGAAGCAGCGAATAGTACCACTGCGACCTACAAGGCATGTCGTAAGAGGCGACTGATGTAAGAACTAGGGACGCTAGCCTAGTAAATAAAAAGCGTCGCAGAAATCGGATGTTCTGACCTATTTGTAAGCACATAACCGGCACAACGTACAATCCCTCTTAGGCTCAGATCACATACAAATCACACAGAGTTGTTAACAAGTGGTCGATATGGAGTGGACGAAGAAGAAGATACAAAGCTACAAGAATAAATGGTCGATATTTGTTAGTTATATCTTCAATTGTTTGATGTCTTATGTGAGCAATAGATTGTTTGATGTCTTGTGTGAGCAATAGGCTTCAAGAGATTGTATGATGTCTTGTGTGAGCAATAGATTGTATGATGTCTTGTGTGAGCAATAGATTGTATGATGGCTTGTGTGAGCAATAGATTGTATGATGTCTTGTGTGAGCAATAGATTGTATGATGTCTTGTGTGAGCAATAGATTGTATGATGTCTTATGTGAGCAATAGATTGTATGATGTCTTGTGTAAGCAATAGATTGTATGATGTCTTATGTGAGCAATAGATTGTATGATGTCTTGTGTAAGCAATAGATTGTATGATGTCTTGTGTAAGCAATAGATTGTATGATGTCTTATGTGAGCAATAGATTGTTTGATGTCTTGTGTGAGCAATAGATTTCAAGAGATTGCTTTTGATTTCTTGTGGGGGCAATAGATTTCAAGAGATTGTTTGATGTCTTGTGTCAGCAATAGATTGTTTGATGTCTTGTGGGAGCAATAGATTTCAAGAGATTGTTTGATGTCTTGTGTCAGCAATAGATTTCAAGAGATTGTTTGATGTCTTGTGTGAACAATAGATTTCAAGAGATTGTTTGATGTCTTGTGTGAGCAATAGATTGTTTGATGTCTTGTGTGAGCAATAGATTTCAAGAGATTGTTTGATGTCTTATGTGAGCAATAGATTGTTTGATGTCTTGTATGAGCAATAGATTGTTTGATGTCTTGTGTGAGCAATAGATTTCAAGAGATTGTTTGATGTCTTATGTGAGCAATAGATTGTTTGCTGTCTTGTGTGAGCAATAGATTTCAAGAGATTGTTTGATGTCTTGTGTGTTCAATAGATATCAAGAGATTGTTTCCGTGATATGTAGTGGATTAAAGCCTCTTTAAGCTGGGGCACGGATTGTTCAACCTAAGACTAATCTTGTGTTGGTTATATCAGCACATGTAGGCCAACAATCATGAAAAATAAGATTGAACCTCTCTCAGAGAATCCATATGTAGTGTGTATTGTTTCTCTGTTGAAGTTTTCAGAGGGACAAGTTAGAAACAACAAATAACTTGTCAACAATAACGAAGATGATAAACCTATATTTATTTTAAAGTGTGTATTTTTTTATTCCAAGAGTTTCCAGTTGTTGCGTTGTTTTTGTTTCTTACTTCATTTTGATTTGACTGATTTTAAATAAAGTACCCTATAGAGATACGCCTTCACAAAATATTGGCTTTTGCATCAACGTCATTCTCTGAGCATTAACTTCGCCTTCAGCAGTCTTGTCTTAATCCAAGCGAGCCCCAAAGCTCTTCTAATGCTCACCACCCTTCATTTAAATCTTCTGAGAATCTGGTTTCCATGGCAACTGACAGTGTTGCCAATCAGATTTCGAGCTGGCGTGTTTGTTTGCGCGTGGCCCGAACTGTGCACTCACGCGATCACGACAGGGTTCCGTCTGTGTTCGTGGAGAGAGCAAACAGTCTTGTACGGTGGGGCGGACGGGAGGAATGGTGATCAAATGATCTGAATGAGAAGAAAGGATGCGAGTGGAAAGAAAAATAGAGAGTAAGAAAATGAAAAAGGGGGAGGTTATAACGATAGAATGCTTGAGGTATACTGTTCCTTCCGTTCTGTGACACGTACACGGCTGGAAGGAAGGTATTGTTACAAGAAGGCATATCTAGGTCGATAGTGAGTAGTCAGGAAGCAATACGATCTTGTCTGTTATCGTAATAGCAGCAGTATCGAGTGAGTGAGTGAGTGAGTGAGTGAGTGAGTGAGTGAGGAGTGAGTGAACGAGAGAGAACACATGGTAAATTTAAAGTAGATAAAGAGAAATAAATGGAAGAGACACTGTTATTGTGAACTCAGATTGAGAATGTTGTAACGATAATGGATAAAGAGAGAGAGAGAGAGAGTCGGAGGAAAGATAAGCAGATGAGCAATCCACATATAAACGGACAGTTTTAGTATCTAACTCTCAGTGGATGCTACAGAAGGTCCAAAATGGCAGGTTGCGACATGAGTGGGTGTTGTCTATTCAAGTTTTCAACCTCCAGAGGTTTACGTTGATTTAATGTATTGGGCATGAGGGTGTTTGTGGCAATGAGAGAGTGGTCAGGCTTACAGCAACTGTATTGATTATCAGGGAGTTGAGGATGGATAAGGGGCATGTTCTCCGGTGTCTTCAGAACTGCCTGTTGTTTGAGAGCATTAAAATTTATGTCGAATCGACCCAGCGATTTCAGCAGTTTGGAGTTACCCGTTGTTCAAACAGAGCTGGATGCCTGAGTGGCGCTGTGAGGAGTGTGTTTAACCAGCGAGCCACAGGAACCATCAGTATGCATACCCTTCGACATATGCTGGGGGATATAGAACACCTTTGAGTCTGCCCGGAAGGCTATGGCGTCTGTTGAGTAACCAATAACCAAACAGACAGTTAACTGAACACACATACTAGCAGTGTAAAACACATACAAGAAGTGTAAAACACATACTAGCAGTGTAAAACACATACTAAAGAGTGTAAAACACATACTAACAGTGTAAAACACATACTAACAGTGTAAAACACATACTAACAGTGTAAAAAAGTACAATAGAAGTAAGCAGACAGAACAACAACCGTGGAAAGATAGAAGCCGGACATCTTCTTCTTCTTCTTTGCGTTCGTTCTTTACGACAAACTTTAATCACTCTTTATGATATCTTTGATCTTTGACAAGAACGTGTATACGTTGCACATTGGTTTGGTAGGCCCCTAAATGCATAGACTTCTACAAGTTTAGGACATGTACATCCGATTTCAGCCAAACCTCCTTACTCGCCTCTTACGACATGCGTGACAGGTAACAGTGGTTATATTCCTTACACCCCAAATTTGAGCCTCGGTAACCACTCGGGCAGAAGCCGGACATAACAGTTGAAGTACAGAGATGGACATTTATAAGGCACAAGATGATACTTATCAACACTTGTCAAATTGAAAAACTGCAACTTATAATGGGAGAACAACACTGCGGAAAAACTGCAACTTATACTGGAAGAACAACACTGCGGAAAAACTGAAAATTGTTTCCAATTGTTTGACATATAGTTTCGACGATTTGGTTGAACGTTTATCTACCCGTAGTAACACTAGGAAATATAAACTTCACATATTATGTAGAGTAGCATATAGTGAACTTATCAAGACCACATAGTGGGGATCCTCTTGTAGGGTAACAGATAGTGGTCTCGTTGAGACCACATAGTGGGATCCTTTGTAGGGTAACAGATAGTGGTCTCGTTGAGACCACATAGTGTGGATCTTCTTCTAGGGTAACAGATAGTGGTCTCGTTGAGACCACATAGTGGGGATTCTTCATCAAAGAGAACTAGACAGAACCAGGAATAAGTATGTATACAACATTCTTCTTTTGTTTCAGTATTGACTTCAGTAGTGTTATTATCGTATTGACTTCAGTAGTGTTGTTATCGTATTGACTTCAGTAGTGTTGTTATCGTATTGACTTCAGTAGTGTTGTTATCGTATTGACTTCAGTAGTGTTGTTATCGTATTGACTTCAGTAGTGTTGTTATCCATGTGAACTGATAACTACCCACAAAGGACATCTTCACACATTAGAAATACAATATATAAAGAATTCTGTCCAGGTAAGAAGACCAGAGAAGGTTATAGATCAAACAACAGATAACGAATGATATGCAAATCTGGGACCTTCGATAAGATATGTTGCCGAGGGTCACGTGCAGATCCAATCCCAGTAGAGCTGAATACGTCATTGCCAATGTTTCGTCAATAACTACCTGGTTGTAGTAGATCACTTCTTCAACATGCATGAAAATACAAGTCAGCAAGAATATCACAACGACTTATATTGGAATGAGAGAACAATATTAGGTATAAAATAATTGTAGTCGTCAGATCATCATCACTGTCCTTTTCTTCGCCCTTCGCCCCCAGGGAGGCACAGGTCCTCAACCAAGGCCTTCTAAGCCCGCCTATCCAGGGTCATCTTTTCCAGATCTCCACCTTACAGGGTTCTTCTTCTTCTCGGGGCCGAGCTATGAATTTTCCTTGGTGTGGTTTCTGTAGCTGTCTAGTGTTTTTTACAGGGTGGAGTAGCTAGCCCCACGCCCTACCTCCATAGCGACCTCTTGTCTCTCTCTCTCTCTCGATCGTTCTTAATCTGTTTTTATCATTCTAATATGATATATAAACAGCTAAACATCAAGAACGGATGTACGTGCACAACCTTCAGTACCTATTGGAGCTCAGATGCTTTTCCTTAGGTGGTGCCCGCCTGCCTAACGTTTTCGTAGCGCGTTGGACTGCGGGTGACTAGTCCTCTGTGTGTGCGGGTTCAATTCCGCGGACTGGCAGAAAAGCCACAGGTTCCCCAGATTCCCGGTGTTCGTGGCACCGAACCGAAGGGTTACGATGTCTATGGCACCGAGCCAAAGAGCTGAAAGCTCAAGTGCTTCTGGATCGAAAAAAAAAATTTTAAAATCCTTATGTGGTGTGTTAGGTTTCAGCCAGCGTTTACTGGGTTCGCTTTACATTAGCCCTTTGCTGTCCTCAGCCATTTTAATTTCCATTTGCTATTTTCTTTTAGGGCAGCGACACTTAGTTGGCCTGCCCTCCCGGATTTATTAGCGCCATCTGCCCAGCGAACATGTCTTTTTGTGGACTACTTAGTTTGCCGCCCGTCCAGTTATGTTTACGGTTTGCTCCGCTAAGCTTTGATTGTCCCCAATCAAACTACAAGGCAGCAGTAGTTCCATGCGAGAGGAAACGCGCACTGGATTTACCTCTTCTGGGCTTTCCAGTTTTTCTGCAAACCCTCTCGCCTGCCGCGCCTGTTGCGCCTGTCGTGCCTGCCGTGTCTGCCGTGCATGCCGTGCCATGCTCGTCTGCCTACGGGGGCCCACTCTTGCATCGCCCGCATGCGTGCTCGCTCTGTCCCGGTGCCTGCCATATCATCACCGTCATTTTTCGCATGCTCACATTTGCTTGGATTGTCCGACTCTAGGGCTGAAAATCGTGGCCCCCACCCCTGTGATGGGAGCCCGAGTTTTGCCCTATGTGGGCCCACGTGCAGCTAAACTTGACTCCCAGCATATTCGGGCTCAAAAGAGAGAGTTCAAGAGAGAGCATGCGCGGGCTCCGAGTTTTGCCCCACGCGGGTCCACGTCTCTTCGATAGATGCACCTCTCATCCTGTGTGTTTGTTTGTTCGATCAGTCCTCCCTCCCCCTTCCTTAGGGCTCGGAGTTTCGCCACGTGCAACTCAACTCGGGGCACCACCTTCACTTGGACCCACTGTGGGCCGACAACTCTTTTCCGGATGCACCTCTCATCCTGTATGTTTATTCTTCCAGCTTTTCCCATCGGCCGGGAGAGACGAGCATTAATAGTCACTCTGAGCATTCGCTCGTCTATTGTGCGGGCGGATCCCATCTAGAATGACTACCTTTGCATCTCCACTTGCACCAAAGTAGCTCTCCCACGGCACCTGCCCTCTTAGCCAGACCGGAACCACAGTCTGTTTTCAGGGTCACCACGAGGAGGTTAGGGCAGGGTCAGATTAGTGCCAGCTCACTAATCCTGGCCCGACATTGTCCCCATGCGCCTTTGACCCCAGTCACCTCTTTGACATGAGTGGCATGTAACAGTGGTTCTATTCTTTACACCCCAATTTGGGCCCCTGTAACCATTCGAGCGATCATCACTGTACATCGAACCAATTAGTCCATACGTGCTCTGATCTCTTTCTCTGTCTGTGTCTCAGCGTGTGACAACTGACAACACCAGTACGATGTTCTTTACTATTTTTCCTTTACTTCCAGTATCAAAGCAAAAGGCCGGCCACGCAAAAGATGGACCTCAGAGATAACAGAGGCGACGAAAGAGACTATCTACGAAGCGCATACTAGGGCCCGTTTTAGAAATCTCTTCCTGACCTGACGCTGTGAGGCATACAGGATTCGAGAAAGAAAGAAAGAAGAATCATGCTCTTGTCTAGCTACACCCACTATATGTTATAGGAAGCTGACGCTCTAACCACTATGCAACGACGACTCTGATTGTGTCTAATTTAATGCGTCATAATCTCTTCACGATATAAAGGAAACCTGCAGTAAAACTAGGTAGCAAAGGCGAAACACTTAAAAGCAAACTAATACAATTTTTCAAAGTATAAAAACAATATACATTGGTGTTTCTACCAAATGAGTTTGTCATATAGTTTCGAAGAATAGATTACAGTGAAATGGTTGCTAGCAACCAGAATAGGTCAGCAACGGAACTATATTATTAACAATGCCGTATAAGATTATGTGGGATGGAAGCCAGCCTGCACAGCGTGTTCGTAGCGCATTGGACGACGAGTGACACTTCCCCGGAGCGTGGTTCAATTCCACAGGCTGGCAGAAAAGCCACAGGTTCTCCAGATTTGCGGAGTTCGTGGACCGAGCCGAAGGGTTACGATGTCCATGGCACCAAGCCGAACAACTGAAAGCTCAAGAGCTTCTTAATCGAAAAAAAAATGTTGGATGGAACGTCATAGAAAGGAGGGATAGAGGATTATTTGCATGTTATTTTGTATATAGTTATTTTGTATATAGTTATTTGTATATAGTTATTTGTATATAGTTATTTTGTATATGTATTTTGTATATAGTTTTGTCCCCGTGTTACCGGTGTTCCAAGGGAGCAAAGAATAGTACTTACAAGGCATATCGTAAGAGGCGATTGAGGTAGGGTCCTAGGGAAGCTACCCTAGAAAAAAACAGCGCAGAAATCGGATGTTCTGGCCTACTTGTAGCTGGCACAACGTACAATCGTTCTTACCCTCGGATCACATACAAATCATAAAGTGGGGGTTAACAAGTGGTCGACATGGAGCGTTTGAAGAAGAAGAATAATTGTTTTGAACCGATGACATATAATGTAAACTGTTCACTAACACTTTCTCCTATCCTGTCGTTAGCCTAGACTTCCAATCTTTTCTTTTCTTGTTACCCAAGAAACAAGATGGAAGAAAATGTTATCCCAAAGCGCGACCTTTCATTTTTCAGGTCTAATGATTATCCTGAATAGAGCAACAGTGAATTTGTTGCCAGCAACCAGAATAGATTAGCAACGAAATCGTATCTGGGCGAGTAATAGGGAACGTAGCGACGCAATGTATGACAGTTGATTAGACTGAACTTGTCGGTGCCAGACTGGCTTAATCAGGGGTTTTCAGCCTGGTGAGTGTAACCCACCTAAGGTCGGTTTTGTGTTCGTCGACATGGTTAATGTTAGTTGTAATTATTTTTATACGAAATTTCACGAAAACTATTTCCAGCCTCCTTGATCTCTCTCTCTCTCTCTCTCTCTCTCTCTTTGCATCGTTCTTTTTGGCCATTTTTATCATTCTTATTGTGATATATAAACCGCCTTTGCCAAGAACGTAATTTTACGTCATATCGTTCAACGCCATTTGGAGCTCTAGTGCTTATCCTTCGGTGACGTCTCCGGTTTCAGGCAGCGTTTACTGGGTTCGCTTCCCGTCACTCTTTGGCTGTCCCCAGCCTACCTGCAAGGCAGCAGGTTGCTATTTTCTGTTAGGGTAGCGACCCTTAGACTTCTACAGCAGAACATCGGGAAAGAAGGCAAGGGAAGACCACTGGAAAAGATGGTTAGATGGCGTAGCAGAATCCTGATGAAAGAGCAAAAATACAATCACACAAGCCACCAGAACAGAAACCACGACACTGGGCAATAACCCGGTAGCAGTGTGACGACACTGGCAACAACCCGGTAGCAGTGTGACGACAAAAGAAGAAGAAGAAGATCCTTAAACACCCTACCCTGCCGGGTTGTTGAGTGTCATCTGCCCAGGTTACTTGTCTTTTTGTTTTTGGACTACTTGGTTTTCCTACCGTCTAGTTTTGTGTACGGTTTCCCCTTGATCTTCATCTTCTTCTTCTTTGCGTTCGTTCTTACCACCAATTTTAATCACTCTTTGTGATATGTTTGATCTTTGCCAAGAACGTGTATACGTTGCACATTGGTTTGGTAGGCCCCTAAACGCATAGACTTCTACACGTTTAGGACATGTGCATCCGATTTCAGCCAAACCTTCTTAGTCGCCTCTTACGACATGCATGGAAGGTAACAGTGGTTCTATTCTTTGCAACCCATATTTGGACCCCGGTAACCACTCGGGCGCCCTTGATCTTAATATAGCTACACTGTTGTCACACGGCAGTTGTATTATGTAGGCTCTGTGTCGTTGAGATCATGTGCTCTCCTCTCGCTACAA
This sequence comes from Arion vulgaris, assembly GCA_020796225.1. Classification (NCBI taxonomy): domain Eukaryota; kingdom Metazoa; phylum Mollusca; class Gastropoda; order Stylommatophora; family Arionidae; genus Arion; species Arion vulgaris. Next base: position 95,841,023 of record CM036753.1, on the reverse strand, counting down.
AGATACTCGGATCGTTCTCCTCGTGGAGAGATCGAGATATTTTTTCAGAGATCTCTAATCCTAATACGAGATTGAATTCCTAATCCTATCGTATCCTATCGTTTCCTATCGACCACAACTTATGCATTGCCAAAATAAGAACTAAATTGAAAGTATTATACAAACCGCAAAAAAACCCAAAGAAAATAGATTCTAAACGCCTACTGTTACCAAAATTCAAAGTTCCTACAATATCGATATTCATAATAGATTCACCAACTTACATAACGTCACTACAACATGACATACCGAGAAAAACATAGAAAATCATTGGAACGTTTTTAAGAACACTATTAAATCTGCAGCAGCAGAAACAGTGTGATATATAAAAAAGGAAAGAGAATTGGTTAAGTGAAGAAACATGGCAAAAATCCAAGAAAGAAAAGAATTTAAACTATGAATGCTATCGACTCAAAACAAATCAACAGTCCTTGAATATAGACAACTAGACAAAGATATTAAAGCAAATGCTCGCAAAGATAAACGTGATTACATCCAGAAGTTACCTTTAGAGGCAGAAACAGCATCCAAAACAGGGAACAGTAAAACACTCTTTCATATTATGAAACAGCTAACGAATCATCCGCCGACGGCAAGCTGTCCTGTGAAAGGGAAAAACAACGAATCCATACCATCACAACAAGCACAATCGAAAAGATGGGCTGAACATTTTAAAGAGGTATTAAATAGACCCAACCCAGCGATAACACCAGTTTTTGAAACAGAAATACAAATGCCATCATTAAATGCACCCATTGACGACTTCTCAATGGAAGAAATTAAACAAGCCATCAAGAAACTGAAAAACAACAAAGCCAGCTGTAGCGACGATATTTCAGGAGAGATGATAAAAGCAACTGACGAGGAATCACTGGGACTTCTACGTACCTTAATGAACGATGTTTGTCAGAATGAGACCCTCCAAAAATTGGAAAGACGGAGTGATATTCAAGCTCCCAAAAAAAGGTGATTTGTCAAATTGCAACAACTGGCGCGGAATAACTCTGCTATCAACACCTGGCAAGCTATTCTGCAGTATTTTGATGGAGAGGCTGAAAAAGCCGTCGACGCAAGGCTAAGAGAAGAACAAGCTGGCTTTCGTCCACATCGTTCTTGTACCGATCATATCTTCCCGCTGAGATCCATTATAGAAGAATCAATTGAATTCCAGTCACCACTAGTGATACATTTTATAGACTTTCAGAAAGCGTTTGATAGTCTTCATCGTTCTACTCTCTGGGAGATTCTTAAGACCTATGGCTTCCAGGAAAAATACATCAACATTATCCTTCCTTCCTTTCGTTCGCTTGAAATATGTCTATATATTCAATGTTGTCTCTTGTTGTGTCTTTTGTAGCTCACACAGAGGTCCGTGTAGTTATCTGTCGAGTGTTGTTTCGTTAGGCTAGTGAGTTTGCCTCAGTGTATCATATTCGGGGCAGTCTTGAAGTATGTGCTCTGCAGTCTGGTTTGCCTGTCCACATGTACACATGGCTGAATTGCCAATCTTGAATTTTGTATACATGTGGCTGCGGAGCCGATTGTGTCCTGTTCTAAGGCGCAGAATAACAACTTGTTCAATCTGCTCATATTATAGTAATCGTCTTGTGTTGGTATTTGTGGCTTTCTCATTGATTTAATCATCCTTTTCTTTTGGTGGTAGGTAACTGGTACATCCGGCTGCTCTCCTGCAGCACCTTCCTTGGCCAATCGGTCTGCTGTTTCATTTCCTGGTATTCCACAGTGAGAGGGTATCCACTGCAAGACGACCCTGCGATGCTTGGACAATTTAGACAGTAGGGTCTGTAGACCTGGCAATTTTCTGGACTGAAGTGCTTGGAGTGCTGATTTTGCATCAGTCAAAAATACAACAGGTTGAGGATCGGGTCTGGTATTCAACAATTTTTCAGTTGCCACCTTCATTACCTGAATTTCTGCATCATAGTTGTGACAGAATTTCCCCGTTGGTACTTTAATCGCATCTCTAGCGTTGTTTGGGTATTCTATGTACACTCCTGCTCCTCCATTCTTCACTGCATTTTCTGCTGACCCATCCGTGTTTACCCGGACCCAGAGGTCATGGGGTATTCTTCATCAAGTAAACTGAGAGTGACTGTCTTGCGTTGTATGCTGTTCTGCTCATCCTTGTCAAATATTCCTTTTACTTCTGTCTGGATACATACTTCTGGTTCAGTCTCCTCTCTCCAAGGGGTTTGCTCTGGCACAGACTTTAGGGAATGCCAACTTTTGGTAGGTCTGAGGTTTGCCTATTTAGTCTTTTGGCCTGGTGAATAAAGCTGCTTCTTTTCAGCCGCCCCAATGCTAGATTTTGGAATCTGTTTTCCATTGGGTGGCTTGGCATACTCAGAAACTTGTCTGCCTGCATCATCACTTTTGTGTCTCTGCGTTCTCTCAGTGCTTGTATTCCCCCACTCTTTCCATCTCCACTATTGGTGTTGATTTCATTGCTCCTGTGATGACACGAAGCACCTGGTTTTGCACCTTATCCAGTTCTCCTAATGTGGTATTTGATGCTGGACACCATGCAGCTGACCCATATTCCAGGTGTGGTCGTATGCCCTGCTGATAAATATTTTTAAGTATTTTTGACTGGCGCCCCATGTGGTTCTACTTAATTTTCTCAGGATGGCTAACTTCCTACTGGCCTTTGCTGCTGCTTTGTTAATGTGCTACTTCCACGTCAGTCTATCATCGAATGTAGGTGGGTTGCTTGTCTTCTCTTAGCAGTTCTCCATTTATTTTAATGGTGCCAGTTTTTTGTTTGGGAGAGAGAGTAAAGAGTGTAGTGCTGCACTTATCTGTGTTGATGCTGACACACCATCTGTTTGCCCATGAGGTTAAGGCATCTACAGCTCTTTGTATCAATTTAGTGGCCACTGTTGCATACTCATTTGTGCACCATATTACCAGAATCAATATTATAAAGCCTTCTATTCTGAAGCATCCTGCTGTGTAAGAACAGATGCAGGAAACTCAGACTGGTTCACAGTCAGTTCAGGTGTGAAGCAGGGCTGCGTTATGTCACCTATGCTTTTGGGATAGCTATAGACTGGATCATGCGCACCCAAGATGATCAACTAGGCATCAAATGGCTTAATAACAGCAGACTATTTGATCTTGACTTTGCCGATGACGTGGCCATATTGAATTCAACCACACAAGCAACCCACAAATTAACGAGCAATCTTTGCACACTTGCAGAACAGGTTGGTCTCCAGATTAATTCTGCCAAGACCAAAATTATGGACCTCACAAACTCGACAGACAACATCGTAATAAATGGTCAAACACTGGAGAAAGTTGAACATTTTACATATTTGGGTAGTAAAGTGTCAAACAACGGAGACACGATGAAAGAAATAAACTCTCGTATTGCTATAGCAGCTAGTGCCTTCACTAAATAAAATAATATCTGGCAATCTCAAGACCTTAGTATATGCACAAAAGTTAAATTATTTAGGTCATGTGTGATTCCTGTACTGACTTATGGTTGTGAAAGTTGGAAAACAACAAAGAAAATTGATAAGAAACTGGACAGCTTTGAGAATAAATGTCTCCGAAAATTATTGAAAGTAAAATGGAGTGATTTCGTTTCTAACAACACAGTGAGAGATAGAACACACCAACAACCCGTATCAAATATTATAAGGAAACGAAGGTGGAAATATTTAGGTCATGTTCTTAGATCAGACGAAAAGAGAATAAATCGACAAGTCCTTATGTGGTCACCAGTTGGGAAAAGAAAACGTGGAAGACCAAAGACCACTCTTCGAAGAACCATCCAACAAGAAAGTAAACTATTGGGATGTAAAACCATACAAGATCTCCAACTGCTAGCAAAGAACGACATCACATGGAGATCTAAAACTTCTGCCCTATGTGCCGCCTTTGGCACGAAAGGAACAAACAACTAAATAACTAACTAACTAACTAACTAACTAACTAACTAACTAACTATCTAACTAACTAACTAACTAACTAACTAACTAACTAACTAACTAACTAACTAACTAACTAACTAACTAACTAACTAACTAACTAACTAACTAACTAACTACTAACTAACTAACTAACTATCTAACTAACAAACTAACAAACTAACTAACTAACTAACTAACTAACAAACTAACTAACTAACTAACTAACTAACTAACTAACTAACTAACTAACTATCGTAGACGGACGATAAAATGTAGATTCCATGTTCAAGTGCGCTCGGCAAGAATTCATTTTAAAACATATTAAAATACAATTTGTGTAGAAATGTTCCCCCATCTTCACAAATATACATCTGGAAGCCTCTCCGGTGCTGTAGAGTTCACGAACGCAGCATGTTATGAGCTTGGCTATTTGCGAACCCCGAAAAATGAAATCAAGTTCTTTCTTGAATTGAAAGGTACATATGACCAATGTGGCTTACTTTAATGATTAAGTTTGCGATGAAATGAATCTACACAAGCAGCCCCCTTGTCAACTAGTGGTAGGGCAGTCTATTCTTGCTTCTGTTCAGGATGGGTAAAAAAAACCCCAGACATTTTAAGTCTTCAATGTTATTTGCAAGAAAATGTTTTCACTGCATTGGGTCGAATGGTAAGAGCTTAAGAGCTGAAGGATCATTGATGGAAAAAAAGAAGAAATGCAGGAGTTTGGAAGAAAAGAGTTGCTTAAAATGGAAAACATTTTAGAACAGCAATAGACTCCAGAGCACACTCTGCGTCATACATATAACAGCAGAGTGAAGCACGGCTTCATGAACGAAGCTTACAGAGCAAGCTATGGGGAACCCACGAGGAACTCCAACTGACAATAGAGGTTACCCAGCTCATAGTCTAGACAGAGCATATGAAACCGATCACAAAGAACAAGAAGGGTAACAGCAAAGTACATTACACAATTTCAATATAATCTTCATGTAATCCAAGCTACAAAACTAGCATAGAAGAGTACATGATGAAAACAATGACATGTTTGAACAACTTTGCAGTTGGATAAATGAATCTAGTTTTCTTCTTTTTCTGCATTCGCCCGGTATTCGTAGCCATGGCGCCTGGTGCGGCGTTTCTGACTGATTTTTGCGTTAAGGCCTGCTTACAGTCTTACTGGTTTCTCGCCATGGCAAATTCTCAACTTAGAGGTGAATTAAGTTTGAAAAAGACAGAATATTCTGAGAAGTACTGATAATTTGATTCCCTAGATATAAATTTGATTCCCTAGATATAATTTGATTTCCTAGATATAAATTTGATTCCCCTAGATATAAATTTGATTTCCCTAGATATAAATTTGATTTCCCTAGATATAAATTTGATTCCCCTAGATATAAATTTGATTCCCCTAGATATAAATTTGATTTCCCTAGATATAAATTTGATTTCCCTAGATATAAATTTGATTTCCCTAGATATAAATTTGATTCCCCTAGATATAAATTTGATTTCCCTAGATATAAATTTGATTTCCCTAGATATAAATTTGATTCCCCTAGATATAAATTTGATTCCTCTAGATATAAATTTGATTCCCCTAGATATAAATTTGATTTCCCTAGATATAAGTTTGATTTCCCTAGATATAAATTTTATTTCCTAGATATAAATTTTCTTGATACATTTCTGAACTTGTAGAAAACGAAGATGCATTGATACTTTTTTTTCGAACACTCCATATCGACCACTTGTCAACCACTCTGTGTGATTTGTATGTGATCTGAGCCTAAGAGCGATTGTACGTTGTGTCAGTAATGCGCCTACAAGTAGGCCAGCACATCCGATTTCTGCGCTGCTCTTTATTTACTAGGGTATGGGATGTGGCAAAGCACCAACAAAATATTAAATTAAAAATAAGCAGAGCATGCATTTTCCCAGTGGATACTTATGGTTGTGAATCATGGACTATTACACAAAAACAAGAACGAAAATCCAGTACCTCGAAACTAATTGCTACAGAAAGATCCTACGAATACCATGGACAGAAAAAAGAAAGAACACTGATGTCCTGAAAGAACTAAATGTAAAGAGAATTGGCTGATATACAACATACATTACAGAAAAATTACATACTTTGGTCACATCAAGCGTCATGATGGCCTGGAAAGAACAATATTAGAGGGAAGGGTCCCAGGACGCAGAGGCAGACCAAAAAAAAGATGGCTACAAGATATTAAAGAAACCATGAATATGACCATCGACGAAGTGGGTGAACTGGCTAGAGACAGAGTGAATTTCAGATGCGCTGCAAAGAGAGCAACGTTCTATAAAGGATACGCACCTTGATGATGATGAGGATAGCATGTCTAGGACCTAAATTAGTCGCCTCTTCCGACATGCATTGTAGGTCGCAGTGGTACTATTCTTCGCTTCCTTTGCGGGCCCCGGCACCTTCGAAACCAAATCTCTGCCCCATGAATGTAGCCAGCATTTCCGACGAAGTGCACAAAGAAATATTGGATCTGTGAATATATTCTTGGAGAAGTGAACTTGTTTTTTGTGAAAAGTTGCTGATTCAGTTTGTCGTGCATTGTATGTGTATCAACCATATCCAGATAACATCATGTTTGCATTTCGGGTGCTAATCCTGTTTGCGGGGGGCTTGGTAACAAAGTCGATAACACGTTTCTCTAGTAACGCAACGTGCCGTGATAATTCTGTTGTTGGAGGCCACCTCGGCCCAAAAATTGTTGTTGTGCACATGGTACACGGTTGGATTACATGTTCCCTGATCCTTTACATGGGGATTTCAATTACAATTATCTCATAAGTCGATGTGAGGAGCGCCTGAACAGAGAGGGCACTGATGAAAAGGAAAGCTAGCCTTCACACAAAAATCAGTAAGAAGTGACACATTATCTAACTACATCTGAATTCATAGCAGGCTAATGAAAAACACGAATTCCTGTTCGCTCGTATACTACGTGAGGGGGTTTTCAGTGCTTCTTCATTCCAATCGCTGAAGTTGTAGAAGGCACGTCTGTATGTCGGGGGATATTGATAATAAGGAAAGCAAGCCTTCACGCAATAATCAGTCAGATGCGCAATACCTGGACCCCGACTACGCCAGAATTCAACGAGCTAAAGCATAAGAAGAAGCTCTTTTTCATATCTAACAGAATACAAGAAACAAACAAATTAAGATTAATTTTAATAAATACAGTTATAAATTTTGAAACTGTTTACCAGATGTAAGGACTGGGATTACATTAACTTCCTGGTTAATTGATGCAAACCACATGTGTGGTTAATTGATGCAAACCACCTGTGTGGTTAATTGATGCAAACCACCTGTGTGGTTAATTGATGCAAACCACCTGTGTGGTTAATTGATGCAAACCACCTGTGTGGTTAATTGATGCAAACCACCTGTGTGGTTAATTGATGCAAACCACCTGTGTGGTTAATTGATGAATGAATTAAAATTATAAACTTAATTATAACCATACAATGAATTTTAGTTAGGTATAATATAGGGTATGATATACGGTATGATATACTTTATACGTTCATGTCATTGTTTTATACGTTTATGTGGGATGGAAAAACGTGGGCAGGGGATTATTTACATGTTATTTTGCTATTATTTTTTTTTTAAAGTGATGCCTAAATAAAAGGTTGGAAACCACTGGGTGAAATGTTGAGAAATGTCTGCTATATTATAAGATGGAGAGATTGTAGAGAAAGGACACGAGTGTACTAGAGATATCACATTTAAACAAAGAGAGTAAGAAGAGAAATAGAGAACAGTAGGTAGAACATTGTATAGATTCGTAAACAGAGAACGTACATGATTACACATTGTCTCTCTTCACGTGAAACTTGACGGCAACGTTGGTAGCCTAGAACAAACTGCTTTCGTTGTTCAGATTTATCAACGTCAAAGTCTGAGAGCTAACCGAGGGGGGTGGTGGGAGGACGTATATAGAAAAGAACTGATCGAATAGCGGACAAATGTTGAATGAATATTGCACATATAATACATAGATAACGGAATATAAATAGAATACGAGATTGCGACAGTTTGAAAATGTGTGAGTGATTGTATAGAGAGATAGAGAGAGAGAGAGAGGACGGAATACAATGGGTATAATGTAGAGAGGCGAGAGAGAGAGAGAGCTGTAGAGGGTGTACATAAAGGGGACATTACTGTGAGAGAATTCCGGGTCTTAGAATCGATCCGTCCGTATGATCAATAAGGTAATCAAGAGGTTTTTTTGAGGCGAGGGTTTGGCCTAGAGAACGAATTCGGCTCTTGTTTTCTCTCTCTCTCTCTCTCTATCTCTCTCTCTCTCTCTCTCTATCTCTCTATCTATCTATCTCTATCTCCCTCGATTTCCGATGTTTAGTATCTCTTTTCTATCGCTCTATGTCTCTCTCGCTTTTCATCACTCTCTTCTCGTTTAACTTCAGTCTCCATTCCCACCTTTTCTCTCTCATTTCCATCGTTATCTTTGTCTTGATCTCTAGAATGTCTTTACAAGCAGTTAAACCTTATCGCGCTGTCAGTTCCATGTAACAAATACTAGCAATTCCTAATATAATACTATCTTTATAACCAGTCTCATTGTTTATAACAAGTCTCATTGTATATTATAAATATCTATGTTTATAGCACCAGTGAGTTGCCGGGGTTCGCAGGCGGAGCAAAGAATAGTAACACTGCGACCTACAAGGCGACTGGAGTAGGGGCCTAGAGACGCTACCCTAGTAAATTAAAAAGCATCGTGGAAATTGGATGTGCTGGACTACTTGTAGGCGCGTAACTGGCACAACGTACAAATCGCTCTTATAGTCCTATGTTTGAAATTATGTAAGTCCGGAGCCCTTTAATGTAAAGAGGTGATATTTTGCATGTGCTCTATTAACTGTCATGACATTGCAAGGAAATAATTGCAATGAAAACAAACATCTGGTTTTCATTTTAGCTTATATGCGGTATATAAAAACATCAAACATGAACTAGACATACATTTGAAACGCTTACAGTAGTTTTATTGTTGTTATTGATGCGCAATTTTAAAAACCTCAATACCCACGTGTTTTTAATGTTTACCGATATTTACCGGAAGACCAAAAGTGTTTACAATTGAACGGACAAGTTACATTTGGTTTTCCGAAGGTCATTTCAATAGCCTCATTCCTTTCATAGGCGTGCACATTGTAGGATCTTTACAATGAGTATAAGAGTAAATTTTGTGACAATACAAAGCATCACAATACAGATGTATCAATATTTTTGTATAGAAGCTAAGGATGAGAGCATTTCTAACCCTGAGCAGAGGGCAATGTGCATTTTGGGAGTAAATCGACGTACATTCTAATCACTGGATCCAAGACTTTTCAAGTAAATGTGCAATGAAATCAAGAACGCATGGTAGAAAGAAAGTCGTAGATAGTTTTGATAGAGAGCTTATTCGAAGATAATTGTGTCGACTGTTTGAGTTGAAAGAAACAGTGATATTAAAGAAATTAAAGATGGGGCTTGGAAAGAACGACATCGACGTGTCAGAATCGACATTATGAGGAACTGTTAGGGTGGAGGAGGGAGGCAGGCTTCACATTTAGAAAATATGCCGGGGGACTGCCTAGAGTAGTTGATAGCAGCTCGGCCTGCTAGCTGTGAGACGCCTCATAGCTCGGGTTCGAACTTACTGTCCGTCATTTGTTCGAGTCCCTGGTCTTACTCAGGACGATAACGTGAGTACCTCTGAAGTCGGAGAAAATCTGCCTGTATGGCGAGGGAATACTAATTACGAGTACATTGAGCACACGGCTGCCAGTGTAAAGTAATTTACAATGTGCACCTGCTGCCATTGTAAGAAATTGGAAAAAATGATTATTTGCATGAAATAGAAAATGGATTTTTAAGAAATGGATCGTATAAGACGGGCATAAGATGAATTAAAATGCAGAATTCAAATTTTAAATGATTATTAAATCGCAAAATCACGAAAATAATTTATTTTAAAATATTTATTATTAATTTCTTCTTTAAGGATCCACCGACCCCTAATCGCCTGAACATCCCCAAATTCCTCTGAACCAACTATCCTCCCCTAGAACGCTTCAACGCCCACTTTTGGAAACGCTGATTTAGACGAAACGTGGATTAATTCTCTCCACAAAAATGAAAAAGAAAGTCATCAGATGGAACGATTAAGAAATTAGTACCAAGTGACAAAGGCCAGCGTTTTATAATTGCACATGCAGGCAGTAGACAAAATGGGCTGTTGAAGAATGCTCAACTCTTATTTGCTTCGATATCGGCCGATAATCGGGACTGCCACACAGAAATGAACTGTCATATATTTAGAGAGTGGATTGAGAAAACTATACTACCGACATTAGATAGGCCCTCTTGTCTGTTAATGGGCAATGCATCATACCACAATGTAGTGGCACAAGAAGGCAAAGTTCCGACGTCGTCTAGTAAAAGAATATGCAATACAGATATTTGCATGAGATTGTCATCAATGTACACATCTGGTCCTTTTCAAGACCACCACAACTATCCTGATCTCTTAACATGACAACTGTATCGAAATGAAGGTACAAGTTGAGATAAAGTCATTTCTTTTTGTATGATATCCACTCTCGCAAAAAATGTGGATACACCTATGACTTATCAAAAGTTGTAAATTTGTTATATTGCTGTAAATTCTATTTTGTGCTACCAAAATAATTATTAGGTAGTCAAAGATCAAAGAAAATCGCCGCTTCAGTAAAACGGTACTACCTACAAAAATTTAAATTATATATTAGTAATGTCATTGAAAATCTAACACCACATGCAAAATTACATTGTATTTCATGTAAGGGTTATTGAGATATTAGTAGAAGTTTGTGGACACGAGATTTGAAACGCACTATAGGATTGAGATCACATACAAAATTACATTGTATTTCATGCAAGGGTTATTGAGATATTAGTAGAAGTTTGTGGACACGAGATTTGAAACGCACTATAGGATTGAGATCACATACAAATCACAAAGAGTGGTTAACAAGTGGTTGATATGGAACATTCCAAGAAGAAAACTAAGAAGAAGTTTATGAGACATTGGTCTTTTATGTTTAGCAAACAGTGACCTTTGTTCTTCCATATTGGGACTATAATAGCTCTCTGCCAGTCATCTGGAGCCTCTTGTGCCTTCCAGGTTATGTTAAAAATTCTGGTCAGCCATGTTATTGCTGTTGTCTTACACGCAAGTAACATTTCTGTTGTTATACCATCTATCCCTGCTGCCTTCCGTCTTTTGCTTTGATTTAGTGCCATTTCAACTTCGGATTCTAAAATGTTCAATTGTTGATATTTTCCATGTTTCAATTGAAATGTTTCTGTACCTTGTGTTTCGAAGTTTAACAGTTCCGTAAAATATTCTTTCCATCTGTCTTTAATATCTTTGCTGTAGGTAAGAGGTTTACTATACTTGCTATTTATAATGGTGACTGGATTGAATTGTTCTTCTCTTAGCCGCATTGCCTTGATGCTTCTGTAAAATTTTCTTGGTGCCTTAGTGCATAGTTCCGCTAAATATTCTCCATACTTTGCCCAAGATTCTGATTTAGATGACTTAACTTTATTTTTACTATTCATTCTTGCTGTTCTGTATTTGGTGTAGTCTTCATCTAATTTTGACTTTTGCCACCTGTGAAAATACTTTTTCTTTTCTTGTACCTTTCAACTTCTTCATTCCACCATGCTGTGTGCTTTCTGTGCTTATTTAATTTTTTAAGTCCACAATTTTCTTTCACTATATCCATGATATTTGTTTTGAAGATTTGCCATTCTTTATTTATGTTGCTTACTCCCTCTAGGGTGTTAAAAGCTGATGTAACTGCTCCTTCAATTTGATTCCTAGTTTCATTATTATTTAGCTTTTCAATATCTATTATTTCAATTTGTTGAGTTGTACTCCTGTCTTGTTTTCTAGTTGGTTTGTGTAGCCAAAGTACCACTGGTCTATGATCAGAGTCTAATATTGCATTTGGGATCGCTCTAGCGTTTTGTATTCTCCATCTTTCACTCTTTTTTGCTAGCATAAAATCGATCTGTGATGCTTGATTAATATTATTCCATTTATACCAGGTTTATATCATTTATACCATTTATATCTGGCTCCTCCTATGTTGGTAAAATGTATTGGTGATAAATAGATCATGTTCTACACATATATTAAGCAGGTGTTCCTCGTTGCTGTTGCATTTCCCTTAATGCTGAGCCGCCCCTGGTCAGAAAAAGTAAGAACAACAGAAGGAATGACCGACTGGTTCTCCATTACATCAGGTTTCAGACAAGGCTGTGTCCTCTCACCACTACTTTTATTGCATATATGGATAAAATAACTCAAGAGTCAAATTCAGATGATGAAATAAATGAACTGCTTTTTACAGATGATCAGTGCCTGATACATCAAAATGAACAAGATCTACAACATCATATTGACACCTTGAACAAAAATTGTATAAATCATGACATGAAAATCAACAACACTAAAACAGAAATAATGAATATGGGAAGAAAACATAATAATCTAGACATCCATGTCAATGCACTAAAATAAACCAAGTGAAAGAATTCAAATACTTAGGAAGCATATTCACAGAAGACAGAAGACTAGATAAAGAGATAGAGGCTAGAGTGCAAAAAGCAAATGCTGTAACCTACCAGCTAGTCCCATTGTTAAGGCATCCAAAAATTTCACAGGCAGCTAAGCAACAGATGATCAACAGCATTTTTATACCTACTTTGTGTTACCAGAGCCAAACATGGACATTGAGCAAAGCGCAGTCACAAAAAATAACTACATGTGAAATGCGTTGCCTGCGAAAAGTTACCAACAACACAGAAAAGACAGAATCACCAACATCAGCATAAGAAAGAAAGTTGGCACAAAACCGTGCTTGAATTACATAGGAAACAAAGAATGAAGTGGTTTGACCACTAAGAATGTACTAAGAATACATTCAAACTCCACAGTATACAGAGTCTTCTACAGCAGAACATTAGGAAAGAAGGCAAGAGGAAGACCACGGAAAAGATGGTTAGATGGCGTAGCAGAATCATGTGAAAGAGCAAAAATAACAATCACACAAGCCACCAGAACAGCGCAAGACAAAAAAACAGAAAACCACGATACTGGGCAACAATCCGGTAGCAGTGTGACGACACTGGGCAACAATCCGGTACCAGTGTGACGACACTGGGCAACAATCCAGTAGCAGTGTGACGACAAAAGAAGAAGAAGAACAGTGACCAACTGTAACCGGTAATTGTTGATCCATGAGACTACTCATAAGCCTGTTATGCTTGTCTGATGACTGAAATCTTGAATGTAAGCTCTTGCAGTCTAGCAACTGATGTGGTGTGGTTTAGAACAAAGTCCATTCTGTGGCCACACTCAATGAGTGCGTTCATAATGGCATCTCTGTCTATTTTCGGACACTTCGATATGGTGTCTGAGCCAGCCTTCATTGACATCATTCTTGAACAGTAGATATATATATATATATGCATATATGTGTTTGAGAGCCGCTGTAGCGTAGTTGTTAGTGAACTCGCTTCGCAAGGCTGGTGGTCTGGGTTCAGCTCCCGCAATGCGCGTGGAATTTTTCCCGACCACGACAGGTCGACCCAGCCTCAACTGGGTACCAGACATGCTCTGGGAAAGTAAAGGCGACCGGCGTGATGCTGACCACATCACCCATTGCATGCCGATGGTCAATGAAAAATACAGGCCTAACACTGTATTGACCTACATACCACGAGGTATGAAAGGGTTTCTTTATATATGTGTTTATATGTGTTTATATGTGTTTATATATATATATATATATATATATATATATATATATATATATATTTATATATGTTCGTCCATCGCAAGCGATGATGACAAAAGTCTCAGTCGTGTGCTGCTGCACTTCTCTGGTGTGTGCAGAGGGGACTGTAGAGTCCAATCCTAGAATACAATTCCCCACCACAGGTGGGGCATACATGATCAAGGTTAGACATGTGGGTGTTGTGTGTTCTGTCTTTTCGCGCAGCTTCTTTACTCTGTACCTCAACGACACGATGATTCTCAACTATGCGAGTTCCTCTTGTGTTTTTACAGCTCCACATTTGGCGATCTTGCGCAAGGGATTCCCAGCACGTGGTGTCTATATCGAAGCATTTCAAAAACGTTTTAAGAGGATCTTTAAAGAGTCTTTTTCTGTCCACCAGCAGAACGTCTACCGCCTTCATGTTAGCCATACATCAACTGTTTACATCTTGAACAGTATAAACAGAAATGCTGGTTTAAATAGTCTCTTGTTCTCATATTTCTTTGGAAATGTTTGCATCACAGCTTTTTCTTCTTTGTTTTCTCAAGAATAACTTGTTATTGATTGCTCTTGTTTTCAAGAATAACTACTTATTGACCTCTCTTTGTTTTGTGTTTAGAGTCACTGCTCGTGCGCACGTTGTTCTACAAGTCTACAGCGTTTAATGAGATATTGAAACATTTTGATGCATCACATTCGTTTATTTCGGCAAGACTTTTATTCGGGCTCGCTATCCATAGCTCTTGATAGTCTTCTTAATGATTTCATTGCACCAGTTGTGTTACTTCTCTGTAAAAAATCGTCTATGGAGCCATTCGAAACATTCAGTCGCTATCTCTTGTAAAGTGTTCTGGATAAGGGCTACCATCACAGTCGCTGAGGTATAAGTCGATTGATGGTTCTTGTCTGAGATAATGGAAATGCCTATTCTAATTTTTTTTTCGTGTAGCTAGTTTGCGAAGTGATATTTTGTTAGTTGATGGCTTCTTCTCTAATCAATATTCCCAAAAGTTCTAAAATTTGGTGACTTCAGTAACAAATGTAAAAAAAAAACAAGCACAGAATTATTAAAAGAAAAGACGGCAATAAGACCATGTACTGCTAGTATTGCTGCTGCACATCAGGACCGTGCGGTATATTTTCTCAGTATGATGCAAGTCTTCGAAATGCAGGCCCTTAAATGTTTTTTCTTTAAAATAATCTTCAATTGTGATTTTAATTTCGCTGCTTTTGCCGCCCCCTCTTTCAGTGCCGCCTGATATGATTGCCTCTTTGTATAACGGCACGGCCCTGTTGCACATGCTATTACTTTGATTATTCCTATACCTACTGAGATCTCCTCATGTTGATACTTGCAATACAGTCATGAAATAAACAAGAAATATAGACATAGTTGTATTATTGTTTTTAAATAACTTACATAACAGTTAAAGTTAGCTGCCATGTCATAATGCCATCCCCCTTTCACGCCCAGGTTTGGGACTGACAATGGCAGAGCTCAAGTAGTAGCAAGTCCCTTGCGGAACGTTGCATTCATCACAGCCCGCCTGAAAAGCTTTATGTCTCTTGCAAGTTCTCCTGCCTCTTCCAGCGTCATGTTCAAGGTTTATTTGATGTCCTGCTGCCATCTTTGTCTTGGTCGTCCCCTGCCTCGTTTTCCAGGAACCATGCGATCCATTACCTTTCTCTCCAGACCACTGTGGCGTTTAATGTGGCTAAAATATTTCATCTTCCGGTACATGATGTTATTTATGAGCCAATGCTCCTTGATATGCAGGTCTTGTTGGATGTCTTTGTTTCTTCTTTTCTCTGTCCAGGATGTTCTAAGAACTTTTCTATATCACCTTGTTATGGCGGAGCTACTGGAGAGATTCTTTTCAAATTGCTACTTCTTCGTTACAATGTGCGTGTGTTAACATATGTGGTAGGAGGTATCACTACTTCTTCGTTACAATGTGCGTGTGTTAACATATGTGGTAGGAGGTATCACTACTTCTTCGTTACAATGTGCGTGTGTTCACATATGTGGTAGGGAGGTATCACTACTTCTTCGTTACAATGTGCGTGTGTTAACATATGTGGTAGGGAGGTATCACTACTTCTTCGTTACAATGTGCGTGTGTTCACATATGTGGTAGGGAGGTATCACTACTTCTTCGTTACAATGTGCATGTGTTAACATATGTGGTAGGGAGGTATCACTACTTCTTCGTTACAATGTGCGCGTGTTAACATATGTGGTAGGGAGGTATCACTACTTCTTCGTTACAATGTGCATGTGTTAACATATGTGGTAGGAAGGTATCACTACTTCTTCGTTACAATGTGCGTGTGTTAACATATGTGGTAGGAGGTATCACTACTTCTTCGTTACAATGTGCGTGTGTTCACATATGTGGTAGGGAGGTATCACTACTTCTTCGTTACAATGTGCATGTGTTAACATATGTGGTAGGGAGGTATCGCTACTTCTTTGTTACAATGTGCGTGTGTTAACATATGTGATAGGGAGGTATCACTACTTCTTCGTTACAATGTGCGTTGTAACATATGTGGTAGAGGTATCACTACTTCTTCGTTCAATGTGCATGTGTAACATATGTGGTAGGAGGATCACTCTTCTTCTGTTACAATGTGCGCGTGTTAACATATGTGTAGGAGGTATCACTTTACTTCATTACAATGTGCATGTGTTAACATATGTGCTAGGAGGCATCACACTTTTTTCCGTTACAATGTGCATGTGTTAACATATGTGGTAGGGAGTATCACTACTCTTCGTTACAATGTGCGTGTGTTAACATGACCTTGTAGGAGGTATCACTCATTCTTCTTACAATGTGCGTGTGTTAACATATGTGGTAGGAGAGTATACTACTTCTTCGTTACAATGTGCGTGTGTTAACATGTGGTAGGAGGTATCACTACTCTTCGTTACAATGTCGTGTGTTAACATTGTGGTAGGAGGTATCACTACTTCTTCGTTACAATGTGCGTGTGTAACATAGTGTAGGGACGTATCCCTATAATAAAATAGCTTTTTTCTGGTTCTAGTATACTGTAGTACAGATGACCCATATAGCCTCTTTGCTGAAATGCGCGTATAACATTAATGATATTTTGCATTGTAATCTTCAAACTCATTAAAATGTTATATCAATGTCTGTTTTGAAGTCAACAATATAACTCACTAGCTTCCACTAATTTGATTACTGCCTTTAACTAAAGTCCGTGTGCACTAATGACGTCATTTTTGACCATATCTCATCAAAGATACACATTTATCTGTGGTAATGACAGTTGAACGGACTATGAATGTTATAGTTCGTTACAAATACTTGTTTTACAAATGAAAAACAATGACAAAATACAGCAAGGTTTCGACCAACAAGGCCTTTATCAAACACGAACAACACTTAGTGACAAATTAAAAAAAAAATGGACGACTAAATACAAACGTTTCTAATTATTTTGTCATTGTTTTTGTAATTTGTAAAACTACAGTACTTGTGATTACCTGTTTGCCAATCAAATGTTGACTGCAGTCTCATCTATTTTGTGAATATAGTCCATTCAACAACTCATGTCCACAGTCAAATGCAATTGTAACAAACCATCAGTTCATTTACTAATGACATCATTTAATTACCATGTTCAAATCCGAGTCTATTTGATGCATGAAAATGAACAGAATTGTTAAAAACCACGGATTTCGTCCTGATATTTACTATTTTTGTCATCAATGTATAAATAGCTGTAAACATGAGTTTCTTCAACTATGCCAACGAAGCGTTAATATATAGCCAAGAAGGCAACTTCTAGATGGCATGATTGTTTGAATGGCAAAAATATTTTGTAGCGTCGGAACGTGTAGTTCAGGTTTCCAGTTATTTAATCAAATGGTTACAAGATAAAAATTTATCTTGGGCAGACAAGTTGAACAGACTATAGTACAAGCTTCTTCTTAATGGCTACTTTTTTGCTACTTCTGTACAGCTTCTACTAACATGGCTACTATTATTCTAGCTTCTAGTACAGCTTCTTCAACACGACTACTATATTATTACTACTAGTACAGCTTCTACTTAACGACTACTTTATTACTACTACTAGTACAGCTTCTACTAACATCACTTATACAGCTTACCTTACACTACTATTATTACTACTCTAGTACAGCTTCTACTAACACGACTTCAGTCAGCTTCTACTAACACGACTACTATTATTATACTACTAGTAGCAGTCTACTAACACGACTACTTTATTACTACTACTAGTACAGCTTCACTAAACGACTTCAGTACAGCTTTACTAAACGACTACTATTATTACTCTTTGTACGCTTCTACTAACACGACTACTATTATTACTGCTATAGTACAGCTCTGACAACATGACTACTATTATTCTACTACTAGTTACAATACTACTAACATGACTACTATTATACTACTACTAGTACAGGCTTCTACTAACGACACTAATAAATTACTACACTATGACGCTATACTAAATCTTCTATTATTCTGCTATTTTGATAGCTACTACTAACATGCTACTATTATTACTATCCATCAATGTCTACTAACATGGCTATCTATTATTACTACTACATACATGCTACTACTAACAGACTACTATTAGCTACTCATACAGTTCTACTAACACGACTATATTATTACATGTTCAAATCGAGTCTATACTAACACGATTACTATTATTCTACTACTAGTCGAGCTACTACTAACACATACTACTAGCTTCTAGTACAGCTTCTACTAACATGGCTATTATTGCTACTACTAGACAGCTACTACTAACATGGTACTATTATTACTGCTACATTTTGTAGCTACGAACATGGCTACAATTATTACTACTATGTACAGTCACTAACAGACTACTATTATTACTGACTTAGTACAGCTTCTACTAACATGACTACTATTATTACTACTTCTAGTACAGCTTCTACTAACACGACTACTATTATTACTACTACTAGTACAGCTACTACTAACACGACTACTATTTAGTAGTTCTACTAACGACTACTATTATTCTACTACTATACACTTCTACTACACGACTACTAGTACAGCTTCTACTAACACGACTACTACTATATAGTACAGCTTCTACTAACACGACTACTAGTACAGCTTCTACTAACACGACTACTACTACTACTAGTACAGCTTCTATTAACACGACTACTATTATTACTACTACTAGTACAGCTTCTACTAACACGACTACTAGTACAGCTTCTACTAACACGACTACTAGTACAGCTTCTACTAACACGACTACTACTACTACTAGTACAGCTTCTACTAACACGACTACTACTACTACTAGTACAGCTACTACTAACACGACTACTAGTACAGCTACTACTAACACGACTACTATTATTACTACTACTATTGCACAACAACAGCCATTACTGCTGCCATAACTTCAACATACAGCTGCTATATGAATAAGTGCATGGTTTTGGTGATCATATTCTTCAAACTTCGAAATCAGAGAACTGTTAAGCAGTTCTTTAATTGATTTAAGGCGGGAGACCCACCCAGGTTTCATCAAAAATGGATATTCTCAAATTATAAACAAAATTTGTACTTTTAATGTGTATCAGTCTTTCTAGTTTGATATTCTTTTTGAATTATGTGTTTATCTTTAATAGTTTATAAGTTATTGGTGTTCAAAGAAGGTGGGTGTGTTCCCAAAATGACTGATTTTTGGTCCCAAAATATACTCTTTAGCTACCCATCAAATTATTCACCAAATAATTATTACTCCCTGAAAGAAAACTTGTACAATGAGCTGTCCCTTTAATCTCGCTTGAATAATCTCCTTTGAATAAGCATCATGGCAGTGAATTAACCTACCAAGATAATTGTGTTTGAAACTGAAAGTTAATTTGTTGAATTACGTGATTATATTTGAAATATTTGTGATAGTTATGTCTTCCAACAAAAATTCAATAAACGCTTATTAAAGAAGCGTAAATTTCATGGAAATCAACATACATCTGAACTAAATCAGTGCCTAGCAATTATCGATAATGTTACGACGTCCATTTCGGAGTCAGAAATTGTTCATAGTTCGACAACATTGATGCAGACTGAATGTTTTGATATTGAAATGCAACAAAATGCCACGCCCTTTTCACAATCAGAGCAGAAACTTTTGGACATTAGCAACCTAACACATGATTCTGATGTGGATATGTTAGTGCCATGTTCTGATACAGATGTATTGTAAACAATCACCACACTCCCAGTGATAAGGAAGTTAGGAAGGGTACTAGTTTGCTTGAGGGGCACAGAGTTGTTGACATAGGTCTTCTTAATCAGAACATTGCTCAAAAATTGGTATGTGCATTTTGTCAAAGTGCTGTAGAGTTAATTGAAGTAAAGAAGAAAGGACTTGGCAGTGACTTTCTATTTCATTGTAAAATTATAAACTGCAATGAACATAAACCTTTCCCTTCAAGTAGTCAGCTCTCTGTAGGAAATGCAAAGATAAATCTTATCAATAGACGAGCAGCTTTTGCAATGCGCTGTATTGACTGCAGTCACACCGACTTGCAAACTTTATGTGGCGTAATGGATTTACCACCCCCCAGTAGGACACAGTAGCAAAGATATTATATTGAAAGGATTGGAGAATGCTGCTACTAGAGCACAAATTATTAGTATGAGAAATGCTTCTGTTCAAGAGTTTGAAAGCGCAGAAGGGGGGCGACAACATGTTCCGCAACATCGATGTATCGTGTGATGGTACCTGGATGACTAGAGGCCATACATCTAATGTTGGTTCCACAACTGTTATTGGTCTGCAAACTGGAAAGGTACTCGATACTCATACAAAGAGTAAAATTTGCAAATCATGTCAGTACTGGAAGAAACAAGACCAAAACACAGACGGATATTCAACCTGGACATTTTATGAATAAATTTTGTGCTGAAAAAGACATTCTCCGCATTAAAAAATCCCAAATACAGATGAAAGTTGCTTTTTTTTGAAGCAAGAAGAGCTAGGAGACGAAGGCGCCTTGTCGTGAATGAAGAACAGACAGAAAAGAGGATCAGCCATATCTTCCTGGGGATATTGAGCTCTCATCAGGTAGGGATTTAACATTTTTTTAAACAAAAACTTTCACGAAAATCAGGCATGTGACTCATCGTGTCGGTGATATTTGCTACAATTTTAAAGCTAGAGTTATCAAATTTGAAATACATATAGCCAATACTATCCTTTATAGCGTGAACCTCCACTTTTTTCTAAGTGGTATATAAACAGAGATATTGCTGTTCTAAGTTGAAAATGTTTGCTATTTAGAAGGATCATATTTCAAGTGTCATATTTACAAAACCGATTATGTTATATATTTTTGGGAGGTTCACGCTATAATTATAGGTGTTATGTACATCATATGCTGGTTTGGTATTCTTAGCACTTCTTATGTTAGTGAAATCCTCCGCACGATGCAAGGGGGGTTTTGCTTTAAATTATTTTTCATAACTTCATGATAATATTTTTTAAAAATAAATAATTTAAATGTGCAAACTAAACTGTGTTTATCACCAAGAACATTATCTTATACAACATGTGGCCAAATCTTATGATAACATGTTTGTTAGTTTTTCTGAATTTTAAGCGAAACTCATGTTCTGAGCGGTCTCTTGTAACCACCCGCATGCCAGCGTGTTCGTAGCGCGTTGGACTACAGGTTACAAGTCCTCTGTGAGTGCGGGTTCAATTCCGCGGCTGGCAGAAAAGCCACAGATTCCCCAGATTTACGGTGTTCGTGGCACCGAACCGAAGGGTTACGATGTCCATGGCACCGAGCTGAAGAGCTTTCAGCTTCTGGATCGGAAAAAAAAATGGATTTAACTGCCCCCTCACCTGTAAATGTTGAGTGGTAGACAACTAGGCGTCACTGGCGTCTCAGCGACATTAAATCTGTTTGTTGCCATAGACACCGTATAAAATGGAAAACAATTGTAGACCAGTTTGTGTCCACATATGTAAAGAATACACAACAGTTGGCCTACATAGTGTACTGTAAACTTCTTGTACTCGACTCAACCTTAGATCCTGAACTACTAATCTCAATCGTAAACTGTCTCTTTTGTTACACATTTCTCTTGTCACTAGCGAAGGTCAGTCCCAGTAAATTTGAAATGGGGTATGTTTGTTTACAAAGTAGAATCAAGAACAGTCATCTAATAGTTCTTCTTCTTCTTCTTTGCGTTCGTTCTTTACGACCAATTTTAATCACTCTTTGTGATATGATTTGATCTTTGCCAAGAATGTGTATACGTTGCACATTGGTTTGGTAGGCCCCTAAACGCATAGACTTCTACACGTTTAGGACATGTGCATCTAATTTCAGCCAAACCTCCTTAGTCGCCTCTTACGACATGCGTGGCAGGTAACAGTGGTTCTATTCTTTACACCCCAAATGTGGGTCCGGTAACCACTCGGGCGATCTAATATTTGATTTTAGTTTCTATTTTCGGAAGAACAACTAATTTTAACTGAAGTATATATTTTCCACTATACTTGACCAGTTTATTCTCATCATAATTACAAGATCAACCGTTTGCGTACGCTCTCTCTCTCTCTCTCTCTCTCTCTTCATTCTCTCTCTTCTCTTCTTTCTTTCTTCTCGATCTGACCCGCATGTGCATACACCCACCAACACATATACACATAGAGGCAACAAGCTTCAAGCTTCGTATACAGATTTCCTTGTCAAGAATACTGGGTCTTCTCCTATTTCCTACATGCTTCTTTCTCTTCTACTTTTTCCTTCGCTCTATACCAGCCATTTATGAAATCCCTCTTTGGGGTTTGGGTAAGAGTTTCACCTTAGAGCGTAAGTTGGTTGTGCCAGGTTGGTACCTACAGAGCTGTAAACAAGCACATCCTGTTTCTGCATGCTTTTTGGAGGGTCGTCCTCTTTATTGACACCCCAATAAAAAAATAATAATAAATAATAAAAATATGTTAAATGGTAGACAAATAGGAAAATAAATAGAACCAAAAAAAAATAACTGATCTAGGCGAGTCCATTCCTTTCTTAGCCTTTGACATTGCAGTCAAAGTTTCCCAACCTACACCTTTAGGAGGTGGGGATGGTTTGTCTATCATCAAAAGGCACTAATTTTCAATTTTCGTCCTTCCTAAGAAAGACTAGCCAATTCCAACTCTGCTGATTTTAGAGCTGGTCGTATAAAACATCTTGTGGACCATATCCTACATGCAGAAACTAACATCTCATGAAGATAGACTTAATAAATCTGGCCCTACATATCTCGCATGTGTCCCTGTCATTTTGTCTTTCATCTCCTCCTTTGCACTATAAATTTGTCCGTTAAATGCTATTTGACTGTGCTGTATTATTCTCTACTATTTCAACTTGATTATTCTCCATTTATATTTACCAATTGTATGATTTAATTCGAATTGTTTAGTTCACGACTACAATTATTTGTTTTAACCCACCAGGGCTCTCTCATGGGTGGCTGAACAAGAGGTAACCCATAGGATTATCATATCAGACTCGATGAATATGCTTCAAAGGATTGAATCTGGAAGTCTGCGCCTGGAATCGGTGCATCTTCGGAGATCACATCCCAAGAAAATGACTTGGCTGTACACACACCTGGACATGCTGGAGTGCAGCATAATGAGCGTGCTGACTTTCTTGCAAACAATGCCCCTACTCAAGCTGGCAGAAGTATGGACAGAGCCGATATCATTAATGTGGTATGCTCTCATTTATGTGACATGGGCAAGTCTCAGACACTGGAAAGAGTTCGAGAATTAGGCGTTAAGTTTGGACATGCCAGACAGTGTCGTCTTCGTGGTAGAGAGAAGATATAGTAATCAACTTCTCATGGGTACTGTGAGCAAATAAACTTTGGGATGGCTGCTGCAGCGGAGGACAGGGCACGAATGGGAATGCCCAATGTGCCATGAAGTCGATCGCATAACATAACATAACATAACATTTGTTTTAATCTTAGCCAAAAGTATTTGTTTTGTTCATTACTACTCGTACTATTATTTGCTATGTTTCAGATTACAGTTTTTTGTTTCTTTCAAGACTACAATTATTTGTATTTGTTCACGGCTGCACAAACAAACAAGTACAACAATTCAAATACTTCAAAAGCATATTGATAGAAGATGGAAGATTCAACAAAGAAATGGGATGTAGAGTCGAGAAGGGACATGATGTACCATACAAAATAGCCGTTCAACTAAGGCATCCAAACATCTCACTACTAAGATATCCAAACATCTCACTACTAAGATATCCAAACATCTCACTACTAAGACATCCAAACATCTCACTACTAAGGCATCCAAACATCTCACTACTAAGATATCCAAACATCTCACTACTAGATATCCAACATCTCACTACTAAGATATCCAAACATCTCACTACTAAGATATCCAAACATCTCACTACTAAGATATCCAAACATCTCACTACTAAGATATCCAAACATCTCACTACTAAGATATCCAAACATCTCACTACTAAGATATCCAAACATCTCACTACTAAAACATCTTTATCCCTACTTGACGCTCCAAACTAGGACAATGAATAAAGCACAGGTACAGAAAATAACCGCATGTGAAATGTGATGTATCCGAAAGGTCACCAAAAACACAATAGGAGACAGTCATAAATACTAGCAACTTCTTCTTCTTCCTCGAGTGCTCGATATTGAACATTTGTTAACAACTCTTTGTGAGTTGTACGTCATCTCATCCTAAGAGCGATTGTACGTTGTGCCAGTTATGCGCCTACAAGTAGGCCAGCACATCCTATTTCTACGACGCATTTTATTTACTAGGTAGCTTCCTATGACCCTACCTCAGTCACGGGCGATCAACAAAACAACGGCTACAACAAGACTGCGTTAATTAATTAATTTTTTTTTCAAACAACGAACTAAATGGTTTGACCATCTAATTTGCCTTTTTCGTTTGCCCGCTGTGAATGTAGGCATAGTCATGACAACTAATTTGGCACCTCTTACAGATTTTAGCTTGAATTGTTTGACTTATTATGTGTTATGTTTATGTTATAATTATGTGTTGAGACTTTACTCCACAAATTGAATAACCGACTTGTTCGTGTCATATGTGAAGTCACAAGTACTGTTTGTTTCTCTTGATTTTCTTTCCACAAAAATCGTTTTACTTGCACTTTGAATTCACTGTTCACTGTCTAACTCTAGTGTAACATATGATAGCAATTTCTAAAAAACAAAAACGATTCTTGTTATGTGAAGAAATTTCCACATTTTGTGCACGTTTATACAGGTAACTTGATTAATTATATGGTTTACCGTCTAGACAAGTTGTAGGTATGTTTATACAGGTAACTTGATTAATATATGGTTTACTGTCTAGACAAGTTGTAGGTATGTTTATATAGGTAACTTGATTTATATATGGTTTACCGTCTAGACAAGGCAGACATGTTTATTTTACGAACACACAGGTATGACACATATTTATACTGTGCTATTACATGTTTATGTCGCCAGGTAATAAAAGGTGTATGGTGAACTTGAATGTTTACAATAGCTTTAATTACCTGAAAGGAAAGAAGTAAGTGTTAATGGTTTCTTATAAATGTACGTCATGTGACTAGTTTTATGATTCTTGTCCTGTACGTTCAGTAATAATGTATCAAATAAATGGGTCGCAACCACTAGTTGTTCCATAACTAATATTAATTGCATAACTACTTTTTGCTACATAACTAATATTTGTTGCATAACTACTTTTTGCTGAACAAACACTAGTTGTTGCATTATCACTATTTGTTGCATTATCACCAGTTGTTGCATTATCAATATGTGTTGCATTATCACCAGTTGTTGCATTATCACTATTTGTTGCATTATCACCAGTTGTTGCATTATCAATATGTGTTGCATTATCACTAGTTGTTGCATTATCACTATGTGTTGCATTATTACTAGTTGTTGCATTATCCCTAGTTGTTGCATTATCACTATTTGTTGCATTATCATTAGTTGTTGCGTTATCACTATGTGTTGCATTATCACTATTTGTTGCGTTATCACTAGTTGTTGCATAATAACTATTTGTTGCGTTATCACTATTTGTTACATTATCACTATTTATTGCATAATTACTATTTATTGCATAATTACTATTTGTTGCATAACTACTATTTGTTGCATAATTATTATTTGTTGCATAACTACTATTTGTTGCATAATTACTATTTGTTGCATTGTTACATAATTACTATTTGTTGCATAATTACTATTTGTTGCATTGTTACATAATTACTATTTGTTGCATAATTACTATTTGTTGCATTGTTACATAATTACTATTTGTTGGATAACTACTATTTGTTGCATTGTTACATAATTACTATTTGTTGCATAACTACTATTTGTTGCATTGTTACATAATTACTATTTGTTGCATAACTACTATTTGTTGCATTGTTACATAATTACTATTTGTTGGATAACTACTATTTGTTGCATTGTTACATAATTACTATTTGTTGCATAACTACTATTTGTTGCATTGTTACATAATTACTATTTGTTGCATAACTACTATTTGTTGCATTGTTACATAATTACTATTTGTTGCATAACTACTATTTGTTGCATTGTTACATAATTACTATTTGTTGCATAACTACTATTTGTTGCATTGTTACATAATTACTATTTGTTGCATAACTACTATTTGTTGCATTGTTACATAATTACTATTTGTTGCATAACTACTATTTGTTGCATTGTTACATAATTACTATTTGTTGCATAACTACTATTTGTTGCATTGTTACATAATTACTATTTGTTGCATAACTACTATTTGTTGCATTGTTACATAATTACTATTTGTTGCATAACTACTATTTGTTGCATTGTTACATAATTACTATTTCTTGCATAACTACTATTTGTTGCATTGTTATATAATTACTATTTGTTGCATAACTACTATTTGTTGCATTGTTACATAATTACTATTTGTTGCATAACTACTATTTGTTGCATTGTTACATAATTACTATTTGTTGCATAACTACTATTTGTTGCATAATTACTATTTGTTGCATAACTACTATTTGTTACATAATTATTATTTGTTGCATAACTACTATTTGTTGCATAACTACTATTTGTTGCATTGTTACATAATTACTATTTGTTGCAAAACTACTATTTGTTGCATTGTTACATAATTACTATTTGTTGCATAACTACTATTTGTTGCATTGTTACATAATTACTATTTGTTGCATAACTACTATTTGTTGCATTGTTACATAATTACTATTTGTTGCATAACTACTATTTGTTGCATTGTTACATAATTACTATTTCTTGCATAACTACTATTTGTTGCATTGTTACATAATTACTATTTGTTGCATAACTACTATTTGTTGCATTGTTACATAATTACTATTTGTTGCATAACTACTATTTGTTGCATAATTACTATTTGTTGCATAACTACTATTTGTTGCATAATTATTATTTGTTGCATAACTACTATTTGTTGCATTACTACTATTTGTTGCATTGTTACATAATTACTATTTGTTTCATAACTACTATTTGTTGCATTGTTACATAATTACTATTTGTTGCATAACTACTATTTGTTGCATTGTTACATAATTACTATTTGTTGCATAACTACTATTTGTTGCATTGTTACATAATTACTATTTGTTGCATAACTACTATTTGTTGCATTGTTACATAATTACTATTTGTTGCATAACTACTATTTGTTGCATTGTTACATAATTACTATTTGTTGCATAACTACTATTTGTTGCATTGTTACATAATTACTATTTGTTGCATAACTACTATTTGTTGCATTGTTACATAATTACTATTTGTTGCATAACTACTATTTGTTGCATAACTACTATTTGTTGCATAATTATTATTTGTTGCATAACTACTATTTGTTGCATAATTATTATTTGTTGCATAACTACTATTTGTTGCATTACTACTATTTGTTGCATTGTTACATAATTACTATTTGTTGCATAACTACTATTTGTTGCATTGTTACATAATTACTATTTGTTGCATAACTACTATTTGTTGCATTGTTACATAATTACTATTTGTTGCATAACTACTATTTGTTGTATTGTTACATAATTACTATTTGTTGCATAACTACTATTTGTTGCATAGTTACATAATTACTATTTGTTGCATAACTACTATTTGTTGCATTGTTACATAATTACTATTTGTTGCATAACTACTATTTGTTGCATTGTTACATAATTACTATTTGTTGCATAACTACTATTTGTTGCATTGTTACATAATTACTATTTGTTGCATAACTACTATTTGTTGCATTGTTACATAATTACTATTTGTTGCATAACTACTATTTGTTGCATTGTTACATAATTACTATTTGTTGCATAACTACTATTTGTTGCATTGTTACATAATTACTATTTGTTGCATAACTACTATTTGTTGCATTGTTACATAATTACTATTTGTTGCATAACTACTATTTGTTGCATTGTTACATAATTACTATTTGGTGCGTTACTACTATTTGTTGCATTGTTACATAATTACTATTTGTTGCATAACTACTATTTGTTGCATTGTTACATAATTACTATTTGTTGCATAACTACTATTTGTTGCATTGTTACATAATTACTATTTGTTGCATAACTACTATTTGTTGCATTGTTACATAATTACTATTTGTTGCATAACTACTATTTGTTGCATTGTTACATAATTACTATTTGTTGATAACTACTATTTGTTGCATTGTTACATAATTACTATTTGTTGCATAACTACTATTTGTTGCATTGTTACATAATTACTATTTGTTGCATAACTACTATTTGTTGCATAATTACTATTTGTTGCATAATTATGATTTGATGCATAACTACTATTTGTTGTCAACATCACGCTGTTGCCTTTATTTCCCAGTGTGTTTTTTTCTGGTACCCAATTCAGGCTGAGAGCAGAAAATTACTTCAAGCCCACTGTGGGATTGAACCTGGACCACTAGTCTAAGAAACGAGTTCACTAACAACTACGCTACTGATGCTCTATTTTGCATATTACCATTGTTTTAGTTTCTCAATATTATTGTCCTGGCTATATATATATTTTGCTTCTATTGCTTACTTGTTCTAACGTATTTTTACTCGGCACATAAAAAAAAAGACAGAAAGAATCCACAGAAAGTCTTGACATTCTGTAAGCCTGTCAGGTTTATATTCTCTCCAGCAACAAACACACAATGACTGACAACCGGATGTAATGTTGGCACAGAAAAGAAGAAAGACGAACAGGCACACAGGATTGTTCTCCCAGCTACAGCCTTGCCTAATCACACTTATCACAAATCACTACATCTAAAGACTTCAGCTCGCCCTGCTTTCCAGCAGGCGTAGACTAGAGACACTGGAGGTCCTGTTTTTTCCCGCTTGTGCGTAGAATAAGTTCTGCAACTTCCAGTGATAAAATGTGTCTGCAGTCAAACATTTAAATAAAGAAGAATGGCACATGTTGTTGTAAGTACCGCCCGTGTGGTACCGAGGCCCGAAGGAAGCAAAGAATAGTACTACTGCGGCCTACAATGCATGCCGTAAGAGGCGACGTATGCAGGACCTTGGAAATTACCCCAGTAAATAAAAACATCGCAGAAATCGGTCGTAGTTGCATAACTGGTGCATTGCACAATCGCTCTTAGGCTCAGATCACATACAAATCGCACAGAGTAGTTAACAAGTGGCCAACATGGAGCGTTCAAAGAAGTTGTTGTAAGTCATTCAAAGTGACAGCTACTGGTCAAGAAACACAAAATGGATGAACATATTAAAGTTGATACTACATGACGAGTTTCTGTAGCTCTCAAAATGACTTGTGATCAGTGATCTTCTTCTTCTTTGCGTTCGTTCTTTAAGACCAATTTTAATCACTCTTTGTAATATGTCTTTGCCAAGAACGTGTATACGTTGCACATTGGTTTGTATGCCCCTAAACGCATAGACTTCTACACGTTTAGGACGTGCATCCGATTTCAGCCAAACCTCCTTATTCGCCTCTTACGACATGCGTGGCAGGTAATAGTGGTTCTATTCTTTACACCCCATATTTGGGCCCCGGTAACCACTCGGCGTGATCAGTGATGAAATCAGAGAAATGTCTGGTCTATCATTTGTAACAACTGTTATAAGAAAGAGAAGATGGAGATATGCTGGGCATACTCTGAGAACAAATAATCAAAGAATCACAAATCAGGCATTGAAGTGGGAGACAAAGAAAGAGAAGATGGAGATATGCTGGGCATACTCTGAGAAGAAATGATCAAAGAATCACAAATCAGGCATTGAAGTGGAAGACAAAAAGTTAAAGAAAGAAAGGACAGCGTAGGAAAACACTGAGTGAAACTTTACTGAGAGAGGCGAGAAATATCGAACTCAAAATCATAGAGGAGATTGAGCGAGATGCCCAGAATAAAGCGGTATGGAGAAATTACACACAGGCCCTATGTAACGCACAATGCAGGGCTGTCCAACGCGATGGCCGCGGGATCTATTGCTCCCTCGTTATGCATTTCTGGTGTCCTAAGTTACTTCCCTGGCTTCAACTGGACTTTAAGAAGGGAAAAAAAAGTATTTCTGAATAATGGAATGTTTTCTGGTTTTTTTTTTGTTACAGCACTCCCGAGAACACGGTCTTCTCTCTATTGCAATCTTGTTTTCTTTTGTAATCATTCGACAGTCACTAATCCCATCGTCTTCTTTCACACTGAACAAAATGCCGACATAATCTTTGAACTTCCATCCTCAAACAACTAACATGTTCTTTGATCTATCTGCCACCTTGTCACTTAAGCTTGAAGGAGTGGTGCATGAAGTTTCCGTTTAGAGTAGGAACAATGTGTTATTTATAATCAATCGTATTTATTATTTTAATTTGATATTATAACTTTATCTGTGCTAGCTGTGGAATAAGTGCAACATTAGTTAAATAATATCATTACCGCCTGCCCAGCGTGTTCGTAGCGCGTTGGACGACGGTATGACAAGCCCTCTGTGAGTGCGGGTTCAATTACACGGACTGGCAGAAAAAGCCACAGTTTCTGAAGATTTACAGTCTTTGTGGCACCGAACCGAAGGGCAACGATGCCCATGGCACCGAGCCGAAGAGCTAAAAGCACAAGTGCTTCTGGATCGGAAAACTTTTTATTCTTTTAAAATTAATATCATCTGTCATTTTAAAATATGGCTAAATGTCAACGGAACTACACTGTTAATTTTGAATGGAAGGTTATGTTTTGTTTCATTGAATACAAATGCAAATCTGTGTGTTGATTGTGTCATGGAAGCGTAGCTATTAGTAAGAAAAGTAATATAGAACGACAGACAATCACTTTCTCACTTTCCAAATTTAAAATCTGTTGCTGAATCTATCAATGGCGGTGCATATGATCTTCTACGTTTTGCCAAACATCTTGAAATTCTTACTATTGAATTTGGTCACAGATTTAGTCAATTATCATCCCTTGAACCAATTATAATGTTTATCAAAAACACATTCGCTTCTGTTGATGCAGCTGAACTTGAAAGTAGGGTCTGTGAAGTTTTCCAAAAATAAAAATTAGAAATCTGAACTCTGCAAGAAGACATATGTTTGAAAGCCCCGCCCCCTCCCCACCCTGACACGTATGACAATTTATGGGCTTTGGTGGCCAAGAATAAATACCCAATGATAAAAAGTGTTGCTCTGAAAACATATTCACGATTTAGTTCAACAAATCTATGTCAAGTCTCGTTTTCATCTCAGAATATTATCAAAAATAAAACACCAATCCTGTCTGAAGAACTCACACGTAGATGATGTACTAAGAGCAGATTGTACCAATGACACATTAGCATTTCTTCAGCTTGTAGCGAATATGCAGTACCAAATTTCACACAAATTATATAATATGGAAGTACAATTTTATTTCATTACACTGTAGGATTATAAATCAGGAGATGGAAGTACAATTTTATTTCATTACACTGTAGGATTATAAATCAGGAGATGGAAGTACAATTTTATTTCATTACACTGTAGGATTATAAATCAGAGATGAAGTACAATTTTATTTCATTACACTGTAGGATTATAAATCAGGATTACATTTTCATTTGTTATTCATCATCATCAAGTAGCCTGTCCATTCTGGAACTTGGTTCCCATGACAGCAGCCATGAAAAACTCGCTATTCCGTGCAAGATGACCGGCGTCCAAGTCTCACAACCATACGTTGCCAAGGAAAAAACGCATGCTTTTAAACACTTGAGTTTTGTTATGTCAGTTCTGTACTTTTAGTTTATATTCAGCCTTCTTTTAATTTCGTTTATAACATTTCCGTCACTTGTCAGCAATGCCTCAAGGAACTCAAAAATGTCGACACTGTCTATTTTGTGACCATTGACACTACTTGACACATATATTAGCCATCATTCATGTTTTATCAGTTTTAAAGATCTTCATTTTCGTTATTATCTGTCATTACTTTTTATTGATAATATTATTAAAATTGTTTTATTATTATTATTATTACAAAGGTCACATGGCGCCCGCGCATCTCCAACCATCAGTCAAATGCGCCATAGTATACACAAATATTGGACAACACCGGTATAATGGTCATCATCATCATCAAATAGCTTGTCCTGAGCAGAACTTTGCCACCCCAACAGTCCTCCGGATATTCTCTCTCTCTCATAGGCCAGATGTCCCGCCTCTGTAGCCGTCATGTTCAAACCATCAGTTACTTCCTGAATCCATCTTCTCCGTGGTCTTCCTCTTCTTCTCTTTGCTGGTATGCCTCCCTTCATGATGGTCTTCTCCAGCCCTTCGTGTCTTTAGTTATGTCCAAAATGGTATAACGGTATGAGAGGAATATAATAGACAATAGTGAAGAGTTACTAATTGAAATTGGTCAGGATATAAGGACGAGAAAACGTTGCTATTTATTCAAAAAAGGGGGAAGACTGTATCGTCACTGTTTATGTATTTTGTAAAACTATAGTACTTTGTTTGTACGTGTTTCGCTATTTATTCACAATAAACACTGGATATGATTATGGAAAACTCCCTCAAAGACCTAAGCAGAACAGTCCAGGTCATTATATTTCGACTACGCACCGGACACTTATATAGACTAGGAATAAGTCAAACAGCTTTCTGCCAGTGTCTGCAGGCGGAACAGACACCGGAGCATGTCCTGAAAGACTGTCCTCTCCTGTGTGAGCTGAGAAGCAACATGTGGCCACACCTGCTCGACCTGAAAACTAAGCTTTGGGGAAACCTGACAGACCTGAAGCTGACCGCCCAGTTTGTGGTCCACAGTAAATTAAGTGCATGACCAGAGATCGCTGAAGAAGAAGATTCACAGTAATGATTTTTGTTGGTTGAACCTGGACACGAAATAATAACGTAAATATTTAAGACATTCACAATGATGGGTCAGTTGCCGGTGCTAGTGAAGACATTCACAATGATGGGTCAGTTGCCGGTGCTAGTGAATACATTCACAATGATGGGTCAGTTGCCGGTGCTAGTGAAGACATTCACAATGATGGGTCAGTTGCCGGTGCTAGTGAAGAGATTGTCTTCATAGATCATCTATTATTTTATTGTTTCAAAAATTCTCTTCTAAAGCTTCTTCTTCTTCTTCTTTGCGTTCGTTCTTTACGATCAATTTTAATCACTCTTCATGATATGTTTGATCTTTGCCTAGAACACGCATACGTTGCCTGTGTAAACATTCGTTTGGTAGGCCTCTAAACGCATAGACTTCTACACGTTTAGGACACGTGCATCCGATTTCATGGTAACCTCCTTAATCGCCTCTTACGACATACGTGACAGGTAACAGTGGTTATATTCTTTACACCCCAAATTTGGGCCCCGGGAACCACTTGGGCGTCTTCTATAGCTATAGAGATGGGAATCGGTCAGCGCTGATGACTTTTCTCATAATAAATCAAATCTAGAATCCTGCTGCGAGATAACACACTAGATGTGGTGCTATTATGTGAGTTTTCTGTTTATAAACTATAACCAGTAATTCATCTGTGAAAGTTAACGTGCAATAAACAAATATGCATCCAGCCTCCAGGGTTTAAAAACAATAAAATTATACTGATCAGATCTGTGTATGAAATGAAAATCGGAACATATCCTTTACAGGACGTAGCCATCAACCACAGTAAACGAGTCATTAATTTTCTAGGCACTACTTATATGTTCAGTAGTTTGCCATTGCTCTCTGAACGGTGAAGTCTATTTTTACTTTTCGTAAAAATCTCACGGACACGAATTTGCTTCCAAACTACCTGCCACGGAGTTTGAACCAGGTCACTACCGCTTAAGCTACAGACGCCCACAGTGGCTAGAGAATCTGTGTATAGAGAATCAATATGTGGTGCTTTCTGAAGGCTGAAATCTTACATCGTAAATATGCAGTGACTTAAGACGTGAAGATCCTCCTGTCCTGAACAGTGAGACACACTCCTAGGAATGTTATACAACTTATATAAATAGCAGACAAATTGGTGGCGAGGAATGTACACAATTAAACATTATCTTGCCGGCTGTATCATTGAGCAGAATAAAAACATTCGTAGCTTCGTGTCTTCAAGTGCTAATATAGTCTAATGGTAGATCCTGTCCGAGGTGGATAAAAACTCCATAGATTTAACCCGTTATTTCCTTCCTTTTTTGCTTTCGTTCGCTTAAAATATTGTCTATATATTCAACGTTGACTCTTGCATAATCTTCACTGTCTTTTGTAGCTCACACATAGTTCTCCCAGTTATTTAATATCACATGCAATATATGTCATGTGAGTCGAAGGGCAAGAGCACAAACGTTGCTGGATCAATGAAAAAGGAGAATTTGTTTCTTGCAATTTCTGGTTTTATTTCTGAATGAACCTCAGAGAGAATGAGACTATGTAGAGAACATTGCAAACTTGAATATGAGTCAGTAAGCAGTTGTCGAGTACCCCACAAAGAATGGTTGGGGATCGAGCGAGTTGTAGTGTTAGTTGCTGTTTTTCTTGAAGCTATCAGTCCTGACGGATATTGATTGATTCGTCAATTTCTGGTCAATGAGAACAAAAAGGAAGGGAAAAACATTATGTTAATAAATTGGAACATTATAGATTCAATTTAATAAATAGAGAGACTGAAGCAAGTCGTATCAAAGTGCAATCTTAATGGGGAAATAAGCAGAAGAAAGAAATAACTACACAATATAATGTTATGGTATGAAAGAAAATCATCAATATAATCTGTTGAAATCACTCGAATTGGAAAGTTGTTGCATTTCAAGATCACTTTTTTCTGTTAACATGGCATATGAGAGAAAGTGAAAGCGAAAGCGAGCATGAGATTCTGAAAAAACAGCGATTTAATTCTTTCAAAACTGACCACAGATTTGATACATGACAGTTTTCTGTGTACTTAAGTTTCTCTTGTTTTGTTTCTTTGTTACTTAAGTTTCTCTTCTGTTCTAGTTTATCTTCTGGGTTACTTAGTTTCTCTTCTGTGTTACTTAGTTTTTCTGTTTTTCTTAAGTTTCTGTTCTGTTACTTAAGTTTCTCTTCTGTGTTACTTAAGTTTCTCTTCTGTGTTACTTAAGTTTCTCTTCTGTGTTACTTGTGTTTCTATAACGGGAGGGGAAGGGTTGTGTAAGGTATCGTATCTGTATTCTGCATTCACTTTATATGTCACTCTATCTGTTCCCACATCTGTCACTCTGTTATCTAATTATCCTCAGGTATACACTCTGTGATTCAATTCTCAACACAAAATACAACTCAATGGCTGTTAAATAATCCTCTATAAGAATCAGGTTTGATGCCCGTTTTTCCCTGCTTCAGGAAATATAACAACAAGTATAACGTCAAGTATACAACAAATGTCTACAATTCCTGGATTAAAATTAAATCAATTATTTCTAAACACAATTACTATAAGAATTTAGCTAACCTTCACAAATTTTTTAAATTGTGTCACTCTTAATATAACTACACTCTCTGTCATTACATATTATCAGACTCTAGATTTTCTTTTTTATTACAACATAAATAATAGCAAGTAGTAAACAATGATGCGAAGTCTATCTACCTTAAGTTATCTTTGTTCATGTAAGGCGAAGTCGATCTACCTTAAGTTATCTTTGTCCAGGTAAGGCGAAGTCCATCTACCTTAAGTTATCTTTGACCAGGTAAGGCGAGGCCTGTATAATATAACTTTGTGTCATCTTCCGTTAGAATTACGTTTTAGTTGATTAATTTAAGTACTTTGTGTCTGTATTTGTTATCTTGATAAAGGCATATGATCGAAACGTCGAGAGCTATTTATTTTTATATTTAATCCGTAATTTTCATTGATGAAATCAGAGACATGTCTGGTCAACCACTAGTGACAACTTTTATAAGAAAGAGAAGATGGAGATATGTTGGACACACCTTGATCAGAAATGATCAACGAGTATCAAAGCAGGCATTGAAGTGGGATGCAAAGGGTTCAAGAAAGAGAGGTCGACCTAAGGAGACCCTGAAACGAACTTTGCTGAGAGAGGCAAGACATTTTTCGCAGACATCTATTTTCAAATGCATTCAACTTGCTTTCTATATCTTTAGTCATTTTCCAACTCTCCTGGCATATGTTAGGATTGATATAACATTTGAATTGAAAATTCGTAATTTAGTTTTAATACTATATAACTTGCAGTTCCATATTTTATTTAGACTTTTAAAAGCTGATGTTGCTTTGCCAATTCGTATCATAATTTCTTTTTAACATTTCCTGTGCAATCAAAATTGCTACCTAAATAGGTGAACTGCTCTGTTATTTTTATCATTTTAGATTCCAGTGTGATATCTGCATTACTTGCCATAGGTGTCTTCATTATATTTACTTTTTCATAGCTTATATGCAGTCCAACTTTTGATGCTATAGATGACAAGTTGTCTGTTTTTCTTGCATATCTTGGTTGTTTCTACTTAACAAGGCAATATCATCTGCAAAATCAAAATCTTCTAGTTGACTATTTTCTACCCAATCGATGCCAGTTTCACCCTGCAACATTTTCGCATCACCCAGTCAATGGCCACTCCAAACAATAGCGGAGATAGAATACAGCCTTGCTTTACTCCGGTTTCAACCATAAACCAGTCGCTGTGTCCACCATCAGTGCGAACTGCACACTGTGAACCATCATAGAGGCTCTTTATAATGTTTATTATTTTGTCTGGTATTCCATAGCATCTCAGAATATTCCACAGAGAGATTCTGTGTAGACTATCAAAGGCTTTTTAAAATCGATGAAATTTAGTATGAGTGGTTGTTGCTTCTCAATATGTTCCTCCAAAATTAGTCGTAGGGTAATTATTTGGTCTAAGCAGCTTCTCCAGGTCTAAAACCAGCTTGTTCTTCTCTCAGGGTTGTGTCCACTGCTCCTTTGAATCTATTAAGAATGATTTTGCAGAAAGTCTTGGTCATTACTGATAATAGGGTGATCCTCTCCAGTTGTTGCAATCTTTGAGATCACCTTTTTGGGGATCTTAACAATTATTCCCTTTTTCCATTGATCTGGGACAGTTTCTTCTTCCCATTCTTTATTAAATAGTTCTTGCACCTGGCTAATAGTTGTATCATCAGCCGCTTTGAGCATTTCTGCAGTAATGTTGTCATCACCCGCTGCCTTATTGTTTATCAAGGAATCGATTGCCTCCTTGACCTCAGCTACACTTATCATTTCTTCGTTAATTGGTAGAGAACTGTTTCTTGCCTCTTCGTCAAACTTGAGTAGTACTGGTGGATCAGGTCTATTTAATATTTCTTCAAAATGTTCTGCCCATCTTTTCTTCTGCTCCGGTATCTGATGTTAGAACTTTACCATCTTTACTCTTGATTGGACCACCCTTTGAAACAAAAGTTCCAGTAAGTTGTTTTAGTGTGTGTATAGCATTTTACTGCTTCCAGTCTTAGCTGCCTTTTCCCTTCTTCAGCCAGTCGATTGACATATGCTCTTTTATCTCTTCTAGCCGCTCTTTTCACTTCCTTGTCTTTTAGTCTATATTCCTCTTTAGCTTGGATTCCATCTGTTGCATTCTTAGTATTAAATATGGCTAGTTTCATCTTTCTTCTTTCTTGAATACATTTCCAGGTGTCATCGTTTATCCAGGGTTTTCTGTCTTTCATCTTTAATCCTGCGCTACTATTTGCTGCCCCCCAATAGTGTGTCCTTTATCTTAGTCCATTTGTCTTCAATGTTCTGTTCATTTTCACCATTGAGTAACTCGAACCTATTCTTAAGTTCGAGCTGATATTCCTCTTTTACTTCATTATTTTGTAGTCTTTGACTGTCTATTCGCAGTTTTTCCCTTTTTAGTATGGTGAATTTTTAATTTCAGCAACAATTTAATTTTAACAAAATATGCGAGCCAGTAAATCGGCTCAGAAGGATGAATGGGTTATGACAATTTGTCAGCATAGAAGCATATACAACATTTACAGCAGACAAAAAATTTTTTTTTAAACTGACGATATTCTGATTCCTATACAATTATGGAAATTGTGATTTTCCAACAATTGATGATGCTTTTATTCCGGAAAATGTGATTACATTTTTAATTTCACCTCTCCCTAGTGCATAATTTGACCCTGAGACTAGACATCTACTAACAAATGCAGTGTGACGACAAATGAAGAAGATTTCTGTTTTATTTCTGCGGATTTTCATTTCATAATATTACATACTTGTTATAATTTATTCATGTAGTCTAGTAACTGTTCTTCTAAGGTGGCAATATATATCTGGTTATCCACAAAAAAGAAGCTTTTTTATTACTAGTGCTATTTATAACTAGATACAATAACTTTTTCTACATTTTGTGTCTCTTGTCTCTTTGCTTGTTTTCACACTGATTTAGTTGTGGATAGCGATAATTTTTCAGTATTAAATGAAATTACTTTGAACAAACATAACTTTCTATTTGAATAAATTGTTCTTGTTTTTCTCTGTTTAAATTGTGTTGTATGTAGCTACAGGCTATATATTTAGTTGGTATTATAGTCTTCACAACCCATGCGTATTTGGTTGAAACTCTGCGGCAAGCAAATTTGGAAACAACTTTGTTCCTTGAATTTTTACAAACGGTAAAATACACCTCACCGTTCATAAAGCAATGACAATCTATTGAAGGTATAAGTGGTGCCTAGAAATTATATGACCGGTTTACTGTGGTTGATGGCTAAGTCCTGTAAAGAATATGCTACGATTTTCATTTTTTTTCCATAGTCCTCAATTTTAGTTCTTAAGAAACATTTCTCCGTTTGTTTAGTTTACTTTCTTTGTCCGTCCATGAACAACAATTGCCTTTATTATTATTGTTTTCACATGTTCTAGTTCTATATTTCTTCAACTGTTTAATGTAATTATATATATATATATATATATATTCACATCTTCTAATTCTATATTTCTTCAACTGTTTAATTATATATATATATTTTCCAACTGTATAATTTAGTTCTATATTTCTTGAACCATTTAGTTTTGTTCTATATTTAATTCTATATTTAATTCTATATATATTTAATTCTATATTTAATTCTATATTTAATTCTATATATATTTAATTCTATATTTAATTCTATATATATTTAATTCTATATTTAATTCTATATATATTTAATTCTATATTTAATTCTATATTTATTTAGTCTTATTCTACACCTTTTTAATTGTTTTGTTTAGTTGTATACTCTGCTATATTTAATTGTTTTGTTTAGTTGTATACTCTGCTATATTTAATTGTTTTGTTTAGTTGTACACTCTGCTATATTTAATTGTTTTGTTTAGTTGTATACTCTGCTATATTTAATTGTTTTGTTTAGTTGTATACTCTGCTATATTTAATTTTGTTAAATATATTCTTTCATATTCCTATTTAGTTGGTTTATTTTTAATTTGTTTTGATTAACTTTAGTCATTTTTGCGTTATATACAAGACAAACAATTTTTTTTAATACTCATTCCTAATTAACAAAAATATAGTTTCGTTTTTGTAGCTATGTTTCTTTAGTTCCCGCTAAATAAATTTCGTTGTAAGACATAAGAATGAAACTATTCTGTTAAAAATAATGCACATTCTTCCTGGATTCTATAATTCATGAAAAATTCATGAGAAATTAAACCATTTAAACATAAGCATAATTACTTTATTCAAGATTTCTTCTTCTTCTTCTTCTTCTTTGCCCACCTTGCGAGCCTCCGGCAACACATGGATGCAATAAAGATATAGACAGCAAGGTGAATGTATTTGAAAATAGATGTCTGCGAAAAATAATGAATATAAAATGGGACGAATTAGGGAGAAGTGATGCAATCAGAGAAATGTCTGGTCAACCCACTAGTAACCTTTTTTCCTCCAATCCTGTCTTGTCTCACAGCGTCAGGATAAGAAGAGATTTATAGAACGAGCCCTTGTGTGCGCTTCATAAATAGTATCTTTCGTCGTCTCTGTTATCTCTAAGGTCTATCTTTTGCGTGGCCGGCCTTTTGTTGTGTATCTATTGTATTGGAGCAACAGCATTCTTTGATGTGCACTGTCTGTTGGTGCCTATGTGGCCGAACCATTTAATTTGTTGTTTCTTGATGAAGTTTAGTACTGATATTGTACACACTTTTTCTCTGATGTCTTTATTTCTAAACCGGTCTCTTTGTTACCCCAGCATTCTGCATAGACACTTCATATATGTTGTGACTAGTTTTCATCTATCATTTGATGTCAGCGTCCAGATTTGGCACTGGTAGCATAATGTGGGGAGAAAGATTGTGTTGAACATTGCTCTTTTGAAAAAGAAGATGGAGATACTTTGAGAAGAAATGATCAAAGAATACAAAATCATGCATTGAGGTGGGAGACAAAGGGTTCCAAGAAAGAGAGAACACCATAAGCAAAAACTGAAACGAACTTTGATGACAGAAGCAAGAAATATCTGACTCAATTCCATGGACAGGATTGAACGTGTTGTTTCATGGTATATCTGTATGAAGAAATTACTTATATGTACTATTTAACGTATAATGGTAAGAATGGAATATATATAATTACTTTATAACATACATAAGACAGATTCCAGTGAACGAACAGGTAAAAAAAGACGCTGGCGCTGGATAGGACACACTTTGCGAAAACCGGAGAGGAATATAACAAGAAGGGTCCTTGTCTGCAACACACAGGGACAACGAATGAAGGGGAGGCCGCGAAATACATGGAGACGAGATTTGGAGGCAGAGATCAACAATATAAAGAAGAGCTGGAGGGAGCTGCAGTAGATAGCTAGAGATAGGAAGACTTGGCATGAGTTGGTTGAGGGCCTATGTCCCAATCCGGGGTAAAAAGGCAAAGAGAGAGAGATAACATACATAAACTGTGGTAACGATAAATGATAATTTTTTTAAAAATAGTAACAAAATGTTTAATATGATAATCGATACATTCAAGTGCTGTGTTGATCTTAAAGTGTAATACAATTCAGAGCAGAGAGCGGCGATAACGTAGTGGTTAGAGCACGTTTTTGGCAGGAGCGTAGTTTCATGGTCAAATTCGCCAGTGGTAGTGGGATATATTTCGATCGCATCTGCTCTCAGGTGGACCCAGTCTCATTTAGGGAGCAGAGAAACACCGGAAAATACAGACGAGCGACGACTTGTTGACAACATCACCCGTCGAGTTCCGTGGGTAAAAAATAAATAAATAAAAAATAAGTTTAGCACTCTATTTCTTAATAAACCTCAAAGTATTTTTTTTCCGATCCAAAAGCTCTTGAGCTTTCATCTCTTCGGCTCGGTGTCATGGACATTGTAACCTTTCGGTTCGGTGCCACGAACACCGTACATCTAGAAGAGCATGGGCTTTTCTGCAAGCCCGCGGAATTAAACCGCACTCACAGGGGGTTTGTCACGCGTCGTCCAACTCGCTACGAACACGTTGGACAGGCTATGAAAACGGGTAATTTACTTTATTATTTATTCTAAACTACAAAGCAGATTTGTCAATAAAACATGAGTTATTATGCATGAAATACAAGTAAAATTGCAGCAAATGAGCTTAATATCTGACAAGTAGTGAGAAGTGACAAGAAATAAGTATAAGAGATAATTTGTTTGATGTTTTTATTAATTTTTCTTGCATATATTATTTGTGCTAAGTGAATTTTTAACAACTTTTGGTTGAAACACAAGCTTTATCTTTATCTGTTGGTATCATTTATTGAAAAGAATGTACCGTATTTTACAGTGTCTATTCGTTCTCCAAAGGCGATTATATTTCGCTTTTCTGCAGTTTACTGTAAAACTACATTTAATACTTAAAAAGTACGAACGAAGAACCTATGACAATAATAATTCCTCTCGTACCGTTATATGTTACATATGGCCTGAAAGCAATTTCTCCATATCGCTCTATCATGGGAAACTCGCTCACTCTCCCCCATGAAAGTGAGACTGATATTTCTTACCCCTCTCAGCAAAGTTCATTTTAGGGACTCCTTAGATCGCCCTCTCTTTCTTGAACCCTTTTGCATCCCATATGACATAATATAGGCAGAAAAACTTAGTTAAACTTCTGATGAGATGCATTTATCCTATGACAGCAGCCCGTCTGCCTAGCGTGTTCGTAGCGCGTTGGACTATGGGTGACTATCCCTCTGTGTGCGGGTTAAATTTCGCGGGATGGCAGAAAAAGCCACAGATTCCCCAGATTTACGGTGTTCGTGGCACCGAACCAAAGGGTTACGATGTCCATGGCACCGAGCCGAAGAGCTGAAAAGCTCAAGTGCTTCTGGATCGGAAAAAAATCCTATGACAGCACATGAATGTGAAACATGGACTATTTCACGATCATTCAAGAAGAAATTCAATATTTTAAAACAAAGTACTGCCTAAAACTAGATAGAAATCATTCCCCAATAAATAAAAAAAGCAAAATAATATAAGACAAGACCTAAATATTGAGGAAAATTAGCATGCAAAAAAATAACATGTCTTGTAAACTGAAATATTTCCTTCCATTAAACGTCACAGTGATTGAAAAAGAGAAATAATTGTGGGTATAGCCCTGAAGATGAGAAGGGGAACGACTAAAGCGACGATGGCAAGAGGACATTGAGTAAATTTAAACACAACGATATCTAAGAACTGGCTAGAGATAGAGGATCTTTCATGTGGAGACTATGATGAGAGAAACGTTCTGCAAACGACATGCTACATGAACAGATACCTTCTTTTTCTTCTTATTGCCCTCGCCCACTATGAATTCTGGGATAATCAGGGCATCTGGTATGACGTTTCTGACTTATTTTTATATGAAGGCCTGCTTCCCTTTTTATCAGAGTTCCCCCCTACATGACTTCTCTGACTCCAAGAGTAATGTAAATGCAGCACTTATTTAGATAGATCAAGATTAGAACAAATTGTTCTATCTATGTTTATCATCTTTGTGCTCCACTTGACACATAAGGCTTCCACAAGATATTTCTGTTATTGTTGTTCTCTTGCCTTTCTATTACTTGTTTCCCTACATCCCGTCACAATCGTTCAACTCTTTTTCTACAGTTCTAGTCCGTTTTTTCTATGGATGTCCTTGTATTCTTTTCCTATCCGTTGTCCATCGAAGAGCTATAGT
This sequence comes from Arion vulgaris, assembly GCA_020796225.1. Classification (NCBI taxonomy): domain Eukaryota; kingdom Metazoa; phylum Mollusca; class Gastropoda; order Stylommatophora; family Arionidae; genus Arion; species Arion vulgaris. The sequence continues at coordinate 95,797,299 of CM036753.1, read as the reverse complement.
AAATAAAATATTTTATTTGCCATCACATCACATTTTATGTGACAACACATCTACTGCTGGCATATATGCTCATTCCATCGTCAGCTTCGTCTCTTGATGATGCTCTACGATAGTGCACAGTTTGTTAGTTTGAAAATCTCTTCATTTGCTATCTTAATTGGCCAGAAAATTGGCAGTATTAGTATTTTTCTTAAATATTTGTTTTGGAATGTACCCAACTTGCGTATGACGTGGGTAATTTTCCAGCACTCACTAATGTACAATAATAAATACATTTTAAGGTTTGTTTCAAGGTTTAATCCTTAGACTTTTCAGATTTTCTTAAGCACGGCGAAAGTTCGAATTGCTTTCTTGATTTTCCCCCAACCATGTCCTTTTTTTCGAATCACCATCCTGCGATGCTGTACATCTCAGGTATACAAACTCTCAAGTTCCTTAACAAATATATGTCTTAACAAATTACGCAACCTTGTGACTTGACAGCGAAACGCCGCTCAGGAATTAGTAACAATTACAACTTTTAATATATATGGCCCTTTTCATCTTTACAGACGGTCAGTAGGCAAGTGTTTTACTGTGACAACTTCTGAGTTTTCGCTTTTCTCTCTTGTCGTTCAGCTCGTACATAAGTCTCTTCTCAAAAGACTCTGCGCCCTTCCGTAATTTGGCTTTCCACACAACTCTGTCATCAGCTAGTCCCTCCCATGTGCTGGGATCTATAGAAAAGTTTTTCATTGAGGTTTTGCAGACATCTTTATATCTGAGCAGTGGTCTGCCCTGGTGCCTCTTCCCCAACTTTTAATATAGAGTTCATAAAAATGTTTATGTCGATAAGTATAATTTATGTGCAGTTAAAGTTATTGTTTAGTGGCCACACAAACACAAAGTTTTCCTATTTAGAAACAAATAAAAAACCATAATTCTGATTTGCTCATTATTAGAAATAGTTCATGCAATATTTGCAAACAATTATTTTACGTAATAATTTAGGCGTTAACAGCAATTACCCTTCCCCCATCTTTCAGTATGCTCTCCTCCGAAAAGTTAAATCTTCTTACTATCTCAAGAGCTATATTTTTGTGAATAACAAAACAAATTAAAAATATGTTCTGTCAATTAATTTAGAAATAACAACGTGAAGTTCAATGAATTGCTTCGCTTGTTTACAGCATCCTAAAGATTTAGTTAACTTTAATATTGTTTCGTTTATGGCGCTTTCGTATTCAAATCACTAAAATGTGAAACAAAGTTAATAGAGCTGAAAAATAACTAAGTACCTGAACAGGTATTAAAATTTCTGAACAAAGAGGAAGGGTAGGGGGTAAAAGCTTGCAGGCATAGCTTGCGAAACGTCACAGGCTCTCTCACCGGCTGGCCCGCCCATTTTTCCGCGCAAGCCCCGGCCTTTGAAGGAATGCCGTTTGCTGGAGTGTCAATTACTGTGCGTCACGTGACCAGCTAGATGTGCGCTGTGTTTCTCTAACGTTGCGATATTGTCATGGACGTGCAGATATTTCAGTAATTCTTGCAATCTTCGGCAACAAGGATCACAATGTGCGGTAAGTTACACATTGTAGCCATTGTTATTTTATTTACTATAGCAAATATGTTTAATAATCTTTCATTTGATTGCATTAGTTACGCTTATTTTTCGTCTATAACATTGAGAAGGAAATTTCAAAATGGCGGCTAACGGTACTGTGTTGGGTCGAGAGTTATCGACCGTGTTTAGCCTAGGCTAGGGCCTATGCGTACCGCCACACAACGGCCTTTTCTACAGCGCTGTGTCGTCATATGAGGCCTACGCCAAGTGGGGATGAATAAGGCCCGTTTAAAAAAAAAAAATACGGGTTGCTTTGGAAAGTGAAAAACCTGATTCCTAACGAAAGGGACCAGGGTTTTGGCATCTAGTGGAATCATGCATTTCAGATGATATGCTACTACTAATGCACTGACAAGTGTGTGCTGACCTAACACACGTCCAATAATATAATATACTGTATAACTTAAGTTAACGAGAACATTAACATTAACAACGAATGAGAATCAAGATTGAATTAATTATGTTTTGTAACACACAGAGCAGACAAATTGTAGTTAGAGCATACTGTTTTTCCCCCAAAATACAATCTCATTAAAGATGTAACTTGTAAGATTATTATGTTGGACTTGTAATAATTGTATTGGCAATATTCAAAGTGCTTTATCCACATTGGGCGTTGACTAGATTAACTGTACTGAATGTATCATGTTTGGGCTCATTTAATACACAAACTCATATCATTCAACATCTCTATTTAGTACAAGCAGTAATCAGATGGGAGAGGTTGATTTTGTTGTTTAGGGTATATTTTCAATCTTTGTATACAATTAGATACCTACTGTACACACATACATTAATAACAGGCATACACATGTAAATTGGTAATTAGATCACATAACACATATATTGATAGCTATGTACATACATATGCATTGAGAACTGGATACATAAATACACACCCACACATGTGTAACTAAATATATACATAGTGGATGACATACATATACACACAAACAATACTTACATTGATAAACTAGATACATACATATTCACATAAACTGATAACATTTTTTTAATCCCCACAATGTGAAGGACTTAGATAACCATATGCATATACAGTGATGAGTAGATACATTGATAAATATTGACATACATATGCATTGACAGCTAGATATATATATATATAAATGCATTCATAGAATGATAACCAGATATATATGTATGTTAATGTTGTCAGATGAGATAGTTATAATCTTTCGTTTTGTTTGCTTGAAATATTGCAGGTCTTGTATAAACTTGACAGTCTTTTGTAGCTCACACAGAGGTCTGTGCATTTTCTTTCCAGTGTTGCTTCACTAGGCCAGTTAGTTTGCCTCAGGATATCATATTCCTGGTAGTCTTAAAGTATGAGGTCTGTGGTGTATGTACACACAGCTGAATAGCCATGCTTCAATTTTGTATACATTTGACTGGAGTCAGTTGTGTTCTGATCTGAGTCTAGATTCTGTTCTGAGATTAGAATGACTTATTCTAATCTGCTCATATTTTGGTAGACATCCTGCATTAGTATTGGTGGCCATCTGATTGATTTAATCCTCCTTTTCTTTTGGTGATAGGTAACTGGTACATCATGTTGCTTTTCCTGCAGCTCATTCTGTGGCCAGTCAGTCTATTGTGTTATTTCCTGGTATTCCACAGTGAGATGGTACCCACTGCAAGACAACCTTGAGATGGGGATAATTACATAGCAGGAACAATGCAACCCCACTGATCACATACATGATGATACACCTTTGAAATAACACTGGATATGCCTTTGAATATTATCTATAATATATTGTAAATAGTTTGTCCTTTTTCTTTTCTTTAACAGTATATACACTACATTGCTAACTTGGTACATATGTATCATTGATAACTGATACATATACATGCACACATATGTTGATAACCATATGCATGCAAATACAAATACACTGATTGATTGGACCATCGTCATTGCACATCGGCGAATAATCATATGTGCTCCAATCTCTTTCTTAAATAGGAAGATCTCAACAGCAGTGCACATTCTCCATAGCTCCAAAGAGGGGCCACAGTGTAATGTTGTAGATAGTGAAATATTTTGTGGGAATTCTCCTTCGAATGCTCAATATCGACCACTTGTTATACACTCTGTGTAATTTGAATCTAATCTGAGCCTCAGAGCGATTGTACGTCATGCCAGTTAAGCGCCTACAACTAAGCCAGCACATCCGATTTCTGCGATGCTTTTTATTTAATAGGATAGCTTCCTAGGTCCTACATCAGTAGCTTTTACGACATGCTTTGTGGGTCACAGTGGTACTATTCTTTGCTTTCCATGCGGCCCCGGCACTGCACTGATGGTAGGAATTCTATTTTATTTTGTTTTCCAAAGAATTGTCCCATGCCAACAGCTCTGCAGCCACTACTCTTAACGATTTTCAACTGTCAAGGATTCTTGAAAATGGGACCTATATTTTATCGCCCATCTCCGATATGTCTAGGAACTCGATCTCACCTACACTGAGATCAGGGATTTATGGAAAGATATCCTAATCGCTCCGTGGGGGAAATGAACCAAGTTCTTCTTGTGTGAGAGGCTAGAGTCTTACTTCCATACCACATAGACCCTCTAGATACATGCATGTATGTACTTGTATATATATGTGTATGTACATAGCTGTAAAGCAATTAAAAACAATTGCAGTAAATATATCCACCCTAACCCATCTTTATTGAATGCTATATATGAGCCTTATTGCAGACCTAGACTCCTACATATGGAGTTACTTATAGATCAACAGCATAAAGGTCAAACAGTACAGCTTAAAGTTACATAGAAGAATGATGAATGATAGTTGAAGAGTCTTTGTAGCCATATTTATTCACCATGTACACTTTTGAGGACACACATTGAGAAGACTGACTGGAAGCATAGCAAGGCAGGCACTGTTTGGAAAGGCGTAGACATACACATACCTGGAAAAGAGAGCTGGAAACTGATGTTAAAAGGATTGGTAAAACATGGAAATAATTGGAAGAGATGGCTGGAGAGAGGAAAAGCTGGAAGAAGTTTGTGGAAGACCTGTGTTTCGTTGGAAGTTGAAGAAGAAAGACTTAAAGTATCATTAATTCACATGCAACTGTTCATCATGTAAGCAATTAGAACAGTATTTATTCCACATGTAGACTGTTCGAACAGTATATGTACATTTTGTTGACTGTTACAGCACATTTTATTCCCCCTGTGGACTGTTACAGTACCTTTATTCCCCTGTGGCCTGTTACAGCACCTTTTATTCCCATGTTAAAGCAGCATTTATTTACCAGGAATGCTGTTAGAACAAGCTATTTGTCTGTCATGTGTTCTTCAGCGATCTCTGGTCATGTGCTTAATCTACTGTGGACCACAAACTGGACCATCAGCTTCATGTTTCTCAAAGCTTCACATCTACTTTGTGTGAACACATGTTGCTTCTCAGCTCACATAAAAAAGGACAGTCGTTCCGGTGTCTTCCACTGCTTTCTTTCTTATAAACCGGCATCCATTTTAATGATATGCCCTAAAGCTTCTTCGAGGAGCGAAAGAAGACAATGTCGTTACTCTGTTCATGTTGTGCTCCTGTGAAGGGGTCTCCATCGCGAAGTTAAGACGTGCTTGTCGTTCTAAAGGTTGTTGGATCGAGTCACGTGCAATTTTTTCATGTCCCTAGGATTGTTGCTAGAGCCCCGGAGTTCGTGCCTTGTGCAACATTCACGACAGATGGCGTACCATTTCTGTCGACAGGAATGGAGCCATATGGGGAAACCCGGTGCATTGAAGTCAATCCTTCACCTTTAGACCCTTGGGCAGCGAAAAACAATATTGTTACTCTTCTTTTCTTGTGCTTTATCAGAACAGGCAGAGGAAAGCCATGACAATTACACCCGTATCACTCCAACCAAAAGTGCTTGAGGAAACCCCTTTCTTCTCTTATCGTAGATTTGACAGTCCTGTATGATTTATTTGAATGTAACGTTGAAACAGTACTACATTATTCCTATTGTTTTATTTTTTAGACCCGGTTCTTTGTAGATTCTCCATCCATCCAGTTATTATCTTCTTTACTGCATTTTCCTGGTCCATAATGTCGTAGTTATTGTCTTTGTAGCAATTGTCAAATTGTCGCGTCTGTGTAGACATAACGGTAATTTTCTCATTAGTTTCTCTGCAGGATCAATTCTCTAGCACGAGAACATAAAGGAAAACCTGGAAGAAAATTATCTTCTCCATACACCATTTTACTATCAATTCAAACATCCCATCTTTGTGGTTGGCTGCGTTTATGTGTGGTTTAGAGTGTTTTATTTATTTAAAAGAGAACAGAAAAAATACGTGATCGAGGAAAAAGGGTAAGGAGTGAGGGAGAGGGAGGAAGGAAGGTAGGCATGTGTTGACGTTTCCTCCCAGGCCTGTGGTAGTAAAATCAATCCGCAGTGGCTGACACCGCAACCTTCCAATCTTATCTAGGCCCCGCCCACACTATGACGTCAGCACTTGTAGCTTGGAAGCCCACACCCCACCCCTTGGGAAGGGAAAAAAACCTCAGTCCACTAATGATTTTCAGCAAGTGTGCCAGGCAAGTCTGAGGGTGGCTAGTATACGAGTTGTGTTATCGACCAATCGACCACACTTTTCGTCTCGCTGGCTGCGCTGAAGAAAAAGTCGCGATTTCTTGTTGGGGAGGAAAGGGGTGCAGGAAATTGTGCGATTCAGGCTTTAGGCTAAGCTGAGCCTATTATGCGTGAACTATAGACTGCTAGGAGAATAGCCTTTGAATGTTAGCAGTTAATGTTAGAGTAAACTGTGCTGAATTATACATGAAACACTATTCCTCTTCATTTTTCTATCTCTCTAATGTCATCTCAACAGTTGGGCCCCATTGTAGAAACACTGCACCATAGTTCTCTTTGCATTGGTGTTTCCTGTCACCGTCTGATTCAATTGCTAACCAGTTTTAAATGCATATTTTACGATATACAAGTATGGTTCAGATATCACATGTTGGTTGGCATTCAACAAAAGGGACCGTATATTAACACGAATGACACCATTATAAATATCCTCAGTTTTAGTCGTAGTGATGGCGAAATAGATTTGTTCATTCTAATACATCAACTTCATGTTTTGAAAGAAGCAGTGATCCGAAGTAGACATTTCTATAGAGCATATTCGCAGTGGAGAAATGGAAACTACAAAGAGACAAGAACACTGAACACACACAAAATGTTTCTATATCTTCATAAAGACCCTGTATTCGCAAACTGTTCATCTTCTTCGTTCCCACTACACCAACCACTTGTTAAACCACTCTTTGTGATTAGTAGGTTATTTGTCCCTTACATGGTGAATCCCTTATGTCAGTTAAGCCACGGCCTTCTCTATAATTCTTTATAGAGAAGGCCGTGGTTAAGCGCATACAGACCTATAGTCACGCACATCCGGTTAGTGCATGTTTTGTTCAGGGTTTGCTTCCTTTCTTAGGACATAATAAGAACAAATGATATAAGCATGCCCATCCCTCTAGGCGAGCCATAGCTCCGTTAGCATTTGATCTTGCTGTCAAAGTTTCCCGGTCTGTACCCCTGGGAAGAGGGTTAGCTTGTGTGATCATCAGGACGCTACTCATTTTCACTTTTCGTCCTTCCTAAGAAAGAATAGCCAACCATAACTCTGCTATATGCAGAACACATATTGTGACTCGACACGTCCTTTATGTATATTTCCTTATAAAGCTTCTTGTTCTCTCATTGAAGCATAATGCATCAATATATTTTCTCCAACCAAATCTGCATTGAGCAAGCTAGCTTAGTTCTTTCCAGATTTTACCCGCGTCTTCTATGTCTGTCTACAGTTCGTCTCTAGGTCGTCCTGTACCTCTCTTGCCTCCCGTACCTCTCTTGCCTCCCGTACCTCTCTTGCCTCCCGTACCTCTCTTGCCTCCCGTATTTTCTTGCCTCCCAGTACCTCTCTTGCCTCCGTCCTTCTTGCCTCCTGTACCTCTCTTGCCTCCCGTATTCCATTTCAAAGCCACATGAGGTGTCTGTGTTCTCATCTTAATGTATGTCCATCATTTCCATCCTACTTTATTCTCATTGATATTGTTGATGCCTGTGCGGGTGATCCAGTATTTGGTATTCTCTGGTCCCAGCGAATTCAGATAATTCTTTTTGAGACATCATCTCTCAAAGTCTCTTATACGACTGTCTGTCTTGCTACTTGTTTTCCATGTTTCTGATACATACAGTAGGACTGAGCCACATCCAACTCTAGATAACTAGGCCAGACAACTGACTGGGAAACACCTGACCTAGATCGGGGGCTGGAATCTATATATGTTTGATAGGACACTACACGTTTTTTTTCAATTTTACTCAATTCTGTGAGTCTACGGTTATTTATTGGTGAAAAATATTCATAATATTGATATTCCTTATTGTTGCATTATATAACTTCGATTTAGCATTTTGTGTTGATTTTAAAATGAAATCGTCTGTATACAACAATACTGGAATACGAGGTCACGTGGTGTAGTTGTGGTCTGATTTCCCATAATTCTTACCTGCGTCTGAAGGCCCATAAGTTTATAGTTGGCTCTGAGCGCACATTTGATTTGTATATATTGATTCTAGTCTGTGTCCTGTAAGCTGATGATCTCCATATGTTGTCTATTGATTTGAATGTTGCAGCTACCATTCCAGTTCTTGCTTTGATTTATTTTCCTACATCCCCATCTATGGTTACACAGCTGTCTAAATGTTTGAATCCTTCTACTACTTTTATCTTTCCATCCTCCACCATAATCTCCTCGTTTTGTTTTCGCATTTACTCTCATTACCTTGCTTTTATTAGTATTAATATTTAGAAATACTGATTTCGCCAGTTGATTTACTCTTGTTTTCTTATGTGTATTCTCAATAGTGTGTGTCAACAGTGCTTGTAAAACTACAGTTCATTATTTCTTGTTCATTCTTCAATTAGTGGGTCAGTATCATAGTTTCCATCAAAGGAGAAATCATACAAGTAGACATGAATAAGCTTCTAGTAAATAGCCGAATGAACTGGCTGGAGGTTGTACGAAATATAGATTGTTCTGATAACAAAATGACGAATAACTGTTTGTAGTAAAAATAACTTATCCGTGCTCTGTAACCCAATCATCAGCACGACTAAGCGATGCCACCCATTCCTTGTCGACTTCATTATCTAGCTAGCACCAGAACAGGGCACTGGACTGTTCGATCGATATGGTACACACTTTGTCACAGACGCGTCCACGGACCCACACTCACTGTTAGCCCGCAAGTCTTCTCTGCGAAATATATCTCGTCTTCTCTGACCGGAATAGAGTACAACTAATCAGTTGATGCACGTGCATTCTTAACGGGCATTATCACTGGACAAGGTCGTGTAACAGAATCCAGACCAAGCAACCTTGGCATTTAGGTAACAAGCAGCGTTTATCAAATGTTCATATTATAATACTGACACATTGAATTGACTAGAAAGGTATTGACTCTAGAACATGATACTTTAGTTGACGTTATTAGTGTCTGTTTTTGAAACTTTAGTAGACGACGACCTTGTTGATATATGACAGTTAGTAAACTGGAGCCGATATTCAACTTTTGAAGGCGAGACTTTGGTCATTTCATAAGCTAGGGTCGTTGTTCAATTTCGGTAGGCGAGTCTGTTGCTGGTAATTTTATAAGCCAGGGTCATTCAATTTTAGTAGGCGAGTCTTGTTGAAAATTTAGAACGCTATGGCCGTTGTTCAAACTTAAGTTGGCTACGGTCGTTGTTAGAGTTTCAGTAGGTTAGGGCAGTTGTTGGAACTACATATAATGCTTGACAAAAGACATAAAACATGAAATAGTTCTGTTTTCTTACAGACGATAACATTGTGAACTTTTCTATCATAATATTTGAATCTGGTAATAATGTTTAACCACACAAATGATATACACGAAAAGTAAATAAAAACACATCAGCATCCACACTAATCAAAGGAGAGTGAGAGAAGATGACTAAATGTATAGGTTGTTGCTAGTCCTTATCGCTTGTGTCTCTGTTATTGAAACAGAGAAAGATATCGTCAGAATTCGTTATTATATTCAACAACCTACAGGATACACCAACAACATTACCTAACCTATTACGTTCTAAAGAGTGTCTTTGGACCATATAGGAATTGCGACACAAATATTTTCTTGTCTTAAACTCTGAAGTGACAGTAACTGCAGACGTGCTTCGTCTTCAGCGATCTCTGGTCATGCGCTTCATTTACTGTAGACCATAAACTGGGCAGTCAGCTTCAGGTCTGTCAGGTTTCCCAAAGCTTAGTTTTGAGGTCGACCGTGTGTGGCCACATATTGCTTCTCAGCTCCCACAGTAGAGGACAGTCTTGCAGGATATGCTCTGGTGTCTGTTCCGCCTGCTGACACTAGCAGAGAGCTGTTTGACTTATTCCTAGTCTATATAAGTGTTTGTTGAGTCTGTAGTGTCCGGTGCGTAGTCGAAATATAAGGACCTGGTCTGTTCTGCTTAGCTCTTTGAGGGAGTCTTTTCCATAATCATATCCAGTGTTTGTCTTCCAGTCTACTGCAGATTTTCTCTGTATGAGGGTTTTAACCTCTTGAAAAGACGCAGACGTGCAATACATAGATATCAGCCAGAATATGGTTGACATCTTTACAGACGATAGTCTATAGTCCTCTAAAGAGGCATACACCATGCAGTCACACACATGACAAGTAAGATCAATCACCACCGAGTAAAATCTTCCACATTTGTTCCATGAGACCCATCAAACATGGTTTCCATCTGGTGTCTTGGTGTGTCTCTTCAGTAGTTCATTTCTTTGACTCTTTGTAATAAGTACTATGTGTGTGAAATTAGACCAAATCAAGCACTTTTTTTTTGATCCACGATGTCTAATGCTAGCATAGCTTGGATATGAATGCAAACTCATATATGTGTGTTATTAGCATAGCTTTAAGCTTAGCAAAATCTTGTTTGCAGTACTGAAATGTTAGTTCAAAGTACAGTTTGTTAGATATGCTGCTATCACATGTCATTTCAAGATAGCACAGCTTATTACGACTGTTGATGTTTAACCATCAAATGTGTCTTCATGTTAATCATGTCATTTCAAGATAGCACAGCTTATTACGACTGTTGATGTTTAACCATCAAATGTGTCTTCATGTTAATCATGTCATTTCAAGATAGCACAGCTTATTACGACTGTTGATGTTTAACCATCAAATGTGTCTTCATGTTAATCATGTCATTTCAAGATAGCACAGCTTATTACGACTGTTGATGTTTAACCATCAAATGTGTCTTCATGTTAATCATGTCATTTCAAGATAGCACAGCTTATTACGACTGTTGATGTTTAACCATCAAATGTGTCTTCAGGTTAATCAGCCTTTATTATGAAGTTCTTCAGAGAGCACTATGACATGCACACTTTCTCATTGTTCTCCAGAGCTGGACTCATTACACTAACACCTGATGACATGTGATATCTCTTGCATGATGTTGGCCATTTCTTCTCTATTTTTCTTCTTCGAACGCTCCATATCGATCACTTTGTTAAACCACTCTTTGTGATGTCTATGTGATCTGAGCCTAAGAGCGATTGTACCTTATGCCAGTTATGCGCCTGAAAGTAGGCCAGCACATCCGATTTCTGCGACGCTTTTTATTTCTTCTTCTTCTTTGCGTTCGTTCTTTACGACCAATTGTAATCAATCTTTGTGATATGTTTGATCTTTGCCAAGAACGTGTATACGTTGCACATTGGTTTGGTAGGACCCTAACGCATAGACTTCTACACGTTTAGGACACATGCATCTGATTTCAGCCAAACCTCCTTAGTCGCCTCTTACCACATGCGTGGCAGGTAACAGTGGTTCTATTCTTTACACCCCAAATTTGGGCCCCGGTAGCCACTCGGGCAGCTTTTTATTTACTAAGGTAGCTTCCCTAGGCCCCTACTTCAGTCACCACTTAGGTCGAAGTGGTACTATTCTTTGCTTTCCTTGCGGGTCCCGGCATCACACAGGCGATCTTCTCTAACTAATCCAGTCCTGGATGTTATCAGCAAAAGACAATACCTTGATCAGTCCGGAGAATTGAGCACTGAAAACTTTGCTTTATAGATATCGCAGAACACAGGTGATAGAGATGACTCCTGGGGTAGTTGTGAACAAATGCAGTCAGCTCTAACATCCATATTGCTAACTAAACGTTGTGCAACAGTACTCTCCATCAGAAAAGCAGCAGACAGCCGTGTGCGTGATCTAATGACTTTTTCTTACAGTTCAGTAAAGAAAGCATGATATTTGAAGATCACACTTTGTTATAAGTAATCCTTCTTCATATCGATAGTCTTCTGCTTGGTTTGGGAGTTCCTCTAAACATCATATGCAAATATATTAGCCATATCCCATGTGTTTTACATTGACCGACAGCTGCATAGGCTATCAGGAAGTATAATAATTATGAGAAGAAACTTGAGCTGAATAAATTGACAGACCGAAATATTGTATTCCGTATGAACAAATAGTCTAGACCGTACTTTCAGTATAGTATTCTCACTTGGTTTTTCTATCCAATTATGCAGTGGGTAGTTCACGTTATCGGTTTTGTTCCTATAGTTTTTGTCGTATTACTATTTATGCCATTTTATCTATCCATCTGCTTCTTGGTCTTTCTAGTGTACTCACACCAGACCTACTGTTATAGACACAGTGATAGTCTTCTTTGTTTCATTCTCACAAGATGATTTGACCATTTTGTTTTCTGCCACTTGCACATATTGTAGGCATATGTGGCTACTACATAGTTTCTGTTTTCTGTGCTTCTAATTATATCTCTTGATAAATTTCATGACGTTTCTCAAGTACCTTATTTTATTCACACTGTTATATTTCATTCTTATTCATTAGATACAGTCCATGTTTGATATTGATAGCTGAGTGTTAATATGAATATGTTACCTATAATTTGCCTTTTATCTTCCATGCTGATGTTAGGTGCTTCAATAGTGATGTTATTTGGTATATCACTGCGTTGACCCTCTGACATCTTGTTCAGATTTCTCTATCAAATCTGACATCTTCTGTAACAATGCTTCCTATATATGTTTACTCTTTTACCGTTGACATCTATGTTGAGTGGGCTTGATAACCTGCTTATCTTGATACTTGTTGTGTGTAATATGTTTATTATTATGCAGATAATAAGTTTGAGTGACATTGTAATGTATTTTCATTCTCATCTATCAGACTTTGCTTGTCTGCAAAAAGTAATGATCTCATTAGATTGTCTTCTAGATTAAAGGTTCTCTGTGGCGTAGAGGTTATTCGCTCTTCTCTCATGCCAAAGGTACCAGGTTCGCTCCCTCGTGGAGTCATTTGGCTACTTTCCCAGAGATCCTTCATCTCAATGTAGGTGAGATCGAGTTCCTAGTCCTATCGGAGACGGACGATAAAAGTAGGTCCTGTGTTCAATTTGAGCACGTAAAAGAACATTGGCAGTTCAAAATCGAGAACAGGCTGGAAAGCCACCACCCGGGCAAATTTATTAGAAAAAAAATTAAAAATTAAAATTACTGCAAAACTATCTTCACCATCTTCAAAATTACATTAGGGACCCTCGCCAATGCTACGGAGTTTGTGCACTGCAGTTGAGATCTTCCTATGTAAGAAAGAGATTGGAGCACATATGGTTAGTCGCCGAAGTGCAATGAGGACTGTGCTATCAATCGTCTTATAGATTTGGTTTATCTCCCTTGTTTAGATTCATCTCCCTTGTTTATTACAGTTACTTGGTTGACTTCTGATGTTCTTCTGTTGATGATCATTTTTAAATAAAAGTAATGATAAAGAATAAACTTGTCCGACACGTGATGTTTTCGGAAATGATTCTGTGTCAATCTTTCGTTCATACGACGTTGTGGCATGGTCGATATATACCACTGATAATTGTCGACGAATTCCATAATCTTCAAGTACGAGCCTAGTTTGTTTCATCCAACCCTATCTACGGTCTTTTCCTGATCTATAAATATAATGTCAAGTTGTTTATTTGATTGTTCTAGCGATTAATTATCCTAATGTCAACAAGTTGGATGTGAATGCTATCCTCATTCTAAAATTCAACTGCTCTTTGCTCAGCTGTGATTCAACCAGAAGCCTGATTCTTTTCTTTCTCTCTAATATTTGTGCATGCACGTGATATGTGTGACTTAGTAGTGAGAAACCTGTAGATCTGTCGCATTCTCGAATCTGACCATTTTCTCTACAATTTTACGATGTCATGACTTTTATTTGTCTGTCTTCCAGTAGCATTTCTTTCTGACCAAGACATAGTGAAGGTTCTAAGCACCTATTTGATTCCCCGTCTATCTGCATGCCTTGATCTCATCTGATGGTATCTCATTTGCGCATGGTGAATTGTGTGTAGGGATGAACTTTATATAACTTGAATTTCATGCAGCAGTATATCAGATTCCTGATGTTCTTCATATACTTTCTCTCCTTTATCATTTCATTATCACATGTTCTTGTCTGTGCAGAGAAGACAAGCTGAAGGTCAAGAGAAAAATGACCATTAACAACGGCCTACTTTCTTTTCATTTTTGTGGTCGTACTCTCTACAGAGATATTTATCAAATTGTAAAAAAGACAGACAATTCTGCACTAATAAAAATAGAATAGTTTTCATACTGCAGGTTAGAGTTATTGTCAAGGACGCTGTAGTAAAACTGCCAAGTGTGTCGCACTGAGAATGGGGAATCGGCAGGAAAGAGCACATTACCATATCTGGTCTTTGTCGGCTTTTAAAAAAATCCCTGGCCCAAGTCAGTCGCAAAGCTGTAGGAAATTCATAACTTATTTGTTATAAACCTGTTTTTCGGTGCTGAACAAACTATGAGTTGGATTTTTCGCATTGAGTGATTTAGTCTGAATATGATTCTCTAATCCATGTTAGAGACAGTAAGGTTCATTACAGTTGTTGTGTTGAATCAACGTTCTTTGACAACTGTTTTGTCAGTGTTTACATTACAGTCACTCACTTGTCTTATTGTTGATCTGTGATTATTGAATCAACCACATATCACTCTGAACATAGTGACATAGACTAATGTCTTCTGTCACTATCTAGCAGAAATCGAACGATATGCATGCTGATGGTTCCTGATCCTCACCGGTCAAACACCCCCTCCCATCCCATCCATAGTATATCACGAATGTGCTCAGTAACACTAGCGCAATACGTGATTAGTTTCGAAATGAAGAATAGACACATCAGTTCTGGTATGCTTATCTAACAGGTGATTTCCATTAATCCCAATATGTAGACTAAATGATGTTAACCATTTTGATGTTACGAATGTTGTAGTATTTTCTTTTCGATTGTCCCCTTTTAACAAATAATGTAGATACTTTGATATCCCAGAGAGGGTTCCTGAAATATTTGCAGTTACAGTCTGGGTGTTACCTAACAAATAATGTAGATACTTTGATATCCCAGAGAGGGTTCCTGAAATATTTTCAGTTACAGTCTGGGTGTTACCCTTTGTTTCTGTTTTTAGTTTCGTTTTTCCTTTTGTTCCGCTATTTACTTATCTATTGGTGCACAGTTTTATGTCTATCTCCACTTACCTATTGTGCACAATTTTACATATATCTCCCACCTACCTATTGGTGCACAGTTTTACATATATCTCCCACCTACCTATTGGTGCACAGTTTTACATATATCTCCCTCCTACCTATTGGTGCACAGTTTTACATATATCTCCCACCTACCTATTGGTGCACAGTTTTACATCTATCTCCCACCTACCTGTTGGTGCACAGTTTTACATATATCTCCCACCTACCTGTTGGTGCACAGTTTTACATATATCTCCCACTTACCTATTGGTGCACAGTTTTACGTCTATCTCCCACTTACCTATTGGTGCACAGTTTTACGTCTATCTCCCACTTACCTATTGGTGCACAGTTTTACATATATCTCCCACCTACCTATTGGTGCACAGTTTTACATATATCTCCCACCTACCTATTGGTGCACAGTTTTACATATATCTCCCACTTACCTATTGGTTTTGTATCAGTTTTGCATCTATCTCCCACTTACCTATTGGTGCACAGTTTTGCATCTATCTCCCACTTACCTATTGGTGCACAGTTTTACATATATCTCCCACCTACCTATTGGTTTTGTATCAGTTTGCATCTATCCCCCTCGCATTATCTTTAACTAAGACACATATTTGTTATTTACTTGAAGCTGACTTTAAAAGCGTATGACATAACCTTTGAACTGACATTATCTGTGACAGGGATTTACATTATGGAACGCTTGGTGTCAGTTGTATATGGGTAGACAACTGTGAATATATACGTAATGAAACGTGCACAATTTAGTTTACTTGTTAGTGGAGTTGGCTTGTTCCAGAATTAAGGTTGACTAGACGAGACGTTACACCTTAAATTGCCAACGAAATATCATTCGACAACACACAGATTCCATTACACGCTGTCCGATCATTCAAGAAGAAGTGTATCCTTTGAAAATGCTGATAGAAGCTACCCAGCTAACAGTAATGACTTCCGACACTGGCGGCTACATGAAAAGCCTGGAGTAATGAATCGCAGGTATTGTCAGAGCTGCACTGTTGGGCCGCCATGCTGAGGGCTTGCTAGACAGTGAGAGACTGAACTAGACTAGACTTGACACCTGTTTTCAATACAAACTCCGTCTCCTGCTGAATGTTTGTAGGCGATCTCAGGCTGCTAGCACGCGCTCGCATGCGCTTGCACCACTTCCTGTGAGCGCATCGATTTTTAAAAAATGTATCCGTACGGATGGTGTGCAGGGAAGAGGAAGGCTAGTGAGTTCTTACCAGGTTGCTTGCACGCGTGAAAGAATTGCCTGTGTTGAATAAATAGTAGAAGATATAATATTTTGTTTTGGGACACAATGTAACAACAGTATCTGAGTATTCGCTATACATGGGTACAGACTAGACACGGAGGCATACATTAGTGACTGTTACGTTACAATGATACCAATATAGACTTTGTAATAGCACACCAACATATACACCTTAATAAATATGAACACAAGAATGAATGTTCTTCCATCTCGCACACTCTCTACATGTCTAACTGATGTATACACATCTCAGTTCATTGTCATCGTCATAACATTGGAGTCTCCTCAAGTTTCAATATCTTTCTTTCTTTTCTACAATCCTGTTCTGCCTCTCAGCGTCAGGATAAGAAGAGATTTCTAGAACGAGCCATTGTATGCGCTTCATAAATAGTGTCTCTGTTATCTCTGAGGTCTACTTATTGCGTGGCCGGTCTTTTGCTGTGTATCCATTGTATCGTATCAACATTGCTCTTTGAGGTGCACTGTCTGTTGGTAATCTGCTTACGTGGCCGAACCATTTAATTTGTTGTTTCTTGATGAAGTTCAGTACTGATGTTGTACCCACTTTTTCCCTGATGTCTTCATTTCTCAACCTGTCTTTTCTTCCTTCTCAGTCAAGTTTCGACGTAAACGTGTGTTTCTGTGTTCATGTAAAGTTGAGCTTATTTTATAATAATTGATATAATGTGTAAATGAAAGGTCTGTAGGAAAGACAATCTTGCAGTATAACTTATAACCAGCCCTGACATGGTCAAATATATAACTACAACATCTAGATATAAATATATCGATATACATACTTCAGTAATATCTAACTTTACTATCCAACTTCGTCTGAGATGTACATTCATGTTTATATCAATTGTATATTATTACATAATATTTTACAGAAAGAAATTAAACATAAGTTGATGTTTGCAGGATAGAACAATTATTTACTCATTGTTCATTGCAGAATGATTAATTTGTCGTGATTTTCTGTAGTACTATCGTTGACACCCGCAAGTAAATACAATCATTAACTAGTAGTTTCTTTTGGTTTATTCAGTTTCATTTCAGTCTCAATCTTGGTATGCACGTCAACCAAATATTGATGCAGTAATTTAGCAATGTTTCTCATTTAACCACACCATTGTGGGTTGTGTTTTATATTAGATAGTGTGACTATTTCAGTACATGGCCTAACATTACATTTTTTATTTCTTGTCTCTTCACTGGTGATAATGTCTAATCCTTCTGGATAATTTGCTCTTGACATAGCAACATACAGCTGTGTATGTGAGAAGTATTCATCTGTCAAATCCAAGTCATTAACTTTCAGCGACTGTAATCAACAAGGAAATGGAGAAACATAAAATGAATATAAAAATACATGGAAAATTACTACATCAAGTAAAAAAATTCTTATATCTTGGTCAGATGATGGCAGATGTATAACAGCAATTAAACAGAGAATAGGAATGGCCAAGGATAATTTCAATAGTATGAGAAAGTTACTGACATCCAAACAAATCACAAACAGGCTAAAATGAGAATGATCAAATGCTATATATATCCTACATTAATGTATGGCTCGGAAACATGGACAATGAACAAGCAGTTAGAAGACAGAATTGATGCATTTGAGATGTGGATATATAGAAAAATAGGCAGCGTTTCATGGACAGAAAAACAGACAAATAAACTAGTTTTAGGAAAACTAGGCATGAAGAAACAATTATTAAGAGAAATAAAATTCAGACAAGTATTTTGGGCACATAAAAATACACGACACCATGATAAAATCTTTACTAGAGAGGAAAGTTTGGGGGAGGGGAAGAGCAAGAGGAAGACCGAAAGATAAGTGGAAGGAAACTTTAAAAATGGACAGGTTACAGTCTTGCAGTGTGCAACACCAGGCGAAAGACAGAGGATGCTGGAGATTCATTGCAGCCAACCTTCGATGTGGAGACGGCTCCTGATGATGATGATAAAGTTCATCCCAGAATAACGTCTTAGATTCGTGCCATAATTTGGCCTTTTCAATCCGTTTCTTGATGTTTCAAACAGACACTTCATCAATAGCCACGCCATTTGGGATATGAAGCGTTGAGTGCGCTGTTCTTCTACCAGTCATCTGCGATACATCAATACCAGAAGATGTGACAGCGAATGCAATATTTTTAACCTCTCATGCTGGCCAGTAACACATTGGTCAAAACATTCTTTCCAATTTCTCCAGCCGATCAAAATGTCTTCGTTGCTGTAATGTCGCCGTAGAACTTCTAGATAAAGTGTTTGTTGATTTTCTTTCAATAGTGGTTCGTTCTGTGCAATGCAATTCAGCATTTTGTTGGAGTCATATGTAAACTTTCAGATCATTTTTTCTCGTCATTTTGACTGTCTGTTGCAAAGAACTTTTCATGTCGATCTCCGTCAACGTTTGTCCAATCATATCCAATACTTCATCAATTTTCATATCTTCAGTTGTTTTTTAAAGTGCCTTACTATAGATGTTATCAGGGAATGATAAAGTAATATGTGGATTCTCTCGTCGAATAACATTTCAAATATCTTCACACATGCAGTTTTTGTAACCATCGTCAATTTCTTTTCAATTTGATGGTTCACAAAACGACAGGATAAATGCGAAAATAGTTCTGATTTAGATGGTGAATCCGATACTTTCGCATCCTTCAATGTTTCATCCCATGGATTGTCGACCTCGAGTAGTCCGTACGTGGTTGTGTTCAACTCCTTTGTCAGTTCGGAGATCATTGGATCGAGTTGTGCCTCTAACTTGATGCAAACAAATGAATCCCAAGTTGTGGCAGTAGAAGTTTCTAAATCGGGCTGCGTAAACACGTGCATCGCTAGATCAATGCCGACGTATTCTATAATTGCACGTTTTTGCATCGACTGAAGACTTTCTTTGACTTGTTCCTTGTGTACTTTGGAATTTCGCTATTGGCAGTGCTTTGCCAAATCGTCTGTTTTGCATAGATCGAATAATCTTGTCAGTGTTGTGGTTTTTTGATCGACCAGAAGGTTTTGGAAATTGTTGCCTTACTAAACATAGATGCTCTCATCGTTTTCTAAATGAAAATCAAAATGTATCATCTTCCTGTTCAAATTACGATTTATGCATCGAGGCTACCTATTCAAAGCTCCGTAAGAACCATGTACCATGTTTTTCATGACGATGCCGTGAAGCTTCTTATCGATGTCAGAATGGGGAATCTCAGCAGAGATGATAGCATTGTTTAGATTTGTTTTCAGTTAATTGGTCAGCCACATCAAAATATACACATGTGAAAACCTTCGACGGAATAGAAACAATATTTAATTGAATCAAAAACTTCGTCTGTGCTGAGAGAATTCTTGACTTATGAGCGAGCTTCTACTGGCAAATTCTTGCTACCACATCATGTAGATCCGTCTTTGATTTTTCGTTCATCAAATTCTCTTCCATCTCTTTGCAGTTTGGATTGAACGTGTATGTGATGAATAATTATGGTTTACCTCCATAACGAACATAGGTGATGGCCTTGTGAATTTTCAAGCATGTTTCGTGTGCCCGCAGGTATCTGTTGATGAGAGAATCACCAACTTGCCGTGATTTCCTGCTTTACCGTCTTTCACAATCACTTTTAATTGAATGTAATCTTCGACACAACGCTTCTTTTAGTTTATCGGATGAAGATATTTTGTATCAATCTTGACATGCCAACCAAACATGGTACAGTAATTTAGCAATCTTTACTCATTCAATCGCACTTATCAGTCGCTACCAGTCGATACGTTTAGTACAAAATTGCCGATACTATTTTGTTGTATTTATTTGAAGTTCACAGTTGAAATGGACTGATGTTGATAATATCCGTCCTCGTCGCGTATAACCATCAGAGAATATTTCAAGACTACTGTTGATTTTATTGCTACTCTTAATTAAAAAAAAACCAAACAAATTATCGCGATTTTCAAACTCATTACATCTGTGATTATGACGACTTCATTGACTTCCGGTACATTAAAGACGTACGTTTGTATGACTGTGCTAGTATCTTGTCTGCCTCAAAAACGATCTTCAAGTCTTCGCTTGAATTATCATTTAGTTTGATTTTGAATTGTTGAATGTAGTGATTCTTTTCGTGCATCATATTTTGCTCGAGGTCGATCCAATTTATGTTGGTGTCAGGAATTATGCGTTTTACTTCAGTTTTCTTGAGCCAAGAAGTAAATGTGTCGGAAATTTGACTCTTTGTTGGGCAGCAGTAGTACTGAGTCAACGGTATAGTACACATGTTCTTGCATTTAGAATGTTGGTATTGATCTACTTGACTGTGGCGTATGCACCACATATGTACCGAAGGAAGTCATTTGAAAACTGTAGTTATATTTGCATATCAGATTTAGAAACTCTTTTGATTTTGGATGAACATCTTTCATAAGGCTCTTCAGTGGCTCTAGTAATTCCAGAAGCTATGGCAATGAAATATTTCCTCCGGAATAGTACAATCCTGTTGAATGTTTGGCGATTGTTCGTCTCTTCAGTTTGCCCATCTTGCAGCAGTTAGCAGTCGTTTTTCAGTTAGTAGCGCTTCTATTGTCTCAGCACTTTCGTTGCTTCTTTGAATGATTTTGGGACTTTATGACATTTTCTCTTTCCATTGCTGGGTTTCTCATAGTTTTGCATGAATTCGAGTTGGTTTAAAAATTGATCTTTTCCTATTTGGAATTGCTATCACACATTCTCGAGTACAAACAATAAATCTGTCACTAATTAAACACACATTTAGGACACACTAAATTGATCTCTAGTTTAGCAATTAGTTTTAATACTGTGAAGAAAACAACACTGTGTATGCTGGCAGTTGCTTGATAAACAAACTATAAGATCAGATTTTGTAACTGATTTTCTCCGATCACAAAATTCGGTAACCACAAATGGCTTACTCATTGGGGATAACAGTCACTAGCTAAACGTATTTTAGTTATTACTATCGTTCTCCTCGCATCTTTGGATTTACACCATACGGATCTTCACTGTCACTAATTTATCACGCATTGAGGATACACACTAAAGTTGTCTCATTTATTCTGATAAGTAAAGAAATTTTGATCAGACTTCTTTAGTTGATTTTCCCCGTTCACAAATGCTGCTACACATTACCAAAGCGCATTATCAGTGACCTAGTATAATGTCTGGGGTACTTCTTCTTCTTCTTTGCGTTCGGTTTCGTATGCTCGTCTAAATCATGAGATGGGTTGCCTCTATGAAGCTGCATGTCAGTTGGAGTTCTTCGAGAGTTCCCATAGCTTGGTCTGTATGCTTTGTTCATGAGGCCATGTTTCATTTCGTTGGTGTATGTATGATGGACATGACTGCAGGATGTGCTCTGGAGTCTGTGTTTCTGTCTGGCATGCACACTGTGCAGTCTGAGCAGGCTTTATTCTGTGCATGTGGCGGTTGAGCCTGCAGTGACCTGTTCTTAGGCGAAAGATTGTTGTGTGCTGTTTTCTGTTTAGTCTGCTGATGGGATCTTGTGGTGTTTGCTGTGGGTTTGTTGCCTCCATACCTCTTTGTACTTTCTTTTGATATGTGTCTTGATTTCTGGTAGTGATACTGGGTGTTTCTGTTGTGTAAGTTTTGTTCCCTCCTTAGCCAGCATGTCTGCTCTCTCATTTCCTGGAACGCCACAGTGGGCTGGTATCCACTGGAGAATAATTTTGTTGTGTTCTGAGAGCTTGTTTAGCTGTAGTGTTAGCTCTCTTTCCATGTTATCTTGTGGTTCCCTTTGTGTGGCCTGCAGGACTGACAAGCAGTCGCAAAGGAAGACAAGTTTGTTGTTTTGGATGTTTCTTTGCTGCAGTATTTTGAGGCATCCACAATTGCCTGTTGTTCGGCTCTAAAATTTGTTGATAGTTCTCCAGTGGCACTTGAATTTGTTAGTGTAGTGCCATCTTGGAGTATGATGATGGTTCCGCCCCTCCTTTCCTCGCTGTCGTGTCTGATGATCCGTCTGTGTATATATGGGTCCACTCGGGATGGGGGTATGAGGTGTCAATGTGTTCTAGTGTCTTTGCTCTCAAGATGGGACCTGTTTCTTCACCCTTTTTGTCTACATTTGGAATTGTTGTTATCACTGTGAAGTTGGGCTGTAGGTCTGTGTTGTTGAATGGTACTATCATTTCCCAGGTTGCTGGGTCTTTGAGAGGATGTCCATGTTTTTGCAGAGAGTGATTTTGACAAGTGATGGAAGCTGTGTCTTTTATGCGGTTTTTGGTTGGTTCGTTGATTGTTTGGTGCATGGGGTTATTTTCTGTGCGTTTGAACTTTTCTGATAGTGTGAGTATTTTTTTTTCCCTGCGTCGTCCCAGGCTCTCAATGCCAGCAGTTGCTTCTAGATCTTTGATTTGTGTACTTCTCAGACCTCCGGTGATGATTCTGAGGCCTGTGTTCTGTATTTTATCTAGCTTGTGTAGATTTGCTTGTGCTGCGGTTGTGTAGGCTCCTGTGCCATACTCCAGTTTTGGACGTACATATCCTGTGTATATTTGGCGTGTAGTGTTTGCATCTGCGCCCCAGTGGGTTCCTGCTAGTTTTTTCATGAGTCTTAATCTTATTGTGGCTTTCCTTTGTGTTTCTTCTATGTGGGGACCCCATGTGAGTCTTTGGTCGAATTTTATTCCTAGATAGGTAGGATTGTCCTCCTTGGTAGTGGTTTGTTGTCCAGGTATAAGTCGACTTGTTCAGGTTTTGTAGAGAGTGAGAACAGTGTTGACACTGTCTTGTTTTGGTTTATTGTGACCCCTCAAGTGTCTGCCCATTTCTTTACTGCATTTATGGCTCCTTGCATTCTGATCTTGGCAGTTCCTATGTATTCTGTTTGGGTCCATATGGCCAAGTCGTCTGCATGGAGTGCCTTGTGAATGTTAGATGTAAATTGTTTGGGAGATCGTTGATAAAAAGGATGAAGAGTGTAGGGGATATTGCACTTCCTGTGGAACCCATCTTCTAGTCTGACCAGCTTGCTTCTGTGTCCTTCCAGTTTGACTCTTGCACATCGTCTGTGTAGGAAATCTCTGATCCATGTGTACATGTGACCTTTGATCCCGCTTTGTGCTAGTTTTAGCAGGAGTCCTTTTTCCAGACTTTGTCGAAGGCTTTAGTCAGGTCGAAGAAGGTGGCCAGCAGCTTGTGTTTGTTCTGGAAGGCATCTTCAATTTCTTGGGCAAGATAGGTGGTTTGGTCATCTGTGCTTCTGTGTTTTCTGAAACCTGATTGGCAGTCATCTAGTATTTTCTTTTCCTCTAGAAAGTTAAGCAGCCTGTTGTTTACGAGCCGCTCCATTGTTTTCCCAAGGCAGCTGAGGAGGCTTATGGGACAGTAGCTTTCTTTGTTTTCCTTGGGCTTGCCTTTTTTGCTATAGGGATTATTTCCGCCTCCTTCCATTCCTTTGGATATACTCCTTGCATCCAAGATTGGTTTAACAGGTCCAGGAGGTGTTGTCTGCCACCTGTTCCTAGGTTTATTATCATTTCGTTTGTCACCCCATCTGGTCCTGGTGCCTTTTTTTCTTTAGTTTTTTATTGCGCTGTCCAGTTCTTTGAGAGAAAAAGGTTTGTTCATTGTGTCTTGTTTGTCTGCAAGTTGTTTGTTTATTTTTTTAGTTCTTTTTTGTTTCCTGACTTTGATTTTGGACATGTGTATGTTGCTTTCTTTTGCAAAGCCATCCGCAAGAATGTTTGCAGCTATTTTGCCTGTAGGTTTCCTCCATCTTCTATGACTGTGCAGGCATGGCTGGTGGTGTTTTCTTCATTTAGGCTCTTTACAAGCTGCCATAGTTTTGTGCTGTCTTTTTCCATGTTTAGTGTTGCTGTTTTTCCTGCCAACTTTTTCTAATGCATGTGAGTTTTTCTTTTCTGTATATGGCTTGGTGTTTGTTGTGTTCTGTGACATTTGTGTCAGATGGGTCTTGTTCCATTTTGTTCGTGCTGCTGTGGCTTTTTCATGTGATTGTTGTAGTTCGTTGGTCCAGAAGGGTTCGTAGTGTTTTCTTCTTCCTCTGGGGATTGATTTTTGTGCTGCTTTTAGTATGATGCTTGTGAGAGTTGTAATGTTTTTCTGGATGTTGTTTGTTGTGTGGGTTTCTGTCAGTTTACCTTCAGTTAGGTTTCTGTACAGGTTCCAGTTTGCCTTTTGTAGTTCCAGCTGGCTATTTTTTTACTGTTTTCTGGTGACTTGAGCTTTCCTACAGTAATAATGGTTGGTTTGTGGTCGCTTCCTCCTAGTTGTTTCATCACCTCTCTTTCTGCACATCTCTGGATGTCTTCTGTGGCTATTGCCAGATCGGGTGTGCTTTGTGTTCTCCATACTCTTGAGTAGAAAGTTGGCTCTGAATCAGGTTTGTTTATGAGTATGAGTAGGTTTTCCATCATCCATTCCTCTACTTCATCTCCTCTTGAGTCCATAGTAGCATATCCCCAGCTGGGGAGTGGCTTTAAAGTCGCCTAGGATTATTTGGTTCTTCTCAGCTGTATGTATGCTCTCTAGTTCTAATTTCTTATTGTTTGGGCAGTAGTAGTTTGTAACATGTATTGGTTCTGGGAGGACATGTATTTTGACTGTTAGGTGTTCGGCTTCACCTGTACTTCTGGAGGTTTCTGAGGCTGCGATGTTGTTTTTGACTAGTGTGATGATGCCTCCCTTGTGTCCGTCTCTATCCAGTCTGTATGTCTCATAGCCTCTGATGTAGAAGCGGCAGTTTTTATTTAGGTGTGTTTCCTGTATGCATATGATGTCGATCTGTTGTTCATGTAGGAATTTTTGCAGTTCAAGTTCTTTCTGGCAACGCCTTCTGCATTCCATTGCATGATCTTTAGTGTGTTGTTCTTGTTTTGACCAGTGGCATTACTCTGCTTAATCCTGGTTCTTCGATGCGCAGAGCTACTGTCAGTAGCTTGGGGTGGATCCCTTCGAGGCTTGGGATCCGGCGCTGCTCCGCCTGGCAGCAGATCCACAGGAGCAACCCCATATCTAAGTAAATATCTGAGCATACTCACTAACCGTATTGTGCGTTGATGTCTTTTCCATTTCTGGGTGCCCACGCCATTCTGGCTGACATGTCCGTCTTCAGTGGGGAAAGTTATGGAGTCTTCCTATCCATGTCCTGGCTCTTCCCAACACTGCCTGCCAGGCATCAGAGGTTTTAGGAGTTACCTTCTCCGCTTTTTTTAAACCAAGGTGAGCTCCTGGGTGTGATCTTGGTGGGGTCTGGACTTGTCCACACACAGGTGGGCCAAGCATCTGCTTCACCTATCGGGGGATCACACCTCCCCAGGGGTTTTGTCTGGCTTACCCCAGCCATAGCCTGGTATTTTACCCATTCCGGCATTGGGGGCCCAGTTATAGCGCCGGGGACTCGCTTTTGTCAGAGCCGTGTTAGTTTAAACGGGGAGCACCACGTGAAGGTACGGTTGACTTGACTGCAGGCATTTCTCATTATTTAGATGAGGCCTATAACAGTCCTTGCTCCCTGTCTGGGGTACAATGCTATAGCATATACACTTATTAAAACTAACTTGATTGAACTCATAACTCGGTATAGGAGCTACGTAAATGATCTCATTGGCCGTTGGCCTATACATTCCTGCACCAACAAAGCTATCCAAATTTCACGAATCCAGAGCTGAGCTTTCAAAAGTTTCTTCTTGTGACACACAAACAACACAAAACAGACAGATAATTAAATTTATCTTATAAGATATCTGTCACATAAGACTACAAAGTAACAAAAACTCATGAACAGACAGAAAGGTGTGTTTGTATCGATTATAGACTTGTTGCATCTGAATGCTTGATCTTACATTCTCAGGCTCTGGTTGTTGGTTTGTTTTAACTATCACCTGACACATAACAACAGACCACACCAGTAGTGCAACAGACCACACCAGTAGTGTGTGTGAGCAAATTTAACAGATACAAAAAAATAGTGGTGTAATATTACCTTATCAGCACAGCGTAGACGTTTATGCTGACAAATGGCTGGTTCTGTGCATTCTAGATGGAATCATGTCAATCATTTTTATATTTTGCTGCTAAATTACATTGTATTAAAAACAAAAACTACTCGTATTTGACAATAAATAGAAAAAGAAACCATAAAAATCTAAGTTTTTGTAAAGTAAGCTTTCATGAATAATAAAAGAAAAGAAAAAACATTCGAATAACCTTTTCTAGTTTCTTATTCTCCAAGGAAATGGAGAGACCTAAAAGGAATATAAAAATACATGGAGAATCACTACATCAAGTAAAAAAGTTCTTATATCTTAGACAGATGATGGCAGATGTATTACAGAAATTAAAAAGAGAATAGGAATGGCCAAGGGTAGTTTCAATAGTATGAGGAAGTTACTGACATCCTAACAAATTGAATCAAAATCGTGGCATATCCCAAAGGACGTAGCCATCAACCACAGTAAATGAGTCGTTGATTTTTCTAGGCACCACTTATACGTTCAGTAGTTTGTCATTGCTTTCTGAACGGTGAGGTCTATTTTCACCTTTTTGTAAAAATCCCACGGAAACAAATTTGTTTCCAAACTTGCCCACCGTGGGGTTTCAACCAGGCACGCTTGGGTTCGTGATCAAGCTCACTACCGCTTGAGCTACAGACGCTCACACTAACAAATTACAAACAAGCTAAAAATGAGAATGATCAAATGCTATATATATATCCTATATTAATGTATGACTCGGAAACATGGACAATGAACAAACAGTTAGAAGACAGAATTGATGCATTTGAGATGTGGATATATAGAAGAATAGGTAGAGTTTCATGGACAGACAAACAGACAAATAAACAGGTTTTAGGAAAACTAGGCATGAAGAAACAATTATTAAAAGAAATAAAATTCAGACAAATAAAGTATTTTGGGCACAGAAAAAAAGACATGACACCATGATAAAATATTTACTAGAGTGGAAAGTTGTAGGGTGAAGAGCAAGAGGAAGACCAAGAGATAAGTGGAGGAAACTTTGAGAAGTGGACAGGTTACAGTCTGGCAGTGTGCAACACCAAGGTGAAAGACAGAGGATGCTGGAGATTCATTACAGCCAACTTTCAATGTGGAGACGGCACCTGATAATGATAGAGTTTTCTATTGCATAAATTTGTGCTGGAATATTAGATTTTATTAAGCAGTGCATACTATTTCTAAGTCGTCTACTTAGATACGGAAATAGATAAAAAGCACATCAAAACCTTCTATATTCTCTCTCTCTCTTTAGCCTGTTACGCCCTTGGCGTTTAGGGCAGCAACAAACGCACACCATTCTTCCCTGTTCATGGCATTCCTCTGTATTGTGTTCCAGCTATGATTCATTTCCTTCAGTTCTTGCTCTATCGTTCTCCTCCAGGTCGTCTTGGGTCTTCCACGCTTTCGCCTACCCTCTGGAGTCCATTTCAGTGCAGTTTTCGTGTCGGAGCCAGTCTCCATGCGCATCACATGTCCAATCCATCTCCAGCGTCGTCTTCGGATGATAGTGCCCATATTTTATTGTTGGCATCGTGCAAGCAATTCTTGGTTCGAGATAGTAGTCGGCCAGTACACGCGTAGGATTTTTCGCAGACAAGTTGTATGAAAGGTGGAGAGTCTGGACATATCCTGTTCTGTCATTCTTCAGCATTCCGATCCGTACAGCAATGTTGACAGCACACAGCTGTTGTAGATACTAGTCTTGGTTCTGATGCTGTATTGGGCAGATTTCCAGGCGGTCTGAACGGTCATGAATGCACTTCGTGCCTTACTCAGTCTGTTTTAATGTCAGATCCAGCGCCTCCTTCATTGCTAATAACACTTCCAAGGTATGTGAAAGCGGTTGTATCTCGGAGGGTTTTACCTTCTAGTTTGACTGGTGCTGGGGTTGCTATGTTCAGAGTCATTACTTCAGTTTTCTTCTGATTTATTTTATTGATGTCATACAATCTTGTGCACAAACTTGGTGTATCAAGTCTGTGATTGATAGGAGCATCATCATTGCACTTCGCTGAGAAAACATGTGTGCTCCGATCCCTTTCTTACACATGAAGATCTCTGCGGCAGTGCACGAACTCCGTAGCATCGGCGAGGGTCCCTGACATCGTTTTTAAAGATAGTGAAAATGTGTGTATAAATGTTAATGAATCTTTTTATTTAATTTTGCACGGGTAGCAAAATCACACACATAACCTTCAGAAAGCAAGTTACGGCAAACTTCTTAACCACTCCGACACAGTGACTTCTCTTCTATAGCTAAAATGACTGTATATTAATGTCGAATTTTCTTCTCAGATTTTCATATAAATCAATCAGTCACTTCCCGTTTCTTGCAAATCTATAAAACTGACTGAACAAAACAACACACCCACCAGCAGGACCACTGACTGACGTTTATTCATAAGAATAAAGTTAGTTAATTGCATATCCTTTACAGGACTTTGCGAATCAACCCCAGCTTTTAACGCTCTTTGTGATTTTTCTAGGCATTATTACGTTCAGTAGTTTGTCATTTCTCTCTGAACGGGTGGTGTCATTGTCCTTTTGAAACAAATCCACGCGAAACAATTTGCAACCAAACTGTCCACAGCGTGATTCGAACTCAGAACGTCGGGGTTAATAGACCGAGTCACTATTCCCTAGGCCACAGACGCCACCAATAAGAATAAACACATAGATAATATTTTCAAATTTCCTTCCTACCTTTTTTTGGTGGTGAACAATAAATAGGATGATGTGTCCACGAAGAACACCAAATCTTCGTGACTGCAGTCTGGTCGTCACTGCTGAAACTGCTCTCTCTTAATCATTTGTTGCACGAAACGGAATAAAATTACATTTTCACGGTGGTATGCGTCACTGGATGAAATCAGCTCATTAAAATCAGGCATAACTATTGGTCAAATACAATCTTCTAGCCCACGACTGGTCGACCTCACCAACTCTAAGCTCTTCGAAGCTTGGACAAGCAACTCTCTAATCCCTATCTGGACAGGCACAGTTTTATTAACTCGTGATACCTATTCAAAGATTCAGTTCTCTGCTTCCTAATGGTACTTGGTCATTCTGCAATGACCCGTCATAGATGCACGATTTTTTTTTTTTTTTCAGATGAATTTCTCATTGGACCGACGTTAATGATTTCAACAGCATTTATATGGTGTAGTCACGAAATCTTTCTTTATGCTAACGGGAATACATGTCTAAATGAAAAGTGATTCGATTGTTTGTATTCCTAGGACAATACAGAAACAAACAGAATATGATACTATATTGTGAATCACTTGAACAGTTACTGTTTGTTTTTCAACTTGCTTGCGGCTATCATCTATTTAGAATGCCAATTTATGTTGGTGTTGAATCTGAACATGTTATTGAATTAGTGACTTCAATCGAGAAAGTGTGCGCATTGTTATTGTTATGTGTCATATGTAGACAGTATATATGAAGAACATTTTATGAATATAAAGACAAGTAATAGTATGTCAACTAGACAAAATATGATACCAAGGCAAAATTTACTTTTGGTTATTAAGAAATTGAAAATGTTACAACTTTTTGATATCTTGTCTCTGTAATTACCAATATTGGAGACTAGAAAATAAATCACAAGGAGTGACTAGTCTTTGCAATTCAGAGGTATCAAGAACATTTAGCAAAACACAAGCAAGTTCACAAAAGTAAAACTTCTGCGTACATATAGGTGTGTGTCCCGTCCCTCTTCCCCCTGTCCTTGGCAACATATGTATGTGAATCATCGAGTATTACACATGTGTTTAAGAAGACAAGCACATGTTTTGTAACAAAGATGCTGCAGAATCATTATTGCAACGTCCTAGACAAATAAGATAGAAAATGTAGACAACCTGCAAGTCTTGTACATTGAAGAACATTAGCTCATAAATAAATATGGTGTCTCGGAAATTGAAATATTTTGCTGATATGAAACGTCGCACTGTTTAGAGATAACAATAATGGAACGGATGAGACCTGGAAGACGAGGCAAGCGAAGGCTAAGATGGCTGTGGAGTCATGGCCACAAGGATAATCAATCAATGGGAGACACGGAAGAGAGAGATATAATTATAGACTTCATGGTAGGGAAGAGTGTCCGTGTCCGGTCTTATACTCAGTTGCATTAAGGACAGACGGTTGTGGAGATCCATGGTCGCCTACTCCAGTCGTCAGGACACATGATGATTAAAGGAAAATCGTGGCATATCCTTTACAGGACGTCGTCATCGATCACAGTAAACGAGTCGTCGATTGTCTAGGCACCACTTATACGTTCAGTAGTTTGCCATTGCTTTCTGAACGATGCGGTCTATTGTTACCATTCACAAATACCACGCGAACAACTTTGCTTCCAAACTGCCTGCAACAGAGTTTGAACCACGTACACTTGAGTTGTGATCAAGCTCACTACCGCTTATGCTACAAACGCTCACATGACGATTATGAACGTGTAATTTCATGCAAATAATAATTGCTGGTGCTGAATTGAAAGTCGAGACTAGACTTGTAGCATCGTATGTCACCTGATGTTACCAGAAAAACTGTTGATAATCCCTTGTAGGATATCGCTACTATAAATGACAAACCTTTGGTTTCCTGTTTATGCAGTATCACATCCCATCGTATGACGGACAGAGAGAGAGAGAGAGATACTAGATAAATAATAATATCACTTCACAATATTCGGTCAGTAATATTCATTATCTGTGTTGTTGCTGTCGAACCCGCCCGTGTGGTGCCGGGGCCCGCAAGGGAAGCAAAGAATAGTACCAATGCGACCTACAAGGCATGTCGTAAGAACCGACTAATGTATGACTTAGGGAAGCTACCTTAGTAAATAAAAATCATCGCAGAAATCGGATGTGCTGTTCTACGTTTATGCGTATAACTGGTACAACCTATGGCTCTGATAACATAGAAATCACACAAAGTGGTTAACAAGTGGTCAATATGGAGCCTTCGAAGAGGAAGAAACTGTCGAATGAAGTCATATACGTTCTTGCTTCGTATAATCGTGTCTTGTGAAATGGGAATAAGAATCAACTTCAACTCCCAATCTGTATCTTTACTATAAGAAGAAAAAAACAAATTACTTTAGTGATGTCGTCAGCGAATGTACACTCATCTACTGATAGGTAGTTTGTCGAAGATTAGTACAATAAGATGTGATTGGACCATCAGAAAAAACGTCACTTCTTATCAGATCAGGCGACGTTTTTTTCCAACCCATTCAATGCAGACTGAGTATGTTGGGTCATAATTTGTTATTGGCCAGATATTCAAGTTTAATTTCTTTAAAGATAAATTGGCAGCCTGATATGACACGCGTGTATCACTTTGTGTTCTTGTTTGAATGAGATTATTGACTACCGTGTAACAGAACGTCTTTGTTGTGTTAGGAATAATAACTGTCATGTCAACCAAGCTGTATCAATCGGTACAAGTCCCTCTATATTACTGTGTGTTTTGAACCAGCCTAAATAATTCAAATTTATACACTTCTCTATCAGAGATGGTAACCGACAGAAAGAAGACGATTCTACTGGTGACAAAAAAAAGGGGACCCAATTTCAGTTGCGATATATACCAGTTTCATACTGGCAGACACAGACCAAATGACGAATCTGTCCAAGTAGAATGGAATTGAATAATAGGAAACGCTTATACTATCAATGAAAAACGATATATTTCCAATAACTTGCAACATCACGCAAGCAAAAGTCGCTGTAACATAGTTGCAAAAAAAAACAACAACCTTTGGTAAACAAATCAAACTGTTGCCATGCACCCACCATATGCAGATACAAATGCTATCAGCAACAGCCCACACAACATCCCACACACACACAACACAGCCATATTTGTCAAATACAGAATGTGAACTAAGGCAGGGAAGTGTCATAAATCAGTGCATGCACGTAATAAATGGAATTTGAACATGCAACATATTTTTCATTGAGTCCTGATATCAGTGTAGGTGAGATCAAGTTCCTAGTCATATCTGACAGTTAAAAACCAGATCCCGTGTTAAAGTGGATGACATAAAAGACCAATTGAAAGTTGAAAATCGATAAGAGTAAACTGAAAATCTACTAGCCGGTGGAAAATCATGAATAGAAAATAATGTTTTGCATTTCCACAAATACACCGGGGATTCTAGCCGTGGCTACGAACTCGTGCACTGCTGCTGAGATCGTCTTGTGTAAGGAAGCGATATAAGCACACATGGTTGTTCAACGAAGTGCAGTGATGCAGTAGTCTAATCCATCAACATTCATATTGTGGTTCCTATCAGTTGCATTCTGCTAGACTTGAAACTAGACTTACAAAACTGCCGCATAGATGTGGAGAAGAATATGAAATTTGTCCTGACGGCTTGATTATCTAGAGTTAGAATTGACAGAAACGCAGAAGCAAATGCTGATCTCATTGAAGTAATTGAAACTGACAAACGAAATGAAGGTTATAATTGAAATAACATCCCAATTTGACATCGATATCCTCCCAGAGTTAAACATCTGCATGAATGGTTAAGTGGGATATTTACATATCTACACTACACACCAATATCATCATATTTTGTGTGAAACTCTATACTACACATTCACACCAACCAACATATTGTGTGTGACATTCGATGCAGATAAAATGTGATAACAAACTTGCAGGTGAACGAACGACATTGAATTCTTCTGCGTTCTCACTAGATTGGGATTTCGGATTCTCGAATAAAGGTAGCCGTCTGCCTCAGATTATCAGCCACGCCATACAGTTTGTCTTGGACACTAGTGTAAGTGGGCAACCTCTTTCTTCTCATGTCTGCACACTGGAGGCAGTTCTGTAGGATATAATTCCTATGATTTCTGCTTCCCCGTTTGTGCCGACCTCTTCCCGCAGTTAAGTTTTGGCTACCCTCGTGATAGTAGCTCTGACATTCTTACTGCACAACTAAATCTCCTAGGCAGATTGGCGGCCGTAGAATCCGTTATCCCATTCCTAATTGTGAGGGGTTGTTGCACCATGCTATGCGCCTTACGGCCTGGTGCATCCGTTTTCTGTAAGCATTTGTTTCGGGTTAGCATTCCCTAGACATTGAATTCGGAGAATAGCATCACATGATGAACAGAAATTGGAGCTTTGGAATTTACATGCAAAGTAAAGATAGTAGCAAACCATTTTTGTACCATAGTAAACACTGTTGGAACATGTTCCTATATGTTTAGTTCTTTTCCACGTCAGCGATGAATGAAGGATATTGTTCATTGATTTATATGATCGTCATCATTGCAATTTGGTGAATAACCACTAGTGCCCCGATCGCTTTCTTACACATGAAGGTCTCAGCGGCAGTGCATGAACTACCTATAGCACTGTTTAAAGCCGAAGGATTGACTTCATTGCACCGGGTTTTATTCCATATGGCTCGGCCCTTCTCCGCAGAAATGGCACGCCACCTGCCGAGAGTATTACACAAGCACGAACTCCGTAGCTCCGGCAACAATCCTAGGGGTTCTGGAAAAAACTGCACTCGTGAACAGAACGGCGCGGTGCGGATTCGAACCCACGACCTTCGACTCACAAGGCAAAGGGCGTAACCACTTAGCCACAGAGACGTAAGAGGGTTCACGATGTAATTTTTAAAGATGGATTCTGCAGCCTACCTCTTATCGATCTTGAACTGTCATGGGTTCTATTTCGTTTTCAACTTAAACCTTCGTTTTATCGTCCATCTCCGATAGGAAAAATAACTGGATTTCACCTACACTTAGATTAGTGATGTCTGGAAAAATATCCCGATGGATGCACACGGGAAACGAACCGAGTACCGTTGGAAGTAGAGGCGGGCACCTTACCTCTACACCATATCTATTCTGATCTCGTGTATTACACGCATGGTTGTGTTAACTTCGTATGACCTTGGTAACTGTTTATAGTGTGGTTGATATAATATGTTTCGTTTGTAGATTGCATCATCATTTTGTTTTCAGTGTCTAGGATGTCAAAGTCTAGCTGCAGCAATCAATTTATTGTCCACGTAGTCTGTACACACTGGTATTGGCTTTGCGGCTGAGCCTGCACGAACAATGATGTCACCAATTTGTCTTTTCATGTGAGCCTCAAAGCTACTTTACTTATATTTAATTCGCATCTTCATGGTCTATTTCATCTGCTTTGTTCTTGTATCGCATGATAACTTCGCAGCATCTGTTCTTTGTTTATTTATCTAAGTCAAGCGACGTAGTAACATTATTTAGCTCTGCGTCTTCTACTTCATATTCCAACGCTTCATATCGACCACTTGTTAACCACTCTATTTTGATTTGCATGTCATCCGATCCTAAGAGCGATGGTACGTTGTGGCAGTTATGCACCTACAAGTAGGCCAGCGCATTCAATTTCTGCTACGCTTTTTATTTACTATGGTAGTTTTTCTAGGCTCATACCTCAGTCGCCTCTTACGACATGCCTTGTAGGTCGCTGTATTATTATTATTTGCTCCCTTTTGAGAGCCCAGACAACACACGGGCAAAAGCTCTGTGTGATTTTCATAATTGTATTCCTTTATGCAATACTAATCGAGTTCATCTGTTAAATACCATCTCATTTATGTATATATATTCATATGATGCATAATGTTCTGTGTTATCTCTCTCCTGCGTTCTTTTTCGGCTATTTTTATCATTCTTATTGTGATATATAAACAGCCTCTGCCGAGAACGAGTTTTACGTCACAATCTTCAGTACCATTTGGAGCTCTAGTGCTTGTCCGATTTCAACCATCGTTTACTGGGCTCGCTCTCCGTTAGCCTTTGACTGTCCCCAGCCAACCTGCAAGGCAGCAGGTTGCTATTTTCTTTCAGGGTAGCAACCCTTAGACGACCTGCCCTACCGGGTTGTTGAGCGTCATCTGCCCAGGAAACCTGTCTTTTTCTGGACTACTTGGTTTTCCTGTCGTACAGTTTTGTGTACGGTTAACTCCGCTAGACTTTGATTGTCCCCAATCAAACTACAAGGCAGTAGTGGTTCCCTGTGAGCGGAAACGCGCACTGTATTCAACCTCTGCTGGGCTTTTCAGTTTTTTGCACATTTGGGTGGTCCGCTCACCCTCACGCCTGCTACGCCCTATCAGCGCCACGCACGTCTGTTCACCGGTGGGCCCACCCGTGCATCGTCCGCTTGCGTGCTCGCTCTGCCTTTGTGCCTGCCCCGCCATCTCCATCTGTTCTCACCGTGCTCACATTTACTATACCTCTAGGCTGTACGGACACGGGGCTCAACTCGGGCCCCCACCTCAAGGCTCCGAGTTTCGCCCTATGTGGGCCCACGTGCAACTCATCTCGTCCCAACTTTTGCTCCACGCGGGCCTACGTCTCTTCTCTGGATGCACCCCTCATCCCTTTATGATTATCCGTTCAGCTTTTCCCATCGGCCGGAGAGATGTGCATTAATAGTCACTCTGGGATTCCGCTCGTCTCTGTTGCGAGCGGATCCTATCCAACGTGACTACGTCTGCATCTCTACTTATGCCACAGTAGCTCTACCTCGATCCCTACCCGCTTAGCCAGACAGGAACCAATGTCTGCTACCAGGGTCATCATGTGGAGGTGGGATAGGATCTTGATTAGTGCCAGCTTACCAATCCTGGCGCCTTTGACCCCGTTCTGTGTTCATGAAGATACATATTTGTGAACGATATAGAACATATTCTGACCAGATACACACAATTGACGCCAGAAAAAAAAAAAAAAACCGGTAGCCTATGAAATATAATAGGGCACTTTTAAACATTGCTATTGATTTTCTCATGTGAACTCTTGTCGACCGCCAAACTGGCTTCATTTGACAGGGACACTTGGCTAACTAGGGCACGACATTGAGTTTGTGAATAAAATAAGCCTACACATTGTGTTACTTTCATTCTTGTGTTTAGGTTTCACAAACTATTCACTTTGTAAATTATCATTTCAATGTAAACTAAACAATAGGTTGTTCTTCATTTACTTTCCTTATCTTGACTGTTATAGTTGCTGGGTTTGTTATTTTTCTGCGGTTTAGACTAAGATTACAGATTCTCTCAGACATTCAGTGCTACCACCATACAGTTTTCTCTAGCAAGGTTGTCAGTGTGGACATCATTCTTTTCTTCTGCTAACAGTGGATTGTTTAGTATGGACTTGTTATTATGTCATATCTGCTAACAGTGGATTGTTTAGTATGGACTTGTTATTATGTCATATCTGCTAATTCGCAATGACAGTGGCTAGAGATGCCCATCTTGAGTTTGGTGTACAAATGATGCCTCACGTCTCACGTTGTCACTACCGGGTCCCTTCAAAATAGTTAAGCACACGGAGTTTTTTTTTATCAAGAACCCCAGAGAAAGCAACGGAAGTAACGAATATGGTCAACAAATAGAGTACAGGTATTAAGAGCTTCCTAAAAAACAAATAGACAAACACGGGACTCGAACCAAAAGTCGCCATGGTTCGAGTCCCGTGTTTGTCTATTTGTTTTTTCGGAAGCTTTTAATACCTGTACCCTGTTTATTTGTTGATCATATTCAAAATAGTTAGCAATATCCATACCTTACTTTGTGTTTTATTTTTTTAAATTATTTTTGTTTGTTTTGTGTGGTCCTTTGTCAAGGACAAAGTTTTATCTTCCTCATTACATACCAGACTGTCAGCTATTTCGCTCTCCGTTTCCCTCATGTGTATCCACTCTTCTTGGAGTTTATGCTTAATGGTGCTAACTTTCACTTGAACATCATGTTTATTCACTTACAGAAACACCTACAATCTTGTATTATCACGGTTGTGTGTATACAGCACGACAACTTGTACATATGAAACAAATCTATTGACTTGGTGTCTATGTGAGTCAAGAAAACGCTACAACTTGTCGTTGGTTTTTTACTGTATAGAATTATTTAGTCGTAAAATACGAGAGAGGGAGAGAGAGAAAGTAAAAATGGAAGCGTTTTTGTTAACAACCTCAGTCATAGTGTGGCAAAGGCAAATACAGGTCTAACTATTATCCAGTACAACACATGGTATGAAAACGTATTTAAAAAAAAAATTATTCATTTTACTTAAATATACGTGGAAATAGGGGGAGGGGAAGAGGTTGGCATGGCGATATATTCATCAGTGCTATCGTCGTCACCAGCGACCTCCAACTCTGTACAGATCACAAAGAGTGGTTTAACAATTGGTCGATATTGAGCATGCAAAGAAGAAGAGTAACCGCCACGATTCCAAGCCATGTTACAGCACGAAGAGATATGAGTCATAAATGCAAAGAAGAAGAAGAAGTAACTGCCAAGATTTCCAGCCATGTTACAGTACGAAGAGACATGAGTCATAAACATTTGTTACCGCAATCAAACAATTAAAAAACAATTAGCCTTGGAAGTTGCCCTCCGATCTTCTTGAGCGCAACAAACACAAATTAACAACCTTACAGTAAAACTAATAATCTTCTATGATTAGCGTTGACTGCAACAGTTGTAGTTGATTTATAATGCGTAGTGGGGGGTGTATTGTAAGTATCGGAGCTAGATGCGGTACATTTTATGCAGTCATTTATTTGAACTTTCGCCAACACTTTGTTGTCCAGCTATACTAGCAATTCTCTAGATATTGTCACACCATACGGGGTGCTCTAATGCCAGGTTCATACAGAAGGTAGCTTCGGTGCTGACATTATTGTAAACATGTTTAGTGACTTCTTTTTGTGGTACGTCCATACCGAATGGATTGCAGCGCGGCTTCCATCTGGGAGACCCTGGTTCAATCCATGGTAAGGTGTTATGATTAGTTTTTTTCTGTCTGGGGCATAAAGAAAGATCCCATCCTGAAGAGATCTTTCGCGATGACTGCACTAGCCATGTTACCATTACATTCCACAGACACATGTCCTCCCCTCCCCCTCCTCGTCCTACAACGATCTAAATAGCGGCATGACTGGCTGTAATAAATTGTTTTTCAGATTGACTCTTTGTAGCGTTTATTCTGTCAAGCAACTTGTTAATTACTGTTGATGATATCGACTTACACTAGCTACTATTGCATGGAATAAAGTGTACAGCACAATGCCAAATGATGTTATAAATAATAATAATAATTCATCTCGTACCGTTATACGTTACATAGGGCCTGCAAGTAATTTCTCCATACCGCTCTATCCTGGGCAACTCGCTCAATCTCCTCCATGGAACTGAGACCGATATTTCCTGCCTCTCTCAGCAAAGTTCGCTTCAGGGTCTCCTTAGGTCAACCTCTCTTTCTTGAAGCCTTTGCATCCCACTTCAATCCTGCTTTGATATTCGTTGATCATTTCTCCTCAAGGTCTGCCCAACATATCTCCATCTTCTCTTTCTTATAACAGTCGTCACTAGTGGTTGACCAGACATGTCTCTGATTTCATCACTTCTCCTGAGTTCGTTCCATTTTATATTCATTATTTTTCGCAGACATCTATTTTCAAATGCATTCAACTTGCTTTCTATATCTTTAGTCATTTTCCAACTCTCGCTGGCATATGTTAGGATTGATATATTTGAATTGAAAATTCGTAATTTAGTTTTAATACTATATAACTTGCAGTTCCATATTTTATTTAGACTTTTAAAAGCTGATGTTGCTTTGCCAATTCGTATCATAATTTCTTTTTAACATTTCCTGTGCAATCAAAATTGCTACCCAAATAAGTGAACTGCTCTGCTATTTTTATCATTTTAGATTCCAGTGTGATATCTGCATTACTTGCCATAGGTGTCTTCATTATATTTGTTTTTCATAGCTTATCTGCAGTCCAACTTTTGATGCTATAGATGACAAGTTGTCTGTTTTTCTTTGCATATCTTGGTTGTTTCTACTTAACAAGGCAATATCATCTGCAAAATCCAAATCTTCTAGTTGACTATTTTCTACCCAATCGATGCCAGTTTCGCCCTGCAACATTTTCGCATCACCCAGTCAATGGCCACACCAAACAATAGCGGAGATAGAATACAGCCTTGCTTTACTCCGGTTTCAACCATAAACCAGTCGTTGTGTCCACCATCAGTGCGAACTGCACACTGTGAACCATCATAGAGGAAACAAAATGATGTTATACTAACCACAAAGATGTTAGTTCAGCCCACAAATATTGTATTCTCTGTACCAACAGCTCTTACAATACCTCAACCACCAACTTATATATTATCTAAACTGACAACATTTCTTGATCTCATCCGACAATTCTTTTATTATCCCAATCAAACCAACAACTGCTGCATATAATTTTCTACGAATATCTTGATTTATTTCAGCGAAAACTGGATGTAATATGTTATAGTGAATAATTTGTCTAGCCCGCCGTTGACAATTCGTGTATCATATTTGTGAGCAGCACAATCTTCTATCTTGTCAACATGTCTGAATAAGTTATTGAAGATAAGTCAGACAGATTCTCAAATCCAGATTGATGAAGAAAAAATCCCCAACATGACTAGCAAAGCTAGTTTATATAAATATTTACACTTCACTTGCTCGTTATTCGTCACCCTCTGATTTAGAGAAAACCATCACTAACAGATAACTTGTTCATTCCTATATTTCCTCTTCTATCTGATGACTATAAAAACTGTTGCATTTGTATAAATATCAGATTGAGACGTGGTAGCTTCAATATACTGCTTACTTAACATAGATTTCTAAGCTGAAATATTTGGTTTATAACATGCTGGTCGGGTACATCTATTCGATGCTTACCTGTCTGTGTGGAGTGATGATTTACTACAATTGGTTCAGCCGTTATTTTGAGAAGTAACACATGCTTTGAGTTTGAGAAAGTTAGTTTATCATAGCGAATTTAATATGCAATTTACGGTTGCATTTAATAACTCAAATGAGCAGCTGTTGATTTCTCACAGAGCACTAGAGAATACTAATTGAGCGTCGTTAGAAATATTGATTTTCTTAAAGGTTTAAAAAGCAGTTTTCATATCATATGGTATATATTTAGGAACATGGTGTTAGACAGGTATTTGTCAGTGAAGAATGTATATTTCTATCCAGTTCAGTCACTTTCAACACAATTTGAAACCGTGGTTGTTTTCCTTCAACGATTCCTGCTGGACGCAATGACACGTATTTTTTTTCCGATCCAGAAACACTTGAGCTTTCAGCTCTCGGCTCGATGCCATGGACTTTGTAACCCTTCTGGTTCGGTTCCACGAACACCGTAAATCTAGAGAACCTGTAGCTTTTCTGCCAGCCCGCGGAATTGAACCCGCACTCACAGATGGCTAGTCACCCGCAGTCCAACGCGCTATGAACACGCTGGGCAGGCGGGCCAATGACACGTATAAGTTGGATTCATTTTGTTTATATGTTGTAAAATTGACAGTTTCATGCAAGTGATTTTCTTCTTCTTTGGATTCGTTCTCATCAAGCAAGTTAACCACTCTGTGTGATCTGTGCCGAGAACATCATTACTTTCACCGCCACCCATACGTCAGTTAGGGTAGACTCATCCGAATTCCGAACTAAGACATGTGGTAACTGCCACCCTCCATAAGGCGCCCTTCAGTTGGTATCAGTTGTCTCTGATAACAGCAGTTGTGTTTCTATTCTATTTTTTATTTCGAACTCTCATTTCCCCATTATGTCTGCTGCACTCTGCTGCCCGTTCAATGACAACTCTGGAGGTTAAATATCGATGCTACATTTTCACTTGGCTCTGGTTAAGCTATCCTTTTGGCCGAGGAACGCCCTTTTCGTTCTCATACCCAGACCGAAACCAAATTTGATGAGTCCTACACGTTACAGATTCCTAACGTCCGTTCAATTACCCTCACACGCGCGAGCACAGGTGATGAGAAAAAGTCAGCTCTCAGTGCGCGCGCGTGTCTAGTTTATTTTCATAAAGGGGTCCCTGGAGTGAGGCGAGACCTGCCTCTGATTGGTTGAGATAATCACGTGTTGGAGGTCGGCAAGACGATATGGAGAGCGAGAGAGGAGATATCTGGGATGTTGATTGATGCTGTTCGTCATGCATGACTTCGTTTTCTCTGTTATGCTCATCTTGTTTTCAGGAAGTACAAATTTCAATTGTCAGTAACATGCATTACAATTTATGAATGGCGTGTATATATAATACTGAATTTACTGCTCGCAGACAAAATTACGAGTGTTACTTGGGCTCGAAAGTGGAGCACAGAATGGTATCACTTTAACTTGCCATGTATTGCATACATTAAGAGACGATCACAGGGCATGGGACTAGGTACTTCATAACGTAGACAAATCTTATGTATGGTGGTGATGATTTTGTCCGTGAAAAACGATTACTCATTTTGAATTGGACAATGTATTAATTATTGTGCATATTTATTTGAGCGAACAAATTGACAAGAGGACAGAGCACCACCTAGTCTTCTTCTTCTGCATAAGATTTCAGACCATAATTTGAATAATATTTAGAATGTTCAACCTGAGTGTGCTGAACTTACTTTGTGATGCTATCGACTGTAAGATGGTCACAACTAGACAAAGAAAAAATATTGAATCTGTTTTGAAATGTCACAACATGTTTCTCACTTATATTTCGAACTATGAATGATTGTTCTTGGTTTTCATGTTTTGAATATGTCGACCTACATCGCCCTAAAAATCGGTATTACATGTAGTAACCACAGATCCGTCTATTTTGTGAGAACAAAATAGCTTCAATATGATGGAAGAATATAGAAGGAAAATAGAAATGTTGTTACAATGTTATCACGTTTAAGAATCCTTCATGTTAACAATAGGGTGTATTATAGAACCAAACATCTACATAATATTATACGAGCCCGGTAGTATAAACTACAGCTGTGTGTTGTTGAACACATTATTCCATTGATGTCATTGTCGCTTTCATCTCTCCCGCCGTCATAATTTATCATTAATACTCATGAGATATTGTTAATGTATTCAAATATGCTGTCCTAAATGGTTCTATCTGTATCCTCTTGGGGGTCAAAGGCGCAATTTTAGGGACAACGTCGCGCCAGGTTTAGTGAGCTGGCACTATTCAAGATCCTAACCAACCTCCACGTGGTGACCCTGGAAACAGACATGATCCTGTCTGGCTAAGCGGGTAGGGATCGAGGAAGAGCTACAGGTAGCGGTAGTAGTGCAAGCACGGAAACGTAATACAGGCCCAAAACCCTGAATAAATGCGCGCATCTCCTGGCCGATGAAAATTGCTCAAATAGTTGCAGAAACGTTAGAAATAGTAGAGTACGAGTCGCAAATACAAACTTGCGCCAGTGCAAAATGTAAGGTCCATTTTAGTGCCGGGTAAAAACTAACATCCCCGGAAGAACTGGGGTGGGCGATACTGGCGAGCGCAAATTCCTCCAAAAGCTGCGTTGATAGCGTCGAATGAAACGACTTACAGGATTATCTGTGTGAGACCCCAGTTCAGTGTTTTCCGGGGCTAGGGAAAATGCAGAGTAGAAATTGGAAATTGCCAAGTGTCGACATGCGTCCTGAAACGGTTGAGAATATTCCAATTGCGGAAACTCACCGTGGCTAAAAAAGTAAGGCCGATAATGTAAAGGTCTTGTCTGGTCGTACAAACCTACACATTGGCGAAGGTCGACGCT
Organism: Arion vulgaris; assembly: GCA_020796225.1. Classification (NCBI taxonomy): domain Eukaryota; kingdom Metazoa; phylum Mollusca; class Gastropoda; order Stylommatophora; family Arionidae; genus Arion; species Arion vulgaris. The sequence goes on along the minus strand of CM036753.1, from coordinate 95,754,048 downwards.
TTTCGGATGCGATCGTCCTTGCACGAGCAGGATGACGCCCAGAATTGCGAACGCTCCTCGACTTAGATCTTAAAGGGCCAAAATAAACAGCCACAATTGATTGTTTTGAGTGAACGCAATTCGTCTGTCCGTAAAGGTGATCGCTCAGTATTCTCCCTTGCGAAAATCACACATAGGCCACAAAAAGTGGCCAACGAGTGGGTGTTTTAGAGCACCCACGGAAGTGGCTCTCTGAACTATAATCACAAGCCCACCGAGATCAATAAGTGATGTTTTTTCTAGAGCACCACCCTCACTAGTAATGGTAGAATACTGCAATGATGACCAATGAATTCTAGCTGGATAGGAGTCCCTGCAACACTAAGTATAGCACTACATGCCTAAAGCTGTCAGAGGTTTCTAGATTTTCAAGAAAGTTCGGGTACTCTACCATCCTTCCCGACCCCACGCAAAAAAGGAAAAATGGCGAAATAATCCCATACTTCCTGGGGGTTAGAAAACAAACACACAAACAAATCTGTATGCTCTTCATGTTATAGTTATTCACATACGGCATTCACAAGTGCATTCCCATTGTTGCATGTGTGCTGAATTTCTACTCATGGTATCTCATGTCAGTCCACACTCTTTCCATTTTCATTTACTTCTTGAGGTTTTCTTTGCCCTGCTATTTTATTTCTCTTTCCGTCTGCTGTCCATCGGAGAATTTACTTGACCAAAGTACCAGGTGGCATTCTACACACACTTTCTAAGCCATCTCCTGCCCCTTTTTATTTTTTTTATTGTGGTTGCTAGTGATACACAATTAGTTGTCTTCTTCAGCTCCTCACTTTGAAACTGACTCGTTCACTTAATACAAACACTCGTTACATACCTGACTCATTCACTTAATACAAAACTGACTCGTTCACTTAATACAAATTATACATATTTCGAAGTCGCTGAATTTAGGGGCCTTTCCCTAGTCATGTTTGGTTATATAAAGCCATTTTAAAAGCAAATTTATCATTCCTTGTGGTGACTACATTATTGTCGAAATGTTGAGATGTGCTACTTGCGTGTTGAGATGTTCGACACACGTGCTGTCTGACATTAAATATGTCTAATAATATATAGAAGAATATATAGTTTCGGTAAATGGTTGATTCGAAAGGAGGAATACTTTTTACGAAAAATTGAATATGACACAAAAGTGCGGAAAATAATTAAGTTTTTTGTTCTCCTTCGCCCGCTATGATTTTAGGCACAGTTATGGCGCATCTGACTGAGTTTTGCGTTAAGTCTTTCTTTCCTTATCACCGGTGTTGCCATTTAGGTGAGCCTTACTCCGACTTCAGAGATACTTGTAATTTAGATCCACAAGTGAGAAATCAAGAGTCCAATAGTGTATCGTTTACAAACCAAATTTGTTTGTTTGCCGCAAGCTGGCCTCAGAAACTGGCATAGTTATCAATTTCGCTATAGATGAGACTGCTGAGCTGTATGAAGCTGATAGATAAGGAAGGATGTGTTTGCTTCAGCAAATGCTATCTGCAGATCTAGATAACATTACACCACTGTAGACAGGAGTCTTTAAACATTATATCAAAATCAAATACAAATCAAATAACAAATTGAACACTGTTTATAATCGACTCAGCAAGTATGTCACCATAGATGGTCACTCCATTCCTGCCAGATTCTACTTCTTTGATTCTTACGATGTGTCCAACAGAAATGTAACATCTGCTCTGTATCTCTAATACGCGGCATGTCAACAAGAATGGGAACTTAAAAATGGGAACAAGTAGCTTTCAGTTTTAGATCAGCAAGAAAAATAAAACAATAATACACAAAAAAACCGAGAACGTTTCGTCCAGCGGATCTCAATCAAGGTAACAAACGACTGAATCATACGCACATGTATAGATATGCATCCGATCACTTTGAAGACTCTTTTGTTGAAAGGCGGCATATGAAAAATGTACAGTATAGGCAAATAATAATTAATAATACGACCTGATGGGTAAGAAAAGTCCTCACATTTGAGAAGTCTATCAACTAATACAAAGTGAAAATGAAAATCGTGGCATATCCCAAAGGACGTAGCCATCAACCACAGTAAACAAGTCGTTGATTTTCTAGGCACCACTTATACGTTCAGTAGTTTGCCATTGCTTTCTGAACGGGTGGCGCCATCGTCCTTTTGTTAAAATCCGCAGCGTGATTCGAACTCAGAACGTCGGGGTTAATAGACCGAGTCACTAACCCCTAGGCCACAGACGCCCCACAACCAGGAAGTATAGAATCAAAATTTGAATATAAAAAAATATGTGCGAGGACTGATTACATTTGACTACATGTCAAGTTGTATATTACCTATCTTCTACATTTGCTGTTCTTTTATCGTATGAGTTAATCGCCTACTCGTTTTTGTAGTGTGTTTGTTACCTTGATTAAGATCCAATGATCGAAACGTTGGTAGTTTTAAAATCCTTTTAATGGGTTTCTCTCTTCTCCTCCCCTCCCCCAATTGCCTATGTAAAACTGTAATCTACTTGTTCTCTATTTACTGCCTGTTAATTCAGTTTTACCGTATTCCACCTGTATCTCAGATCATTCGTAGCTGACTGCCATAACCAAGTGGAATCTTGTTATTGCAAGAACAGTATACAATAGATGTATTCAACATTAGATCTATGCTCAAAACTCTATCAGATGGTTAGAAAGAATAACAATTACAGACTAGGGGGCAGGATTCTCTCTTGATCCCCACCTAGACCGATGAACCAAATCTTTTCATGAATTGCACTGTTGTTTTTATGGACTGTCCGTACAGCTTCTCGCGAAGCTCTGTGTTATCGGGCCAGGTTTCCCTTCTGAGGCCAGCTGGCAGTCTTGCAGTATGTGCTCTGCCGTCATGTTCACCTTTTCGCAGTGGCACAGGCTAGAATAGAGAAAGCATCAGGGAGTGGATACAATTGGAACATATCTAGACATTACGTGACTGGAATTGACAGGGGAAGAGAGGTTTGTAAGGTCTAGGAATACCTGACACAAAAAACCAATAGAAGAGGTCAGAGAGTCATGAACATTCTGGTCGTGGATGAAGAGGACGACACAAAATGTATCGTGTGGATAGTGACGCGCAGTCCTAAGTTATACTGCGAACAGCCACATTTATAATAGTAGTAGTTTTGTGTTTTACATTAGGGTATCGCCCTGTGTGGTACCGGGGCGTGCAAGGGAAGCAAAGAATAGTACCATTGTGACCTACAAAGCATGTCGTAAGAGTCCACTAATGTAGGGGACTAGGGAAGCTACACTATCTAGTAAATAAAAAGCGTCGCAGAAATCGGATGTGTTGACCTACTTGTAGGCGCATAACTGGCACAACGTACAACCACTCTTAGGCTCAGATCACATACACATCACGCAGAGTGGTTAACAAGTGGTCGATATGGGAGAATTCGAGAAAGAAGATATATGGGTATACTTTCAGCTGTAATTTCAAATTACACTTGTAACTATACACTTATTTGTTGTCTCATATTTCTTGAACGATGGTAACACACAGCTAGGCATATATGTTATTATATTATAGAAATATCAGAATTTCATTACAATATTCATTATCATTATGGTCTTTTAATACAGTATTCTTTCTTGAATGTTGTCAGCGACTAGTACTTTCAATAGTAACTGCGACAACACTGACTTCTTGAAATGTCATTCTAATCTATGTCTTTGTACTCAGCATCTTCACCCCAGTGTGTTAAAAAACACTTGACTGCTATAAAACATACATAGTTAGAACCGGCACGCCCAAATGGTTATTGGGAGCCAAATTAGGGTTGTAAAGAATAGAACCACTGTTACCTGCCACGCATGTTGTAAGAGGCGTCTAAGGAGGTAGGACGTGGGGCTTGCTACCACACTCTGTTAAAAAAACCCACACTAGATAGCTACAGAAATCACAACCAAGAAAATTCGTAGCTGGGAATTTCACCCAAGGAAGTAGAAGTACCCAGCAAGGAGAAAATGGGTAGAGAGTGGAGAGATATGAAAAAGATGACTTTGGATAGGATGGGCTTGTAATGCCTTGGTTGCGGTCCTGTACCGACTTAGGGGCGAAGGGTAAAGAAGAAGTAAAGTAGATCCGGTGACGATTCTTAATTATCCCCTAACACATATAGTCAGTGTATCTATTTTTAATTATGTGAATTGTAGAATCAACTATACCGTGATGTGAACTCTGTACATTTAGTGATTCAATTCCGTGCACTTGAGAGTTTTGTTGACTTTAATGAAACAGTACAACACATTTTGTGAATGCTCATTGATAGTCAGCAAGCATGTAGAATAGTGGGTTGAGGAGGATAGTTAGTTTAGACCTAGCTCAACTGCACGAATAATGAAGGCCCATTTTTTTTTCTAAAAGAAAACATTTTCAAAGTTGGCATACGAATTTGAGAACGGATTTGTAAAGTAGTGTTGCCACAGCTTGTGGCTTACGTTGTATGGTGACTTTAAAAAAACACAAACTTCTTGCGGTCTATTTGTGGTCTTAGTTTATCTGACCGCGGCAAACCGCGACTTCAGTGATTGCTTGAGGCTGATAGTTCGAGGGTGGCATAAATAACCCTCTCGTCAAACATTCACGTCGTCGCCCTGGGAACGCCTACTTTCATAGCTCGGTAAAAGCTGTTTTTCAAACGGTCTATCTCACTGAAGCAGAGGTAATAATAGGGGTGGTAATTGCTTGGTTTCTGCACGGCTGTTGGCTTTCCCGCCATTGTGCTGGGACACGAATAATGGAAATGCTGCAGGAGAGCTGGCGATGAAAGAAATAGACTAGGCATGCTTTTTTATATATATTATTTTATTCTATTGACGTTCAGTCACGGTATTCATGCTTTCCTTCAAACGGCGCGCATCATCAATGAGGGCCGTAATTATATTTGTGAAGATGTATGATGAACATAGATAATATAACTAGAGTCAGAAACTGTTGTCGCTATATGAAAACATACATGAATGCCTGCATGTTCATACTGCAACAGTCAGTCATCTTTGAATGATCAGTAATATTTTAACATTTTAGACGGGAGTCGAGGTGGTGGTGGGGGGTGACAGACGCGCACGGTTGTCGGCATGTGTTCTACCATCCAGTTTAATTTTCGCAAATGTTTTTACTGGAACCCCTGGGACTTCCAAGCCTTCTGGTCACGTGTCAGTGGGTAATTTGATGGCTCGATAATGGTGGAAGGGCGGAGGATAATTATGTCTGAATTAAAGACTAACGGAATGTGCGCTTGTAAGGAAGAATGTCACGGCCATTCCTGGTTTGTGAAAGATATCAATTTATACATTCATACACACCTACACACACACACAGAGAGAGAGAGAGAGAGAGAGAGAGAGTACTGTAATACTAGCAACACAATATTGATTGTTTTTCATTTTTAATGCTATGAACTATAAGATTGATTAACTTCATTTGTAATACTAGCAACTGGAACACGAGATTGATTATCTTCATTTTACTGAACTAAACAGATTATCTCATTTTATCTACAACTAGAACAGATTATCTCTTGTCACTGAACTAGCACAAGATTATCTTCATTTGTAATACTAGCAACTAGAACACAAGATTATCTTCATTTGTAATACTAGCAACTAGAACACAAGATTGATTATCTTCATTTGTAATACTTGCAACTGGAACAGGCAAAATGTCTTGCACATATAGACTTACATTTGCGCTTGTGCCTGGTGACTTCAATCTTATCCCTAAGCTTAACTTCGAAAGACTCCACACTGTTGTTTTCCATACAGTTCGGTCACCATCAATTTGTTTTTCTCATTTGTTGAGACCGAAAAGGACTGCAAAGAAAATAATAAAGAGGGTTGGCACAAGAACACAGTTCTGTTTGACTCCACTTATAGCCCTGAAGTAGTCAACTGTATAGATCATTAATGTTTGCTTGCCTAGTCTTGGAGTCTAATAAAAGGAATGGACTTTACCCATTTTGCTCAAACCACCTCTCGACCCTACTGTCTTCTAGAAAAGTAAAGTCGATCTACATACGTCTACAATTGGGCAGGGGATGGCAGAAGATGGAATAGAATATACATAACCATCAATTGCCTTGGGGACCCTCTCTCCGGATTTGTGTTCGAGTTGACTCCACTAGCCTTCTGCATAGCGGTTCTGACCGACACGGCACAGGAATGTTCTATCATAATTTGCTTCACTAGCCATTACTTATCTTGAGTCCCCCACAGAACAGTGGGTTTGACAATTAGCAGATAGCACCGTCTACTTTCATACAATAGCAGTTGAATTACCTGATCTGACATTTATATATATATATATATATGTGTGTGTCGCGCGTACATGCGTGTTTTCGTTCTTTCCAACAATAGTTATGTTATTCTAGTTCTTGGAGAATATTGTTTAAATGTAAGGAATTACATCTTCTCCTAGAAACTATTTATGTTGATGAATAGGAAGGTAGTAGTAAGAACTATCAAAGGTGACATTTTATAAACACAGAATGAGGTAGTTTAATACAACAAAAGACTATTTGTATGGAGGTAGTTTTGTACAACATTCAGACTATTTGTGTGGAGGTAGTTTTATACAACACAAAGACTATTTGTGTGGAGGTAGTTTTATACAACATAAAGACTATTTGTGTGGAGGTAGTTTTATACAACACAAAGACTATTTGTGTTTTTGTAAAGCTAACTTCATGTTTTGAAATTTCAACTGATGTACTACTACTATTGTTTGTGACAACCTTGTTGCAAAATGTATACACAATATTGTATAAGCAGCGATGAAGTCAGTAACTGGTTACCCTCTGCCATGGACTATCTATCAATCAAATGCCTATCCCAGCCCTATGACGGGCTCAATGAGGTAGGGGTGTATACTGGGCGGTCCAAGTTTTAATTATTTTTTTACTCTAAGCTGTAAAAAGAGGAGGCATAGAAGCGGTTAAATGGCCTACTTTTGGCAGTTAGGTAGCCCACGTGATGTTGGTATTAGTCGCCTGGGGACATCTATAAGCTAGGGAGAGAGACAGATAGAACTACTGCAGATGTCTATAAAAGGGTGATAGGGAATCTGTTGTTCAATGACTAGAACTAAAACCAGTCTTAGAATCTAGTAGACTGCGTGAAAAAATGAGTTCGCCAAGCAAAATACCGTTCAAGGTCAAACCAGTCGGACGAGTTCAACCTACTTGTTCAAATTGTAAAGAAGTCGTACAAGAAGGTTATAAACAGTATATATTATATATATATATCAGCGCATGGACTAACAGAGCTGTTTAAACATATTAGTGTTAGATTAGGATAGTTACTAGATGGTTAGAGAGCACTCGTGGTTATGTACACATTCTTATCAGCGTTTGAAGAGGGTATGATAAGAAGCTAGGAAAGTAGCGATTTAAAAGAGGAAAATAATGAAAAAACATATCTTCTTTTCTTTGCTCTATTCTGTTTGTATAAAATGTCGATATCTCTCTAGTATATTATTAATGGTAGTAGCAGTCTGCTTCTATAATTGCTGAAAATGTATTCTAAATATTTATAATTTTGATAAAATAAGAATAAGAGTGGAAGGGATTTATTCTCAAACGTGAGACGACACAGACACATGCAAGAGCGGATTATAGGTGCGTATAAACAGAAATCTACTAGAAACAGCAACTAGCATACTATTCGCTTGTAGCTTTAGTTATTGACCGGCGTCATAGCACTCTGGGCAGACCCATATGTACTCAGTCTTCATGAATAGATGTGGAAGGGTATATATACAGATGGTTCACTGGTTAAACACTGGTGGAGCCATCTGAATAATATTCAGAGATCCTTGATCTCAGTGTAGGTGAGATCGAGTTCCTAGTCCTATCGGAGACTGACAATAAAACGTAGGTCCCGTGTTCATTTAAACACATAAAAGAACCGTTAGCATTTCAAAATCGAGAAAAGCAGGCTGGAAAACCGCTGCCCGGGCGACGAAAGACACTGTTTATGAAGCGAACTCAACGACTCGTCCTAGAAATCACTTCTTATTCTGGGCTCTGTGAGGCAAAACTGTATTGGAGAAAAGAAAGAATGACTGACTAACTAACAATTATGTAAGATCTACTACATATACACACACTAACCCCTGTGTACTATTCTGAAATATCTAGTACATATATATATATATATATATATAAACAAACATGTGTGTACAGCTCTATCATAATTAATATTATAAACCCTAACCGCCCTGGTGGTTACCAGGGCCTACATTTGGGGTGTAAAGAATAGAACCACTGTTATCTGCCATGCATGTCGTAAGAGGCGACTAAGGAGGTTTGGCTGAAATCGGATGCATGTGTCATAAACGAGTAGAAGTCTATGCGTTTAGGGGCCTACCAAACCAATGTGCAACTGTATACACGTTCTTGGCAAAGATCAAACATATCACAAAGGGTGATTAAAATTGGTCTTAAAGAACGAACGCAAAGAAGAAGATAAACCCTAACAAGTGTGTGCACACACAGTTAAACTACTGTTAGATTCAGTGCTTCTACAAACTCAACTAAAACTGTTCTCACTAGTTGACAACTCGACGACGTTATCCACCAATATATGATTAAGTAGAGCATACCAAGTCTTCAGCATGTTAACAAAAAGCATATGGGCATCAAAAGGACATTGAAAACCAAACTCAGAATGTACGAAATAAACTTTCTAGAAATAGAGTATTCAAAAAAAAAGATGACTGCAGACATACATTAGTGATCTTTTTAAAAATGTTTATTAAAATTTGGCATAAAGATTATAAATGAGAAAATGCGAGAAAAAAAATTGCACATCACTGGCAGCCACGGCCAGATAAGAAGACAGAGATGGATTAGGAGTGTGTGTAGAATGTCACCGATCACTTTGGCAGAGACAGCTCTCCGATGGAAAGCAGACGGAATTAGAAGATGGGGCAGACCATAGGAAACCCGAGGAAGAGATGTGGAAAGAGATATAAAATAGTGTGGACTGATATGAGATATTATGGCTAGATGTATAGCAGACCTTCATCAATGGTGTTCACTTGTCAATGCCTTATTGCCCAATATGTCATCTAGATATATATATATATATATATATATATATATATATATATATATATATATATATATATATATATATATATATATATATATAAACACACACATATATATGAAAGGGGATATATTCACGTTTTATAGAGCTATTTCTCCCTCTCTTTTCGTTGAGATTATTAATGTTTGTCATAATTGTCTTTTCTCTGTGTAAATTCAAACCTAGATGATATGGTATTTTCTCTAATACGCTAATTTGATCTTGAATATGACAAGTTATTGTAAATAGAGCATAATAGACCACTACATGAAATATATGTCTCATATTTGTATTTGGGTAATTCATTCTATAACAAGAAGATGGATGAGGGCAAATGACTGCATCATCATCATCATCCTGTTCTTACAACACATGATTCTGTCAGATGTCCTGCATACAGGATTCATCAAGTTATACATTTCCCTACAATAGCAAAGATCATCATGGAGTTATGAGACAAGTACCAACCATGTGTTAATACAAAAACTGAAAAACATCAGGGCTGTACTATTAAAACCCCATCCATCGGCTACGTCACACTCAGAATATGACCCATTTCCCGTTTATCCAACAAATCCGACATCCCAGAAACGCTGCAAAATAATTGGCTAACTTTGTTAGCTTTGCTGGGTGTTTTGTGAGTTTGCTGCGAGGAAGTCATCGGAAAATCGGAATATATTAAATTCGGAATTCTGAATATTAAAACTTTTTCTTCCAACCGTCCAATATGACCGATTTTGTTTAGTTGGAGTCACCCAGTGAGCATGGGTATTGATTTTGTAAGCAGTCTTTCACACACCATGGACTTTGATTTAGTAAGTGGCGCCATTTATAGAATATTGATGTTTATACTGGAAGTGGAGTAACCAAGAGAACATGGATGTATACAGTGGCGGCGCGTGACAATTTTTTCTGGTTGGGGTCAGACACATATTTTTGAAAAAAATCATAGATTTGGGTTGTTATTTTTTAAATTTATAAAATAATAAATACACGTTACACATTATTTTTGGCGGGGCCCGGCACCAATGGCCCATAATGACGAGCTGCCTCTGGATATATATTTGATAATTGAAATCAGCCATAAAACCAGATATACCATCTGACTACAAACAGCGAACACACACATAAAACTAAGACTACTACTGAAGCTAGACACCAGTCTAGATTTGAAGAAAAAAAACCACACTCTTGTGTGACACCTGAAATTTGTTATAACCCGCAGCAGCTCTGTAACCGTATAACTAATACCAACCACACATTCCTGTTTAGATTGGGACACAATTCCATGCCAAACCAGATTATTCCTGGTTTGTGAACTGGCACCGAGCGAATGTTTACACTGACCTATTTTTAACTGCCCCCATGTTACGTCCTTGTTTCTGGCCATGCACGTATAAACACACTAGTTACACTAAGGCATTGCATGCAGACAAGACATTGAGAGGAGGAGGGGTAGAGAGAGAAAGAATTGGATGAGGAGCAGAACGAGTGAGAAAGGGTATATTTCACAGACATTGGCATGCATGTCGTACATACAGAATTAAAACATTTGTTAAAGGCTCCCAAAAGCTCTTTTCGCATGGATCAATTTCAGGTTACAACTCAGATCATGACAACATAAATAATGAAACAGTAAAGAGCAGACCAGTCTTGAGACTAGAACGGGACACTGTTGTCTCAGAGCATACTTCCATAGAATGGGTCTCAGTGATTCGGCTGCCAGCACTTGTGGAGCACCAAATTAGTCCCCATAGCACATTGCAAGACTGCCCCAGCTTGAGCAGCATGAGAATGGAAATCTGGCAAATAGAACAGCACTTCAGAACAAACTATGGGGGAACCGGTGAAGACCTCAAGCGTACTGTCCTGTTTATGACATATACCGGAGTAGTCGCATAAGAGAAATTTATCGCAGAGGAAGAAGTGCTTCTTCTTAAGAGAACAGTTAACATAGAGTACAATACTGCCTGGTCTGCGCGATTATTGCATCAATATAGGTGTTCAGTTGAAGTAGTTGTACGTGTTAGCATCAGATCACTTACACGTTAGCTCCGGCGACGATTTCGCGTAAATCAACTCTATCGGGAACTGAACATCGTCAACTATTGCGCAAACATAATATGCGATATATGCTCTGTATTTCAAGGATAGTTTGTGTGTACGCTGCTATGTTAACAATGACCTCTGACCATAACTATCAATCAATAACCGTGCCTGACACTTCCAACCATATATGTAGAATCATATAACAAAAGCTGATGTGCTATGTTTAATGGAGCAAATATATAAATTTAACAGCTATCAACTAACAGAGAATTACGTTCATTGTCTTCTGCTACAAAATCCATAAAAAGTGCTTACAAATTGTTATTCTGTAACGATAAACTTTTGATGACAATCTAGCCATGTGTAATCTTCAAACTTTACATATTCATGTTACCTTTCTACGGTTTCACCAGTATCCCAAAAGTTCCAGATTACGATAGGGAATGTGACAAATATTATCCATAAATAGAATTTTGAAGTGTGGAAATATTGATATACTGTGATTGTAATCAATCATGGTTGTGTTACGTGATTGTTCATTCATTATTTTGCTTCTGTATAGAAATGTCGCCCTCTTGCTACCTGAGCAAGCACTGATGGAGAGATAAGAAGGGTTAGAATAGGATTGACTATTTCGCTCTGTAGATAAACCTCAGTTTTACTTCATGGATTTACAAAGAATTATGCATCTTTTCTTTCTTCTGTTGACACGTTCTTTAGTCAACCATGTGATGTCATTATAAGTTACGGATTCATTGTGTGACATTTTGTCTCTCAATGGTTGAGTGTAGAAGTTCTCTCAAATTAATATTGTCCATTTGTGATAATATAAATTCACAAATATCATCATCGTTGACGTCCTATACATTTGTCCCCTCTGTGAAGATTGAGATGTCTCATCGTTACATCGACAACATGTTGGGTGGGTAGATGTGTTGTCAGCAACCTACTTCAAGTTGCTGTTCATACAAAAAATCTTTCAATTGAATTCGTCCTTTTATTTATATACATGTATGTATATTAATAACATCGTCGAATCTTCTGAAGATTGCTCTTTAGTTAAAGATCAAGCTGCTTCGGCTGGATATTAGTCTCTATTATGAGCTTGCTCTTCTTCTTCTGTTATAGATAATGAAAATGTCATATAAGCTTTGTAGAAAGTATAAAGTCCCTGCCATGTCATATGTTAGGACTGAGTATGCAGTAGGTACGAAGGTCATTTCATTTCCTTATTTGTGAAAGTTCGAGTATAGGAATAAACCGACAGCTCTTTTGTGTCCGATTTGAAAATGCATAACCCTTTACGCATTTTGCTAATCCGTTGCACTCATCGCGTTATTATAGATACCCACTTATAAACTGCTTTCTTTTTGTTTGATTTTAACGAAGATAGTAAGTACTTTATGTTGCTGGTTTGCAGGAAATATTCTAAATTTGGCTCTTTTTGACTCAACAATATACGATTTCGACATGCTTTTTTCCCGAGTTCGCTCTCCATATCCATTGACAGTCTCAACACTGACTACAAGGTAACTTTCTGTGTTCCTTCTTCATATAAGTTGTGTACAGCCCCGTTCCAGTCCCTGCGCTGTTATCTGGAAAAAGTTGTTGAAGATAAAGATCACTAACACAGTCAGAGGTCACTTATATCTTAGTTTGTTGATTAGGATCATAAATCTACATATATTTCTTTAAATATAAATACAAATAGCAAATCATGCAGCCCAGTTTTAAGTCAATCATTTTCTACTTCTTCTTTGCTTTCGGTTTCGTATGCTAGTCTAAACCATGAGCGGGGTTGCCTCTATGAAGCTGCATGTCAGTTGGGAGTTCATTGAGAGTTCCCATAGATTGCTCTGTAAGCTTCGTTCATGAGGCCATGTTTCGTTTCCTTGATGTATGTATGATGGACATCGCTGCATGATGTGCTCTGGAGTCTGTGTTTCTGTCTGACATGCACACTGTGCAGTCTAAGCTGGCTTTATTCTGTAAATTATTTTTAAAATTAAGGAAACATGAAAATGTTTTCTCCTTATTAGTACTCTTAAAAAACGTGTTGCCCGGAAAAAAAAACTTTATTTCCATATAATTATTTGATGTTGTTAAATCTGGCTTGTAAAGAAAATATTCACATTTCAAGTGAAATACTAATCGAATAATTGCTATAATCAAGTCAATTTCTCATGCTTTTTCCCCCCATTTCTTCTAATGTATTTTTTTATTGCATGTGTTGCTTGATGTCAGTTGTGGAACCTAGTTTACTGCAAACAAAATTAAAGTGTCAAGTTAACATGACGGATCTTGTGTACTGAACTCACTTCATTACTCTTTGTACCAGAGAACCCGTCATGAATCGCTGTATTATATTTCAATAGACGCAATCTTGAAACCTCAAATCCTTGTAAGGAACTGGGGAACAATTACATTAGGAATCCATCTAAATTTGCTCGATTTAAATGTCTGCCGAAATATAATACTATGTTAAATTTGAGCTTTCTAGAATGTATGAAACGTAGATAAATAATTGTTAAAACATCTTTCAACACTCATGCATACATCGACGACTTTCAATATTAATGGATAATAGAAATGGGTAAAAAGAAATAGGCAGTGGTGTTCGTGAAAAAGTCAAAACAAAACTCTGACCGTTGTCGATTGCGAGCCTTCAGATGTGGACAATAATAGTACAGCACTTTCAATGAGCGATATATCCCACTGTCGATGAAATCCATTTGTCTACAGAATACCGTTAACACATCCATTTTGGATAGGCCGCTGTGTTGTTTGTTTTCGTTCAGGGCTTGAATTAATTGTAAAAATTCCTTTAGAAAATTGAGCGTCACTAATGGCCTGCGCGCGCGGGTAGCGTAGAGCGTGCACACACAGATTTTACTTCCCCGTGCTCGCTTCTAAACGATAAACCTTTCCAGCGTAAAATAAAAAGTAAAAAGAAAAAACGAGTAAACATTCAATTACGCGGACTTAAATTTGCTCATTTTCTAAATCTACTCTTGAGTTGAAAGTCTCTGCTCCTACATTAAGCTTAATGTCTTGGCAGATCTAGTTTTAGCAATTAATTTAGCTTCAAGTATCTACTACAGATGTCATTACTTCAGTTGCAGGAATTACTTCAGTCTCTTCCGATTTATTAGTTAACTAATAGATAGCTAGATCGCTGGTATAATCAAGTGTATAGGGCGTTGGTGTAACCTAGTGGTTAGGGTGCTGGTGTAGTCAAGTGGTTAGGGTGCTGGTGTAAAGTGTATATGGTGCTGGTGTAGTCAAGTGGATAGGGTGTTGGTGTAGTCAAGTGGTTAGGGTGCTGGTGTAAAGTGGTTAGGGTGCTGGTGTAGTCAAGTAGTTAAAGCCATGGTGCAAAGTGGTTAGAACGATGGAGTTGTCACGTGGTTACATCGCTGGTGTATTTAAGTGGTTACAGCGCCTGGGTAGTGTAGTGGTTAGAGAGCTGGTGTAGTCATGTTGTTAGAGAACTGGTGTTGTAAAATGGTGAGTGCGATCGTGTAAAGGGTTGAAACGTTCTTGCAGCAGACGATCAGGCAATCATATCAACAACAGAAGAACAGCTACAACAACACATCAACAGACTCCAGTTAGCATGTAACGAATACAACATGAGAATTAACATCGACAAAACAGAAGTAATGACATTCGCCAGAGAGGAAAACACTACCAACATCTCCATCGATAATCACCAACTAAATCAAGTAAAAGATTTCACATACCTGGGAAGCATTTTTTCAGCAAATGGAAGAATAACTAATGAAATTCAACACAGATGCAACAAAGCAAATCAAATGATAGGGCAAATGGCGCCAATTTTAAGATGCAAACAAGTCACCATGAACACAAAAAGAGCAATGTTCAACACAATCTTTCTCCCATTATGTTACCAGTGCCAAACCTGGACGCTGACAACAAACGATAGAAGAAAACTAGTCACAACAGAGATGAAGTGTCTACGCAGAATGCTGGGTGTAACAAGAAGAGACCGGTTGAGAAATGAAGACATCAGGAAAAAGTGGATACAACATCAGTACTAGACTTCATCAAGAAACAACAAATTAAATGGTTCGGTCACGTAAGCAGATTACCATCAGACAGTGCACCCCAAAGAGCAATGCTGCTCGGATACAATGGGTACAAAGCAAAAGGCCGGCTACGCAAAAGATGGACCTCAGAGATAACAGAGGCGACGAAAGAGACTATCTACGAAGCGCATACTAGGGCCCGTTTTAGAAATCTCTTCCTGACCTGACGCTGTGAGGCATACAGGATTCGAGAAAGAAAGAAAGAAAGAAAGAAAGACTACTCAATGTAAAGAGGCTGAAATATCTGCCCAGCTTTGTCACACTCCAGTCATACCAGCTAAATTAATGTACCTGCTCAATGAGTCAGTTAGTATACTGAGGTTGAACATTGCGTGAGGAAGGGAACTTCCACATTATCTGGAAGTTCAAAAACTTAGTATTGTGAGGTATCTAAGACTTTAATCCTACATATTAGGTCTTTGTATCTGATGCTAAAGTTACATCTACAGCATCGGTCAGCTACTATTATTTGTCAGCTTCGGTTGTCTGTAGAATCTACATCAACAGTCGGATTCTGTTCTTTATCAGCCGAAATATAATCTACATCAATGGTCGGATTCTGTTCTTTATCAACTGAAATATAATCTATACATCAACGGTCGGATTCTGTTCTTTATCAACTGAAATATAATCTATACATCAACGGTCGGATTCTGTTCTTTATCAGCCGAAATGCCCGTCTGCCCAGCGTGTTCGTAGCGCGTTGGACTACGGGTGACTATCCCTCTGTGTGTGCGGGTTCAATTCCGCGGGATGGCAGACAAAGCCACAGATTCCCCAGATTTACGGTGTTCGTGGCACCGAACCGAAGGGTTACGATGTCCATGGCACCGAGCCGAAGAGCTGAAAAGCTCAAGTGCTTCTGGATCGGGAAAAAAAGCCGAAATATAATTTACATCAACGGTCGGATTCTGTTCTTTATCAACTGAAATATAATCTATACATCAACGGTCGGATTCTGTTCTTTATCAGCTGAAATATAATCTATACATCAACGGTTAGCCACTATCAGCTCACGTAGAATATATAACAACTGTTGTCACAGCTTTATACTATTTATTTGTATTCTTATCGTTTCAGATCGCATGCCTGGTCCTCCCCCGCCCAAGCGACTGAGGATATCGGAGCTAAACCCTCATCTTCTGTGTGCTCTTTGCGGGGGTTACCTGATCGATGCTACCACAATCATAGAGTGTCTCCACTCATGTGAGTACCACTGTTTGTTTAGTTGATTTTTACATCTTTAGATATATTATATCTATATGTACTTACATGTTAATCTATCTATATTCTATCTATATTCTATCTATATTCTATCTATATTCTATCTATATTCTATCTATATTCTATCTATATTCTATCTATATTCTATCTATATTCTATCTATATTCTATCTATATGTACTTACGTGTTGATCTATCTGTTGTTATAAAGAAACAAATATCAGCAATTTGTTAAAGAGCCACAAACATCGATTATACTACGCATACATTTACTTGTCTTCGTTGTTAGAGGGATAGATAGGGTTTGTTTTTTATACAAGATAGCTAAACAGTTTGGGATTGATTATTCACCATTTAGTGGTGTGCCAGTAGGATACGACGATCATGGATCTCCACAAACGTCTGGGCCTATTTCTATCAGCCCGATGCCAACATTGTTCCACGTCAGCATGTTAAGCTTTTGTTTCCCTTTCTCTCTGTTATTCTCTATCTAGTCTCTCATAGATTATGCCAGTTTATCACAATGTACACCAAACCACCTCACTTTCCTTCCTAGTTTATTTTTTTCCAATAGCAACATTCCTAGGAACGAGCATAAGCATTGTCCAATTTGGTCTGAGAGAACATATGACATAATGTTTCTCATAACTCAGAGCGTAGCGCTCTTGTGTTCGTTGTCCTTGTCTGGTAATATATCTTGGTGAAAGTGAACACATATTTCAAGCCTCTGCTGCCTTGCAGAATCACCCATTTATGGAAAATACGTAGAAAGTATGAACAAAATCCAGATGTGGTAATCCATCAGACAAACTAGTGTTGTTTTTCACCACTTATCTTAGCAACTCCTGCTATGTCACTAATGTTTATTTGCATCTGTTACTGTTTTTCCTTTGGAAATATCAAATCACATGGAGAGAGGGATGTATATATTGCATGGATAGTCTTATTTCTGTACAATTCTTAACGTTCTTGATCCCTGAGGAATACATACCAATGAATAGAAAACTCGGCAAGGATCACACTGATAAACACATCCTGGTGGAGTTCTGGAAGTTACGTACTGGTCATTGTCTTATGTGCGTGTTTTCTTTAATGTGACTTCTCATGCCTTTTGTCTGTTGCGTTTTATTATCTTTTTGTCACTGAACCGGATCGGATCTACCAACCAGGTTAAATCGATATATATATATATACGAGGGCGCATTGAAAAGTAATGCCTCCAAGTCCATAACTTTGTTAATATACATAATTTACAAATGAAACATACATTTTCAGAAAGTTTGAGATGTCCACTACACAATAGAGTCATTATTTTTCGACATAGTCACCTCCATGTTCCACACACACACGCCAACGTCGAACTAGTTGTTGCATCCCGTCGAAGAAAAATCTGATGACATCAGGCGTGTCAGGAACACCTGATGCGATATGAACGAGAAGGCGATGACTTTATCTGCCGAATTGTCACTGGCGATGAGTCATGGGTGCATCATTACGACCCTGAAAACAAGCGCCAGTCTATGGAATACAGGCACAAAACTCACCCACCCCAAAAAAATTCAAAACTGTCGCGTCAGCGGAAAAGTTTTGATGACCATTTTGGGACTGTAATCCACACATAATTTTTGGAACGCGGCAATACTGTCAATTCTGATCGGTATGTGGAAACGATGAAGAAACTACGGGCAAGACTGCTACGTGTTCGTCCTGGAAAACACGCAGTCCTTCAACATGACAATGCTCGTCCACACACCAGTAGACAAACAGCGGCAGCATTAGAGCGTCTCAATTTTGACATTTTAGCGCACCCACCATATAGCCCGGATTTGACACCTTGTGACTTTTTCCTGTTCCCAAAGCTCAAGGAACATCTCAAGGAAAACAGATATGCTTCTGACGAGGATGTGGCAGCAGATGTGCATACCTGGCTTCGTGAAAAATCATCAGATTTTTTTTTCGACGGGATGCAACAACTAGTTCGACGTTGGCGTGTGTGTGTGGAACATGGAGGTGACTATGTCAAAAATAATGACTCTATTGTGTAGTGGACATCTCAAGCTTTCTGAAAATGTATGTTTCATTTGTAAATTATGTATATTAACAAAGTTATGGACTTGGAGGCATTACTTTTCAATGCGCCCTCGTATATATATATAATAATAATAATAATAATAATTCCTCTCGTACCGTTATACGTTACATAGGGCCTGCAAGTAACTTCTCCATACCGCTCTATCCTGGGCAACTCGCTCAATCTCATCCATGGAACTGAGACCGATACCTCTTGCCTCTCTCAGCAAAGTTCGTTTCAGGGTCGACCTCTCTTTCTTGAACCCTTTGCGTCCCACTTCAATGCCTGCTTTGATATTCGTTGATCATTTCTCCTCAGGTGTGTGTCCAACATATCTCCATCTTCTCTTTCTTATAACAGTTGTCACTAGTGGTCGACCAGACATGTCTCTGATTTCATCACTTCTCCTGAATTCGTTCCATTTTATATTCATTATTTTTCGCAGACATCTATTTTCAAATGCATTCAACTTGCTTTCTATATCTTTAGTCATTTTCCAACTCTCGCTGGCATATGTTAGGATTGATACAACATTTGAATTGAAAATTCGTAATTTAGTTTTAATACTATATAACTTGCAGTTCCATATTTTATTTAGACTTTTAAAGCTGATGTTGCTTTGCCAATTCGTATCATAATTTCTTTTTAACATTTCCTGTGCAATCAAAATTGCTACCTAAATAGGTGAACTGCTCTGTTATTTTTATCATTTTAGATTTCTGGGTGATATCTGCGTTCCTTAGCATAGGTGTGTTCATTAGATGTGTTTTTTCATAGCTTATCTGCAGTCCAACTTTTGATGCTATAGATGACAAGTTGTTTGTTTTTCTTAGCATATCTTGGTTGTTTCTACTTAACAAGGCAATATCATCTGCAAAATCCAAATCTTCTAGTTGACTATTTTCTACCCAATCGATGCCAGTTTCGCCCTGCAACATTTTCGCATCACCCAATCAATGTCCACTCCAAACAATATATATATTGTATTGGTTTGTATTCTGTTGTCTTCGCTCTTTTGTTTATAATCTACGTTTTAGTATTTAATTAAGTATTTCTTTATATGTGTTGTCTTGATATAGAACTATGGTGGAAACGTCGATTCTGTTCAGTTTTCCAGTAAGTAGAAAAGATAGCACATCACCGCATGTCTCAGCCAACAATAACATCATTTCTCCACAAAGAAGATAGTCATGATTGTTGTAGTACACACATGACACAAATAGTCATGATTTTTAAACTACACATATGACACAGATAGTCATGATTGTTATAGTACACACATGAGAGTCATAATTTTTAAACTACACACATGACAAAGATAGTCATGATTTTTTAACTACACACATGAAACAACAGATGTAGACACCTATCAGCTATACCACAGATACAAGATTGTACAACAGATCCGTATTTCGTGGACGTCAGATCTATGGCAGCTGTTACAGACCTGCCCAACATGCAAATGTGAGCGGAGCTGCCACACCCTATTTCATTTCTGGATACACCACGCGATAATGCAGCAATGTATCTCGATCTGATTGCTTTAGTGTCAGTATCATCAACATCAAAGTCAAAAAGAAAATGCTGAGATAAAAAGGCAGCAAAATTTAGCTCTTCAATGACGACAACAAGTGATATGTTGTTGGTATACTTGTATCTGAGCGTAGACTTTTATATATGCCACCTGTTATCTTGCTCTTGGGTTCACTGTCATATAATGGTATTGTTTATAAGCTCTTGCTTCGTTACATATAATGTCTTACAATTTATCTAGTCCTGGAAGTAGAATAATATTTCTGACACCATCCAACTCTTGGCACTGAACAAATGGTAGTCAATGGTTTTACGATATGTTCGCTGACACTCTGATGTGTTTTCTGTTGTGGTTGAATTATTTTCATGTTACTACTGTATTGATTTGTGTTGGATAAACTAGATAATAAAAGTCAAGTGTTGAACTAAGATCGGTAATCAGATATGACAGGAATGTACAAGATCACAGACAACGAGATGTTATTGTATCAATATGGAGGGTAGAAATGCAGTAAAAATCATATTTGAAATCATACATAGATCTCTCCTTCATTATGTGGAGAACATTACTGCACAAATGTTAGATCCGCACACAAGATATATAAGGTGACAAAATTTACCAAGTAAATAATTTAGCATTTTAGAAAAGGAAGAGGATGCAGAGATGCAATTCTTGTACTTTGACCGAGAAGAGAAAATGACATTGAATGTAATAAGAACTAAATATAGATTTCATTGATCAGGATGCAGAATTTGATAACAGAGTAAATAGAAGTAGGTTATGACGTATGCTCAAGGATATCAACAGACAACTGTTATAGTCCGTTCAACAACTCATGCCCACAGTTCAATATCAACAGACAACTGTTATAGTCCGTTCAACAACTCATGCCCACAGTCCAATGTGAATTGTAGCAAAACCATCTATTCTACAGTAGCGAAACTTTGCACACAATCTTAGAATTACACCGACGCAAATGTCTGATGGAAGAAATTGTTGCTATAGGGAAACCTGGATTTTGTAATATAACGGTTTCCTTTGATGTTGGCGGCATATTTGGCGAGTCTAATACAGAATTTTAGTTTTTACAGTAAATGCACCAATATGACATTTGATGTCAAGTCTCATTCAAAGGCGTATCATTCCAGCTCATACATGGGGATCAATGTTGATACTTGCAATAGAGTCATGAAAAAACAGGAAATATAGACATAGTTGTATTATTGTTTTTTAAAATAATTTACATTACAGTTAAAGTTAGCTGCCATGTCATAATGCCATCCCCTTTCGCGTAGAGGCTTGGGATTGGCAATGGCGGAGCTACTTGGAGACGTTCTTTTCAAATCGCTACTTCTTCGGTGCATTGTGCGTGTGTTAACATATGTGGTAGGGGGGTATCACTACAATAAAATAGCTCTTTACTATGGTTCTTGTATACTGTGGTAAACCTGTACACTAAATTTAAAATAGGCACCAACGACCTGTGGTCCTGTGGCTTGGCGAGTATGACAACAGAACTGCCCCCAGTATGCAGAGCTGAGAAGAAAGAGGTGACCCACTTACACCAGCATCCAAGACAAACTGTATGGCGTGGCTGATAATCTGAGGAAGACGGCGGCCTTTATTAGAGAATCATAGCCCACATAGTTAAAGGCGTATATCGAAATTATAAAAAGTGTGAAGCTATTGGGTCATATTGTTGACTTCTCAAAACAGACATTGATATAATATTTCTAATGAGTTTGAAGTTACAATGCAAAAATGTCATTAATACTATACGCGCAGTTCCGCAAAGAGGCACCATACAAAGAAATCAACCCATTCTCCAGAGCAAATCGACTGCGATCATCCGAGGAACATGATCGGATTGCTGTGACCTGGACATCGTGAGCTCCTAAATGACCAGTTTCAGGTTACCCATTTCAATGATCATAAAAATACATTCATATTTATAGACAATCACAATCTACTATATAATAACAAAAATGGACAACATCGTATTGATTGTCTTAATAATAACTATTTGTGTAAAGATATGTCAGTTAGCCAGAAATCAACAGAAATCATGTCAACAAATTGAAGAACAATTCAAAGAAATATTAAAATCAAAGGAACGCTACTAAACGCAGGGTATGAATTCAAATATGAGGTTATTGTCTTCACGTAGGATAACAGACTAGATAGAGAAAGTGAAGCTAGAACTCATCAAACGAGTTACATCAAATGTTAGATATCACTCATCTTAAAACACCAGGTAGTAAATATGTCAAGAAAAAAACTAGAGTTCCTGTTTGCTTCTACACTATGCTGTCATTGTCAGACATGGACTATACTTGACAGTCACAAGTACAACATACTTGTGATGAGATAGATACATAAATAATGCTAGAAGAAAGACAAGAATGGATAGAGTAAGAAATGAAATGAACAAGTGTAAGGGTATAAGACAACACTATATGTGTTAAACAACAATGAATGAAATGGTTCGGTCATTTTGTTAGAATGAAACCCAGACCAACTACATGAGAACATCAGGATTCAAAGCAAGAGAGAGGTCAAGAAAAAGTTGATTAGGAGTCGAAGAGACACTAAATACATTCAGCATGACTCAAGTTCAAATTACATATAAATAATAATAATAATAATTCCTCTCGTACCGTTATACGTTACATAGGGCCTGCAAGTAATTTCCCCATACCGCTCTATCCTGGGCAACTCGCTCAATCTCCTCCATGTGGACCCATGGAACTGAGACCGATATTTCCTGCCTCTCTCAGCAAAGTTCGTTTCAGAGTCTCTTTAGGTCGACCTCTCTTTCTTGAACCCTTTGCATCCCACTTCAATGCCTGCTTTGATATTCGATGATCATATCACCTCAAGGTGTGCCCAACATATCTCCATCTTCTCTTTTTTATAACAGTTGTCACTAGTGGTTGACCAGACATGTCTCTGATTTCATCACTTCTTCTGAATTCGTTCCATTTTATATTCATTATTTTTCGCAGACATCTATTTTCAAATGCATTCAACTTGCTTTCTATATCTTTAGTCATTTTCCAACTCTCGCGGCATATGTTAGGATTGATACAACATCTGAATTGAACATTCGTAATTTAGTTTATCAATTCGTATCATAATTCCTTTTTAAACATAATTCCTTTTTAAACATTTCCTGTGCAATCAAAATAGCTACCTAAATAGGTGAACTGCTCTGTTATTTTTATCATTTTAGATTCCAGTGTGATATCTGCATTACTTGCCATAGGTGTCTTCATTATATTTGTTTTTTCATAGCTTATCTGCAGTCCAACTTTTGATGCTATAGATGACAAGTTGTCTGTTTTTCTTGCATATCTTGGTTGTTTCTACTTAACAAGGCAATATCATCTGCAAAATCCAAATCTTCTAGTTGACTATTTTCTACCCAATCGATGCCATTCTCGCCCCTGCAACATTTACGCATCACCCAGTCAATGGCCACTCCAAACAATAGCGGAGATAGAATACAGCCTTGCTTTACTCCGGTTTCAACCATAAACCAGTCACTGTGTCCACCATCAGTGCGAACTGCACACTGGGAACCATCATAGAGGCTCTTAATAATGTTTATTATTTTGTCTGGTATTCCATAGCATCTTCAGAATATTCCACACTATCAAAGGTTTTTTTTTAAATCGACAAATGACATATGTTAGGAGAAAAAGTCAACTACACTGACCTCCTCTTTGTGAAGCTTTATGTCATAATCACTTGGGAAGAAGTTGACGTGTTAGTGTCGGCGCTCAAAAATGTTGTTGTAATCTCTCCTTGTGAAGTGGTTGATGCTGTCGTTGGTGTTTGCGTTGCTACATGTTCTTCTTCCAGCATTTTCTATGGCTCATTAGTTTAGCCAAATATTTTTGGGGAACTGTGTTTAGGTTATGGTTTGCTATGTGGTGGGTTGATTTTGTGAATAATTGCTCTTGTTTTTATCCTTTCTTTATCCTTTCTTTATCCTTTCTTTGATAACAACTTGTTTGCCTTATTATTCCTTGATGCATTTGAATATCTCTGAATCTATTGCATAACTTTTTCGGGAGTCATGGGATGTGATAAGCTGGTTGATATCTAGTACAGACTAGTTGAGATACACAATGTTCACCATCTTCTAGAGCTTGATGGACAGATATTGAATCTGTAAACATAAATATGGTTTGTGCCTTTGATGGTAAGACATAAAAAATGGGGACATTTTTACTGGGGACAGATTGTACATAGCTGCATCCAGTAAATATATTTCAAATGTGACAGTTGTAACATACCTTCCTGAACGTATCAGAATAGTTCGTCTGATCATCTGTCCAGACACTGAATGTAGACTTTGCTTGAATGTAGACTTTGCTTGGTGGCGATTTTACATGCAGAATCCATCAGTGTACGTACATTCATTTATATGTATACAATAGCTGTGTTTCTATAAGTGAACCTCATCGCATTGACTTGATATAATCGTTTAGATGTTTATTTTGTCTTTATTTGATATTGATGTTTAGATGTTATTTGTGTTTGAATTTCTAGTGTCATTAGAAGTGTGTGATGGTAAGTTCCTGACTGTTTTCTGCAGTTTTCCGTTTATCATTCAGCATTGCTAGTCGCGGTAGCCAGGTGGCAGTGAGATAATAATTTCGCATCAGTACACTATATCTGAAATCTTGGTATAGTAGATTTTTTGTGGAATCGTCACTGGGATACTTTCCTAGTGCTCATACGTCGAGCTACATAAATTGAACCTATCAACAATAGAGCCAGTGGCGGCTCGTGCTCATTTTTGTTGGTGGGGCCAGACACAAATTTTCGGGAAAATCATGGTTTTAGGTTAGGTTATATTTTAATTTATAAAATAATAAATACACATTATTTTTGGTGGGGCCCGGCCCCACTGGCCCTCAATAACGAGCCGCCACTGAATAGAGCTATGTGTGCATTTACCTCGACTCTGTCCGTAACATATATATATTGTAGCATCTAACATAACCGCATAAACTCAACTCCATATTTATCTGCACTGCTTTACATCATTCTGCGTATAAAATAACAAATATACACACGTGTTGAGATTATGCATAATTTAGAACTAAAGACATTCAGATTAACAGGTTCCACTGCATTTATTTATATATCACTAACATTGGTTGGCATCAGGTTTTATATCGTTCTCTCGATAAGGTGACATGTAACCAAAAACTAGGCTTATGTAAAAATGAGCTTACGCTGGCAATGAATGCAAGTTAACTTACTGTGTAATCCTTCTGAGTTCTTCATCCTTCTATTTTCTTTTTGCATATGAAATTACTACAGTTTGTATAACATATATAATGCCACATGTAGGGTTTCATATTTACCTGATGGATACAAACTACCCGCCACCAAGAGGTGAATGTTTATAATTACTATCATATGAGTGCCTATAGAAGATAATTTTGGAGGGCATGATGCCTGGAAGAAGAATGAGAGGAAGATCTAGAAGACGGTGAGTGCAAGATGTCATTGACGATCTGACTGCTGCTGACGCCGCTCAACTTGCACAGAATAGTTTTTCAGGACTGCTGTTATGGGAACCTAGTTCCGGAAGGGGCAAGCTACTTGATGGTAATGATCGTATTAAAATAGTTCAGAAACACGTCCACTCTCTTCCTGGAACCCTGTGTGTGTGTATCAAGTCGTGAAGTACTGTTGAGCCATGATATCATGTCCTGTGTGTGTGTCAAGTCGTGAAGTACTGTTGAGCTATGATACCATGTCCTGTGTGTGTCAAGTCGTGAAGTACTGTTGAGCCATGATATCATGTCCTGTGTGTGTGTGTCAAGTCGTGAAGTACTGTTGAGCCATGATATCATGTCCTGTGTGTGTGTGTCAAGTCGTGAAGTACTGTTGAGCCATGATACCATGTCCTGTGTGTGTGTATCAAGTCGTGAAGTACTGTTGAGCCATGATATCATGTCCTGTGTGTGTGTGTCAAGTCGTGAAGTACTGTTGAGCCATGATATCATGTCCTGTGTGTGTGTGTCAAGTCGTGAAGTACTGTTGAGCTATGATACCATGTCCTGTGTGTGTGTCAAGTCGTGAAGTACTGTTGAGCTATGATACCATGTCCTGTGTGTGTGTGTCAAGTCGTGAAGTACTGTTGAGCTATGATACCATGTCCTGTGTGTGTCAAGTCGTGAAGTACTGTTGAGCTATGATACCATGTCCTGTGTGTGTCAAGTCGTGAAGTACTGTTGAGCCATGATACCATGTCCTGTGTGTGTCAAGTCGTGAAGTACTGTTGTGCCATGATACCATGTCCTGTGTGTGTGTGTCAAGTCGTGAAGTACTGTTGAGCCATGATATCATGTCCTGTGTGTGTGTGTCAAGTCGTGAAGTACTGTTGAGCCATGATACCATGTCCTGTGTGTGTCAAGTCGTGAAGTACTGTTGAGCCATGATACCATGTCCTGTGTGTGTCAAGTCGTGAAGTACTGTTGTGCCATGATACCATGTCCTGTGTGTGTGTCAAGTCGTGAAGTACTGTTGAACCATGATACCATGTCCTGTGTGTGTGTGTGTCAAGTCGTGAAGTACTGTTGAACCATGATACCATGTCCTGTGTGTGTGTATCAAGTCGTGAAGTACTGTTGAGCCATGATACCATGTCCTGTGTGTGTCAAGTCGTGAAGTACTGTTGAGCCATGATACCATGTCCTGTGTGTTTCAAAATTACGCGATAGTGGGCTCATTATGATCGTAACGGCTCTCATGTCGACCCAGCTTCAATAAGTTACTAGAAGAAACACTTGTACGTAAAGGTTGCCGGAGTCATGTTGACCACATCACCAATCGCGTCTCGTAGGTCAACAAAAATATGTACCATATTCATCAATATACCTTATGGTATGAAAACTGGTTCCTTTCAATTTTTTTGGGATTAGAACTTGTACATTCCATTATATTTTATGGGGTGTGTTTTGCATGGACAAAATCTCTGGACGATTAATCCAACAGAAATAGTCACCCGGATAATTACAAACTTTAGTCGACAGAAGAAACACCACTTTCTGACACCAGGTATAAAAAGTGTATAATTTGTGCTCACTGGAAGATGACCACTACCAACAAGAACATGAGTATGCAGGATTATGATTGTGTATAGCTAGGTTATATTGTCACGAGTGTAATTACTGCAAATATTGCAAAATTAGTACAAATAGAACAAAGGACATTCCCTGTAGGTTGTGTTGACTGACATCTGAGAACCCCTTTGGAAAGAATTGGCCCACTTTGCGCTTTACAAATCTCGTTTGTGTAGGCCGAAGTGGAAATGAATTAAGATACAACGATCAAACACGTGAATAAACAACATTTCAATGTAAACATAAACAATGAGCCAGTATTATAATAATGTATGCATCATGGAGAAACAAAGTATAGAAACATAGTGCAGCATTCTACACTGAACCGGAAAAAAACATGGACAAATATGTTTTGTGAAACTCATGTGTAGACAGCAGGGAAGGTAAATAAACTAAAGACAATATGATCGTGCTGAAAGTACGTACCACGAATCTAGCATATAGAAGAGGTTATAAGAAATGCTAGACTAATGAACTCGGCTAGCCATGACTGGTTAAGTGAAACAATGTCTCTTATTATGTTAGATTCAGGTAGAATCGCATGTAGTTTGTAAAAGTTTGCATTTGCTAATGAAATCTTTGACTATACAAGTAGTCATACTATTTTTCAATCATCTTACAATGAATAACTGTTGGCATAGCCTGGTAGATTTTCTTCTTTTGCGATCAGTCTCTCATACTCACAAGTGAAGATGGGTTAGTGACCCTCATTAGTCCGGTCATGATCAACAATGACATCTGAATTGCTTGTAAGATACATGAGAATATTCATTAACTGTATGATACCTATATGTCTGTGTCCAATTTCTTTAGCTGGATATTCACGCCTGTTAAGGTTGACATATTGCATCTTAGATTGAGGTGATGAGGGGGAGTTATGGAGTCGTGTTCATCGGCGTCTTAAGACTGCCCACACGACATGAGCTTTTGAAGAAGAGTCTTCTCTTTCCTTTTTGGGATGGGGGTGTGCTGTTGTCAGGGCAAGTCATAATGGGGGTTGAGATTTGCCCGCGGCGTCGGCGGACTCATCAGCTTCTGCATCTATTGGTTGACGTGATCTGCCAGATGCTTCTGTAGGGTTATTCTACACATAGTCTGGTGTTTAATCTAACTAGAATCCGGTGTCTTGTAATGTGACTCCTGTGATCACCATTCGCTAGAGCCGTGTTAGTAGAAACTAGGAGCACACGATATAACTATTGGACATCTCGAGAATGTACGGTTAACTGAATTGCAGCCATTTCTCATTTTTGTAGGTGATACATTTATACAAAAACATTTATTAGTTAAGACATGGTTTGTCTCCTGTAAATGCATGACTTTGTCTGCCTTTTGTCTCACTATTTATCATAAACAACATGGTCGACCAGGGTACTCACAACCTTTTCATACATTTGTTGTATATTATGTTGTTCTTGTATCTTTATATCTTGTTCTTCATAGATGTAATATTAATTCATCGACTTGGCTGCTGTATTCTCTGATGATTTCATAAATGTTTATGTAACCTACGAGTTAATGAAAATCAACATCATCATCATGTCATGACCGTGTGACATTTCTCTCTTTCATAGTCAACATTTTCAGCCTTCAAATCATTTTCTAGATTATTTTGTTTGTTGGAGCATAATTTACTGCTAATTTCTAGCCATGAACCAGATCTCCAACTATAATATCCACGGTATTTTGTGTGTATATATTCTTTCTATATCGCGTATGTGCTATCATATATGCAACATTTTCTGTCATGATATGCAGACACGCTTGTTGTACTCCCACACTAACATAATGAGAGAGAAACGCATACAGACAGACGCTGAATAGTTGTTGAATGTTAATCGACATATGTTTCCTATCTAACGTATATAGATAGTATAAATATATAGATAGTATAACATTTATGGAAAATAATACCACAAGTAATATTAACATATTCTAGTGATGCGATATCTATATTCTGAATACAAGATTTTATTGCATTATTTATCTTGCGACACCTTGAACTCTGCACACTGTATTAATATTATTATTTTATTCCTCTTCTATCTTTATACGTTACGTAGCGTTACGTAGCGCCTGCAAGTAATTTTCCCATACATGTTCAACATTTTCTTTGGAATAGGGTCTGATATTTCTCGCATCTATCAGTAAAGTTCGTGTCAGGGTTTTCATTCGGCGTCCTTTATTCCCAAAACTCTTTGCATCCTACTTCAATGTCTGCTCTGTGATTATATGATCATTTCATCTCAGTAACACACCACATTACTATATTATATGTACCGTATTTGATCATATTTCCCAATATATGTGTGTATATGTATATTAAGTATATATTATAATTATACATGGTGTTCAAGATAAAAGTATCCTGATTGGCATGTTTTCATTTGTATATATATATATTCCAATTTCTAGTTTTTTTTTTACATTTATTTCAATTTTTAGTCACATTTTCATTATCTATGAAAGTTTGGAATCCATTGTTTTACTGTGTTTATGATGTATGTTACACAGGAACATCGTCTATAGTGTGTTTCAAAATGATTTTCCATGAGAAAATTTAATATCTCTGCGACCGCTTGACCGTAATTTTGTAACTTTGCATATGATCTAATGATCGTAATGTCCCGAGGTTGATATTTTTTACTCAATAACAAACGTATGGTTTAAAATTTTCTTTATGTAAAGTATATAAAGTGACCATCTCCTTAGCCAACCATATAATGAGAAGTATTACCCTTCATATTTGTGAGATGTTGCAAGCTCTACGACTTGCACGTTTTTCACGTGTTTTTCCCGATTTTAATCGCTTTATCGCACTTTAAAAAATGTATAATGATCCTTCCGGTGTGTTTAGTTACAATTTACCGTTTGTGTTTTCAGAGCATAGGTGTATTACAAAACGTTTAGTATTCTAGATTTGTTATACAATGGGTATGAAAATCAAGTTTCTTACACTGCATACAGTGGCTGTGAAAATGTATAAATATTTTATCAGAGAATCTAATCGTGGAAAACTGTATCGAAGTATATCAAATCCTGAACAGAGAACTATGCATGCTGTGGGCTTAATAAAGATATCTACATAAATTACTCAATGGTAATGAAGCTGTCAGTACAGTCAATACATTGACTCAAGGCAGAAAGAAAGTAGTAGACAATTTTGACAGGAATGTGATTAGAAGAGAAATTTGCAGAATGTTCGATTTCAAAGAAACTGTGACACTAAGAAAGCTGAAGATTAGGTTAAGAATACACAATGACATTGATGTATCGAAATCAACGTTATGGAGAACTGTTAAAAGCATCGGCTTTACTTTTAGGAAGTATGCTAATGGAGAAATGTCATCTGCGAGAAGCCGCATTTAGTACGTCTGAGAAGTAAATATTTTCGTGAAGTACGGGAAATGCGTAATCAAGGTTACGATATTGTGTATGTGGATGAAACCTGGATCAATGCTCACCACACTAATGAAAAGGAGTGGCAGTTATCCGATGGAACAATTAAACGATATGTACCTAGTGGAAAGGACAACGTCTGATAATGGCACATGCAGGCAGCAGACAAAATGGGCTGGTTAAAGATGCTGAACTTATTTTCACTTCCAATTATACGGACAACAGGGACTATCATACCGAGATGAACGGTAACATATTTAGAGATTGGATTGAACATACTCTTCTTCCGTCCCTAGACAGACCATCCTGTGTGATAATGGACAACGCATCATACCACAACACTGTGTCAGAAGAAGACAAAATCCCGACATCTTCGAGTACAAAAGATGCTATAAAACTTTGGCTCAGAAAGGAGAACATTCCATTTAACGAGGAGTTTTTGAAGCCTGAATTACTATCTATTGTTAAAACATCACAAAAGACCAGGGTATTCCAAACGGACAAGTTGATTCAACAGCATGGTCATGTGTGTTTGAGACTACCACCTTATCATTCACACTTAAACCCAATTGAACTCATTTGGGCCAAAATTAAAGGACTGGTAGCAGCTGAAAATAAAACTTTCAAGCTAAGCAATATGAAAGAACTAACATATGCCGCCCTGTCGAAGATAGACAGAGATTATTGGTGTAAATGCGAAGACCATGTCTTAAAGGAGGAAAATGACTACTGGGACAAAGATGGACTGTCGTTCGTGCAGCCAAGAATAGTCATCAATATGTTAGACTCATCGGACTCAGAATAAGTGAGTAAACACTTTATATGATTTATATAATATGAGTTATCTCACCCTCCAAAATTTGAATTGTATATACGCCTATGCCGAAAATATGTGATTTTTAAATTTACGGTAAATTATTTTCTTCCAGCACCAAATAATTACTAGGTTTGAAAAGATCAAAGGAATTCGCCGTTGCAAGAAAAGTACACTACCTGCAACATTGAATTTTAGAAAATCGTTGGGACATCGGAAATACAACACCACATGCAAAAATCACGTTCATCCATGCAATGAATATGGAGATATTTGAGGTCAATCGTTGACCGAACGTTTTGAAACGCACTATAGTATCACGATATTCTTGTATACATTGTTTAGTAAAGATTTTTTTTACTAAATATGTCGCTGTGTCTTGTTTTTGTGGTTTGTAAAATTACCTTGCTTCGTGTTTTCATATTTTACGTTCGAATATTGGACATTTGTTTCGTATAAAAACACATTTTCTTTTACACTGATTTATCATTTTTATTGATTTTGTTATTGAAAACAGCACAATATTTCTCCCGTTTTCAACAAAACCTCTAATTATTTATGTTAATGGTGTCAGTGGAATATTAACTATCATGTATATATGATATATCATTTAATAAGAGGTCAGATATATGACGGAGAGGGGTCACAGGCGCGTAGGGACGCCGGGCTAGGGTTAGTGAGCTGGCACTAATCAAGATCCTACCCCACCTGCACGTGGTGACCCTGGTAACAGACATTGGTTCCTGTCTGGCTAAGCGGTAGTGATCGAGAGAGAGCTACTCTGGTATAAGTGGAGATGCAGACGTGGTCACATTGGATGAGATCCGCTCGTAACACAGACAAGCGGAATCCCAGTGTGACTACTACTGCACATCTCTCCCGGCCGATGGAACAGCTGAACGGATAAACAAAAAGGGATGAGGGTGCATCCAGAGAAGAGACGTGGACCACGTGGGCGAAACTCAAAGCTCGAAGGTGGGGATCCGAGTTGAGTTACGCGTGGGCCCACATCTGCGAAACTCGGAGAGTAGGTGGGAGCCCGAGTTTTTTTTTTTTTTTTTTTGATTCAGAAGCACTCGAGCTCTTCACTCGAAACATTTCAGCTCTTCGACACGGTGCCACGAACACCTGTGGCTTTTCTGCCAGCCCGCGGAATCCCCCACTCACAGAGGGCTTATCACCCGTCGCCCGACGCGCTACGAACACGCTGGGCAGGGGGCCCGAGTTAAGCTGCATTCCCGGATTGCCTAGAGGCATGGCGAATGTGAGCACAGTGAGAATTGATGGAAATGATGGGCACCAAGGCAGAGCGAACACGCATGCGTACGATGCACGGGTGGGCCCAACGGTGGGCAGATGTGTACGGTTCTGATGGTGTAGCGAAGAGAGGGCGCGGCAGGCGTATGTGGTGAGCGAACCACCCAAATGTGCAGAAAAACTGGAAAACCCAGCAGAGGCTTGAATCCAGTGCGCGTTTCCGCTCGCAGGGAACTACTACTGCCTTGTAGTTAGATTGGGGACAATCAAAGACTAGCAGAGCAAACCGTACACAAAACTGAACGGAAGGAAAACCAAGTAGTCCACAAAAATACCGGCAACCTGGGCAGATGACGCTCAACAGCCCGGGAGGGTAGGTCGTCTAAGGGTCGCTATCCTAAATGAAAATAGCAACCTGCTGCCTTGCAGGTTGGCTGGGGATAGTCAAAGGCTGGCGGAGAGCGAACCCAGCAAACGCTGGTTGAAATCGGACACGTCGCCAAAGGACAAGCACTAGAGCTCCAAATGCTACTGAAGATTGTGACGTGAAACAAACGTTCTTGGCAAAGACTTTATATATCACAATAAGAATGATAAAAATGGCTGAAAAAGAACGATCGAGAAAAGAGAGATATGACTGAGATATCTCCAATGATATTCTATACGACGGTCTGGCTTTTGTAAAAAAAAACTCGTTGTGCGACCCTTCCCTCGTTACAATGATGTATGCCAAGGGTTCTGACAAACACTTGGCAGTTCATTAAATCGAGAAGAGCAGGCTGAAAAGCCGCTGCCCGAACAAAATTCATTATAAATATTAATAAATAAACTTCCTACAAAATATTTTACCATCTTCTAAATTATAATGGGGACCCTCCCTGGTTCCTTCACTTCAGCTGAGATCTTCCTGTGTAAGAAAGATATCGGAGCACACATGGTTACTCACGAGGTGCAATGATGATGATCCTATTAAGTCAATCAATCAATGATGTATGCACGTGTGACTTGAAGGTGATTGACATGAGCACACACGTTTGGGAGGAGTTGGCCAGGGACAGGTCTAGCAGGAGACATGCTCTGAAAACAGGTCTGTAGGCTGGTGAAGCCAGACTAAGACAGCTTGCTGACATTAAACGTGCCAGAAGGAATCATAAATAGATTCCACCATAAAATTCATTGTCTCCCGAGACTAACAAAATGCCATCATGAATTAGGGATCGAATGTGATTAATAAAAGCTATTAAGTAAGATAAACATGTACAATATATGTTGATCGTTCTCACTTATGTGGATCCTGTGGGGCGTACATCGTATCAGATTACGTATTATCTGTGTATCGAATGTATGCTGCAATGACCAGCGTGATGATAATATCCAATTTATATTCCTGATATCTGCTTGGTGATTGTGTGTGTACACTTTACTGGTTATTTCATTCTCTGTTCACTTTCATATAATAGTACGAAATCGACAATCCTTGACTGGACATAGCCAACAACAACAGTAAACGAGTCGTCCATTTTCTAGGTACCACTTATACGTTCAGTAGTTTGCCATTGCTATCTGAACGGTGAGGTCTATTTTACCGTTTGTAAAAATCCAAGGGAACTAATTTGCTTTCAAACTTTCCCACCGCGGAGTTTGAACCAGAGGCTTGGGTTGTGATCGAGTTCACTACTGCTGAAGCTACAGACGCTAACTACATAATAGTAGTCTTATCTAAAGGGATCTCTGTGAGGTAGAGGTTAGATGCTCGTCTCTCGTGGCAAAGGTACCAAGTTCGATCCCTCGTGGAGCTATTTTTATATTTTCCCAGAGATCCCTGTGTAGCTGAGATCGAGTTCCTAGTCATATCGGAGATGGACGATATAACGTTGACCCCCGTGTTCAATGTTAGCATTTAAAAGAACACTTGGCAGTTAAAAATCGAGAAGAGCAGACTGGAAAGCAGCTGCCCTGACAAAATTAATTAGAAAAGATTTTAAAATAAAATTCCCAACCTTTAAGAATTCATCTTTCTAATTTATAATACTGAAACTTACGACGACACCAAATTCACACTTTCATATTTAAAAACAAAGTATTTCAGATAATGAGTTCTTTTAAATGTCAAATGTTTACCAGATTCAATAGAAGAAAATATTTTAAAACAAATCATTTATGACATCTTTCTCCAAATCTAGTCACTTAATATGATGTTTGTGGTTGTCTATCTGGATTTCAAGAACGTTATTGGAGGACGTGGTTCCTGGAGAATGAGCAACGAGACCACCAAAACAACTGTGGCAAACATAACATTAAGGAAACCTTGAACACGGCTATGTAGGAGGTGGAAGAACTGGTTAGAGATTGTGTGTTTTGTCAGTCTAGCTGTGATGAGAGACGTACCCCAAAGGTTGTGCTACATGAAGAGTCAGTGCATTCACTTATTGCTTTGGGGATCTCAGTGGTTAAGGGGTTACGCCGTTGACTTGCGTTCCGAAGGTCGCGGGTTTTAATTCAGATCGTTCTGTTCACGAGTCAATTTTTGTCAAGAGATCCTTACAATTGTTGTCATAGTTACAGAGTTCGTGTTTTGTGCAATACTCTCGGCATGTTTCGTGCCATTTCTGCAGATAGGGACCGAACCATATTGGGGTAACACCGGTTCAGTCAAGTCAATCCTTCATCCTTAGAATTCTTGCTAATCGTGGTTTAGATATACTCAAGATTCCGTCACAGCCTTACCCCTCTCTCTTTTGTTTCTGCAGAAGACATTTAGAGCATCTCTACCACCCCTTGGTGGTTAAGATTCCAGCGTTTTCCAACTACTTTGCTATATGTTAATAAAACAAGACGGCAGCACAGACACCATTCTCGCTGGGCTTGTGATGTCAATTTCAGGCCAGTAATAATGATGATCTTGTAACG
Source organism: Arion vulgaris (assembly GCA_020796225.1). Taxonomy (NCBI): domain Eukaryota; kingdom Metazoa; phylum Mollusca; class Gastropoda; order Stylommatophora; family Arionidae; genus Arion; species Arion vulgaris. The sequence continues at coordinate 95,718,390 of CM036753.1, read as the reverse complement.
TTGCTGCCAGCTACCAGTATAAGTGATTACTGATTAGTTTTCATATCTTTTTTTTTCTGCTAGAATGATACTCGGGTTGGGGTGGACAAAATCTATACCAAGATTGTATTAAAAGGCGACTAATGAAGTGAGTTTAAAAAAGGGGGTTAGTGGGATGATCTGTGATTGAGCATTTTTATCGTTTGCAACAATGTTGTGCACAAATACTTTATCTTACACTTTCATACTTCCTAATTAATGATTACGACGCCCGAGTAGTTACCGGGGCCCAAACTTGGGATGTAAATAATAGAATCACTGTTACCTGCCACGCATGTCGTAAGGAGGTTTGGCTGAAATCGGATGCACATCTCCTAAACGTGTAGAAGTCTATGCGTTTAGGAGCCTACCAATGTGCAACGTATACACGTTCTTGGCAAAGATCAAACGTATCACAAAGAGTGATTAAAATCGGTCGTAAAGAACGAACGCAAAGAAGAAGAAGAATGATTTCGACAAATGTATCTCTAGGATGCCAATGTTGCAGTAAAGTTTATCATGAACAGAGACAGTTTAGTTGTGCACGGTGTTTTTTATTTGGGGAGGAAAGGTTTGAACATTGTATGTTGTGCAGGTCGGCCACAGGTGTTCAAACTATTCTAAACATGGTACCAGAGGTATGCAGATGTGTTACGTCAATCTCGTATCCGGGGTATAGATGGTTTCCGTGTCTGTTGTGTACTGTGCGTAACAATCTTCTTCTTCGGACGCTCCATATCGACCACTTGTTAACCACGCTTTGTAATTTGTATGTTATCTGAGCCTTTTTTTTTTTTTTTTTTTTTTTTTTTTTTTTTTTTTTTTTTCTTTCGTCCGCTTTTAACTCAGACGAAGTTTCATCTCTGAAACTGATTTTTTTGCGTGAAAATCTGTTTGTCCAATTTCTTACAATGGCAGCAGCGTGCACATTGTAAATTACTTTACACTGGCAGCCGTGTGCTCAATGTACTCGTAATTAGTATTCCCTCGCCATACAGGCATATTTTCTCCGACTTCAGAGGTACTCATGTTATCGTCCTGAGTAAACCAGGGGACTCGAACAAATGCCGGACAGTAGGTTCGAACCCGAGCTATGAGGCGTCTCACAGCTAGCAGGCCGAGCTACTATCAACTACTCTAGGCAGTCCCCTATCTGAGCCTAATTGCGATTGTAGGTTGTGCCAGTTATGCGCCTACAAGTAAGCCAGCACATCCAATTTCTACGACGCTTTTTATTTACTGAGAGTAACCTCCCTAGGCCCCTACCTCAGTCGCTTCTTACGACATGCCTTGTAGGTCACAGTATTACAATTCTTTGCTCCCCTTGCGAGTCCAGGGAACACACGGGTGATGCGTAGTAATAACATGTTGGCTTTATCCCGTCGTAGTGTGTTTTCGATAGATGATCATTAAATAAAATATTGATCACATTTTGAAGAAGACTAAAAGTGTTATTTATAATAAGTAATGCGCCAATTCGATGCGCTATTTAGTCAACTAATGAGAAACACTTCAGACAACAATTTCTTGATCAGGATCAGAAGTAGAACGAGTACAAGTACCGCGGAGACGGCTATTCTCTGCAGTATGATTCTAGGCTATCACAGACCAAGCTTCACGACCCCCAGTGTTTAACGCTTGCTGTTTGTGCACGGTCCGACCTTTTCAAAGAGCACACAAACTCATGGTCACTGGTAACAGTTTATAATCTGTTTTGAATTCACAGCTATAGCAGCGCAATATGTGCTCTACACGGGGACTTTACTGTTCCAGGGAGCAACGTACTTTCTGCCCAAGTTCCGCTGTCTAGTGTTTTGTTTACAAGCGGCTACCTTGATTCTGTGTAAACATTCCACCAGGGGCAGGCAGCATCGTTGGCAGAGTACCAAGTCTGCACCTTAGGATACACTCTTTTCTTTCGTTTGCCGGGCTTGTCTAAAGCTTGGAAATAGAGAGAGATATCAAGAGAGAAAGAAAGACATAATAGAAGAAATGTTTGTCTGGATACGAGACTAGGAAAGAAAAGAAAGCAAAAGTGTTCCAACATAATAAATGTTAAAACATGTCAGTCAGGAAGATTTATCTCAGCCTCTCTTTAATCTTTTCTTATTTGTCTGATTCTCGGTTTCATAGTAAACATTTTACTTTAATGTATTCATCTGTTCATATCCAGTCATTTAATTATGCATGTGTATACGTGCGGTACTTAGAACTGGCCTAAAATAATGACACATGTATGCATTGGATGTGAAAAAGTGGTCGGTATGTATGGTACTGGTAGTTGTGGGTAGGGGAGTGGTTGGTAGTTGTGGGTAGAGGAGTGGTTGGTAGGTGTGGTGCTGGTAGTTGTGGGTAGTGAGTGGTTGGTAGTTGTGGGTAGAGGATGGTTGGTAGGTGTGGTGCTGGTAGTTGTGGGTAGTGGAGTGGTTGGTAGTTGTGGGCAGAGGAGTGGTTGGTAGTTGTGGTGCTGGTAGTTGTGGGTAGGGGAGTGGTTGGTAGTGGTGGGTAGAGGAGTGGTTGGTAGGTGTGGTGCTGGTAGTTGTGGGTAGAGGAGTGGTTGGTAGTTGTGGGTAGAGGAATGGTTGGTAGGTGTGGTGCTGGTAGTTGTGGGTAGTGGAGTGGTTGGTAGTTGGGGTAGAGGAGTGGTTGGTAGGTGTGGTGCTGGTAGTTGTGGGTAGTGGAGTGGTTGGTAGTTGTGGGTAGAGGAGTGGTTGTGGTGTGGTGCTAGTAGTTGTGGGTGAGGTGGTTGGTGGGTGAGTGAGTGGTTGGTAGGTGTGGTGCTGGTAGTTGTGGGTAGGTGAGTGGTTGGTAGGTGTGGTGCTGGTAGTTGTGGTAGGGAGTGGTTGGTAGTGTGGTGCTGGTAGTTGTGGGTAGAGGAGTGGTTGGTAGGTGTGGTGCTGGTAGTTGTGGGTAGAGGAGTGGTTGGTAGGTGTGGTGCTGGTAGTTGTGGGTATGGGAGTGGTTGGTAGTTGTGGTGCTGGTAGTTGTGAGTGAATGAGTGGTTGGTATGTATTGTACTGGTAGTTGTGAGTGAATGCGTGGTTGGTATGTATTGTACTGGTAGTTGTGAGTGAATGCGTGGTTGGTATGTATTGTACTGGTAGTTGTGAGTGAATGCGTGGTTGGTATGTATTGTACTGGTAGTTGTGAGTGAATGCGTGGTTGGTATGTATTGTACTGGTAGTTGTAAGTAAGGAAGCGGTTTATATGTGTCGCGCTGGTAATTGTGAATGAAAACAGAAGAAACATTAGTGATCAGGTACAGACTGTAAGAACGTGCAATGACACATCAAATTGGTTTGGCATAAGACAGGGAGTCAGACAAGATTGCATTCTGTCGTCTTGTTTGTTTAACATATATACTGAAAACTTCATTAGGAATGTTACAGAAGATAACGGAAAATAACAATAGGATTCATTTGAAAATAGAAGAAGAGAAATACTTGAACTAAGATATGTTGATGATACATTGTTACTATCAACATCGCACCACGAAGTTCAGAAATTAATCATGAAAGTACAAGAGAAAATGGAAACATAAAATCTAGATCTCATTGTGACTGCAACAAAAAACTGATACATCAAACATGATCCAAAATATTGATATCAAAAATATTTATATCAAAAGAAAGAAATTATAGAATAGGATAATGTCTTGAATATTTCAGTTCCATTCTAACAAGCGATAACAATTAGATAATCGAGGGGACTGCCTAGAGTAGTTGATAGTAGCTGTGAGACGCCTCATAGCTCGGGTTCGAACCTACTGTCCGGCATTTGTTCGAGTCCCCTGGTCTTACTCAGGACGATAACGTGAGTACCTCTGAAGTCGGAGAAAATCTGCCTGTATGGCGAGGGAATACTAATTACGAGTACATTGAGCACGGCTGCCAGTGTAAAGTAATTTACAATGTGCACGCTGCTGCCATTGTAAGAAATTGGAAAACAGATTTTCACGCAAAAATCAGTTTCAGAGATGAAACTTCGTCTGAGTTGAAAGCGGACGAAAAAAAAAAGATAATCAGAATAAAAACAAACATAATCATACAAAAACCGAACAACTAAAAACGACATGCAAAGGAACTGATTAGATTTTAAAAATCAAACTAGAAAGAGCATGCTTATTCCCAGTAGTGAGGTATGGGTTCGAGACATGGTCATTTAACAAGGTATTCTAAAAGCATATATGTGATTTTAAATATAAATGTTACAGAAAAGTCCCCCATATACCATGAATAAAGAATAGAATAAATAGATCTATCCAGAAGGAACTGAAAATGAAAGATAACTGGCTGATGCTAAAATTAAAAATGAGAAAATTAAAGTATCATGTGCCCATTTAATAGAACATGAAATACTGGAGAAGACAATTATGAAGGAAGACATCCCGACAAAAAGGGAAGATAGAGGCTAAAAAATAATGAATTCAGAATATGATAAATGATTTGAACATGACTGCATAGGAGAATAGATATCTAGGTTATGAAGATGATTTGAACATGACTGAATAGGAGAATAGATATCTAGGTTATGAAGATGATTTGAATAGGAGAATAGATATTTAGGTTATGAAGATGATTTGAACATGACTGCATAGGAGAATAGATATCTAGGTTGTGAAGATGATTTGAACATGACTGAATAGATATCTAGGTTATGAAGATGATTTGAACATGACTGCATAGGAGAATAGATATCTAGGTTATGAAGATGATTTGAACATGACTGAATAGGAGAATAGATATCTAGGTTATGAAGATGATTTGAACATGACTGAATAGAAAATTCTAGGTTATGAAGATGATTTGAAATGACTGAAAGAATAGTATCTAGGTTGTGAAGATGATTTGAACATGACTGATAGGAGAATAATATCTAGGTTATAAACGATGATTTGAACATGACTGAATAGGAGAATAGATATCTAGGTTATGAAGATGATTTGAACATGACTGAATAGATATATATATATAGGTTATGAAGATGATTTGAACATGACTGAATAGGAGAATAGATATCTAGGTTATGAAGATGATTTGAACTGACTGAACGGAGAATAGATATCTAGGTTATGAAGATGATTTGAACATGACTGAATAGATATCTAGGTTATGAAGATGATTTGAAAATGACTGCATAGGAGAATAGATATCTAGGTTGTGAAGATGATTTGAACATGACTGCATAGGAGAATAGATATCTAGGTTATGAAGATGATTTGAACATGACTGCATAGATATTCTAGGTTATGAAGATGATTTGAACATACTGAATAGGAGAATAGATATCTAGGTTATGAACGATGATTTGAACATGACTGAATAGGAGAATAAGATATCTAGGTTTGAGACACATTTCAGAGGATTGTTAAGGTTGTATGTTTCTGCTCATTACAACAAATTGTATTATGAAGAAAAGTTGAAAATACGTCGAAAGGTTATCATCCATCGAGTCTAAATTAAATTATGAAGTATTTAGAATCATCTTTTTTTTCTATTCGTATTTAGTTAAAAAAATAAATGTAATGAATCCAGAGATTAACCAGATGAATCAGATATTGAATGGAATCCGTTTGGAGACATTCTGTGTTAAGTTTTTAACAGAAAGAGAACATTTTATTACAGTCGTAAAATTTGCATAGACTCTCTTCTTCAAAAGACACTTCTTCAAAAGACTGTGCTTGAAGGTAGAATATCCAAAAAACAATCGCTTTGAATCATTGAATTCGAATATTGAGATCAGTCATGTGTAAGATATATATGTGATTTAGTTCAAGGACACAATTTTTGTCCTAAAATAAAAAAACAAGTAATCCACCGGTATCATTTTACGTAATTCAGTAGATATGTAGACTGAGTCAACACTTTGTAGAAATCTTGTGCTGAACTCCGACGACATTACGTGGATACTAATTGTCAGTTGCTAGCGTCTACAAATGGTTATTGTTCTTGATAGATTTAACTCATATCATTTCAAAGCCCACGGAGTTCTTCCAAAAGTTCCATATTGAGTGCAGGAGTTACTAATTGTTTCAGCTGAGATCAGCCTAGAGAGTGGAGCTAGATGATGTCCTTTCGCACTGAAGTTTATGAGTTCTTTTCCACTTCTGAACGGTGGAAAAATATTCAGAACAATTCACAATCACCCTTGACAACAGGATAGATGAGGTCAAACGTATATGCCTATCGGAAATGAACGAAAAAGACGGAGGAGCCATGTATAATTTGACTAATATTCTGATATGAAATTACCAAAGTTATCCTGATATGAAATTACCAAAGTTATCCTGATATAAAACTCCTGTCTCTGCACATTTTGGAATTTTGTTTACATTAATTGTATACGTAAAGTGCGGATTCAGCTTTAGGTCGAGATGGTGTTTCACTTAGTATTTTAAGGCTAGATCTTGGCTATATTGTTCAGTCGTCTGATTTTTCTTTCTCTCATGAACATAAATCTATAGTTTAAGGAAATTGTTTTCCCCCAATTAAGTATTTTTTGGTCGTGTTGATAGCTTTTGTAGTTGATACAGTGTTTCCACAAGACAGTTTCTTGAGATTGTCCTTATAAAATACCTTCTTTATTTGATTGTACATTCTTCTTATCCGTTCGCCCACTATGAATTCAGACGTTAGCCATGATGCCTGGTATGTCGCTTCTGGCTGATTTTTGCGTGAAGGCTGATACTACCATTTGACTGTTGTCCCCCGCAATGCAGGCGAGACTTCTGAGGTACTTGAAAATTATATCCTTCAAGTATGATCTTCTCAGGAAACCTGTAGTCCGAACCACTTCCCGTCAAGTCAGTGAAGTTCGACTTCTCTATCGGATTTCCCGCCGTTTTGTGCCTGTGGTGAGGTCGCCCCTTTGCATCGTATGATACACACTCTTTAGTGATCTTTTTTTTAAATGCCCTTGTACATTCAATTATTTAAATTTGATCTGCTTGTTGTTGGATCTGGTTGTCCCTGGTATCCTATGTTGATTACGATAAACGAATATTCTCTATCTTTTTAATATTCGCTGATATACTGCCTACAGTGTGCATGTTTCTGAAATATGACCTGTTTGGTATTTATGACACGCACGAGTGTAATACTATTACGTTACAGAGTATATCGCATTTTCACTTGTGTAAGGGACACAATCGCTGCTAGGAGTTATGTAACACATTGCTTCCTGGCTACAATTTGTCAGAAACAAATTAACTTCCTGTTGAGAGGAACGTGTGTTGGTTGACCCAGATATTTAGCTCTTCAGCGAACCAGAATGTAGTAACAAATTGTGAAAGTGGTTAAGTTTTGTTCAATGATGTAAACACCTTCATGCACATTCAAATATAACAACGGACAGACGGTGTCAGAAATAGTAAAGTCAACAACATTGCACATGATTTCTTTGTCTTTTTCAGCGGATACTATAACACATTGTTTTTAAGTAGTTCAAGTTTATAACTTTAAATTAGTTTTTAAATCTATTGTTACACAGTTGACTTACATTTTACAACTGAAAGACCAAAGTTGAAATATATCATGCAAATAAGCACGCAAACGCGCTCACACATACACACACACACACGCACACACACAGAGAGAGATTCTCTGCCCAGAGCCAACTATAAACTTATGGGCCTTCGGACTCAGGTAAGAATTATGGGAAATCAGACCACAACTACACCACATGACCTCGCATTCCAGTATTGTTGTATATAGACGAATTCATTTTAAAATCAACACAAAATGCTAAATCAAAGTTATATTATCCAACAAGTTAAGTTTAACAATAAGGAATATCATTATTTTGAATATTTTTCACCAATAAATAACCGTAGGCTCACAGAATTTAGTAAAATTGCAAAAAAACGTGCAGTGTTCTATCAAACATCTATAATTTCCAGTCCCCTTCTCTGATCTAGGTCAGGGATTCACCGGTCAGTTGTCTGGCCTAGTTATCTAGAGTTGGTTGTGCTCTGCCCCCTCCTCGATGATCTGAGGTTTGAAACATGGTAATGTAAGACTAATCTGACATAAAAATTGTGGGACACTCGCGAGCACATCCTGCTGACAACTGAAGTCATGAAGACAACTCAACGTGCTGTTTAGATCTATGAGCATAGAAAACTGTTCACAGAAGAAAAAGATATGTCTGACGTAACCAGACACAACTATATTACAATTAAACTGTAGATTATGAGTAAAGTGGCCCTTTAGTAACATGACAGAACATTCACTACAATAAATAACTTCGATGCTGTACCCACCGATCCGTGGACACGTACATTACACACGCATGGACATGAAGAAATCACAACTTCCTCCACCTAGAACTGCACATGTCAGCCTTAATATTGGTTGGTACCCATCAATAAATATACAGTGTACAAGTATTTGGAGCCTTATATTTTTGTGCCACAAGTACTCAGTTCGCTTTCCGCGTGGAGGCATTGAGAAATGTGTATAGTAATTTGTGATCTCAATGTAGAAAAGATCGATAGCCTAGTTCTTTGGAAGACATGCGATAAAATGGTTTCAAGTTGAATCATCGTAATAGAACCGCGTGTAAATTACAAATCGCTAGAGTAGACTGAAAACATTTCCTGGAGAATTCATTACGATATCAACATTAACTCCAACATATTTTTTTACTGTCCACATAATTACACCAGGGACCCTCTCGATGCTACGGAGTCTGTGATCTACCGCTTAAATCTATGTGTATAAGAAAGAAATGGGAATACACATGGTTATAAACAAACATACAATGATGACTGTCCTATCAGTCACACCAAAATCAAATAGCATGGCTCTGTGTTGGTTGAACTTTGAGCATGAGAAACTCATCTTAGACAAACAAATTGAACATAGTCTTGAAATTATGGTCATGTACATCACGAAATACATTAATTGCATTGTTTGAGATCACATGACGACGGTCGACGACGCGCCAAATAATTATATCTCTTAGGCGTTAGAAAATTGGTGTCATTAACCTTATTGTGTCATTGATTTGTAAATCACTCCATCTGTTTTTTTCTTGCTTTCATGATAAATTGTGCATGTCGATGCTTCCACTGGTGTTGGTGGATATGTGTTGCGTAAGTTTTTTGTTGTGTATGTAGCGTTACAACACCGGGTTATTATATATATTATATATATATATATACTATAATATAATAATATATATATATATATATATATATATATATATATATATATATATATATTATTTTTATCATAATACATAAACATTAATATCCCCATTGTGAGCCAACATTTTACTCATGGTATCTTTCTTATGTCAATCCACAATCTTTCATTTCATTTTCGACCGTCCTTCTTTATGTTGTTATGGTCTGCGTCGTCTCTGCTATCAACATAAAGATGTTTTTGCCAAAGTGCTCGATGACATTCTGCACACATATCCAAGTCACCTTAATTGTCGTCCTCTGATCCTGGTTACCAATTAGTTTTCTCCTATAACTTCTCATTTGTACACTTGTCGGACTGAAATATTCCCATGGTAATCCTATTTGTTTTGGAAGAAGTCCAGATTATTACAGCAGGCTGCGGATTAATCTTTCAATAAATTTGTAGGAGCCAGCATAAATTCGTTAGCTACAATAAAGTTTGTATGATCCATCCGCAACATAAGTTTGGCTTTTTGAAAACATGTTGTGCTATTAATGTGTTATTATAATAACGTGCATATAATAAATGTCATTTATACTACTGTAGTCAATGGATACATTTCTACTCTTATTATATAAACTATAGTCTACGTCACATTATACAGGATGTTCAAGATAATTGCAGCCCCATTGACAATTCGAAACTTGCCAGGTACACATTGAGTTGTGTTTATTTACTATTTAAACCAGTTCTGACTAGCTCGTCCTACGTCACATTTGTTCATCGCCCTTCCCGCACTACAATTACACACCGTCACACAACCTTGACCTATACTACGTCATAACTGAACCTTCTCATTTCCATACATATATGCCAGATTAGCTCCATTCACGGGCTGCTTTTAAGTTGAACACCCTGTATAAACTATAGTCTACGTCACATATAAACTATAGTCTTCGTCACTAACTGCTTATTTTAGTTAGTCATACACGATTTGTCTTTGAATGGTTTGACACGACACATGTGCAAACGTGATGTATTAGTGCACATCGCTTACGCACCAACCACTATCTGGAACTTTCTAACATGTTTAAAATTGAGTGGACATGTACTTACACTAGTCTTCACTGCAACCAGCAACATTTGACCGGCTACTTCCCATCACAGCGTTTCTATCGGACCTGGATGGGGTCATTACCAACTTGAGTATTCACAAGGACTGTAGTTAAAATGGGTCGAGGGCGGTCATTTGCTGGTACGTTTGAGTGATTGACGCTGACCTTGTGACCATAAAATTCGACTTCTATAATGTAAAACACTCACTCGTTCGGTACTCTAATAGTTAACTGGTGGTCGTAGGTTGGTTTCGTGTGTCCACAGACACAAAGCTACTGTTCTACACTACGTGTGAGATTATATCTTTCAGGTCGTGTTCGACAAAATAAATAAACATGACATCTCTGGTGTCAGATATGTGAATGCATGCCAAGAGTTTGGTCAACTTTTGAAGAAGTAGCAACTTCCTTTATTACTGTGTTATAAATGCGATATATATAAATGATTTCTTCTTTGTAACTATTACCTTCACCACAATCCATAATATCAATATCTCATGTAACACTTCCATTGTCTTGTTAACATTATGTTCCACAGTGTCCTCCAAGTATGTCTCGATAATCAAGCTCTTCATCGATATGTATTCACTTCATTGAACGTGCTATATTCACATAGATATTACTTGGCTGTAATGGATCTACGGTGGCGTCTGTGGCCTAGGGGATAGTGACCCCGACGTTCTGAGTTCGAATCACGCTGCTGACAGTTTGGTTGCAAATTGTCTTACAAAAGGACGATAACACCACCCGTTCAGAAAGCAATGGCAAACTACTGAACGTAATGCCTAGAAAAATCACACACCTCGTTAAAATGCTGGGGTTGATTTGCAAAGTCCTGTAAAAGATATGCAATTAACTTTAAAACTAATAGATCAACATCTCATTGTCTCTTGCCATGTGGGTGGATTCTGTCAAACGGTTGTTTTCCTCCCTCATGTTGTTTTTCCCTTGTCTGCTTGTCCACAACCTTACGGTCTAGTATTGTTTTCAGAAAGGTAACATCTGTCTACAATTTTTACTTTGTCTATCTGTAATTTTCCCTCAATAATTCTGTTGCCATCCCTCATTTTTTCTAAGATCTATTTGCGTGTTTTGTTTCTTATATATCTCTTTATTGTTTGTTTCTTCTTATGCCCATGAAGTACTTCAAAGTCTTATGTAAATCTTAAAGACTTGAGTATTGTCTACAAGCTGTTTGTTAATTGTGTTCATATTTCTTAGTAATGCATACTCATTTTTATATTCTATTGTATATCGCGCGTGTGGTACTGGGGCCCGCACGGGAAGCAAAGAATAGTACCACTGAAACCTGCAAGGTATGTCGTAAGAGGCGACTGATGTAGGACCTAGGAAGCTACCTTAGTAAATAAAAAGCATCGCAGAAATCGGATGTGCTGGCCTACTTGTAGGTGCTTAACTGGCACAACGTACAATCGCTCTTAGGCTCAGATCACATACTAATCACACAGAGTGGTTAACAAGTGGTCGATATGGAGCGTTAGAAGAAGAAGTATTGTGTATATGTTGGAACATTTATCCATGTTTCATATCTTTGAATGCACTTTTTCATCACCTTTCAACTCCCATCGGAGCACAGGTCTTCAACAAACTTCTTCCATCTCTTCTCTCTCTTGCCATCCCTTCCAATTCTTTCCATGTTTTGCCTATCCTCTTTATATCCGCCTCCAGCTCTCTTCTCCAGGTCTGCCTAGGCCTTCCCTACTCCTCTTTCCCTGCGGGTTCCAAAACAATGCCTGTCTTGCGATGCTTCCGGTCGGTCTTCTCAATGTATGTCCTATCCATCACCAGCATCTCTTCCTGAGCTCTCTCTCCACTGGTATCTGCTTTTTCTCTCCTGAGTTCCTCGTTTGTAATCTTATCATACCATCTCAATCCCTCTATCCTACGTAAACATCCATTTACGAAGGTCTGCAGTTTTCTGATAGTTCCTTTGTGGTCTTCCATGTTTCCGAGCCATAGAACAGCACTGACTTCACATTTGACTGGAAAATTCTCAGTTTTGTGTTTGTTTTGATCTCCTTGCCTTCCATATCTTACTCAATGCAATAAAGTTCCCTCTTGCTTTTGTATTCTTATCTTAACATCTTTGTTTGTTCCTCCTTCTGTGTCTATGTTGCTTCCAAGGTATGTGTATGATTCTACATCCTGCAGTGCTGTTTCCTCCAGCATAATCTGGTTTACATTTGCAGCATTTATTCTCATGACCTTGGTCTTCCCCTGTGTATTTTCAAATCTAGATGCTGAGACTTATTATTTAGGGTATTCATTTTGTCTTTAATCTGTGCGTGGTTGTGAGACAGCAAAGCCAGATCGTCTGCAAAATCCAGGTCCTCCAGTTGTTTCACAAGTGTCCATTGTATTCCCTCTCTGTTATCCGTTGTTGATTTCATGATCCAATCTATGGCCAGCAAGAACAGGAATGGTGATAACAAGCATCCCTGCCTCACCCTGTTCTTATCTCAAAGGATTCCGTCAGTTGGCCCTCGAATGCACTTTTTACCATCCATATTATTTTCTTAATTTGGATTTATTATGTTCACATCATCTGCTGTTGTATGTTTAGCATATAAGAAGAAACTTGTCTTTTCTTTCAGTTTCTGTCACATTTTGTTTCAATGATTAACTTGAGCTTTAAACTTGTTTGCTAAATTAAGATAGGTTTTCCTTTCCTAATGTTGATGGTTTCATCAATTGTTGCATGAGAAACGCGATAGTTTAGTGGTTAATGCACTTACTTTGTAGGCATGTGGCTCCAGTATCAAATATATTTTGTTGACAAATACGTCTCTCATGTCGGCGCATCCTCAAATAGATACCAGAGAAATGCTAAAACGTAAAGGCGGACACCGTACAGATGTATATAGAGTAGCCTACATGTAGAAGAGTAGTCTATAGACCACATAAGCCTTCGCTTTTTGGGTTTTTTTTTTAATACATAAAATTACAGATCTAGCACTTTATTCCCCAATGTAATGTTATGAAAACTGGCTCTTTACTTTTGTTGCGTCTCTTCTATTGTTTTTGTGTATTACCAGTTCTTGTAGTTACTGCATACTTTCAACCACCAGTACTGTAGTTTCACTGAGATTGTCTGTTAAATTTGCTCATGTTTTGTCCCAACATCACTTCAGTTTATTTTTAATGTGGTGTTTTTTTGTTTTTTTGAAAAGGGGGTTGCATTTGTTAAAAGATATGATACTCACAGCTGCTACTACTACTACTACTACTGCTATAGTTCGTTCCAAACATATAATAGTAATTTTTTGACAGGCAATCTTATATACCTCACAACCTTACGAATTCATGTTTAACTAATTGGTAGATAACTTGGTTGATGCACAGAGAATTTGTTGTTGTATAATTTTGCATAAGCACAACAAAATGATAATTACAATTTAGAATTTACATTAATAGAAAAAAGGCGGTGAATGTTTGCAAAGGCGTATCCCTATTACATATTATAACATGCAATGCGAGATAGTGAGCAAATGATATCTTCCACTTTAATCAATGAAAATAAATGGCGTGTGTATACGACAATGATAATCGTTCGGATACATTGTGAACTGATTAATTCCACGGAATTCCCGATTTTTACTGGTACTGAATTGCATGTTTAACACGCACATGCGTAGTTATTGGAATACTTGACTATCGTACTGTTAAACTTCTACAAGTATACCAAATCAACATCTCTGTTATTCTACTAATAACAAATAAGTAAAATCTTAATAGCACTAAAGGTTTGGATGGGCAAAAAGTACTTTACGCAAGGTTACTGTTATCAATAGCAAAATGTAAAACTAAATATTTTCTGTCAAATGGAGGATTTTATATGAGTCGGTAAATATGTTCACGAATTTTGGAACAAACTATAGTACAACTGCTAAGTAACATTGGTGTGGGAGGGTGTGGGGATGTGAAGAAGGAAACGCCAAAACGTGACTAGTTTAATCTATGAGTATCAAACCGTGACTGACATAGTCACTCATTGCGTACGGTGAATACTGAAATGTGACACCCAGATTTGAAACGGTCAAAGCTACTAGAAATGCCGGTGTTTTATGTCATGTTTGTTTATTCTAATTTTCTGTGTGTTGGTGCGAGTTTTGTGTGTCTGTAGCTTGGATGAGAGGTAGCCAGCCATGTTTGTTATGCATAGCCACATACAATCCAGGTGTTGATGTGAATGCTTTTGAGAAATTTCAGAAAACGACATTCTATTTCAGCGATTCTTTTAATCTGACGCTAAAATATCATAAGGTTTTTTTTCTCTCATTCCTATGTGACACCTAATTAAAAATGATCTGTTATTTATGTTTCATATTTCAAATGTATTATTGAACGGTTGTGACGGAATTTTACCTTTCTGCTAGTTGCTGAATACGATCAAGTTGTTATACATGGTTGTCTCTTAACTTGAAATGTTTTTTTCCGATCCAGAAGCACTTGAGCTTTTCAGCTCTTCGACTCGGTACCATGGACATCGTAACCCTTCGGTTTGGTGTCACGAACACCGTAAATCTGGAGAAACTGTGGCTTTTCTGCCAGTCCCCGGAATTGAACCCGTACTCACAGAGGGCTTGTCACCCGTAGTCCAACGCTCTACGACACGCTGGGCAGGCGGACAACTTGAAATGTGAAAGAAATAAATACACAACTACTGTCTGAGTTTGGTAGAGTGTGCACTCTGTCATGGACACTATCTGACTTAAGTCTGAGTACAGTAACTGATTGTGTCCATGTACATACAGATTATATTGATCTCAGTTCTTGACGTGCGCATTGAATAGTTGGGGTGGGGGAGGTTACAGTTGTACCGCTGTTTACAGTGAAGTTGTGATATATACGGGGTGTTCAAGATAAAATAGATAATTACATTTAATATAGTGTATTTGTAATGGCATCACACAAATTACATTAATCTTAGTGCATTTGTACGTGTTCACACAAAATACACTGATGTGTTAGAACACCATGCATTCACAGAATGTCAGTTCTAACGATAACTTTGTATCCATGTATTGAAATGAGATAGTTTATATATTATAACCGTATGTAGTCATTCACTTTAGTCTACTTCTGCTGTTAGTTAGAATCAATATCAGTTTCCATATACTAGTTGCAATGTTGATGAAAATATTAACAATAGTGCACGTTGGAACACTAGCCATAATTCTCTGCCTTGATTCTCTTGTCCAGTTTCTGGTGGACAAAATCAAGACTAACCAACAAGATCTCTTATTAATATCGAACAAATTGACAGAAACACATACTCCGAATGTCTTTATTAGTTACAAAGGCACAGATTTAATCAAGTGATTTTATTTCCTCCTTAAAAGACCTCAATATGTCATGTGTTGTCATATCGGTGCTTTCTTCAGTTTTGTAAAAATTATTGTTTTAATTGGGCCCTTACCCGGTAGTGCCGCAGTGGGAGGTCACATGTACGTTTGAAACGTATACAAATTCCGAGCGTCGTCATTTTTTCGAATGAGAGTTGCTCTGAATTTGTTTAAATTAGTTGCTAATTGACTTTATGAAATCTCTCACTCCCTGGCCTCGATCAAGTGGACACTGCACTTTGATCTGAACCAAATGGCAGAGAAATGATGCTGTGTGCTTTCTGTCAAACTCATTCGTGATGTATCCTTTCTACTTGTAACATTGTCTTCCTTATGGAGTGTTGACTTTTCTTTGTAGTACTGTTTCAAATGACTCGTATGTCTCATTTTGTGACAATACCTTATTTAAAATGAGTCTATTTATGTTGTTTTTCTGTATTACTTTGTATGGCCAATTATATCGGAACTTCTTATTGTTTAGTATTTGTCTCCGTCAAAAATGTGACATTCGTCTGTATCTCTAAAACTTCCATGTGATCTTTTCTCAGATTGTTCATCGCTTCTCGTTTCTACATTATATCCATAATCTAGTCAATAATGTATAGCAATTGGAAAGTCATTTTTATTTATATTTTAATAACACATGTTTCATGTTGTTTTACGTTAAGTATTGAGTCATTCATATTCTATTGGTCATATTTATGTGACATATTCTATTGGTCATATTTATGTGACATATTCTATTGGTCATATTTATGTGACATATTCTATTGGTCATATTTATGTGACATATTCTATTGGTCATATTTATGTGACATATTCTATTGGTCATATTTATGTGACATATTCTATTGGTCATATTTATGTGACATATTATATTGGTCATATTTATGTGACATATTCTATTGGTCATATTTATGTGACATATTCTATTGGTCATATTTATGTGACATATTCTATCGGTCATATTTATGTGACATATTCTATTGGTCATATTTATGTGACATATTCTATTGGTCATATTTATGTGACATATTCTATTGGTCATATTTATGTGACATATTCTATTGGTCATATTTATGTGACATATTCTATTGGTCATATTTATGTGACATATTCTATCAGTCATATCTATGTGACATATTCTATTGGTCATATTTATGTGACATATTCTATTGGTCATATTTATGTGACATATTCTATTGGTCATATTTATGTGACATATTCTTTTGTCATATTTATGTGACATATTCTTTTGGTCATATTTATGTGACATATTCTATCAGGTCATATCTATGTGACATATTCTATTGGTCATATTTATGTGACATATTCTATTGGTCATATTTATGTGACATATTCTATTGGTCATATTTATGTGACATATTCTATTGGTCATATTTATGTGACATATTCTATTGGTCATATTTATGGGACATATTCTATTGGTCATATTTATGTGACATATTATATTGGTCATATTTATGTGACATATTCTATTGGTCATATTTATGTGACATATTCTATTGGTCATATTTATGTGACATATTCTATTGGTCATATTTATGTGACATATTCTATCATCTGTTGAACACTTTCTATCCATCCATCTTTTATTGCGCGTACAATAAAGAAGAAATGTTGCACTCGATGTAGTTGATTGACATTAAACACATTTCAACATTGGGCTTCAAAGCCGCTGCCCATGCGAAAAATCATTAGAAGAATGTTTTAAATAAAATTCCTACAAAATAGTTTTACCATCTTCTAAATTACACCGGGGACTCTCGCCGGTGCTCCGGAGTTCGTGTACTGCCGCTGAAATCTTCCTGTGTAAGAAAGATATCGGAGCACAGATGTTTACTCACCGAAGTGTAATGATGATGATCATATCAATAAATGAATCACTGAAATAACAATGATATGTTGCGGCATATATCAATCAGCAGCGTGAAATGTTAGTCTCTACTTTCGTTACTGCTAGCTCTTGAAGAACTATACCTTTTGTTGCAATAATATATATGCTAGTAATCTTCAAATCAGAAATGGATCTTTCAAAGCACAAGGTCACGTTAGACAGTGCTGTCATAGATGAACTCTGTAATGCAACACTGAATAGACAAACGGTGCAATACATCAGGGAGGGGTGAAGGGTCTCAATGGGAATGGTTTTTTTAGACGTTTGTCTGTCGCACTGAAGGTTATGCGTTTAAATCTGGACCTAGGTACATGGGCAATTTTTTCATGAGATCCCTGGGATTGTTGTTGCTGGAGCTACGGAGTTCGTGCTTTGTGCAACACTATCGGCAGATGGCGTGCCATCTCCGCCGACAGGAACGGAGCCATATGGGGGAACCCGGTGCTAGAAGTCAATCCTTTACCTTTTTTTCAAGACAGTGCAACAGGTTTTACACAGTATAACAGCATGTCAGACGTATAACACTACACACGGTGTAACATGACAGGTCATAGAAACCCTAGTAGGATACATGTCATTTCTTATAGAAACTATTTATTACAGCAAGTCATAATAGAGCAATTAGAACACTTCCACTGAACAGAAATTATACAGTATATTGTTGCCGGATGTGGGACGGATTACCGTCGTAATGCATAAGCGTTCGCCTGTCGATTCCAACACAAGAGTGTTAATCCCATACTCGATGTGCCTGCCACACGTGAGGAAAGAAATTGGCCCTCGTACCTCCTGCAAACTAGAACCTAGAAATGTGACGTGAAGTGACTTCATACCGTAAAGTTTTAAAATGATACGTGAATTTAACAAAAAATGATTTGATAATGGCCGGTGAACTCCGAAATGTTGAAGTAACATGTTTACCATGTATAAGATTATCATGAATTTGATCGATATATGAGTCAAGCTATGTATTTTCAAACATTCATGTATTGAGTGTTCAAAACTTACGACAGTGTCATCTTTTGACATGTCAGATATTTTATTTTTCTCAATATAAAAATCTGTTCTTTTCTCTGTTTGTTTTAAAGATGTCAATTAATGTGCAAGTTATAAGTATCAAGATATTGACTAAGATCTGATAATATTAGTATAATAGAGTCGTGTTATAACCAAAATCTCTTTCCCAATGTCTGAAATGTGAATGTTTTGTGTCGATTTTACATTCTTAGTTTACAGTATTTTTCCCCATATTCCTTTTTTCTTCTCTTGTCACTTTATCTCTATTGGTTTTTTTTATTTGTATTTTAAATCTGATGAATGACTCGAGACTGAATACTTTCTCGTATGCAGACTTGCTGATATGATTTTCTTTTCTTTCGCTTGATATTCTCACGAGCGACATCAAAACCAGACGTTTGCGCGAGCCGGAGTGAGTATCTCTGGTATTACATTTGCATAGTATGCTATAGCACAACCGCCACTGTTCGGATGGTGACTGTAGACAGAAGCAGCTGTTGCTGATTCTACGAATTCAGGTTGGCGGCAATCCAAGTCGTTTAATTTCCGACTGAAACCGAGAACGTTGTATAGTGTTGGAATAGGAAGTTACTACAGACTTGGGTATGACGTCTGGGGCATAGAGAGAAAGAGATAGAAGGATATGGAGAGCGTGCGTCACAACAGACTTGGGTATGACGCGTGGGGCATAGAGAGAAAGAGATAGAAGGATATGGAGAGCGTGCGTCACAACAGACTTGGGTATGACGCGTGGGGCATAGAGAGAAAGAGATAGAAGGATACGGAGCGTGCGTCAGAGATACGGGCAGATGTACAGATGTGCAGTTTTATATAATGGACCGATTAGCGTACTGCATAAACGTTCGCATATCGACTCGCATACAAGAGCGTTGTGTGTTTAATCCCACACTTAATGTTCCCGCGCGTGGAAAGAAATTGGCCCTTCTACCACCTGCACATTAAGATCTAGAAATGTCAAGTGATAGGCATTTCATACCCTCATGTCTGAAATGTTACGGTACATTAAAGTTGGATGTAGAGGTTGATGTACTTGGATGTACAGATGTTGATGTACTTGGATGAACAGATGTTGATGTACTTGGATGAACAGATGTTGATGTACTTGGATGAACAGATGTTGACGTACTTGGATGAACATATGCTGATGTACTTGGATGAACAGATGTTGATGTACTTGGATGAACAGATGTTGATGTACTTGGATGAACAGATGTTTATGTACTTGGATGAACAGATGTTGATGTACTTGGATGAACATATGCTGATGTACTTGGATGAACATATGTTGACGTACTTGGATGAACATATGCTGATGTACTTGGATGAACAGATGTTGATGTACTTGGATGAACATATGCTGATGTACATGGATTATTGAATGTGTGTATCGATCAGACAGATTGTCTCATAACCTTTAATAACAGAACAGTTATATTCCATCAACTTCTATCAACTAGAACTTTTATGATAGCACAACATATCTAAAATGGTTACTTGTGTAATTATTCATCGCTCAAGAGCAAATAAATGTCAACGGAAAGTTGTATGACCATTGTCAATTTAATAATAAGATAGACGGACACTATCTGCAGACGTGGAAAATATTCATGAAATATCAACAATTTGCACAATGTAAATATCTGCTATATTTATTTATTCATGATGTGAAAAGATCGGCATCGTTCGGTCAGCTTGAACTATGCAAATGTGTGTATCATATATATATATATATAATAAAGCGTTAACATCAAGCCTTACAAAATAAAGAACCCGATTTCAAGTCTACTAAAAAAAAATTATATATATATATATATATGAAATCGGGTTCTTTACTGTTTTATGCTTCATGTTTTTGTATCTACATGTGCACTTATTTATAAAACACTTCATTGTTATAAAATCATGTTACCTACATCGGTGCACTTAATTATAAAGAGATTTCTCTACTAGCATTTATATTTATGAAGCCAGTGCATCTTCATGTGTACTTAATTATATTGCGAATTATTGTATCACTGTACTTAATTATGTTTTCTATTGTACAGGTAATCTTATGTATTGGTATATTTAAATATATAATACTTTTTACAGCCTGTAGTTTTACTGTTATGATCTCACGAGGGAGCTTAAGTGCAAAACATTGACTTTATTGCATCGGCTTCCCTCATATGGCTCAGTCCCTCTATGTAGGAATGGCTCAGTCCCTGCAGAATGTAGTCTCTTGCAGGAATGGCTCAGTCCCTCTATGCAGGAATGGCTCAGTCCCTCTATGCAGGAATGGCTCAGTCCTCTACAGGAATGGCCAGCCTATGAGGGAATGGCTCAGTCCCTCTACGCAGAATGGCTCAGTCTCATGCAGGAATGGCTCAGTCCTCTACGCAGGAATGACTGACATCGCCAAAGTGTATTGCACAAAGTCTGAACTATGTAGTTTCGGCAAACAAAACCCAAGGATTACTGGGAGAAAATACACTTTCGAACGACGCAGTTCGGATTCGAACCTACGACTTTTGGAATGTAATGCATACAGCTTGACTACACTTCCTACAGAGCCTCAGATTTCAAGCATTGTACATCTACACCAGTTGCGATAGACATATCTTGCTGTGTTAGTTCGCTGGGTTCAATTTCCAACTCACAAGAGTTCTTCGAACGCTCCATATCGATCACTTGTTAAACCACCCTTTGTGATTTGTATGTGATCTAAGCCTAAGAGCAATTGTACCTTGTGCCAGTTATGCGCCTACAGGTAAGCCAGCGCATCCGATTTCTGCAACTCTTTTTATTTACTAGGTAGTTTCCTAAGCCCCTACCTCAGTCACCTCTTACGACATGCCTTGTAGGTCGCAGTGTTACTATTCTTTCACCTCCCCATTCGAGTCCCGGCAACAAAGGGAGGACATGAGTTCAATTTCTGATATAGTCGATCCAATAGCCCACTCAGTTGGAAATGATTAAAACATCGCTTTCTTATTTTGTGGAACATTCCGAAGGATCTCCGAAACTGCTGCGTAAGTGCTCTGTCGCTAAGCACCGTTTGTAAGCGGAACCCTATTCAACACAAATGGTGGGCGCTAAATGTTTTTTGTTTGAATTCTATATTAAAACAAATGGACAGGTGTAAAACGGAGAGAAAAATGAAGGACAGAATGGTTTGTGTCTAATTTTCAATTCTTTCGCAGTCCAGTTAATCTGTTCATCCGGGTCTGTCTTATCTCTGTTACCACTTCACTCCATCTGTTAGCACCATCATTCCCCTTTGCCCTATCTATTCTCTTGCTACCCATCCGGAAGTATACCTGTTTGTCTACTTACCTTATCTCGTCGATTACCATACTCACTCACCTGTGCTTTCTTTCCGCCCCACCTGTTGTAGTCATGTGATGTATATCGTTGTGTACAGATAGATACCTTCATGTGAGATACAATTTCAAAACTGGTAAGATTGCCCTGGTGTATATAAGAAGGAGTAATGACATACCTTCTCTTAGTTGCTGCCTGTCAGTCCAGTATTTATGTGCTGTTCATTTGAAACTGCATTGAACTTATCAAATAAGCAATATCTATTACTTCTGTATTCATATCTGTCTAGTCGCTGCTTCGATAATTGATATGGATTGGTTTGTCTGCCAACTCGAGTCTCAAATTATTGTTATGTTTCTTGTCGATTAGAAAGCTAATCAATCTATCTGGTAACCAGTATTTAGTTGTAACGATAGAGCTTGCAGTTTCCTTGTTTTCTGTTGTTGTTTTATTTGGTAAGAATCCTTTTTTATTCCATGTGGTACATAGAGTAATACGGTCTTAGACCCGTATTTTTCATTGTCGACACACGATGGGTTATGTGGTCAATATCACTCCGCCCGTCTTTACCTACCAGTAATTTTCCTGTTACACAGTTAAGGCTTGGTCGACCAGAGAGCCGTTATGGTCGGGAAAAATTTCACGTCCACTGTGGTCATTTCATCTGTAGATGTAACAACTGCAATCTGTCCATGCTTTTGGAGAGTGTCTACATTTGATTTTGGTGGAGGTGCTGTCACAGAAAGTGATCAGAGAAATCACCTTAATTTGCGTCTCTGTGCATGCCGGAGTCAGGTGTAATGAGCGAGCTGATAGATTGACTGACTGCCATGTCTGCGATATCAGGTGACACTGTAATGGACTGACATGATATTCTTAACGCATTGCGAGGCATTTCAGCATTGTAAATCCCATGTGCGGACCAGATTGAAAGAGATGGGCGTTGACATTGGTACAGCCTGAAAAGAACAACATACCAGATATGCGAAAAGAGTTATTAATCAACATGCAACTGGCATGTTGGGTCATTGGACGTTGTTAGATTTGTTGACGTGATAATCGAAGCACCTATAGACATGCCAGGAGTTCTATGACGATAGTCCTCATATAACTGATATTGATTGATAACTTATATGTTCTAAATAATTTACTTATATTATACAAGCTCGTATTCAAACTATGTGGTATATTTGGTAATACATATCTAAGTTCGTATTTGTCTTTTATCAACGACACACGATGTGTGATGGTGGCAACACAATTTCAGCCACCTTGAATTCCCTGTGTTTCTACCGTACCAAATTGAGACGGAATTGACTTGAAAGTCGTTTGTATCTCAACTTTGATTTTAGATGTGGAACTCAAGGAGAACGCATATACATAGCAACACACTACCATATCTTCTCCTTCTTTGCGTCCGTTCTTTACGACCAATTTTAACCACTCCTTGTGATATGTTTGATCTTTGCCAAGAACATGTATACGTTGCACATTGGTTTGGTAGGCCCTAAACACATAGACTTCTACACGTTTAGGACATGTGCATCCGATTTCAACCAAACATTACGATATCATACTTCTATTATTTCCTTTCTTTCGTATTCGTAAACTAAGATGCATCGTCTCTATATCTTTCTTCAAGACATCTATTAGTGTGTACTAGTATATTTATTTTGTTTACTATGATAATATGCTCTATATTTCATCTGATAACATAATCTATCAGACGAGAAATATATTTTCCGATGTGTGTGTGTGTGTGATAAGCCTCTTTGAAACATTGATCCGTCACATCCTCATTAGTCCTTGTAACTGGCTTTAATAAAATCATGGTCTTTGTATTTTAATCTCTCGAATAAACAACAAGAGCGCACCAGACGTTAGTACAGTACAAATTGTTCTCTGATGATAAATATTACAAGGCTGATTGTTCAGCAAATGTGGTACAGTCTAGAAAGAAATTCTCTATCATTATAGTTATCTTATGCCGTTACTGTTGTTAATGGTGACGTAGCGAATTCTGGGGTGAAATTTTTGTCTTGGTAAATTGTAATCTTGTTATTGATAGTTATAGTGTATGTAGTCTTTACTTCAATAAAACGTAAGTAGACTGATCTTCTTCTTTGCGTTCGTTCTTTGCGACCAATTTTAATCATTCTTTGTAATATGTTTGATTTTTGCCAAGAACGTGTATACGTTACACATTGGTTTAGGACACATGCATCCGATTTCAGGCAAACCTCCTTAGTCGCCTCTGACGACATGCGTGGCAGGTAACAGTGGTTCTATTCTTGACACCCCATATTTGGGCCCCGGTAACCACTCGGGCGAGGGGTCTGATGTATCTAATGTTTTTCTTTGACAATTCAAGTTTGAAATTGAAAGCAGTGTACTTGGCTCCATTTTTAGGAGTAGAAACCAATATTAATGAACCCTACTAAGCAGAAGAGACTTACGATAAGCAAGTAGCTAGCTCACTTACTTCCCATGCTAGTGGGTTAGGTTTGGTGCCGAGTTGGAGTGAGATTTTGAAGACTGAAAAGTGTTCTCATGTGGAACCAGCCACAATTGGATACCAAGTAAAGACTTGGACATAGAGGCGGTTAATGTTAAACATATCACTTATACAAATAAAGATATAACACTCGTAGTCTACAACACATATACTATAATCAATTGCAAACATGCATTAACTGGTTTATGTGCAGAATACAGAGACCGAGATGATATGATAGGGTCACAAATGAGGAGTTTATGAAGAGACCGAGACAGATTGCAGTGATCATAGAGGTGAAGAAAAGACGATGGCCTTGGCACGACATACCTTGTGAAAACTTATAGTGGAATTTAACAAGATATCCTTTTCCCGTAACTCTCAGGGAGAGCGAAAGATATGAAAGTCTAGAAATGCACGGAGAATGAAGTTAAAGGCATAGATTAAAGATATACGGGTGAGCTGGAATGTTCTACAAAAGATTGATAAAAATAGGAACACTAGACATGAGTTGATTGAGTACGTATTCTTCAGCATTGAATAGAAAAGACACAGCGAGAAGAAAGAGCTGCAATCACTTGTCAGACGTTCCTTCATAAATTAACATTCTGTAAACACAAATTATTCAAAGATTAGAAATGTCTGATTTAAAATCATTTGGAGTTTGAATTCAATTCTAAAGTGAAATAAGACAGTGATTTTCTGTTAAAATGTACAATCCAAAAGTTTTAATTTCTTGTGAAAGTGTTCATTGAACTTATCATATCTCAGATCGCACTATCTTTCCCTTGTTAGTTTGTACAACTATTTTTTATAAGTGCCGGTGTCAATCCGACTAATATTATATATAGGTGTGACGTCGTTTCCTGCTTACTGCGTTCAAATAGGGTGGTGATATTTTAACACATATCTTTTTGACCCATTCTCATGGACTTGATGGACTAATCGTTAGCCTGACAGTTGCCAATTATTTTAATGTATCTGCACATTGCCCGTTTGCCCAGCGTGTTCGTAGAGCGTTGGACTACGGGTGACAAGCTCCCTGTGACTGCCGGGCTGGCAGAAAAGCCACAGGTTCACCAGATTCACGGTGTTCGTGGCACCGAGCCGAAGGGTTACGATGTCCACGGCACCAAGTCGAAGAGCTTAAGTGCTTGTGGATCAGTAAAAAAAAATGTATCTGCACGATTTGTACTTATACTCGTGTGTTTTATGTGTGTACTTGTTATCTCTCGTTCTCTCTCTGTCTCTCTCTCTCTCTCTCTCTCTCGCTCTCTCTCTTTTTTTGCGTACTATTCCTAGTGTTGTCAAATTAGCCGTTGTCTGGTGGGTTTTTCTCTGACGTATAGTCGACGAAAAACATCCATAGCTCGTTTCATTTGTGGCTGACATTAAATTTGAGATGAAGAATTGACGAAGGAAGGGCACAACCTTTATTATATTTGTAATACTGGCTGAATAGGGCAAATTTCCCACCTTCTCCCTGATCAAACATTATTATTGAATGGAAGAAATGCCATGGACATCAATTAAGTAAAAAAACACGCTGATTGTCTTATTATGCTGCAATAATAGGTGAACAGAAAAGTTGGTACCACACATAATTGTAGAAGCACATATTTTGTGATGTGTTAAAAATGTGCAAACCTTTCCTTATAAAATATGCATCACCAATGAAAGTTTGGATAACGTCAACAGTATTTAACAACGTTCTAATTCTACGTACGTGGGACTCAATATTGAGGGATAACAACAGATACATTATAATGTTTATTAACTAGACTACCGCACTTCATGAAGACACATCTTATTTAAGAATAGTCAATCTTGTGTTCTTCTTGATTAACCTTCAGCGACACGAACATGCATGGCATGAGAGAGGAAGAGCTGGAAGAAGTTTGTTAAGACATGTGCTGCCTTGGAGTGGAAAGGTGAAGAAGAAGAAGAAGACACGATCAAGGAAGGTATTATAAATTGCATGAAACAAAAATGCAGACAGAAGCTGGTTCAGAAAAGATTCATAATACAACAATGTAGAAGATCTTGGACGCTATGCATTTCGTGAATGCTATTATGTAATGCTAAACACAATCGTGAGCTATTTCAACAAATGGCCGCCTTTTATCTGGTGGTTACGTATAACAGAAAGCCAGAAAATTGAAGGCTCGACAGCGGCTAAAGAGTGGCGGCAATTAGTGGGGGTGACAGACGGTGTCAGCTTCGATCCATATGTTGATTGTGACGACGATATTGCAAGATTGGTACGACTATATTGCAGCTTGCCACTCTAAGACAATAGACGGAATCATTGAGAAGCAGACGGCAGAGAAGAGGCAGAAAAAAGTGATGACGAACCAGAGCATGGACACAGTGCAATGTTGTGTGGGAAGTTTTGATGTTGATGTTGGAGAATTTGTCAACTAATGTGGACGCTGTTATTTTACATTTGGAACGAACAAATAATCAATTCTGGAAATGTTTTTCAAATCTCGGTAAAATACTTCAGTGTTAGGTACAATTAATATATATTTAAATAGAGATTAAAACAAATGTGGAATGACAAGCTAGAGATGTCTTACTTTGTATGTGTGCGCTTGCATGTGTGTATATATGTGTATATTACCGCCAGCAAGTAACAACAGTGATAACTATAGCAACAACAATTGCATAAGTCTGTTACTTGTTTTCTTACTTTCAGTTTGTAAGACATGCATTCTTCGTTACTTGGAAACCAGTAACTATTGCCCGATCTGTGAAGTGCTTATTCACAAAACAAGACCATGGCAAAATATCAGGTGAGTGGCTGTGTAACAGTAGTAGTCTGTTGATGTGTGTTGGAAGTATCTAGTGACTGACGTTGATGATTTCAACCAGACGGTACAGAATTACAACAATATATATATATAAGTAGAAGAGTACAACATATGCTAGACTGTCTGGTAGAATTATGTTTGTGTTATAACTACACATTTTGATTATTAATGGTTTGTATTGAAAGAGAGATTAGTAGTATTATTAACGCTTTTTTTCTTATTGATATTTTGTAGTGAAGAGAGATTAGTAGTATTAACGCTTTTTTTTTCTTTCTTGTTGATGTAGACTGGATCATTCCCTACAAAATGCGGTTTACAAGATGGTTCCTGGGCTGTTTCAGAGTAAGTAGTTTGTTTTAAGAAATCTTTCAGTTGTCTTTGCTATCTGAACAAATTAAACCAGTTTTCCATATTTATGTAAAACAATGAACAAATATGCAGGTGGACACCAAAATGCGAATTTTATGATTAGCAAGGTCAGGTTTGCTTTCAAATCTCACCGCTCAGTATCAAAGCTCAACAGTTTTATTTGTGGAAAATAATTGTAGATTTCTCAGCACTGTTACATATTCTATCTTGTTCTTAGTCAAAGAGCAGCGGAGAAACACGTCAAAACAAAGTACCGTAGTTTTACAAAAACAATAACGATACATGGCAACGTTTCTACCAAAAAGCCATTATCAATCAAAGGATGATGCTCGTCCATCACGGGTGATGATGATCACACACATTTTCATCCAAGGGAATGTAGTTGCGTGATGTTTGTCTGTGTGTGCGTAGATGACTAGTGAGCCCAATCAAAGGATACAACAAAAGTGAATTTCTTCATTTCTTACACGACACAGAACATATAGAATCAGACAATAAAATCTGAACGACCCTAAAATGAAAATCTGTGACTAAAAACGAATAACGAAATAAATACAAAATGGAAAAAAGAAGATAAGCAATAAAAATCACACACACACATACACATACATATATATATATCTCAACATATATATATTTAACATGCAAACATATAGAATATGGATCATGAGAAGAGAAATTACTAAGGAGCATAGAGATGTAGTGCGTTGAGTCCATGAGGTAGCAAGGTACCATATACAAATATTCTTCCCTTTTATCGATATGACTAAGAGCAGCACTGTTATAGAAAAAGGAGCGTAAAAACAAAAGAATATATCGCGCACAAAACAAAAGACAACAATAGTAGAGGCAGTCAGGATGGTTGGAGAGTTGTAGAGATGATGATAGCTTGATAATCTCAATTAGTGAACATCAACAGTCCTTTGCAAACTAAGAACACTATGATTCAGCTGTGGTAGTGGCGGTAACTGTGGTAGTGGCGGTAACTGTGGTAGTGGCGGTAACTGTGGTAGTGGCGGTAACTGTGGTAGTGGTGGTAACTGTGGTAGTGGCGGTAACTGTGGTTGTCTTCTTCTTCTTCTTCTTCTTAGAGCGCTCCATATCGACCACTTGTTTACCACTCTGTGTGATTGTATGTCATCTGAACCCAGTATACGTTGTGCCAATTATGCGTCTACAAGTAGTTCAGCATATCCGATTTCTGTGATGCTTTTTATTTACTAGGGTAGCTTCCTAGGTCCTACATCAGTCGCCTCTTACGACATGCACTGTAGGTCGCAGTGGTGCTATTCTTTGCTTCCTGTGCGGGCCCCGGCAACAAACGGGCGTGGCGGCGGTTGTATAAATAGTAGTAGTAGTAGTATGTCTTCCTCTGCGTTCTCACTAGATTGTGATTTCAGATTCTCTAATAAAGGCAGCCGTCTGCCTCAGATTATCAGCCACGCCATACAGTTTGTCTTGGACGCTGGTGTAAGTGGGCCACCTCTTTCTTCTCAAGTCTGCATACTGGGGCAGTTCTGTAGGATATAATTCCTACGATTTCTGCTTCCCCGTTTGTGCCGACCTCTTCCCGCAGTAAATTTTGACCACCCTCGTGATGGTAGGTCTGACATTCTTACTGCGTGGCTAAGTCTCCGAGGCAGATTGGCGACCGTAGAATCCGTTATCACATTCCTCATTGTGAGGGTTCGTTGCACCATGTTATGCGCCTTACGACCTGTTGCATCCGTTTTCTGCAAGCATTTGTTTCGGGTTAGCATTCCTAGCGGACACATGCATCCGATTTCAACCAAATCCTCCTTAGTCGCCTCTTACGACATGCGGGGCAGGTAACAGTGGTTCTATTCTTTACACCCCAAATTTGGGCCCCGGTAACCACTTGGGCGGTAGCAGTAGTATGACTATGAAGCAAAATGTTGGTAAATAAGTGTCAATATGGACGTCCTATAAACATGGACAATGAATGTCACCATGTTTGATCAATACATCCAAGCTAGAATACATGACTAGTGTTAGATTACCCTACAATTGCTAACAGCAGAAGGAAGCCAACTAATTGTTTGATGGAGTACTCCACATCTGAAGCCATTGACATTTTCTCATTAAGATTAACTGCAGCTGCGATGGAAACATTAAGAATAACCAGATAAAGACAAAAATGCTATATGTAAAGTGAATCAACTTACGTGAACAATATGGATCCTGATATGTCAGAATACGTTCAGTACAGTGATTCGCCTGTGTTTTTCTGGGGCTCGCAAATGGAGCGATGAATAGTAACACTGCGACCTACAATGAATGTCGTAAGAGCCGACTGAGATAAGAGCCTAGGGAAGCTACCCTAGTAAATAAAAAGCGTCGCAGAAATTGGATGTGCTGGCCTACTTGTAGGTGCATAACTGGCGCAATGTACATTTGCTCTTATGCTAGGATCGCATACAAATCACAAAGAGTGGTTAACAAGTGGTCGATATGGAGCGTTTGAAGAAGAAACAAAATGGATTGCTGGGACAGTAATAGTAGATAAATAGATATAGTCTTGGTCATATTATGAGGTTAGTGTTATTTGTGATGGGTTGATGTTAGTCCAAGTCTTGGCAAATACAAATTATGCTATGATCTGTAATAACAAATGTCTTTTATTCCACCGAATATAATCTTAAACAGCATATAAAGTCAGCTGGTTCACAACAAAATTACAAAAAAAGACTATCGTTACTGCTTGTAATATCGTGTTTTGTGCGGTGTAGAACAAGGGGGATATAAGCAGGTAGAATTTAATGTCTGCATGGTTAGTGCAGTTGGAGTGACACTGTTCAGGTTTGCATGTTTTATTTATGCCATCGACAGAAAAAAACACATTGTCCTTAAGCCTACTGTGGATTGAACCCGGGTCTCCTGAATGGGAGCCGCCCTCTAATTCATTCGGTCAGACGTTCCACACGCTTCATCTTAAACAGCATATTATAGTCTTAGACATGTCAAGCCTATTAAAAGTAGTTGTTTACTACTTCAATTATTCTTTTCTTTTTTACCCTACACACACTTATTTATATATATATATATATATATAGAGAGAGAGAGAGAGAGATCACGCCGGAAAGATTGCATTATTTACTAAGCAATATATATATATATAGAAAAAAATGTTTGTATTTTCAGATGAGATGAGGCGGCGGCGAGAGTTCTACGAGAAGCAAAATGTGCAAGGTAAGAATGATACACTAACTTGTGGTTATTAAATGGGTGATGCTAGGGTAAAAACTAATATTAAATAGCAGAAATGCAATGGACAATTAACCAACAACTTGATGAACGGGATTTTGTAAATATAAGTAAATATTGTATTAATCTATTACACAACAGTCGTGCAAAACGTGTTTATGTCCGGAGCTACTTGTTAAGTGCTCGACCACCGACAGTATACGGGACTGAAGCGTCATGAGTACGCAGAAGTGAATTATTTTTAATTTTGTCAGTTTTCACAAATAAACTTCAGTTCGCATAAGATGTGAACAGCCAATCTGTTCAACAGCCAGGCTGCGATATATGAGCCGTTTGGTTCGATACACCTTTTTTTAGCACGCCTTTTTTTGAGCCCTGTTTGTCTTTTGTTTTTCTTACTAGTGATACAATCTGAAGGTGGAGTTATGATCTTTGTCAGTGTTGGTTGGTTGACTAACTGTTGATTTCAGTCGTCTCATTTACTGCACGTGGACTTCGAATTGTATAGGTCCTATAATTCGTGTTGATACCAACCGTGGTAATCAAGATTAAACTGTGTTTCAGGCGTTTTCATTTACACTTGGTCGTTGTAGACGTACCTTGATCGTGTTGACGTACCTGATCGTGTCGATGCCTTGGTCGTTGTCGCGTACCTTGGTCGTTGTGCGTACCTTGATCGTTGTCGCGTACCTTGGTCGTTGTGCGTACCTTGGTCGTTGTTGACGTTTCATTGCGTCACCGTTGTCGGGAAACAATCAACGTGTTGGTCGATTACACCCTAGAAGATCACATTTCTCCATGAGATAGAAAAGAAATACATTCATAACTACCGTGGCAGATACAGAAAGCATGCTCTGTCGTCAGTATTTTTAGCAAACTTATGATATCTTTAACAACTGAACTCGAAATGCAGTGATCTTATATCTTAGTTTAACTGCGCATGTATGTATATTCTGATTTGACTGGACTGACAATTTCCTCAATCATAACAACAATTTGTATTTTTTCTTGTTTGTATGTGTACATATATGGAGTAAGGACATTTTGAAAAATGTATTTTTTAATATTGATTTATTATTGAAAAACTGTCTTGCAGATAAACGTGGTCGGCCGAATAACCTGCCCCAAGGCGAGCTCGGAGATCGGATTATTTTCTCCCATGATGAAGAGTTCAGTATCTCTATTGAGTTCTCTCCCGAGTAAGTACTACACTGCGATAACGTTAATGTGGTAGATGGTCTCACATCTTCTTCATCATCATCTTTGTTCTGAGTGATAGCTATCAAGTAGAATGTTGATATTTTTCCTTTCCATAAAGTCCAGGACATTTTTACTGTCATTACATGTCTCGTCTCTCATTGATTTGACCTGTTATCACCATGTGTTCTATTCCGTCTTTTCTCATGATATGGCAGACAATGGGTGACTTTCTTTACTGTATGATTTCAAGTGTTATCTACTATACAGAATCAAACCTATTGTTACCAATTGTAGATATATTTTGCTTTTTCAAGTTGTTTGCGAATGTTTGCATTTATCAATAAATCAAATATTGTATTGTTACTACTTGTATTTGAAGAATAGTATGTTTAATAAAACAAGTTTCGAGAATAACATTTTAAAATTCACTACTCCTTCAGACACTAATTAACCACTTTCAAAACTAGAACACAAATACTATTAGGAAGATCATGTTTTAGTGTGAGCATTGTCGGAATATCTTGGGTAATGAACGTGCGTGGAGAAAGTTCAATGGTAACATAAAGATAACGGTTAACCCATTCACATCTTCATTTATATTATCTCCGGATGCATTTACTTTTGTGAGGTCTCTATGGTGGAGTGGTTAAGACGCGCGTCAGTCGTTTTGAAGATTGGGGGCTCGAATCCGGATAGAGTCACATGTGTAGTTTGTTCACTAGAGCTGTTGATGAAACTACGGAGCTCATGCTTTGTGCAATACTTGGTAGATGTCTGCCGTCAGGGGCGGAGCCATAGGGACACCCAATGAAGTTAATCCTTCCACTTTAACTTTTTTAAAAAAACATTTACGTTGAAATAAACACTAAATTAACTAGTATATTGGCTTTTCGTCTTTTTAAAATGATATCGAAAGCCAGAATATCGGTTCAAATTGGGTTGAAATGTGATAAGAGATCTTTCATGAGTTGAGTTAACAATAATGTAGTTGTATATTTAACATGAACAAATATCTACTTTTCAAACTAGCATAGCAATCTTCCAGAATACTTAGACTACCTTAGAAGCAAACGACGCTCTAACATTTCATGAATTCAATAAAAAAACATTTCATGTTTGTATATGTAGCTGGTAGCACTTGCAGTTTTTTTTTTGATGACGTGAAAGTTAGACGTATCAGCATTTCTATATCAAAGTTATTAATAGCGCACATATTTGTGTCTTTGATGTACATTATCACTTTGATTGTAAGAATTTGTTGATTGTACAACGTGAGATCACATTTGAAAAATACTACGGTTCTATGATGCCATCCTAGGAGAGTATGGACGAGCCAGTTGTTAGAGATGTGTATTTGGGTAGAGTAGCGTCTGGCCGAATGGATTAGAGTTCGGCTCTCATGCAGGAGACCACTATTCAATCCACGGTAGAGCCAACGATTATTTTATGTTGTGCGCATGAGAGAAAAATCCTAACCTGAACAGCTTCGCGGCGACTGTACTAGCCATGCGACCATTAAATTTCTGATGCTCACGTTCCAACTGTCGTACACTGTCCTAGAAAGCGGTACTACATGCAGTAGCAACAGTTATTTGGCTATAAAAGTGTGTGTCGAAGTAATAGGATATGTGTTGGATGGATTAGCGTAATGCATAAGTGTTCCTCTATCCACTTGGACTCGATAGGGTTGTGGGTTTAATCCCACACTCCACGTTCCACACGTGAGAAAAGGATCGGCCCTCCTACCTCCTGCACATTTGGGTTTAATGATATGAAGTGACAGGCACTTTATACCCAAGGTATGTAAAGGCTGCGGGAAATTGTATTTGATTTATAATAGGATATGTCCTCATAATATAGAAGTCTTGCTGTGGGATAAATAAAGAGGTATTATAGTGTGATATTCTTGTGAGACAGACAGAATGTAGACATTTGATGAATAGTAATTTCCATACTAGCAAGTATTCTTTAGAAAAACTAACCATTAAGCCGTGTACATGATAATCCGTCCCCAAACCGTCTAGAGTTTCCTGTATGAAATGTGTACTTAAGTATGGTACAGACTTCGACAGCATCGACAAGTCTGAATAAATATTTTCAAAGAAATTAAACGTTACCTGGTACTCTATTTTAAACCATAGCATGAAGTAAATATATTGGGGCAAATGCTATCGTGTTTGCAATTTCTTCACAAATCTATGCATTTTTCGTCACTGATCATAAAGTCATCCTTCAATGCCATCTATTATGTGTAATGTTTAATGTGTTCTGATATAACCAACACGGCTGATCTATGGTTGAATGAGTTACATTCTTCGGTATAACGAGGTTTCAGAATGTCTCCTAATTAGAGACAATTCTCTCATTGAGCACATGCACCCCCTGACTACGTTTGACTTTTCACAGTCAACCAGTTAGGTGGCATTTGTTAGATGATCAGCTGTTAATAAGGGGGTATTTCTTGCAAGAGAGTCGGCTGCTGGTAATATGGTATTTTTTTTAAAGATTACTTGCTGCTAATGAGGTGGTATTTATTAGAAGAAAGTCGGCTGTTAGTAATTTGTTAAGAGAGAGTCGGCTGTAGTAATTTGTTAGGAGAGAGTCGGCTGTTAGTAATTTGTTAGGAGAGAGTCGGCTGTTAGTAATTTGTTAGGAGAGAGTCGGCTGTAGTAATTTGTTAGGAGAGAGTCGGCTGTTAGTAATTTGTTAAGAGAGAGTCGGCTGTTAGTAATTTGTTAGGAGAGAGTCGGCTGTAGTAATTTGTTAGGAGAGAGTTTGGCTTAGTAATTTGTTAGGAGAGATTCGGCTGTCAGTAATTTGTTAGAGAGTTCGGCTGTTAGTAATTTGTTGGAAGTCGGCTGTCAGTAATTTGTTAGGAGAGATTCGGATGTCAGTAATTTGTTAGGAGAGTCGGCTGTTAGTATTTTGTTCGGATAAAGTCGGCTGTTGGTGATTTGTTAGGAGAGAGTCGGCTTTTAGTAATTTGTCAGAAAAAAGTCGGCTGTTAGTAATTTGTTAGAAGAAAGTCGGCTGTTAGTAATTTGTTAGGAGAAAGTCGGTTGTCAGTAATTTGTTAGGAGAGATTCGGATGTCAGTAATTTGTTAGGAGAGTCGGCTGTTAGTATTTTGTTCGGATAAAGTCGGCTGTTGGTGATTTGTTGGAGAGGTCGGCTTTAGTAATTTGTCAGAAAAAAGTCGGCTGTTAGTAATTTGTTAGAAGAAAGTCGGCTGTTAGTAATTTGTTAGGAGAAAGTCGGCTGTTAGTAATTTGTTAGGAGAGAGTCGGCTGTTAGTAATATGATATTAGTTTAGAGATATCTTGCTGGTAGTAAGGTGATTATCGAAAGGGTGAGACTGTAAAACTTGGAAAATAGGTAAACACGTAAAACAAAGTACTACAGTTTTACAAAATACATAAACAGTGACGATAAACAGCAACGTTTCGACCAAAGGCCTTTATCAAGCAAACAACACAACAAGAATGACGAATTTCGAGGAACACTACAAATGGACGATTACATGTGAAACATAACCTATCTGATGAAAATCTGGAATAAAAACGAACAACGAAATGAGTGCACAAAAAACCGAAGTGGAAAAGGAGAGGAACAATAAACAATATAGTGGATAAATGACATATATGACAAAACACATATAGATAACAAGGCACGAGATAAGACAGTACTAAGAAGCATAGGAATGTAATGCGTTGTCCAAGAGGTCGCAAAGTGCCATTAGTAGTAAGGTGGTATTTATTAATGGCGAAACACGTAAAACAAAGTACTGTAGTTTTACAAAGGCCTTTATCAAGCAAACGATGCAACATGAGTGACGAATTTCACAGCACACTACATATAGATTACGACAGAGACATTCCAACGATCCTAAAATGAAAATCTGTGACAAAAAACGAAATAAGTGGCCCTGCCCCCCAAAAAAGCTAGAAGTGGAAAAAGAAGAGAAACAATAACAAAATCAAGTATATATATATATAACGTATATACATTTAACATATACACGTATAGAATATGGAGCATGAGAAGAAACAGGGCTAAGAAACCTATGAATGTAGCGAGTTGAGTCCATGAGGTTGCATGCTACCATATAATGAATTAAAACTATTGTCTAGAGCAAATCGACTTCAGTCATCAGCGGAACATGACCAGGTGGTTGTGACCTGGACATCGCGAACTCCCAAATGGTAAATACATTAAAATGAGTGGCTACATGGATCACAGAGCATTGGCGTATATCACGCAAGTGTTGGCCGAAACGGCCACTAAGCATTTTACCTGTTTCACCGATATATGCCTTGTCATACCGCTAGCAAGTGATGGCGTAGATGGTAATAGTGGTGTCAAGAAAGTTGACACAAGAAATGGTATTTATTACACAAGGAGAGGGTCAGCTGTTAGTAATATCGTATTTGCTAGGAGAGAATTGACTGTTACTAAGGTTATGGTTGTTAGGAGAAATAGTGTTGGTGTTAAAGTGATAGTTGTTGTGAAAAGTACAGTTGTTAATCAGGGTGGTATTTGCTAAGAGATGTATGACTGTATTAGTTACCAAGATCAACCTGATTATGACATGTTTTTGCTTGTGGTCTGATAGTAATCTTGATCTTCCTTGACAGTGGCAAACCCAATCCAGTGTTAGAAGTGAAAGAAATCAAGACTAAGTCGCTGAAGCGTACCAAAGTCAATGTGAGTCAGTCTATATTGTTGTATTTTAAGTGATTCTTGTTCACGTGTGTCAAAGTTGAAAATAACATCTCAACTAAACACAGCCGCCAGTAACCAGGACAGTGTTGTTATCATCATTATTTTTGTTATTATTTTTATTTTTATTATTGTCATCATTATTATTACCATTATTTTCTTCTTCAAACGCTACATATCGACCACATGTTAACCACTCTGTGTGATTTGTATGGGATCTGAGAGTAAAGTAAAGGAACCCTTTCATACCTTGTGGTATATAGGTCAATACAGTGTTAGGCTTGTATTTTTCATTTTCCATCGTCGGCACGCAATGGGTGATGTGGTCAGCATCACGCCGGCCGCCTTTACTTCCCAGAGCATGTCTGGTACCAATTTGAGGCTGTGTCGACTGAGGGGCTGTCCGTGGTCGGGAAAAAATTCCACGCACATTACCGGAGCTTGAATCCTAGACCACCAGCCTTGCCAAGCTTCACTTAACGAACTGCGCTCACAGCGCCTCATTGTATGGGATCTGAGCCTAAGAGCATTGTACCGTTATGCGCCTACAAGTACTCCAGCACATCCGATTTCTGCGTTGGTTTTTATTTACTAGGGTAGCTTCCTAGGTCTCACATCAGTCGCTTCTTACGACATGCCTTGTATGTCGCAATTGTACTACTCTTTGCTTCCCTTGCGGGCCCCAGCAACACGCGGGTGATCATCATTATTATTATTATTAATCCCGTGTTTATAAATTTATTTGCTAAAGTCATTGTGTTCTCAATATTTTCTGTATACTATCCTATATTCATAGTAACCATATCTTGACTTCCCCAACCATTTCAACCAGATAATTGAACACCTACTTGTAATGATGTGTTGTCACTCATCACCTGTATAATATATATCATTATTGTTGTTCTCAGTGCCAACCTGACAAGCGTTATCTCAAGTGTCCTGCTGG
The DNA here is from genome assembly GCA_020796225.1 of Arion vulgaris. Classification (NCBI taxonomy): domain Eukaryota; kingdom Metazoa; phylum Mollusca; class Gastropoda; order Stylommatophora; family Arionidae; genus Arion; species Arion vulgaris. The sequence continues at coordinate 95,680,739 of CM036753.1, read as the reverse complement.
GTTAAGAATAGAGCATCTGAAAAAATTTATTCGTTCCAAATTTTCATTGCCACAAACCGTAGAGGTAAGTGTCTTATTAATTTTGTGTTTTTCATCCTTCATCATTGACCTTTCTTGTAGTTCATATTCGTGCGTGTTCATTTCAACTTATGTATAATGCTTTTAAGAATCTTGCCTTTCCGTGATGATCATTTAGCTATAGACGACACAAGGTTGCGATCCAGGGACAAGTGGTTTCTACATTACATTTTCAGATGTCCTTTTCCTGTAATGTTAACTCAGTGCCAGCTGTCCCTAGTCAGAGCACAATTCTAATTTTAGAATCATTGAGTCGCGTGTTCTTCTTCTTCCAACGCTCTACATCGACCACCTGTCAACCACTCTGTGTGATTTGTATGTGATCTGAGCCCAAGAGCGATTGTACGTTGCGCCAGTTATGCGCCTACGAGTAGGCCAGCACATCCGATTTCTGCGCTGCTTTTTATCTACTAGGGTAGCATCCTTAGTGCCTACATTAGTCGCCTCTTACGACATGCATTTTAGGTTGCAGTGGTACTATTCTTTGCTTCACTTGCGGGACCCGTCACCACACAGGCGACTGAGTCGCGTCGACACCCACATGTTAGAAATATTGTCGATATAAGAAAAGACAAAACTATGTAGCAATGGCGAAAGAGGTGAAAACAAAGTACTGCAGTTTTACCAAGTACAAAAACAGTACCCTAATTGCAGGTGCTGTAGTATGCATACCTTTAAGTGCAATCATAAAAGTCAAAACAAACGAGAGAATGGCGAACACCGTTTATGGTCGGACGTGGAAATAGATGATTATAATATTAACATGTATGGAGTGAAGATTCAGTGTTCTGTCTATGTGTCTAGTTAACATGTATGGAGTGACGGCTCAGTGTTGTGTCTGTGTCTAGTTAACATGTATGGAGTGACGGTCAGTGTGTGTCTGTGTGTAGTTAACATGTATGGAGTGAGCAGCTGCGTGTTAGTTGGGGTCGCTAGTTTTATGTCTAGACATGTATGGAGTGACGACTCAGTGTTGTGTCTGCGTGTAGTTAACATGTATGGAGTGACGGCTCAGTGTTATGTCTGTGTGTAGTTAATATGTATGGAGTGAAAGCTCAGTGTTATGTCTGTGTGTAGTTAACATGTATGGAGTGAAAGCTCAGTGTTGTGTCTGTGTGTAGTTAACATGTATGGAGTGAAAGCTCAGTGTTATTTATGTGTGCGGTGGTTATATGAGATCAAGTGTCACATTCACATAAAAGATCGACTGTAATGTATCTCTTATTTTCTCTTGCAATATTCAATTCATGAAATATATTTACGACATTCAGACTTGGTTATAGCAAATCTTGACATATCATTTGTAATATTATTTAAACTACCTAAAATCCACTTCTCTGTACTAATGACTCCACATAGGAGCTCAGTCGCTTTCAGCTATAGGAAAGTGTCATCGGTAGAGTACGTAGTACATATTATTCATAAGTTCCTCCAATCTTGGATATCGCTGCTCTGAAAATCCGCGGTGTAAGTGAAGGACATCTTTGCTGTAGATCAGAGAGGCCAACCACTCTCTCTGATAACCAGAACTTGTTGTCGAAGACAAACGTTAGTCCGTCAAGTGAGTATGGATTTCCAGGTTGTAGGCTATAGCACTGGGCCGATATCACTAAGTTAAGGAAAAAACAACTAAAGTATTCACAGAAACAAATTGGGTATGTTTCCGCCCAACAAAATGTCACTATAAACGATGGGGTCGCCGATAAGCAAGGGTGGATAATGCACTGCGAAGAGACCAAGTGACATAACATTCCTGAGTTCAAGGCCAGCTTGTGCCCAAAGTTATCGCTGTGCAAATGATATGTGTCTGGACTACAAGAAGATATGATCCTTTAATTGGAGATATAAATTACAAATACCACTGAAGCCGTAGTAAGGCTCACCTGAATGGTGAGGGACACTTGTAATAAGAAAGTAAGCCTTCGCGCAAAAATCAGTCAGATGTGCAATATTAGGCGCCATGACTACGTCTGAATTCATAACAGATGAATGAGAAAAACAAAAACTTATAAATGATGACATTGATTGTTTCTTCAGTCTTTGGTCGCAGACGAGTGGATCGATAGCTAAATAGAGAGTCCATCTTAACTGCAACTGAATACCTTACGTTGGGGATTGAATCGAGACCAGTACAACAATTCTACACCAAACCCCTTACTCCCGTCACGTATTCATAATTATTAGTGGCCGGTACAAATATATTTTATCATTCAGGTTGATCTGTTTTGTGAAAGTGAGCTGCTCAGCGAAACCTTCTCGTTGATGGACGTTGCCTACATTTACAGTTGGAAGCGGGTAAGTAAGACTATATATTGGTCAGAATAATCACTCAAAGGTTTGTTTGTTTTTTCCCGATCCAGAAGCGCTTGAGCTTTCAGCTCTTTGGCTCGGTGTCATGGACATCGTGACCCTTCGGTTCGGTGCCACGAACACCGTAACTCTGGAGAACCTGTGGCTTTTCCGCCAGCCCGCGGAGTTGAACCCGCACTCACAGATGGCTTATCACCCCTCGTCCAACGCGCTACGAACACGCTGGGCTGGTGAGCCACTAAAAGGTTAATATTGGTCAACAAGTCACTGGTCACTTTAATTGCTAACGATTGTGTATCTTGACATTTGATTTATTGATTGATTCATATGACCATCATCATTGCTCCTCTGTGAGTAACAATGTGTGCTCTGATATCTTTCTTACACAGGATGATCGCAGATGCATGGCTCCAACTCCGTAGCAACGGCCAGGTTCCCTGTGTAATATTTAAAAGATGGTGAAATTATTTTGTAGGAATTTTAAAAAAATTATCTTTCTAATGAGTTTGCCAAGGCAACCTGCTCTGCTCGATTTCTGAACTACCAAGGTTTTTTTTTAAGTGCTCAACTTGAAAACAAGACGTACATTTTATTATCCGTCTTCGATAGAACTAGGAACTTGATCTCGTCTACATTGTGATCAGGGATCTCTGGAAAAATATCCAGATGGTTCCACGAGGGAGCGAACCGAGTAGCTTTGGAACGAGAAGCGAGCACCTAATCTCTACACTACAAAGATCTCAAACATTTGAGTTGAAGCCAACTGTTACCGTTTTGTTGTTTCTTGTTTTATCATTTTTTGTCTGTGGCTAAATGGTTACGCCCTTGCCTTGCGAGTCGAAGGTCGTGGTTTCGAATCGGGACCGCACCGTTCTGTTTACGAGTTTCGAATCGGGACCGCACCGTTCTGTTTACGAGTGCATTTTTCCCCCCGAGAATCCTTCGGCTTAACAAAAATTAATCACTTTACACAAAATATGAGTACTTGCTTGTTTAATTTAAGTTTTTTTAAAGGGGTTTTTAAGCCGAATGCTTGACTTCATTGCACCGGGTTTACCCCATATGGCTTGGTCCCTCTCTGCAGACATGGCACACCACCTGCCGAGAGTATTACACAAAGTACGAACTCCGTAGCTCCGGCAACATTCCTAGGGTCTCTGGAAAAAAAACTGCACTCGTGAACAGAACGGGACGGTCCGGATTCGTACCCACAACCTTCGACTCGCAAAGTACAGAGAACTAATACGGAAACAGTTAAATATGTGATATTGTAGAAACTGAACCTGGTTGAATATATCGGTAACCAATATATTTTCTGAGTAAATTATAAGTCTATACATTTATAGTTGAACAATTGAATCAATCAATCAAGTGCCATGCCTGCCGGCGAGCGATCAAGTCTCTCCACAACTCTCTTTGCTTGGTGCATGTAATCAGTTCTGACGTCGATATTTTGTCGAACCATGATGTCAGGCCATCCAACATCTTCTCCTCTGTCTTCCACGATCTCTCCTTCCTGAATTTTACCTGTAGTCACCAAATGTTCTAAACCTTCTCTTCGCATTATATGCCCGAAGAACCTTGATTGTCGGATTCTTATTCTTTTGATAAGGTTTCTTTGTGTGCAGGCATGATTTAAAACCTCCACGTTTGTTTTCTTTGCTGTCCATGGAATTCTCAACATTCTTCTGTAAAACCACATCTCTGTGGCTTCCAATGATCGTATTGATTGTTTGTTCAGTGTCCATGATTCGCTGCCATACATAAGAATTGGTTCAATATAGCATTGGAGTACTCGTTTTTGCAGTGTCATTGGTAGTGAGTTCACGCATAGTGTGTTCTTCATTTTCATAAAAGCTGCATAGAGAATCTGTGACTAAAGTGAGAAATTAGACAATTTGTGACTAATATCGGGAAAATAGAATATATATTATTAATAACGTTCGAATATAAATGGTGTGAAGAATAGTGGGAACATATAAAGGGTGTAAATAAAAGCAGGAAAATAGAAAATGTGTGAATGATGAGACAATTAGCAAAGTGCTGAATAATAATTAAAAAAAGTTGAAAGATAGAAAAAATATGTCAGATTTTTTACATGTTGTGAATAATGGTGAAGAAAAGTGGAAAAATTAAACAATGAAGGCAAGTTTGCATTGAGTGACCCAACCAGTCACTCAAACTCCCATACTTTCACTTGCCCATTCATTCAGTCAGTCATCCATTCATTCACTTTGAGTGAATCACTCTCTCTCTCACACATCAGAAATAAAAATATTAGTTCACATATATATGTATCTCCCATTAGTCACAACAGAACATAACAGATTTACAGAATATAATTTCCTTGTTTGACAATGAACGTCACAGACATATACACAACTTTATACCAAGAAGTGCATGTATCCACTAGTTTTCATCATCTATCATTTTCATTACACTTGCTTGCCACATAACAGATATTCTCATGATTGTTTTGTCATGATTATGTTTTCTAATGTCATGAATGTTTGTGATTGCTTTCAGGATTGTGTGCTGCGACTCTTCTACTCATTTTATGAAATACCTTCCAAGTTGAGGAAAGTAGAAACAGTGACAAATGTCACCGAGATCTCCAAAAGTAAAATGAGTGGAGATAAAAGCGAAGAGAAGACAAATAAACGTAATGATGACAAGAAACCCAAGGGAAAGAGGGAAAAATCTAGGGAGAAAAAACAGAGCAAGCTATCTGGGAAACGGAAAGTTAGTTCTGAGTGTGCAGCCTCATCTATTTGCAGCAGCACTTTAAACTCTCTACACATTGTAGGTTCAGAATTTAGTCAAGTAGATTCTATTGGAAAATGTCCGGAATCTGACACATTTAAAAATGTGAAATCTGTAGAGAAAACATCTACTTTGGAACCAGAAAGATGCAGCAGCATTAACGGGCATACTACTTTTCAGCAACTAACAAAAGACAAAACTGCACCTGAAAGCACATATTCTGTTATTGCCCCTTCTAGGAGCACTGACATTGACAGACTCTCCAAGAGTCAAGATTCATTGACCTGTATAAAACTGTTGATCAAGTCTTCTGATAACAAAGACTGCAAAACTCATAATAATGAAATATTACCAGTTGTCAGTGACAGTAAACATCACCTTTGTGAAGTGCCATCAAAGATGAAGATTAAGAAATATCAAAATGGTGAAACCAAGTCCATCTCGAAATCAAATTTATTTGAAAAGATGGATTCTTTTGCCAGGTCATCTCAGGCAGAACTCAAAGAAATCACTGTCATGTCAGATTGTTATTCTAGTCATACTCAAAGCCTGTCCAGCAATAGCAAGAAGCTCAAAGAGATAGATATAAAATATGATATCAAACCAAATGTGAGCATCACAAAACCAAAGACTACAATTGTATCCATTCAGCCAGTGGATAAGTTGAAATCAGAAAGTGTTGCATTCTCAGAAGAAGCAATACAGCAAGGAGCACAGTCTCAAGCTGTTAGTTCAAGCACTGGACAAATAGTAGTAGACATTAAACCTAAAATGTGTGATGTCAAGAATAATAAGGAGAGTTTGAAGATGCGGGATGTTACATGTAGAGACAAACTCGTTGTTGAAATGAAACCAACTCAACAAAACACAACTCAACAAAACACAACTCAACAAAACACAACTGTAGCTTCTACAAATATCAATCAGAATATTTCCAACACTAACAAAACATTACATGTAGCAACAAGACAAGAGGTACAGCTATCAAACACTGGCGAGACTAGGAAAACTATTGCTCAGAAAGTCATTCAGAACCAAGTAGACATGCAAAGTACTCAACAAGATATAGTTGGCTTCATTCATAAGACTCGCGATGCCAACCAAAATGAAGCAAAACAAGGTTCGTTGGAAAACACTGATAGTCTGAATAGTTGTAATGAAAACAACTCCAAGATGGCCACCTGTGACACTGTAGTTGGCGTCTTAGATCATGAACAGCTTAAAGCTACAGAAGTGGGGAGTCAGAATGCGATGATACTAAACAAAACAGCTCAAAACAGTTGCTATATTCTCCTAAACAAAGGATAATCAACCCTAAACAAAAAAACGTCCAACAGATCATAGATGGTAACAAACAACTACACATTGATAATGCTGAACAAACAATACAGGAAGCTAAACCTAACTTTGACCATAGTCTGGCAGTATCACCCAAGACAAGCATAATCTTCTCTACACCTGTTACTACACAAAAAATACAGAATGGTGTTGCAAACAAAATAGAAACTTCTAGTGTCCAGATGACTGTTTCCAGGAAGACACCAAAAATTCCAGATTCATCTGTTGTTTCCAAGATTGTGATAGATGCAGCAGAAAGTCATGAGCCACTGTATTCACAAAGTCATGGTTCTGTTAGATTGATCAGTATGACAAGAGAAAACTATCAACAACTGTATTCAACAAGTGCTCAGAAACAGACTGTAGCAAACCTGAGCTCGGAGATACCAGTCTCCAAACCTGTGAGTTTATCATCATCATCATCTGCAACACCCACAGCAACTTCCGCTATAACCAAGATCAGAATAAACTCGTCTCATCAAACAACTTCTACTACTAATGGAACACTTCTTGTTTCATCATTAAAACAACCATTGATCTCTGAAATTGCAACTACAATCTCCTTGTTGTCTCCATTACCTGCACCACCTAAGCTTCTGAAAACAGCTGTTACCCCAGCTAGTTCTTCCTGTTGCCTGTCAACATCTTACTCTATTGCTTCAATAGTATCTATTCCAGCTGCTATTACCAGCAGCATTACTATGTCCTCAGTTATAGGAAAATCTGTAGGATATTCAACATGCACAACATCAACTACATCTAGTACAGCTAAAGTGTCCAGATCTTGTGATGTAACATCTACAGTGCTAGCCAAATGTACAACAACAGTCAGTAAGAATACTCTGACTGCACCTTTAATTTCTGTAGCCACAAGCTCTTCTACAGCTTCCTCGTTGATTTCGAAAGTTAAAGATCTAAATACTTATATCGTGAAAGGAAAGGATGCTGAATCAAATCCAGCATCATTAGCTCCTCAAGAAAAACTGCCTGACACCACCTCATCGCCTTCAGATATTCCTTCCAGAATCAATTCTTCGTTTGTACCAACAAAAGACGTGCTTGATGCTACTACTACAGCACCCACCATAGTTCCCAGTATAGCTGTGTCAGTAACAACACCTCTGACTCCCTCTAGCACAGTTACATCCACAATAGTTGCCCCGGGCATAGCCTCATCCGTAAAAGACACTTGGTCGACATGTACAACTGTAAATGTGGCTAACACATTTCTTCAAATACCCCTTACCGAATCGTCTGCCTTGAAGGAAACACAAACCAGGATGAGTACCGGAGCTGCTGAGAGTTCAGCCTCAAATATGATCAAACCAAAAGAAGCCATTAAACTGGACAATTTTCTCTTTGATACCAGATCATCAGAAATAGACTCGCCAAGTATATTCAACAACCCCAAGTTGAAGGATTCTTGTACCGTTCTGAAGCAGGCACAGAAGAGTCCAATAAGAACGAAGCCAAATTCGTCCACACAACTGCATGGACTCACAAATGACAAGTCTTCAAAGCACACAGTGTCTCAAATCACAGCAATCCATCACCTTCCAAAAACAATTTCACAAACCTCTAAACCATATTCTGTGGCCAGATCTATGAGTGTGTCATCAACATCAGCAACCAAATGCAACAACACTATTCAAACTACAAAAATCAGCACGCTCATCCCTAGATCTAATTCAATCTCTTCAAGAGCTGGGACATTCCCTAAATCATTTTCATACCCGGCCACCATCAACAATGTTCCATCATCCAAAGGATTTTTGCATGCATCTTTGGCATCTCATGTGCCGAGGTCACAGATGTCTGCGGTTATCAATGGAAGTTCTGACTATGAACGAGCAATGTTGACGAAAACTACAGTGTTGCCGTCTTCCATGTCATTACAGACGCTGTCACCAGCAACATCACACCACAGGACGCCATCTTCCTCAAAACACAGTTCAAAAGATAGTGACAGCAAGATGGAGAAAACACAGAAGAATAAATCTATTCCACCACTGACTATTCCTAAATCGTGTTTGATTGGCACAACTCTTAAGCTTCAGAGGTCCCCTGGTTCAACTGATCACTACATCTTTGCCCCCCTGACTCAGTATGGTCCCACAAGCCATCATAATGGAGAGCGATCCAAAACTAAAGAAGTCAAACATAACGGATCTCGGACGCAATCTATGCCTCCTAACCCCAAAGACAGCGTGTTTATGGGTGAGAGACAGCGAGTGCCAACTATCAAAATCTCTGATATCAACAGAAATCCGATTATTGTTGAAAGCGGAGCTAGTGGTCATGACAACAGCAACCGACATCACTCTCCGTATCGGTCTTATAGCCATGGAAGTTCACGGTCATCCAGCTCAGAGAATGGATCAGCTAGAACACACAGTCGCGGTGGAAGCGATTCGAGCTCACCAACTGGAAGCAGTGACAAATCGGACAGATCTCCTGCCAGAGATACACGCCGACCGTCCGATTCCGAGCTGCTAATGAGCCAACATTGGCACGGGTATTCGGCTGCAGACCTGCTCTTCAATGGGTTTAAACTGCCGACACATCCTAAATTTCATGATCTCCATTATGACACGGATGCCATGCCCTTGGATTATTCTCAATCATCATCCAAGTCTTAACCAGAATGCCATCAAATTACATCTACCCGTGATGAGTTCCCGAGAGGACGAGAATTAAGACATTGATTATTTCTGTGGAGTATATTCATGAAAGTTTTGGTGAACGTTCGAAAGTGTTTCACCCAAACATCATAAAATACTCGTATAAAGAGTGAACACGCAACGTGTTGAATAACAATACTGACAAGTCATACATTGTCTATTGTGAGAATCAACATGCATTGTTTACCAGCAACATGTTTTGTTTTCCCTTCTACCCGACTAGAAATACTATACAAGTTGTATGCCCCAAGGTCTGAGATAAAATTTACTTGTGCCCTGAACTAATCTTATATTATGAAAGAGAAGTTACAGGCAGGTTGGAGATCAACTATGCTATAGAAAGCATATACCTTTTTTATTGACTAAACACTCGGAATTGACTCATGGAACTTTAAGACAAGTTACATATATATATTTATGAAGAACTTGTAGTAAGTCAGTTTGTTGTTGGTGAAAATATCCCTCTTGCGCACTGTTATGTTTGTGAGCTGACCCGGTTGGCGGGCACTTAATAACGTTGTGATAGCTAGTATTACATTGTTATCAATAATATCAGTACATATGTGTGTGTGTGTTTTTTTTCCATCTTCTCTATATGTCTTTCATGATTTTGTTGTTTCACGTTCTCTAATTTTATTTACTTTCATGTGCTTGTTTGAAACCTTCAGTTGTAGCTTCCAGAAACACTGCCTTGTTGATGTGTATTTATTGTTTATTTATCGCTAGGTCTGATCACCTGTTGTCCAGCATGTTCATTATGTGCTGGATTACAGGTGCGTGTGAGAATGGGTGCTTGTACCTGTGTGTGTATATATATATATATATAAATGTCTTGGAAATGGGAGGGGACTTCCAAATTGTGTTGTTAAATATTTAAATATTCATGTCTGAAGTTTGTCTTTATGGGTGCAATCAAAAACCCAACATGAACACTGCATGACTACAGCCAAGACTAGAAGTCTTTAATCCTGGCCAAGGATATTCCACAGTCAAACCCCAAACTGAGTTTCAGCTGTAGCAATTTTCTTTAATGTTATTTTTATTTGCATATCTATTCGTCCATGTACATTTTTAGTCTAGCGTAAGTTTGAATGTGTGTGTGTATTGGTGTATTTATGTAAGTACACGTATGTGTGTGTGTGCGCGCGCTTGTGCGAGAGAGAGATAGGGAGATAGAGAGAAAGAGATTCAGATAAAGTCTACAAGAAGCAGGTATAGTTACCACCTGCTCTAATCCTACTGGTTCACCAACCACATTTATCATTCCACATTACCCAATTTATCTCCCATACCTTCTACTATTTTCATTTATAATCAACATTTGTAAGGTAAGTCTCATCATATCTGGACGCTTCATATTTATCAGCAATGATACAACTTGCAGTTATCAATAGCAACCTTATCTTAGCAACCTTATCTTAGCAATATCAACATTTTACTATTTATAATATTGTCACAGGTGAGAGAAATGTTCTTAGTGACCGCAGTTTCCATGGATACGCCGATATGACATTGTTATAAGCAGGTAGAAACAGATGTCAACAAATATCGATATGCTTGTGTGATCAGTTATAATTTGATAATGAATGTTTGCTGTTATTATATAATATGAAGTAAACAACATTACAGGACTATTAGATTGTCTTGGATAACATGTGATGCTAGAATAACCAGGTAACACTAGCCATATAATTTATCATATTCTGTGTTTGGTTTATGTGTGTGTCGTCATCATCATCATCATCAAGTAGCTTGCCATGGGCAGAACTTGTCATTATAACAGTCTGTTGAAATTTCTATCATAGGCCATTCAAATTATCTATCATGTAAATGTTGTAAATATAATTTATATACTTATGTCAAGTAAAGACGATATCCCTCTGGAATACACAATGACCAGAAATAGAGAACCTTTTTGGATAGCAATTTTAACTACATAGGAGAAAAATGATAGTAATTCCTCTCGTACCGTTATACGTTACATAGGGCCTGTAAGTAATTTCTCCATACCGCTCTATCCTGGGCAACTCGCTCAATCTCCTCCATGGAACTGTGACCGATATTTATTGCCTCTCTCAGCAAAGTTCGTTTTAGGGTCTCCTTAGATCGACCTCTCTTTCTTGAACCCTTTGCATCCCACTTCAATGCCTGCTGTGATATTCCTTGATCCTTTCTCCTCAAGGTGTTTCCAACATATCTCCATCTTCTTTTCTTATAACAGTTGTCACTAGTGGTTGACCAGACATGTCTCTGATTTCATCACTTCTCCTGAATTCATTCCATTTTATATTCATTATTTTTCGCAGACATCTATTTTTAAATGCATTCAGCTTACTTTAGTCATTTTCCAACTCTCGCTGGCATATGTTAGGATTGATACAACATTTGAATTGAAAATTCGTAATTTAGTTTTAATACTATATAACTTACAGTTCCATATTACAATGAGATACCAAAAGCTAAATTTGGCTAAGAATTGTCAAAGCATCATCAGCTTTTATAAAACTAAATCAAATATAGAACTTTAAGCTATATAGTTTTGACATGAAATTACGAATTTTCAATTCCAGTGTTGTCTCAATCCTAGCACATGCCAGCGAGGGTTTGAAAACAAGAGGGTCTGCGAAAAATAATGAGCATAAAATAGGACAAACCCGGAGAAGTTTTGAAATCAGAGAAATGTCAACCAGTAGTAGCAACTATTATAAGAAATGTCAACCAGTAGTAGCAACTATTATAAGAAATGAAAGACTGAAATATGTTGGGCATACTCTAAGAAGAAATAATCAAAGAATAACAAAGCAGGCATTGAAGTGGGAGGTAAAGGCTTCGAGAAGGAAGAAACGTCATGAAAAACTACTGAAACCTTAGAGAAGTGAGAACTATTGGACTGAATGCCATAGAGGTGATTGAACATGTTTCCCAGGATATAGCGGTATGGAGAAATTGCTTGCAGATCATATGTAACGTATAACTACTGTATGAGAGGAATACAGTATGTTAACGTTTGTATCATTGTTATTTATTTTGTGATATGTTGCCATATTATTTTGAACATCCCAAACTGTGTATATGAAGTTTGGAAAGATGATGATTGCGAGAATAGACTTACCTACAGTCTATGCTAACCTCCTATATGTGCTGTATTTCTTTGTGCAGATGATGATGTGTATGCAAGCAGATACATGTTGTAACTCTGTGGTTATATATTATATATGTCCACATGAAACAAGGATATGTAAAATGTGGACAGACAAATAAACAGGTTGATAAAGTGAAGACTACGCTGGTTGTACTATATGTCTTCTGCGCTTCTTCGCACGCTCCATATCAACTACTTGTTAAACCACTATGCGTGATTTGTATGTGATCTGAGTCTAAGAGCGATTGTACGGTGTGCCAGTTATGCGCCTACAAGTAGGCCAGAACAAAGACCTGCTTTTATTTACTAGGTTAGTTTCCTAGGCTCCTATCACAGTCGCCACTTACAAGCCTTGTAGGTCGCAGTGTTATATTCTGCTCTCATGCGATCCCGACAACACGGAGATATGATTAGATGATCTCAGTCCTCTTAAAGTCTTGGGTCGCAGTGTTACTATTCTTGCTCCTCATGCGATCCGACAACACACAGGAGATATGATTAGATGACGTATGTTATCAGATATGTCACGTCAATAGTCTTTCATCAGGTGTAGGCGAGTCTCGTAAAGGCCTAATTTCTCTCCACCTGTATCTCAATCTCCGTCTGTATAATCGGGCTATATTTACTGCATGCTACCCAATCTTTACGGGTCTTCAGTGCAGTGTTACATGGCATAGATACTTGTGGCATTTCTTCTTTCATCGAGTCTCCAATGTCTTCTTTGTCTTTCTTCCCGTTTTCTATCCGCTGTTGATGTCATTTCTGTTCATGTAGGTGTGTCTAACAGCCATTTATATATTGTACACACGGGATTTGTATTTATTTTATGCTTTATTGTTCAAACTGATGTACGAAGTTACCAAATTACATTAACTTGACTTTATCATTGAAAAAATGTTGGGTAACATCAACCGTAGATAGGTAGACAATAAGATTAAAATACAGGACCTGGTCCACCAGAACAATATAGTGAATACAACCAACTCATTAGAAGTGAAAAAGTGACAATCTTCATACACCTACGGGACACAACATGATTAGGTATCAGCACACAATAGAAGCTTTCGATGAGTTAATCAATCAATGGATGTACCTTCTCCACATGGAATATTGGCTGAATGGCTCTCCAACATGTTCTGTCACTTACTCTGACTGTACACTGCTAGATTTGTGCCTGTCCACCTCCTGGTATTTATCTCGCAGTTGTATCTCTGCCTTCGTCTCTCTCTCTCTCTCTCTTCTGTCTTCTCTTTCAATATGGTTTTCAAGTGTCACGTCTCTTAATTTGATCAAAATATTTCATTTGTTTACTTTCAATCTCCTAGAGCGGTCCTCTTTCCACATCTAGTTGCTAGTTGTAGGAGAACTTGTTGTTTAGTTTTTGACTCTTCTCTCTATCTTTCTCTCTCTCTCTATATATATATATATATATATATATATGATGACAGTTGTCATGTATTTAAGGGGAGCGTGGCTATGTTATTGGATATCAACATGTTTCGCTGTATCCATCAGAAATATAGAGTAAAGTTGATGACTTTCATTCTATGTGACACTTGCATGATTTTAGCTCTGACATTCACTGCAATAGCCTGAAGGTGAAATCTACAGCGGTTCTCTTTGATTTAATGCAGCATCACATCATGCTTATGTTTTCTCTGCAGTTTGTATCCATGTGAAATCGATGGCGTGAAATGTTAGTGTTTGTTGTGAGTGTTGTTTGTCAAAGTATTTCCATCATTCAGATGTCCTAGTTCTCTACTTATGTACGTACACTTTACGTTATCTCCGTGTTGTCATTATTTGTTGTTGACGCTCAGTAGGAAAATATTAGATACTTATATAAAAGTCTCTCTCGTATGAACTGTGTTGTGTAGTCAACGAAGATGTCAATTAAGTAAGTGAGAGACGTTGAGATATCACTACCTGACAATGTGTAGAATTAGAAGAAGAAAAAAAAGACGAATGAAAGTTGATCTGATTAGGTAGTTTCAGTCAAATATCAATCTTTTTGTTTGTCAAACTGACACTTATTCTATTATTTTCCTTGTGTTTTTCATGTTTTATTAGTAGAAATAAATTGTGGCTTTATTCTAAGGTTATATCCGTTCATTGGGTGAATCATGTTCAGTAGGTAGCATGCCAACTGTGTTAGACGATCTGTGTCTGTATGTTTGATATATTGTTTATATTATGTCTGCTGAGTCTTCTTATTCTATGTTTGTTCTTGAATAACTTTTATCTCTTTCTCTCTCTCTCTCTCTCTCTTTCTTTCTCTCTCCACCTTTCAACTCCCAACGGAGCACAGGTCTTCAACAAACTTCTTCCAGTTCTTTCTCTCTCTCCTGCCATCCCTTCCAGTTCTTTCCATGTTTTACCTATCCTTTTAATATCAGCCTACAGCTCTATTCTTCAGGTCTGTCTGTGCCTTCACCTACTCCTCTTTCCTCCGGGTTCCAAAACAGTGCCTGTCTTGCAATGCTTCTGGTCGGTCTTCTCATTGTGTGCCCTATCCATCGCCAGCGTCTCTAGAATAACTACTTATAGAGTATTCTTTGGGATGTGAGTCTAAAGGGCGCCATGATGCTGTTTATAGCTAATTTGTGCCCGTAGGTCCAGCATATCCGATATCAACATTCATTGTGTTTGGATTCACTGTCCCTTTGTCCACTAATTCATATACTTCTGTCAATCGATTCATGTTTTAGCTCTACAGATATATCATCATCTGCAGGTATAGCACCATCTACAGATATAGCATCATCTACAGGTATAGCACCATCTACAGATATAGAATCATCTACAGATATAGCACCATCTACAGATATAGCATCAAAAGGCACTTAAAGGCGAAGAATTGACGTCATTGCAACGAGTTTCCCAATATATCTCGCCTCTTCTCCGCGGAAATGGCACGCCACCTGCCGAGAGTATTGCACAAAGCACAAGCTTCCATATCTTCATCAACAACCTAGGGTCCTCACTTCATCAACAACCTAGGGTCCTCACTTCATCAACAACCTAGGGTCCTCACTTCATCAACAACCTAGGGTCCTCACTTCATCAACAACCTAGAGTCCTCACTTCATCAACAACCTAGGGTCCTCACTTCATCAACAACCTAGGGTCCTCACTTCATCAACAACCTAGGGTCCTCTTTAAAAAAGTGAATTCGACGATGTGGTTCGTATTGGAACCAACGACCTTCAAACTGCTTGACCACTTCACAACAGATCCCCCTCCCCTCCTTCACACCAAATAGCATACTAGTTTCTAGTACACGTTTTTGCGTAACTCGATGTGATTTTACTTGTTCATCGACATCAAATTAGGGCTAGCGTTTACGATCAATGATTTCCACAACTTTTTGTCTACAATCATCAACACCATTCATTATATTCATGTTCTTCCATGCCATGGTATTATGTTGTTCAGTATCATCTCTCTTCCCACTCATTTTTCCCGTTATGATAATATGTGAAGTTATTTTTTGTTATGTTTCAATGAAATCTTTTGTTGTTGACCACAGTACATTTCTTTAAAGATGTTTTGTCTTATTGTATGTTCAGATGATTAGTCAGGCTAGATTAGAAATACTTTTGTCAGGTCAATGTTTCTTACTATCTCCTACCCCGACCTTCCAAGTCTTCCTCAGCTCTAGACAGCAACAATGTAAATGTCCACCATAACATCTGCCCGGTTAGGGCTTATAAAAGCAATACTATGATGAGAGATCTAATTGTTACATGTCCATATCCTTGTATTGGTAGGTCAAGTCAGAAATATGATTTTACACCATGAGCATTATTGTACAATATGGTGTTATGCCTGCATTTTTCTTGGATCACCTACACAAGATATTGGTGATGTGACCAATGTCACGCCGGTCGGCTGTAGTTCTTCTCAGTACCAGATTGAGACTGGTTCCACATGAGAGTCGTTACGATCGGGCAAAACTTGTACTCCCATTGTGAAATTTGATCCTGGAACCACACGTTTAGGAAGCAAGTGCACTAACCACTGCACTATCGCAGTTCTCGTATTTATATGCTGCGTCATTGCAGACACGCTTCATGATCGGTAGATTGGGTTGTATTTATTATGCATCCCATTGCCATTTAATCTTCAAGTGGTGGGTTACACAGTAACATATTGTTTTATTACTTTTATTTAATATTTCTTAACTAGAGAGTATTGCAGTTATTCTTGCTTGGTTGAGCTGCATGTTCATGGTCGTATGTGGTATATCATTGATAAATTGTGTCACTTGTTACCTCAACCGTGTCCATGTGGCAAAGTATCGCCGATTTGTCAACGAATGCTTATTCGTCCAGTATAAACCTTTCTTAAGATCGTAGCTGAGATCGTAACTGAGTATCCGTTTCTGAACAACGTCACACTATCCGCCATCGTTGGGCACGCTTTGTTGCAGTCGGACGCCCCCGTTAGATACTATCGTGTTATTACCAATGTGTCATAGGAATCTTGTCATGTTCTATCTCAAGTATTACCAATGTGTCATAGGAATCTTGTCATGTTCTATCTCAAGTATCAAAACTTTCAATTTCTTCTTCTTTGAATGTTCCATATCGACCACTTGTTAACCACTCTGTGTGATTGCTATGTGATTCGAGCCTAATAACGATTGTACGGTGTGCTAGTTATGCGCCTACAAGTAGGCCAGCACATATGATTTCTGCGACGCTATTTATTTACTAGAATAGCTTCCCTAGGCTCCTACCTCAGTCGCCTCTTACGACATGCCTTGTAGGTCACAGTGTTACTATTCTTTGCTCCCTTGCGAGCCCCAGCAACACATGAGCGCTCTATTTTTTCTTCCATTCAGTTCACATATCATCTTTTTAGAAAAGCCTGCTAATGTGTTCAATCATTCAGTTCACGTATCATCTTTTTAGAAGAGCCTGCTAATGTGTTCAATAAACTAGAGATTTTTGTTGTAACCAACTTTTTTCATTAGCAAATTAAAAACTAGTAGTGAGCGTCTGTAGCTCAAGCGGTAGTGAGCTCGATCACAAACCCAAGCGTACGTGGTTCAAACCCCACGGTGGGGTTTTTCCTTGGAATTTCGTTTCCTTGGGATTTTTTAACAAAAGGTAAAAATAGACCTCACCGTTCAGAAAGCAATGACAAACTACTGAACATATAAGTGCTGCCTAGAAAATCAACGACTAGTTTACTGTGGTTGATGGCTACGTCGTATAAAGGAGGATATGCCACGATTGTCATTTCAGTGTAGTACAATGTTTGTTCTCTGCTTACTTCCAGACGTGGTGTGTTTGTTTGTCTCATACACTCAGTTATCAGTTATATCAGGACTATCATCATAGCACTCCGGACATGTCCATAGGTGCTCCGATCTCCACCTCAGCAAACCGTCTCATACACTCAGTTATCAGTTATATCAGGACTATCATCATAGCACTCCGGACATGTCCATAGGTGCTCCGATCTCCACCTCAGCAAACCGTCTCATACACTCAGTTATCAGTTATATGAGGACTATCATCATAGCACTCCAGACATGTCTATAGGTGCTCCGATTTCCGCCTCAGCACACCGTCTCATACACTCAATTATCAGTTATATCAGGACTATCATCATAGCACTCCGGACATGTCATAGGTGCTCGATTCCACCTCAGCAACCGTCTCATACACTCAATTATCAGTTATATCAGGCTATCATCATAGCACTCCGGACATGTCCATAGGTGCTCCGATTTCCGCCTCAGCACACCGTCTCATACACTCAATTATCAGTTATATCAGGACTATCATCATAGCACTCCGGACATGTCCATAGGTGCTCCATTTCCCCTCAGCACACCGTCTCATACACTCAATTATCAGTTATATCAGGACTATCATCATAGCACTCCGGACATGTCTATAGGTGCTCCAATCTCCACCTCAGCACACCGTCTCATACACTCAATTATCAGTTATATCAGGACTATCATCATAGCACTCCGGACATGTCTATAGGTGCTCCAATCTCCACCTCAGCACACCGTCTCATACACTCAATTATCAGTTATATCAGGACTATCATCATAGCACTCCGGACATGTCTATAGGTGCTCCGATCTCCACCTCAGCATACCGTCTCATACACTCAATTATCAGTTATATGAGGACTATCATCATAGCACTCCGGACATGTCTATAGGTGCTCCGATCTCCACCTCAGCAAACCGTCTCATACACTCAGTTATCAGTTATATCAGGACTATCATCATAGCACTCCGGACATGTCTATAGGTGCTCCGATCTCCACCTCAGCACACCGTCTCATACACTCAGTTATCAGTTATATGAGGACTATCATCATAGCACTCCGGACATGTCTATAGGTGCTCCGATCTCCACCTCAGCAAACCGTCTCATACACTCAGTTATCAGTTATATCAGGACTATCATCATAGCACTCCGGACATGTCTATAGGTGCTCCGATCTCCACCTCAGCACACCGTCTCATACACTCAGTTATCAGTTATATCAGGACTATCATCATAGCACTCCGGACATGTCTATAGGTGCTCCGATCTCCACCTCAGCAAACCGTCTCATACACTCAATTATCAGTTATATCAGGACTATCATCATAGCACTCTGGGCATGTCTATAGGTGCTCCGATCTCCACCTCAGCACAACCGTCTCATAACTCATTATCAGTTATATCAGGACTATCATCATAGCACTCCGACATGTCTATAGGTGCTCCGATCTCCACCTCAGCAAACCGTCTCATACACTCAGTTATCAGTTATATCAGGACTATCATCATAGCACTCCGGACATGTCTATAGGTGCTCCGATCTCCACCTCAGCAAACCGTCTCATACACTCAGTTATCAGTTATATCAGGACTATCATCATAGCACTCCGGACATGTCTATAGGTGCTCCGATCTCCACCTCAGCAAACCGTCTCATACACTCAGTTATCAGTTATATCAGGACTATCATCATAGCACTCTGGACATGTCCATAGGTGCTCCGATCTCCCCTCAGCAACACCGTCTCATACACTCAGTTATCAGTTATATCAGGACTATCATCATAGCACTCCGGACATGTCTATAGGTGCTCCGATCTCCACCTCAGCAAACCGTCTCATACACTCAGTTATCAGTTATATCAGGACTATCATCATAGCACTCTGGACATGTCTATAGGTGCTCCGATCTCCACCTCAGCAAACCGTCTCATACACTCAGTTATCAGTTATATCAGGACTATCATCATAGCACTCCGGACATGTCTATAGGTGCTCCGATCTCCACCTCAGCAAACCGTCTCATACACTCAATTATCAGTTATATCAGGACTATCATCATAGCACTCCGGACATGTCTATAGGTGCTCCGATCTCCACCTCAGCAAACCGTCTCATACACTCAGTTATCAGTTATATCAGGACTATCATCATAGCACTCCGGACATGTCTATAGGTGCTCCGATCTCCACCTCAGCAAACCGTCTCTACACTCATTATCAGTTATATCAGGACTATCATCATAGCACTCCGGACATGTCTATAGGTGCTCCGATCTCCACCTCAGCACACCGTCTCATACACTCAGTTATCAGTTATATCAGGACTATCATCATAGCACTCTGGACATGTCCATAGGTGCTCCGATCTCCACCTCAGCAAACCGTCTCATACACTCAATTATCAGTTATATCAGGACTATCATCATAGCACTCCGGACATGTCTATAGGTGCTCTGATCTCCACCTCAGCAACCGTCTCATACACTCAGTTATCAGTTATATCAGGACTATCATCATAGCACTCCGGACATGTCTATAGGTGCTCCGATCTCCACCTCAGCAAACCGTCTCATACACTCAATTATCAGTTATATCAGGACTATCATCATAGCACTCCGGACATGTCTATAGGTGCTCCGATCTCCACCTCAGCAAACCGTCTCATACACTCAGTTATCAGTTATATCAGGACTATCATCATAGCACTCCGGACATGTCTATAGGTGCTCTGATCTCCACCTCAGCAAACCGTCTCATACACTCAGTTATCAGTTATATCAGGACTATCATCATAGCACTCCGGACATGTCTATAGGTGCTCCGATCTCCACCTCAGCAAACCGTCTCATACACTCAGTTATCAGTTATATCAGGACTATCATCATAGCACTCTGGACATGTCCATAGGTGCTCCGATCTCCACCTCAGCAAACCGTCTCATACACTCAGTTATCAGGACTACCACCATGCTATTCTGGACATGTCTATAGGTGTTCGATCTCCACCTATTTGCTAGTGCTGAATAGCACTGCAGTTATCAGTTATATAGGATATCATTGCTGAGCACTGCGAGCATATGTCTATAGTGCTGTCGATCTCACTATGGCAAGACGTCTCATATGATTCTTACATGTATTGTCTCTCTAGTTGAATCTACCAATGTTTCATATTTTGCTTGTATGAGTTGTGTATGTATGTAGTATGATTGTTAGTATGTAGTTGTTAGTATGTAGTTGCTTGGTATGTAGTTGCTGAAGTATGTAGTTGCTTGTATGTAGTTGCTTGTATGTAGTTGCTTAAGTATGTAGTTGCTTGAAGTATGTAGTTGCTTGAAGTATGTAGTTGCTTGAAGTATGTAGTTGCTTTAAGTATGTAGTTGCTTGAAGTATGTAGTTGCTTGTGTATGTAGTTGCTTGAGTTGTAAATATGTAGTTGCTTGAAGTATGTAGTTGCTTGAAGTATGTAGTTGCTTGAAGTATGTAGTTGCTTGAAGTATGTAGTTGCTTGTAGTATGTAGTTGCTTGAAGTATGTAGTTGCTTGAAGTATGTAGTTGCTTGAAGTATGTAGTTGCATGTATTAGTATGTAGTTGCTTGAAGTAGTGTTAGTATGTAGTTGTAAGTATGTAGTTGCTGAGTATGTAGTTGCTTGAAGTATTAGTTGCTTGTTGTTGTATTGTAAGTGTAGTTGTGAAGTATGTAGTTGCTTGAGTATGTAGTTGTAGTTGTGGCTGAGAGTGGTTGAATGTAGTTGCAGTATGTATGTAGTGTAGTTGCTTGAAGTATGTAGTTGCTGAAGTTGTGGCTTGTTGTATGTAGTATGCTGAGTATCTAGTTGTGAAGTATGTAGTTGTGAAGTATGTAGTTGCTTGAAGTATGTAGTTGCTTGGTATGTAGTTGCTTAAGTATGTAGTTGCTTGTTGTATGTAGTTGTTGTTGTAATGTAGTTGGTCTAAGTATGTATGCTTGAAGTATGTAGTTGCTTGAAGTATGTAGTTGCTTGAGTAGTTGTAGATTGTTCTGAAGTATGTAGTTGCTTGAAGTATGTAGTTGCTTGAAGTATGTAGTTGCTTGAGTATGTAGTTGCTTGAAGTATGTAGTTGCTAAGTATGTAGTTGCTTGAAGTATGTAGTTGCTTGAAGTATGTAGTTGCTTGAAGTATGTAGTTGCGAGTATGTAGTTGCTTGAAGTATGTAGTTGCTTGAAGTATGTAGTTGCTTCAATGGGATTTGAATGGGATATACTTGAATGGGATTTCTTACTATTGACCACTGTCATGTAGTAATTATCAACAGCGTCACTCGGAGAAGGTACCACCACCACCATGTACCTTATCCAGTACTTTAGCATTTTATGTATATAGGTACAGTACATGTATGCTGCTGGACTTGGGGATACAGTTTTAGAGATTATATATATAACTGCAGTTATATGTTGTTTGAAGTAGGAAATATCTGCTGAGACATTATACACACATTTTGAAAGAAAGTTATTTTTGTTGTCATCAAATCTGATAGTATATAGTCATCCCAACACGCATACTTCTCTGATAGTATATAGTCATCCCAACACGCATACTTCTCTGATAGTATATAGTCATCCCAACACGCATACTTCTCTTATAGTGTATAGTCATCCCAACACGCATGGTCTCTCTAATATCATATCTGCTGTTTGTAGTGTTTATTTCTGTTCAAACTGTTTATGTGTTCAATGTGTTGTCCAATACATTTATTTTCTCCTGTATATGTGTATAACAGGAAATAAAGGAACCCTTTCATACCTTGTATAGGGCAATACAGTGTTAGGCCTGTATTTTTCATTGACCGTCGGCACACGATGGGTGATGTGGTCAGCATCACACCGGCCGCCTTTACTTTCCCAGCATGTCTGGTGCCCAGTTGAGGCTGGGTCGACCTGAGAGCCGTCGCGGTCGGGAAAAGTTCCACGCACACTGCGGGAGTTGAACCCGGACCACCAGCCTTGTGAAGCGAGTTCACTAACAACTACGCTACCGCGGCTCTCTGTATATGTGTATGGACATTTTAAAAAGTTGGTCATTCACGGTTTCTACATGGTCCAGTTTTTGAACTTTATCTTCTTCTTCTCTTGTTCTATTATACCTTTGAAGTGATAGACGAGGTGCACCTTACCTTAACGACACAGAGATTTTGTTCTTTACTGCGGAAGTGATCAGGATATTTTTGTAGTCACCCCTCAATGTAGGTAAGTTCAATTTCTTAGTTATATCGAAGACGGACGATAAAACATAGGTCCCGTCTTCACGTTAAGCTTAAAATCGGTTAAAGTTGGCTAAAATGTCGCTAACTGACCAAAGTTCATGAAAAAGATTAAAATTAAGATAAAACGCACACAAAAGCTCGTTTTGGAAGTCTCGTGTTATCCTGACACTTTGAGACCAAACAGGATTAGAGAAAATAAGATGATTGTTCGCTCATTGCATGTTGTATGTGACCATATTTGACATTGATAGTATAATGTTAGCTAAAACATAGTTCTTATGAGATTTGATTTAGTATTCACATAAATCGCTTTTATGTGTCAGGAGTGGGTATTAGCTGTCCAAGTACCTGGGTGATCTGTATGTTGATTTCTTTATCCATTTTTCCTTCTCAAGTGAAAATTGCTACTAGGAATTTGAACTCACTTATTTGTGTGGTGTTTGTGTTCTTTAGTTTTATTGAACCTGTTTCTGCCTACCTACCTGCATATCACCATTGTCTCTGTCTTTTTGAGTTCTTATGTTCATATTATATTCTTCACCCGTGGCTGATAATACGAATCTGATGTTAGCTTTTCTTTAGCTTTGTAATGTTTATTTTGTGTAGCAACTGCTGAGCATATGGGAAATAGTTTGCATAAGAAATAAAGAGAACTTATGAACCCAAATGTTGATGTGAGTCATGGGCGTATCTGGATGAACACAGTGTGAAGAAATCAAATGTTGATGTGAGTCATGGGCGTATCTGGATGAACACAGTGTGAAGAAATCAAATGTTGATGTGAGTCATGGGCGTATCTGGATGAACACAGTGTGAAGAAATCAAAAGTGACAACAATCATCTTTCACTATTTGCATATACTTCAAGTGTTATCAGCTGTCACAGACAACTATCAACTTCTTCTTTGCGATCGCTTTTTGATGATTATACCGTTAGACGCGTTCTTATGATGAAATCGACTGTTGTCTGGAGCTCATCTCTAATGCCATGTAGTTTTGAATGTAGTGTTGTGTTGTAGGGCCAACATTCCTTTCTAACTATCAACTAATACAGACAGCTGTCACAGGTAACTATCACAGACAAGTAATGATAATGTTATGTTATTGATATGGTTGTTACATGAAATTTTGAAATAATTAAACAGGTAGTAAAATAGCAACCCTTCCGTTCACACCATATCCCCCATGTTCCTATTACTTTAGTTCATGTCTCTGGTTGGTTGTCACACGATCTCTTTTTCAACTTGGCAATTTACTGCTCATTTAATCTTTGATCTGTTATATTTTAAGAGTTGTTACACACTATGTGAACGCGCAACTTGCTCTGTAAATGGGCAGCTTGCTATGTGAACGAGCAACTTGATATGGGAACGAGCAGCTTGCTATGTGAACGGGCAGTCTGCTATGTGAACGCGCAACTTGCTATATGAACGAGCAACTTGCTATATGAACGAGCAACTTGCTATATGAACGAGCAGCTTGCTATGTAGAGTTCTTGTTGTGTAAACAATTTGAGCGGTGTGTTATGAGAGCAACTTGTTATTTAAACGATTTATTGTGTGAGTAGCATGCTATGCGGTGGCGATGGGGAGAATAACTTACCTATCTTGATGTGTTTGAGTGAAAGACTGGATGTACGTGTGCATGAGAGTTCTTGATGTGTTTGAGTGAAAGACTGGATATACGTGTGCATGAGAGTTCTTGATGTGTTTGAGTGAAAGACTGGATATACGTGTATCTGTACAAATGAAGGGAACATGCGCATGAGAACATATATGTATATATATATATATATATATATATATATATATATATGTCTAAGACCTACACAATTTCCCTAGCCATTATAGTTGATAATAATTTATTATTAAGTTAAAAATGACTTGTAACGAAATGTAAATATTGTGTGTATGTATATATATATATATATATATATACTTGCAGCGTTGTATTCATCGCTTGTGGTTGTGCTGATGGTATCCATTATTTCATCCATATATTATTTGACTGTAACATATATTTCTCCAGTACCATTTCTTTCTATCAAACATTTATTGATATGATCCAAGAGACTTGCTTATTATGTATAATATGATAGGAGACATCGCCTCTCTAGAAGTAGTAGTTTGTGATGTGTTTTGTCAGTGTTTTATGTACTTCATGTGTTAACAGTTAAATTATATATCATCTTAACAAGTAATGTTATAAGGAAACAGCTGGGTAATCTAGTTGTACCTGTCGTTGTGTTTGCTTTAAGTGATGTTTCTGAGTTCGTCCACTGTCGCTGAGATCTTTCGGGGGGCTTGTGGTTTGGTCATCAAGTGTGGTTCGTTTCTAGACAAATCGTGGCATAGTTAGTCTAAAAATGTCCAATCTAGACATGTCGTGGCATAGTTAGTCTAAAAATGTCCAATCTTGACATGCTGTGACATAGTTAGTTTAGAAATGTCCAATTCAAAGGTATACATCAAATGTATTTAAGTAATGACTCTGCTCTAATAGAGAGAACTGTATGATATGTGGACAATATGTTGAGACATTTATCTATGTCTTAACTAATACATGGTGGGCTGTTTTGTCTGTGGTACATTTTCATTATAACCCATTCAGTGATATGTCATGTTTTACAATGATCAGTCGTGTGACCTTGTTCATATATAACATATATTTGTGACATAATGAGTACATCTGTATATATATATATATATATATATATATATATATATATATTATATAGAATGATAATTGTTGACATTAGTTGAAGGTATCTGGACATCCTACAGATTTGAAATTTAGCAAGAGGGTAGCTTTCATAGATGGGAAGATGTAAACATTTTTTAATCGGACTATTGGTTCGTCTCTATATTTAAATTCCAACTTAACGAAATGGTCATGAAAAGTTAAAAACCGAAAAGTGGTATCCATGTTTGAACTTGCCGGCCACATGTTAAAGCGATGATGACTACTATTAAAACGATTTTAACACATTTGCTGAGCGGTGCATGTTGCTTAATTGATAAGTGCAGTGCCTACCATGCGATAGACCCGCGTTCGATTCACGGTAAAGCCAATAATAATTTTTTTTTTAAACACTTACGTTTATAGTCTGAATAAATTCAGTTTGCTAATTGTTATTTTAGTCGCTTTTGAGGAGGCGGTGCATTTTATTTAATATACTCAGTCTCGCACTGTTTTGGACATAACAATTTCGGAAATGATTCAATTTTCTAGATCTATAGAAACTAATGAAGTTAGAGATATGCTGTTAGAGAATGATAAGAAAAGAAAAATGAAGGCCAGAAACATGGAGACAGAGGAGGAAAAATTAGTTATTAGGCGTGACTACAAACATCTGGGAAGGGTAAAGGCGTTTGATGAGAAAACTAAAGAGGAACGACTTGGTAGATCCGCGGAAAATGATAACAAATGTAATTTTTAAAATGTTCAACATTACAACTAGATTTCAACTAAATTGCCATGCAAAGAACAGGTACAACTGCTAGTTTGTTATAAGTTGTTATGTCTATCAGCTGAATATAGATTCGTCATTAAAAGTGGTCACATACAACTTATGTACGCGTTTGCAGTCTTTATATTTCTTTATTAAGAAATACTGAACAGGTATGAGTCATCCTCGTGATCCTGACGTAACCTTGATTTTTAGACCACCACAGTCCAGCGTCGATATTGTAGAACACATACTTCCTCACTACCCAGCCCAGCTTTACTCACAGTGTGACCAGAACGTGCTGAATACAACGTCCTTCAACCTAAGGGATGAGCGATGTTAATGGGGAAGTAGATTAGACATATTGATAGAATAGGTTGATCTAAGGGATGAGTGATGGTAATGGGGAAGTATTGATTGACTGACTTATTGATAGGACCATCATCATTGCACTACGGTGAGAAACCATGTGTGCTCCGATCTCTTTCTCACACAGGAAGATCTCAGCGGCAATGCAGAACTCTGTAGCACCGGCGAGGGTCCCCGGTGTAATTTAGAAGATGGTGAAGATATTTGTGTAGGAATTTTATTTTTATTTTCTAATGAATTTTGCCAGGGCAGCGGCTTTCCAGCCTGCTCCTTTCGATTTTGAACTGCCACGGGTTCTTTTACGTGCTCAACTTGAACACATGACCTACGTTTTATCGTCCGTCTCCGATATGACTAGGAACTCGATCTCACTTACAATGAGATCAGGTGAAGTACGGCGTATTGCTAGAATACATCCATGACTTTTGAATATGACAATTGAACAACACATCTATAGCGGCTCATTCTTTCTCGGTAGACGATAAACGGTATGTATGCTGATTGTTCCCCTAGCCTGCTGGTTACTCATACATCTAAACTGCTCTCTCTCTCTCTCTCTCTCTCTCTCTCGTGTCATTCCCTGCGTTTACCTTTATTAATTCCAAACTCTTTCATTTTCAACATTGTTGACTCATCTCTTGAAAGTGCCCTCCTCATGCAGGTGATCATTTATTGACCGCAGTATGTCTAACCTGTCCATACTCAATATCTCCTTCACAGCTGCCCTCAATGTCAGCATGATTAGCTTGTTCACTTCTGTCAAACCCAGCATGATTAGAACAGTAGATCAATTACACATTTATAAAGTGCAGAGTTATCTTATCTCTTCTTCTTCTTTCAACGCTCCATGTCCACCACTTGTTAATACACTCTTTGCCATTTGTATGTGGTCTCAGTCTAAGAGCGATTCTACGTTGTGCCAGTTATGCGCCTACAAGTAATCCTGCACATCCGATTTCTGCCACGCTTTTTATTTACTAGGATATCTTTTCTAGGCCCTTGCCCCAGTCGCTTCTTACGACATGCCTTGTAGCTTTCAGTGTTACTATTCTTTTGCTCCCCTTGCAAGCCCCGACCACACACGGGCGAGATGTATCTAAGTTTGTCCTTTACTTCATCTTTCTTGTGTTCGCCTGCCTAGAATTCAGACGTAGTCAGTGCACCTTGTATGACTGTTTTTATGTGAATGCTTGCTTTCCTTGTTGTCAGTGTCCGCCGCCATACAGGCGGGACCTTCTCCGACTTTAGAAGTGGTCCTCTACTCATGCTGCAGCCATATATGCCTTGTATACTTCTACAACACTAACTGAAAGTCTGATACTGTCCTAATAGAATGTAGCTTCAGCTCTGGTTACATCATGGCTACAGTAACAGCTTCAACATCTATTCTCATACTAGAAACTTGTCATAGAGACTCTACTCTGCTCAGCAATGACCATGTCTCTCACGCAAACAGAGAAACCCTATCTTGATTATATTCAATACCTAACATTACCATTAGTGAATGCAGCCATTGCATGCTGAGAGCAATAATAGAGAGAACTATGAGAATTCAAAAATGTGAAAAGAACTGAGAGCCTATATCGGCACAATGTGTGCATAGACATCATTAATTGTGTTCATTTTCAATGTGACAACAGACAGCTAAGCTTAGAATAAAAATAAAACATTGAAACAAAATCGATAGACCAGATAGGCTAAGACATAACTATCCTATTGAGTTGCTATATTTAGCTGGCCAAATCGTGAAAAGGCATCGTTAGAGCATATTGTTACAACAGACGAAACCAATAGAAATATCTTATATGGGCGACCATATGCGAGATTATATTGCTCATTTTTAACTGCGTTGTTCAAGTTAGGCAATATCATGAATGAGCAATTGAATATGTAGAAGTACCAAATTATATTATAGGTCCAGCTATATTGATGAGATATTGTGTCAGAAAATAGTGTTTACAATTGTTCAATGCTTCTTTTGTGTATGTGCTTCTTTCGTTGTGTGACTGTGTCTTACTTAGTTGTCGATTTGATACTTAGCAATCTTCTACAACACTCACTTGTGGCCTCTGGTGATCTTTCTGTGTGTTGATTGTCTCTCATTGATATGATTACCTTGTAAGAAAATGATAAGAGTTTTACATGACACTGAAGATGTTGCTTTATCGTTTCAATGAACAAAGATATCATGTTTTCATATTCAGAACTTCAAGTTTTTGATATGTTAATTGTATTCTTGATTTCTGAGCTGCATCTCATTTCAGATGTTATCATTTTAGTAATCGAACTAGCACTGTATGCCAGTCAGTTCACCTAGCACAGTATGACAGTCAGTTCACCTAGCACAGTATGACAGTCAGTTCACCTAGCACAGTATGACAGTCAGTTCACCTAGCATAGAATGACAGTCAGCTCACCTACCACAGTATGACAGTCAGTTCACCTAGCACAGTATGACAGTCAGCTTACCTAACATAGAATGACCGTCAGCTCACCTACCACAGTATGACAGTCAGCTTACCTAACATAGAATGACCGTCAGTTCACCTAACACAGTATGACAGTCAGCTTACCTAACATAGAATGACCGTCAGCTCACCTACCACAGTATGACAGTCAGTTCACCTAACATAACGTGACAATATGTTCGATTATGACATTAACTAACGTACGGTGTCCAATACAGGTACAGACAATTCCCTGACAAATGTGTGAACTGAACTACTGTGTAAGTGCTATTTCGCTGAGGCTTTTAACTTACAGAATGTGATCACTTTTAGGTGCTTAGTACTGTAGCGTGCATTCTGACAAATTGTATGTTTACTTAGATCGTCTGACTGGTTGATTAAGTGAGTGAATGATGGTGCAATCATGATTACATTGGAATGAATAATCATGTGTACCCCAACTCTCTTCTTACACAGAAAGATCTCTGTGGCAATGCACGAACTATGTACCATTGGTAAAGATCCACAATGTCATTTTGAGAATGTGGAAAATTTGTCAAAATTTTATTTTTAATTTGTAATAAATGTTGCCAGGGCAGCGGCATACCAGCGGCATACCAGCAGCATACCTCTATCGAATGTTAGGCCTGTCAGTGGTTCTTGTACGAGATGATCATCATCTTCAACACGGGAACTACCTTTTAGCGTCCATCATCGTTAAGACTATAAGCTCGATCTCACCGTGACTGAGATCACAGATGACTGGACAAGTCTTCTGTTCGCTCTACGCGGGAAGTGAACGGTGTTATTTTGGAACGAAAGACGAGAACCGTATCTCCAGTCCACAGAGATCTTGTAAGTCACAAAGATCTCCAAATCGATGTACTTGTTTAATACAGATCCTTTAACTTATGTTTCCTACACATGAACAGGTTGAAACCCACTAGAGTCATCTTCATAGCATTCTTCTTTAGAAGTGACCATCACTTCATCAGCTTCTTAATCTTCTCCTTCTTTGCGTTCGTTCTTTACAACCAATTTTAATCATTATTTGTGATATGTTTGATCTTTGCTAAGAACGTGTATACGTTGCACATTGGTGTTTCTTAATAAGTCTGAAGCCTTGACTTTTAAAATTTTGTCTCATAAATGTTTATCAATTACACCTTGGACATTTTCCTCCCAAATTGGCAATATAGTGTACTGACTATTTGTTATTTGAATGATCCTTCGTTTTAAATGTGAAAATATCACCAGTCTTCGTTACTCGTAAGGAGAAATGTGCAGAGAACTCGGGAAAAAACGTCATGTTCCTTAGATTGGTATGGTCTGCTTTGTTGTACAATCCTGACGTCTTCATGAATCCATGTTTAACGTGATCATATCAGGAGATACGATTGAGTTTTTTATTGGCAAACACAGAATGTAAACATCATATTTAAGCTCTGGGTGCCCGTGTCTTGTTGGGGCATCCAAGGGAAGCAAAGAATAGTACCACTGCCACCTACAAGGCGACTGATATAGGACCTAGGGAAGCTACCCTAGTAAATAAAAATCATTGCAGAAATCGGACGTGCTGGCCTACTCGTGGGCGCATAACTGGCGTAACGTAAGTCGCTGTTAGGCTCAGATGACATACGAATCACACAGAGTGGTTAACAAGTGGTCGATATGGAGCGTTTGAAGAAGAAGAACACTGGTAATCTGATCAAATCAGATCTATGTAGGACCTACTATACTACATGTGATGTTTCCATAAACCTTCTAGAAAAGGCTTGTCGGAGATCATCATCATCATGGCTGATAACTTTTGTGTGTACATAAACAATGACATTATTTGCTTGATGTTGAGAATGAAAGGGTTGTATTTATTATTAGATTATCATTCCTTTTTCAATTCAGATTTGTGTTCCCATTTGTGCGTGTGTGTTGTTTTTTTATGTTGAACTGGTGTGGCTTGTGCCATGTTGAACTGATGTATTTGATTTCATTGCTGAAGTAAACTAATTCATCTCCTATTTTGAATTAATGTTCCTTTTGTTTCTTTGTGTTGTTGCCAATATATATAACTGTTGTTGTAAGAGGCGTGACTGAGAACAGATATATCTATTGGATGCAGATTTTAGGTCTGACATTGGAATATCTTCATGTTGTGATTGCGTGACAACATTCGGTATGACCGAATTATATTCTGCTATTCTACTGTACTCCTCCCAACGGTGTCCCCGCCGCGTAGTTGGTGGCAGGGCTTGAGTATCCCGGCGACACATAGCTATTTCGAAGGTAGCGTTGCTGTCGGAAGGTGTAACCATGACGAACAGATCAAAGGATTTGGATCAGACTAAGAGGGACACCCCTACTCTTCAAGCTAAATTTACCCCAACAATTTTTTTTTCAATCATACTGGGAGAGCAATCAAGGATTGAGGTGGAAACACCTTGTAGGACAAACCCTGGCCAAACTCTCAAGAATGTCTAGTCTCTGGCAGGATCCTTGGCAATCACCAAAATATTTTTAAGGATAGGAACCAGACACCCACATGTGGCTTTGAAATGGAATGCCGGAGGCAAGAGAGATAGGGGGCGACATGGAGACGAACTGTAGACAGAGAAAGAGTAGAGGCAGGAAAGACCTGGAATGAACTAAACTGACTTGCTCAAGACAATTTGTTGATGCATTGTACTTCAAGAGGAGCTGAGAGAAGAAGAATTTTACAGTACACTTTTATGATTGGATACCACACATTAGTAACCGAGGAATTCATGTTATTCAGACACACTACACACGAGGAGGTTACAAACATTTGGTGGCGACGGGTTAACAGATATTGGGGAAGGTAGATGAAGAAGGTCACAGAGATGTGATTTTACAGAAGAATGTTGAGAATCCCATGGACTGATGACATAACTAATGTTGAGGTGTTGAATGAGATCAAGACACAGAGAAAGCTTATCATCAATATAAGAAAGGGGCAGTCATCATTTTTCGGGCATGTGATGAGTATGGAGGTTTGGAACACATTGTGACAACAGGTAAAATCGAGGGTAGACGAGACAGAGGAAGACAAAGAGAGAAAAGTTTGGATAGTCTGACTTCATGGCACGGTAGAGCGTCAACATCTGAGTTGATAGCAAACACCAAAGATAGAGATTTGTGGAGATCCATGATCGCCTACGCCAGCCGACACGACACCTGATGATGATGAGATGAAGAAGATGTTGGGTGATCCGTCATCGTGGTTCGACGTCAGAACTGATAAACTGCACCAGGAAGAAAGAAAGAGAGAGAGAGAGAGAGTTGTGGAGAGACATGAACTCCTCCTACACCGACAGACATTACAAGTGATTGATTGAACCAATGAATAAACACTAAGATACACTGAGATACACGACTATGGACGGAAGTCAGAACACTAAGATACACATAGATACACTGAGATACACGACTATGGACGGAAGTCAGAAAACTAAGATACACTGAGATACACGACTATGGACGGAAGTCAGAACACTAAGATACACATAGATACACTGAGATACACGACTATGGACGGAAGTCAGAAAACTAAGATACACATAGATACACGACTATGGACGGAAGTCAGAACACTAAGATACACTGAGATACACGACTATGGACGGAAGTCAGAACACTAAGATACACATAGATACACTGAGATACACGACTATGGACGGAAGTCAGAACACT
This sequence comes from Arion vulgaris, assembly GCA_020796225.1. Taxonomy (NCBI): domain Eukaryota; kingdom Metazoa; phylum Mollusca; class Gastropoda; order Stylommatophora; family Arionidae; genus Arion; species Arion vulgaris. The sequence continues at coordinate 95,647,914 of CM036753.1, read as the reverse complement.
AAGATACACATAGATACACGACTATGGACGGAAGTCAGAACACTAAGATACACATAGATACACTGAGATACACGACTATGGACGGAAGTCAGAAAACTAAGATACACTGAGATACACGACTATGGACGGAAGTCAGAACACTAAGATACACATAGATACACTGAGATACAAAGACTATGGACGGAAGTCAGAAAACTAAGATACACATAGATACACGACTATGGACGGAAGTCAGAACACTAAGATACACTGAGATACACGACTATGGACGGAAGTCAGAACACTAAGATACACATAGATACACTGAGATACACGACTATGGACGGAAGTCAGAACACTAAGATACACTAGATAACGACTATGGACGAAGTCAGAACACTAAGATACACTGAGATACACGACTATGGACGGAAGTCAGAACACTAAGATACACATAGATACACTGAGATACACGACTATGGACGGAAGTCAGAACACTAAGATACACTGAGAAACAAGCAAATAAGTAGATTGAAAAGACAGAGAAACAAGCAAATAAGTAGATTGAAAGACAGAGAGAAGCAAGATTGAAAAGACTATAGAATACAAAAATCAAATTAATATAGCCTTCATAGACCAAGAGAAGGCATTTGATAGGGTTAACAGAGACATATTATGGGATGTTCTCGAAAACTACGGAATAAAAGGAACACTGCTAGACTGTGTTAGAGCCATATATACAGAAAGTGAAAGTGCCATACGAACAAGCGCCGGACTCATAAATTGGTTTCCAGTAACATCAGGAGTACGGCAAGGATGTGTTTATCACCTCTCCTCTTTATTATATACATGGATAGTATCACCAAAATAGATGAAACATCACTCAACGCAGACCAACAAAATGAACTGCTCTTTGCTGACGACCAGTGTATATTCCATAATAATATTGAACAGCTTCAAGAACACATAAACTTACTCAACAATAGATGCCTCAAATACAACATGAAGATCAATATTCAAAAGACAGAGGTCATGACTATAAGCAGAGAACATAAAGATATCAACATACAAATAAATGACCAAACGCTAAAGCAGGTGAGAGAATTCAAATACCTTGGAAGTATCTTCACATCTGATAGTAGACTGGACAGAGAGATCGAAACTAGAATCCAGCAAGCCAACAACATTACATACCAGTTTACCCCAATTTTGAAACACCCAGCTATTCCAGTAAAGACTAAAAGACAGATTATAAATTCATCTTTATACCAACACTGTGCTACTAGAGCCAAACATGGGCACTGACAAAAGAACAAGAAAGGAAAATTACCACATGCGAAATGAGATACTTGAGGAAAACAGTAAATAAAACAAGAAGAGACCATATAAGAAATGAGGAAATTAGAAGAACAGTCGGAACAACACCTGCTATTAGATTTATTGAAAAACAGAGATTTAAATGGTTTGGCCACTTTGTCAGAATGAACCCGAATACACCAGTTGCAAGAGCGTACAACCTGAAAATGGAATCATCAAGAGGAAGGGGCAGACCAAGAAAAGATGGGTTGATGGAGTTACAAACATCTTAAAACTCCACAATACCACAGCATATCAAGCGACCGAGTGTGCATTATCTCGAAAACCGATCATCAGTTAAACCTGCTACGCCTAGCGGCAAAAAAGCAGAGAAGGACAAAAGAAAGAAAGAAAGAAAGAAAAGACAGAGAAACAAGCAATAAATAGATTGAAAAGACAGAGAAAAAAGCAATAAATAGATTGAAAAGACAGAGAAACAAGCAATAAATAGATTGAAAAGACAGAGAAACAAGCAATAAATAGATTGAAAAGACAGAGAAACAAGCAATAAATAGATTGAAAAGACAGAGAAACAAGCAATAAATAGATTGAAAAGACAGAGAAACAAGCAATAAATAGATTGAAAAGACAGAGAAACAAGCAATAAATAGATTGAAAAGACAGAGAAACAAGCAATAAATAGATTGAAAAGACAGAGAAACAAGCAAATAAGTAGATTGAAAAGGTATGTGAAAAAGCAAAAGTATGAAAATGATAAACACTTTATAACCGCCATTAAATGACTTTGTACCCATTTCTGAGAACACGCTGGGGGATATGCATGTAGTAGACGGATTAAGGCCGCTCGCCCGAAGCTGTTGCCCCTGGTGTGTATGTCATTGGTTGTATTTTTTCCCCACCAGTAAAAACTTTTGAAAGTATCGTGCGGTCGAGCACGGATCAGGAAACATCACCCTATTTAACCGAGCGGCCAACCATTCTACCGGCGCTATACAATATCAATAAAAGATACCAGAGAAAAGGCTAGGTCCCATTACATCTAATGTTAGATAAAAACGAACAGACTATCAAACATGCAGAGAAATTAAACAGATGGTTGAGATGTTTTTTTGTTTGTTTTAGCAGTTCCATACAGAACTCAACTAAAGCTAATATAATTCAGCAAAATAACACAAGATGTAAATATAAATATGGTAACTCTCAAATTTAACAAAATAACAACTGATATAAATGTACGAGTACAACAACTCTCTCTCTCTCTCTCTCTCTCTCTCTCTCTCTCTCTCTCTCTAATTTAAACAAAATAGCCTAAATATTAAATGCGTGTATGTCCAATCACTCTAATTATATTTCTTTCACACTCTCCCATTTTCTTTAAGGCAGTGGCGAGCAGGTTGTCTGTCTGGCGGATCAATATAAATAACCTTGACCTTGAATAAGCAGACGAGCACTTGCAAGCTGAGCCCATAATGCCCGCCAAGACCATCGATCTATGTGGGCTGTTAAGTTATCTGTAAATCCGCCTAGACGAATCTAGAAACATCCAAACTGTTTATAGTTAATTGAGAACATTTTCAGAATAAATGTTATATGCTATGTAAACTACACAGCACATTGTTAATTTGACATGTTTTTATACTTTATATATATGTGCATGACTGCCTCTGCTAGATATAAACGAAGCTGCCTGCATACACACATATATATATACATATCTACATACGTAGATTCATACACACATATATATATATATATATATATATATATATATATATATATATATATATATCATATATATAGATACATGCATAAATACATATATATCATCATCAAGGTGCATATCCTTTATTGGACGTTGCTCTCTTTGCTGCGCATCTGAAATTCACTCTGTCTCTAGCCAGTTCACCCACTTGTCGATGGTCATATTCATGGTTTCTTTAATATCTTGTAGCCATCTTCTTCTTGGTCTGCCTCTGCATCCTGGGACACTGCCCTCTAGTATTGTTATCTTCAGGTCATCTTCAGGTTTGATGTGACCAAAGTATTTGTCTCTATAGTATATTGTTTATCAGCCAATTCTCTTTAACATTCAGTTCTTTCAGGACATCAGTGTTCTTTCGATTTTCTCTCTAGGGTATTCGTAGGATCTTTCTGTAGCATTTAGTTTCGAAGGCTGGATTTTCGTTACATATATATATACATATAGATATACATATAGATATACATATAGATATAACTTCTGAAGTCAGAGAAGGCACACCTGTATGGCAGGGGACACTGATAATACGGAAAGCAGGCCTTCACGAAAATACAGTCAGAAGTGCCAGTACCAGTTGCCATGACTGCGCCTGAATTCATAACGGCGAATGCAAGAAGAAGAAGAAATATATATATAAATAAATTCACACAGTGGCGGCTTGTGATCCTTTTTATTGGTGGGGCAAGAAAAAGGTTTTGGAAAATCATGGTTTGGGTTGTAATATTTTAATTTATAAACTAATAAATACACGTTACACATTATTTTTTGTGGGGCCTGGCCCCACTGGCCCTTAGTGACGAGCCGCCACTGCATTCACACATACATATATATATATATGTATACCTCTTCTCTTAGCTCCACTTGAAGCATCAACAAATTTCCTCTATCCAGTTCTGTCTTGAGCAAACCAGCTTAGTTCATTCCAGGTCTTTCCTGACTTTTCTCTATCTCTCTCTGTCTATCATACATACATGTGTGTATATATATATGTCTATAAGCAGTAACCTTGCGGAAGACACAGTCGAGTGTCACTAGACAGGTGCTCGAGTGGAACCTGCAGGGAAAACGAAAAAAGGACGCCCTAAGCAGACTTGGAGACGAGGTCTTACTGAGGAGCTGAAGAGTGCTCAATTGACCTGGGAGAACATAAAAAGAACAGCCAGAGACAGAGAAGAGTGGCGAACAACTGTTGAGGCCCTATGCTCCACGAGGAGCGGAGAGGATTAATGATAAGCAGTAGACGACTAAGATGGTTGGGGCATGTGAGAAGAATGGAAACTTGTCGCATATCAAAATAAATGTTGTTCTGTGAACTTTCGGAGGGAAAGAGGCACCAGGGCAGACCACTGCTGAGATATAAAGATGTCTGCAAGGTCTCAATGAAAAACTTTTCTATAGGTACCAGCACATGGGAAAACTAGCTGATGACAGGGTTGTATGAAAAGCCATATTGCGCAAGGGAGCGGAGTCTTTTGAGAAGAGACTTATGTATGAGCTGAACGACAAGAGAGAAAAGCGAAAACTCAGAAGTTGTCACAGTCAAACATTTACCAATTGACGTCTGTAAAATAAAAGGCCATATTTATATATATATATATATATATATATGCATACATACAGATATGTGTCGTGATAGTGCAGCAGGTAGTGCACTAGCTTTGTAAGCGCGTTGTCCCAGGATTAAATATTCACAAGATGGATTGAGATTTTATTGTCCACAATAACAGCTCTAGCAAATAATAGCAGGTTTGAACGCGACTCACAACCTTTGAATATGCATGATAAGTAAGTGATGCTTGAAAATCAAATCATGCATGAGTGTCACTCTTGTCTGGCCTTCTGGGCTCGTTATAAATCTATAGTCTGTCCATTAATTCGTGAGCACGTTTGAAATTGATTTTCTCGAAAACTACCTGTTGGATCTCAGTGATTTTTGCATGCAACCTTAGAATATCCATGACGCTAAAATAAAGCTAACCAGTAGTCCATAGATGCTACGGATTTTGCACATCGGCGAATTCCTTTGATCTTTTATGACAATTGCAAATACGGGGGCTCAAATTTTAGATTTTACAGTATCCCTAGAATTTGTCCATGTCAATTCTATTCATAGGTGTATCTCCATATTAACTTGATAGGTCAAGTAATTAAGTGTGTTGCCCTTTATGTGCAATCGTGAACTTGGATACAATATGCAACAGTTAGTCCTCCCTTCGGTCACCATTAGACCCCAGGGTGTCTTAACTTCACCACAAATTGTATGATGGTAGACGCATTTGGATATGGAAATGTATACGTTGCTATTTCTCAGTCTGTAATCAAAATATGATTTGTATCATCCCGAATCTGACGATTCCATGAGGTTGATAATTGTTACTGGCTGGACAAATTGTAATCCATCTCGGTGCCAGTACTCGTCTTCCTCTCGAGCACATGTTCAACACACTTCTTCCAGAACTGCATGTCTATCATTGAGAAGGACTCACGTGTCAGAACTTCAACATCACACATTTTAAACGTCCTGTTCTGTTCGGCAACTTGCCCTTTACTTTAGCCCAGACAAGCTCTATCGGATTGAGGTGAGCATGATATGGAGGTAGTCGCAAAGACGTGTGGCCGTATTCCGCAATGATTTTGTCAATATGAAACACCTTTGTCTTATTTGTCATCCTCACCAGGTGCAACAACTCGGGTTTCAAATATGTATCATCGAAGCTGACATTTTCCTTAGCAAGCCAAGTCCTAATTTGATCTTTTGTATTTGATGCAGTTGGTACTTTGTCTTCCGCTGATACTGCGTTGTGATAGGATGCATTATCCATTACCAAGCATGATGGTCAGTTTAGAATTGAAAGTAGATCTTTCTCCATCCAGTGCCTGAAAATATGTCCATTCATTTCTGTGTGGTAGTCCCTACCGTCGGTACTTTTGATTGGAAAATAAGTCCAGCGTCATGGACAAGACCTTCTTCACTACTTCCTGCATGTGTTAGTATAATACGCTGGCCTTTGCTGCTTGGTATTTTTCTTTCTGTTCACCGTCTACTGATTGCCATTCTTTAGCATTGGTGTGGTGAGCATTGACCCAGGATTCGTCCAAATATACAATATCATAGCCTTGCCTCCGCCGCTCACGGATCTGCCTCAGGTATTTACTTCGGGCAGCAATTAAATGTGGCTTTTCACAAATAATATTCCTGCCGCCTATAGTTTTTCTGAAGGTGAAGCGGGCGGCTCTTACAATTTTTCATAGAGTACTTTTAGAAATGTCTATGCTGCATTCTGATTGCAGTTTTAATTTCAGTTTCCTGAGAGTAACAAGTTGATTTGTCGCAAACATTTTCAAGAGCTCCCGTCTTATGACATCTATGTCAAAGTCGTCAATTGTTCTTTCCTTCCTTGCTTGACATTAGTGCACTTTGTGTCCTGTTTAATCCATCGGGAAAAGGATTCTTTATTCAGACCAAGCGCCAGTTGCGTTCGTTTCTCAGGGTTATGAATATCGCAATATAGATGACCTCTCTTAGATTCCCTACGGAAGTGTTGGTATAGTAAAACTGTAACCTTCTGCATTGTTATAAATGTGCACTTCAGACTCATTATGAATGTGATATCAATGTCAGTTTTGATAAGCCAACAAATATGATACAATAGCTTCATACAAATAGCGAGATACGCCTATAACTATACAACGGTATCCCAATTATAACGTCATATGCTTTCCGCTTTCAAAGTCGACTGGGTTAGGTGCACGGGAATTCGTGAAACTCACGATATTTCAATGTTACCATAATGTATTTTTAGAACAACGCGTCTGTGTACCGTAAATCTGTTACTATTGTGTACAATCCGGTGAGGTTGATTTTAATATAACCTGAAGAAGAAATATTTCAAACTACATCAAATTTTCTTGGAAAAAATATTTCTCTAGCGTCATGGATATTCTAAGGCTGCTTGCAAAAATCACTGAGATCCAACAGGTAGTTTTCGAGAAAATTAATTTCAAACGTGCTCACGAATTAATGGACAGACTATAGTGGATGTTTCGGGCCTGCTGTAGATTTTTAAAAAAGACAAGTGCCCCCTTCTGCCCCGTGGGAAGTTCGAAAGTGATTGAAATATAATTAGAGCAGCTTGACATATTCATATTTACATCGGTTTGAGAAATGTTTACAGGAATAGTCCAATGTTGGAGGCAGTGAATGAAAACTGTGGCATTCACTGTTGGAGATGCCGCACTCTCATGACATTTCAATCTAAGTGGGTTTTTTTTTTTTTTTTGCTTACAATGCGAGGTATTCCAATGGACGACTTTGGAGACCAACTACCTGCTTTGTGCCATGATGGGACCAGGTCGCAATCAATGTTAATTTTTGCATCTATTCTGAAGGTTTCTGATTTTGTTAAAGTAGTTTTATTAAGCGTGTTTCAGATTAAGGAGCTAGTATAAACAGAACTATCACTTGAATACTTGAAAAATAAGTTGAAATTCCATTTAACATTTAAAAAATGACTCTCTGTTAGCCTCAAGAGTTAAGGACTGTAACGTCAACAGTTGATTTTAATTCTGCATTCAAGGAAAATTTTCAAGGAAAATCCCACTCGCTGACCAGATTGAGAGAGATGGCTATCGATATTGGTACAACCCGAAAAGAACGACATACCAAATATGCAAAGCTATTGATTAATCAACATCGAACTGGCGTGTTCGGCCGCTGGACGTTTCTGGATCTGTTGAGACGGAGATCGGAGCATCTATGGTCATGTCCGGAGTGTTATGATGATAGTCCTCATATAACTGATGAATGAAGGAACATTTTACGTCAGCATGTTGTCTGAATCTGTATTTGTCAATTATCAGACCCATTGTTAGAGCTTGTCTCCAACTGGACGTAACCCTGACAAACTTTTCCTATTAAAAAAATAGTCTCGTTTTTTCATATAAAATCATGTTTACATATAGAGTACAGTATATCCTTGTGAAACTGATAGTCATCGATCTAGGCAGGTATCCCAGCATTATTAGATGGCGTTCACGGATATCGGGGTAATTATGCTAGGAATGCAAGCATATTCCATCACTTCTTTATTTGTTACTCTGTCACTCCATGAGATCGGAAGTATAAACTCAAGCAGTACACGGGAGATGTAACTATCCATTCCTTCTGCAACGTGTCATAGAGAGTAGTGTACTCTGAACACAGTGAACTTGATGTTGATGGTCAGCATGTGAGAAGTCCACACTGTTTTCGATAGCTTGACTAACATTGTTGAGGTCATACCAATCCTCCTGCTCAGCTCCACATCTAGTGAGAGGTTGTCGGTGATGACAGAGCAGAAATAAACTCACTTAGTTAAGACCTTCAATCTGTATCCACGGAAGCTAATGTAAGTGCTGCTTCCTGGACCATAACAGTTGATTTTGTGTACGCTAATTGTGAGACCACCAAAATTTTCATAACCACCACTAATCGGGTCATCAAGATTTGAAGTTTGGATTCTGTGCATGGGACCAAGTTTGGTTATTTGTTACTAAACTGACGTCATTGCACTCCGGGCAGACCTATGGTGCACAGTATAACCCAACAGATATCGAAGAGTATTGGTATTACACTTCTGACTGATGTTTGCGTGAAGGCCTGCTTTTCTTATTAATAGTGTTCTTCGCCATACAAGGGTTCCTGCTCTAACTTCAGAAGTAGACAAAGGATCTATTAGCATACAGTGGTTTAGAAACTTATTTTCTAATCGGTATCCATATTTCTTCTTCTTCTTCTTTGCGTTCGTTCTTTACCACCAATTTTAATCACTTTGTGATATGTTTGATCTTGCCAAGAACGTGTATACGTTGCACATTGGTTTGGTAGGCCCCTAAACGCATAGACCTCTAACCGTTTAGGACACGTGCATCCGATTTCAGCCAAACCTCCTTAGTCGCCTCTTACGACATGCGTGGCAGGTAACAGTGGTTCTATTCTTTACACCCCAAATTTGGGCTCCTGTAACCACTCGGGCGATTTATTTAATCTAATATTTAAGGTACAATCACCCAAGACCCCAGAACAGCGCAAGACAAAAAACAGATAACCATGACACTGGTCAACAAACAACACGGTAGCAGTGTGGCGACAAAAGAAGAAGAATATTTCAGTTTTTTTTTAGTTTTTTTTCTTTCGTCCGCTTTCAACTCAGACGAAGTTTCATCTCTGAAACTGATTTTTGCGTGAAAATCCGTTTTTCCAATTTCTTACAATGGCAGCAGCGTCCACATTGTAAATTACTTTACACTGGCAGCCGTGTGCTCAATGTACTCGTAATTCCCTCGCCATACAGGCAGATTTTCTCCGACTTCAGAGGTACTCATGTTATCGTCCTGAGTAAGACCAGGGGACTCGAACAAATGCCGGACAGTAGGTTCGAACCCGAGCTATGAGGCGTCTCACAGCTAGCAGGCCGAGCTACTATCAACTACTCTAGGCAGTCCCCCAATATTTCAGTTAATAGTTGTACTTGTATCTAGGTAATCAGTTTCTAAATTCACAACTAAGTCTTGGTTAAATGTAGCATGATGTCACCCTCTCCATTCAGTTTTGTTTGTTATATGAAGAAAATCATCTCTCGCATATTATAGGCTAATCGTCGTCGTTCGTCTTGTTCACCCTCAATGAACTCAGCGTAATCTTCTTTCAATCAATCAAGTGCCATGCCTGCCGGCGTAGGTGATCATGTCTCTCCACAACTCTCTTTGCTTGGTGCATGTAATCAGTTCTGACGTCGATATTTTGTCGAACCATGATGTCAGGCCATCCAACATCTTCTCCTCTGTCTTCCACGATCTCTCCTTCCCTGAATTTTACCTGTAGTCACCAAATGTTCTAAACCTTCTCTTCGCATTATATGCCCGAAGAACCTTGATTGTCGGATTCTTATTCTTTTGATAAGGTTCCTTTGTGTGCAGACCTGATTTAAAACATCCACGTTTGTTTTCTTTGCTGTCCATGGAATTCTCAACATTCTTCTGTAAAACCACATCTCTGTGGCTTCCAATGATCGTATTGATTGTTTGTTCAGTGTCCATGATTCGCTGCCATACATAAGAATTGATTCAATATAGCATTGGAGTACTCGTTTTCGCAGTGTCATTGGTAGTGAGTTCACGCATAGTGTGTTCTTCATTTTCATAAAAGCTGCTTTCGTTTGAGCTATTCTACTCCTAATCTCTGTTGTACATCTTCCATCTGGTGTTAAGAATGTTCCTAGATACTTGAATCGATGGACTTGTTTCAGTGTTGTGTTATTTATTTTCTTTACCGACCGATATAAAATCATCCCCTTGACATAAATTCTTGATTTTTACAATTTATATAGGTAATTGTAGAACTTCCAAAAGTATTAGTTCTGTAAGATTTTTATTATTTGTTATTACTAAAATAACAGCGATGCTGATTTGGTATACTTGTCGAAGTTTTACAGTACGATTGTCAAGTTCGGCTATACCTAAGCATTTCCGTGTTCCATGTGCAATTCAATGCAAGTCAAAATCGAGAATCCCGTGGAATTAATCAGTTCACAATGTTTCCTACCGACTGCATTGGCATATGTGCACAACATTTACTTTCATTTATAGAAGTGGAAGGTATCATTTGTTCACTATGTGACTTTCTTTTATAATATGTAATAGGATACGCCTTTGTAAACATTCGCCACCATTTTGTGTATTACTGTAAGTTCTAAACTTTGATTATCATTTTGTTGTGCTTATGCAAAGTTATATAACAAAAACGTTTTTGCATCAACTAAGCTACCTACCAATTAGTTAAACATGAATTTGTAAAGTCGTGAGGTATTAACCCAACGGGACTGCAGATCCGATATATCGGTTCAGAGTAATGTTCATGATGTCGCAAAACCGATAAATCGGCTTTTGAATGTCTGTTCACTGAACCGAATGTATCTTCACAACTCCTTTACTGAAGTTAAAAAAATCTTCAGAAACGAAAAGTACATATATGTAGGTACATTACTATCTCCATTTAACAAAGACTTGAAAGAGGGAAAGCAGTGTATTATTGTGTTCAAGTCAAGACTTTTTTTTAAACGTTAATAATTCCACGATGTTTGCAGTGTAATCTTGAGTACTGTTAGATCAAATTATAACTTGTGATAGTAATAAAGAAGGTTTAATTGATGGAAATAATGACATTTGATTGTTTATGAAATGTAGTATCGATAGTAGTAAGTCTAATGTAATAATTGCATCTAAAGAATGGGCGTTCCACATTCCATTTATTGACGTGTTCCGCACTAAAAGTGAATATTATAAAAACTACTGCACCTAATTAGATGAAACTTATAGAATATGTTCCCACATGGTTTATCTTCATTTAAATACTACTTCTGGAAACATCTATGAATATTAAGATGTAATAGAATCCCGAGAGCATAAATATTTTTAATGATTTTTTGTTTTTTCAAAATAGTCATGTTACAATTATCTAATTTTCCCAAATGTATATCGCCTGATGTAAAATATTATTATATTAATGTATTCCACATCCAATTAGCAACAATTTAATATATATTATGTCATACTTTAGAGAAACAGTACTAGAGTTATAAAGGTTTAAACTAATTGACATTGAATGTTAAATTTGAATCGCAAAATAAATGCGTCCAGAGGTCAAAATAATTACAGGGTGAACGGGTTAAATTACTTTTATCTATCAGGTAGATTTCGTACAAATTAAACCTTAGTGTGATCACGAATTTTGGAACAAACTATAGTTCGCCACTACTGACTTATTTTTGCTTGAAGGCTTTCTTTCTTTATCAGTGTCATTCACTATTCAGGTGAGTCTTCTCCGACTTTAGAGGTAATATGGTTAATGGAAATATATTTTAAAATATCAGCTCTCGCATGACAATGACTAATTGAAATGTTGACAAAATTCAGTTTACTCATAACTATGGTTAATGGAAATATAATTTGAAATGCAAGCACAATAGTTGGATGTCCGGCAAGTACACAGAACACACCAGAACTGTGTCCATTTTTACACACACAAGAGCAACAGATTACTTGTCGAGGAATTGATCCACGCATCTAGGAATCATCTTCAATTTTATTGAAAGCATTGAACGACATTCAGGAAGACAAAGATTATATGTCCTACCTTTGTCCTTTTTTAAATGTAAACTCAGAGAAGTACCGATAATTTTCCTTGTCAATGTATTCAAGATGTTAGTTAATCTCAACCTTCAGATTCTTCTTAAGGGATCGCGAGGCTCGTCTGCCCAGCGTGTTCGTAGGGCGTTGGACTACGGGTGACTATCCCTCTGTGTGTGCGGGTTCAATTCCGCGGGATGGCAGAAAAGCCACAGATTCCCCAGATTTACGGTGTTCGTGGCACCGAACCGAAGGGTTACGATGTCCATGGCACCGAGCCGAAGAGCTGAAAAGCTCAAGTGCTTCGGATCGGGAAAGGATCGCGAGAGAGAGAGAGAAGAGAGAGAGAGAAAGAAAGAGAGAGAGAGAGAGAGAGAAAGAAAGAGAGAGAAAGAGAGAGAGAGAGAGAAAAGAAAGAGAGAGAAAGAAAGAGAGAGAAAGAAAGAGAGAGAAAGAAAGAGAAGAAAGAAGAGAGAGAGAGAGAAAGAAAGAGAGAGAAAGAAAGAGAGAGAAAGAAAGAGAGAGAAAGAAAGAGAGAGAAAGAAAGAGAGAGAGAAAGAAAGAGAGAGAAAAAGAAAGAGAGAGAAAGAAAGAAGAGAAGAAAAGAAGAAAGAAGAGAGAAAGAAGAGAGAAAGAAAGAGAGAGAAAGAAAGAGAGAGAAGAAGAGAGAGAAAGAAAGAGAGAGAAAGAAAGAGAGAGAAAGAAAGAGAGAGAGAGAGAGAGATTCTTGAAATTCCTCTTCTGCGACACTGCAAGTTTTCAAACAAGGTAATAATTGAAAGATTTATTTTCAGCCATTAGTTTTTCATTAGTTGATAGAATGTAAGATTTATTCATATTATTGTTATATAAATCTCGTACCGTTATTATTGACATATTGGATGCAAGCAATTGTGAAGTAACCAATTCTTCTGGCACCCAATTGAGGTTGGGTCGACCTGAGAGCCGTTACAGTCGGACAAATATTCCAAGTCCACTATGGAAATATTCCAAGTCGGATCACGCGCCTAAGAAACGAATTCACTAACAACTACGCTACTGCAGGTATTCGTCTATGGAATTCAATCCGATATTTCTCACTTCTCTCCGCTAAAATACGTTTCCGGATTTCCCAGGGCTTTCTTTCTGTCTTGAACACTTTGCCTCCCATCCATATTACATGTTTTCGAATAGTTTTGATCATTGCTTCTCAGAGACTGCCCAACATATCTCCAACTTCTCTTTTCTATAACACTTCACCAGTGGTTGCCAGTCAGTAATGTATCATTACTGTTTTGAAATTATTTTATTTAATCCTTTCACAGTAGTTACAATTTCAACGTATTTTGCTGGCTAAAATGTCTCCCAAAATATAAATTATTTTCCCCCCAAGTTTCATAATTAAAGTAAAAATCACAATGTTACATTCTATTGCTCTTACACTTACAGAAACAGCCTGATTTTACCTTGGAAGCCAAAGACATGGTTTACAATATTTTCTTTCTGTCACACATACACATCGATATGGAAAAGACGAACCTAGTGATCAAATTTGATTGGGTTTTTTTTTAGGTCCGCTATTAATTCAGGCATAGTCACGACACTTATTACGGCACCTCGTACTGATTTTTGAATGATGTTTCTGTCTTTATCACCAGTGCCAATTTGGTAAGGCGAGTCTTACTTCATAGGTATCTGTAATTTAGATCCCCGCGTAACGGATCAAGGTTTCATGTGGTTCAGCCGCCTACCATGTGCACAAGGAAGATTTGTATCCCAAGATGGACGCGAACCACGGAATTTTCACGGCACGTAGACACTAACACAGCATGTTATCAACTGTGCTATCTGCGACACTTACACATATGATTTGATAAGCGCTACTAATTTGGTAACGATTAATTGTTGTTGTTTTTTCTTCTGGTTTATCGACATTTTTCGTTGCAATTTTTATGATGTTTGAATTGCTGCTGTGTCTGTTACCAAAAATTATGTACTAACACGTCTATTGTATATGAGACTAGATTCAAGATATTCATAGAACTTCCATCTTGTTTTCAATAAGTTCTCAATGTGTTGTTTGTAAGTTACGTTTGTATGATCAATATGTCATAGAGTATCCAGTGAGAACAATACAGCAGCACATACATTGTGTCTATCTCGACGCTGTTTCTTATTAAATTTGTAACGCTAACATTTTTGTTATTACCCTTACAATATTTACGTTTTATACGCATGTTTAGTTTACAGAGCAAGCTATGGGGTATTCACGGGGAACTTCAACTTCCATGCAGCTTCATAGAATCAAACCATCTCATGGTTTAGACGAGCCTACGAAACCGATAGCAAAGAAGAAGAAGAAGAGATAGCCACGTTTTCCTTTTATTTCTAAATTAGGAAAAAAAAACACATTAATTCTTAATCGTTAAAAAAGGTAGTTTCCTTTTCGTATTTTTGTTACTTGTGTTTCTTTAGATTGTTTTTAAATGTAATATTTCATGTCGTTATCTACCAGCATAGTCGCCATGAAACTGAGTTATCTACCAGCATAGTCGCCATGAAACTGAGTTATCTACCAGCATAGTCGCCATGAAACTGAGTTATCTACCAGCATAGTCGCCATGAAACTGAGTTATCTACCAGCATAGTCGCCATGAAACTGAGTTATCTACCAGCATAGTCGCCATGAAACTGAGTTATCTACCAGCATAGTCGCCATGAAACTGAGTTATCTACCAGCATAGTCGCCATGAAACTGAGTTATCTACCAGCATAGTCGCCATGAAACTGAGTTATCTACCAGCATAGTCGCCATGAAACTGAGTTATCTACCAGCATAGTCGCCATGAAACTGAGTTATCTACCAGCATAGTCGCCATGAAACTGAGTTATCTACCAGCATAGTCGCCATGAAACTGAGTATGATAAGAAACGAGTATCTACTCAGCATAGTCGCCATGAACTAGTTATCTACAGACATATTTCGCCATGAAGAGTTAATACATGACAGCATAGTCCACATGAAACTGGTATCTACAGCATAGTCGCCATGAAACTGAGTTATCTACCAGCATAGTCCATGAAACTGGTTATCTACCAGCATAGTCGCCATGAAACTGAGTTATCTACCAGCATAGTCGCCAGAAACTGAAGTGAAAGAAGAAAGTACAAACAAATATTTTCTATCAAATCGAGAACGTTAATAAACCTCCTTATTTATTAGCGAAATAAGAACTAGAACATAAATCTCAGGAATACAATAATTTCAAAGTGCCAACAGTACAGGAAGAAGAAATACATGACATTCACAGCCACAAGATGACACGGGGATGAAGAACAATCCCTTCTGTCATCTCTTCAAGAAAATAACAAGATACAATTCCATGTACAAAAGTCTCTCCTCCTTCTTCTTCTTTGCGTTCGTTCTTTACGACCAATTTTAATCACTCTTTGTGATATGTTTGATCTTTGCCAAGAACGTGTATACGTTGCACATTGGTTTGGTAGGCCCTAAACGCATATACTTCTACACGTTTAGGACATGTACATCCGATTTCAGCCAAACCTCATTAGTCGCCTCTTACGACATGCGTGGCAGGTAACAGTGGTTCTCTACTTTACACTCCAAATTTGGGCCCCGGTAACCACTCTGGCGGTACAAAAGTCTAATTTTAACCTAATTAATAGAAAAGTCATGAAGACAATGGTGTAAAATATGATTTTAAAATAAGATGTACAATAATATAGGTGTCTGTGGTGTAGCGATAGTGTGCTCAATCACAACGCAAAAGTACCTGGTTCAAACACCGCGGCGGAGAATTTGGAAGCAAATTTGTTCCTTTGGATTTTTACGAAGTGTAAAAATAGACCTCACCATTCAGAAAGCAATGGCAAACTACTGAACGTGTAATTGGTGCCCTGAAAATCAAAGACTTGCTCGTTTACTGTGGTTGATGGCAACGTCATGGAATGGATATGTATCAATTTTCATTTTCTGAATAATATTTAACGATAGTCATGTAACGTAACTATTTGATGAAAGTATACATATATTTAAATGTACTGTCATCAAATTCATTATATATCGCTTTTTTCAAATCTGGGAGTACGCTGGATGATTTATATAACAGAGAAAGTAAGGCTGCCTGCTCGAAGCTGTCGCCATGCATGTCATAATTATTATCATAACAGATACATGTTTCCCATTATCAGGAAAAACCATCCTATTTTACCGTACAGGCATTAGCACTAACAGTTTCACAAATTACTAACATTAACAGTTTTTCGTTGAGAAACGATAATAGTTATATAGAAATCAGTGACAGCATAGGATGAGCAAATATATTAAAAATAATGCCATCAATAACTAACCCACCCTTTGAAGATTTGTGTGATCATCTTAAACTTAAACAAGCCCAACTTGATGCATCTTAACGTAACTTAATATTGTGGTTCTTAAACAAGTCCAACTTGATGCATCTTAACGAAACTCAATATTGTGGTTCTTAAACAAGCCCAAATTGACCGTTTTTAAATAAGTTCTTGGTGGTTCCTAAATTTGAGAGTTATTAAATAATCCCCAATTGGTGGTTCCTAAACAAAGCCCACCTTAATGGTTCTTAATAAGCCAAACCTTAATAAGCCCAACTTGCTAGTAAAGCTTAGAACCTCTTGTCATAGAAAAAAGAGCTTCGAATTTCAAATGGTAAACCGGTACATCTCTATCAGATTACTAATAAACAATTTTGATTCGTAGCTGCACAAGAAGATCGGGAAGATCCCAACAGCAATAGAGACAGGATACCACAGAGAATGTGAAGGTATAACATGTTGGCTATCAATATCGAATTGTCTGTGTACAAAGTCTTGCACTTGTTGTCTGCTACTCTATGTCTACAAATAGTTTATTCTGCAGGTTTCTCATGTGTAGAAAAATAATAAGTGTCTCCCATATGTGCAGCTTGAAACATATACTTCAAATATGTACAGCTTGAAACATATACTTCAAATATGTGCAGCTTGAAACATATACTCAAATATGTGCAGCTTGAAACATATACTCAAATGTAGTCAGCTTGAAACATATACTTCAAATATGTGCAACTTGAAACATATACTTCAAATATGTGCAGCTTGAAACATATACTTCAAATCTCGAGGGTCAGAATAACAAACACAGAATTGTTGAAATATTCTGAGATTTCCAACATGGCTAATATTCTCACGAAACGTCGACTTAGATAGCTGGATTATTGTACAGGCTGAAGATGACTAGATTATGTGTACAGGCTGGATATACTAGATATGTGCAGGCTGATGATGACTGATATGTGTACAGGCTGGATGATGACTAGATTATGTACAGGCTGGATGATGCTGGATTATGTTACAGGCTGGATGATGACTAGAATTATGTACAGGCTGGATGATGACTAGATTATGTGTACAGGCGATGAATATGACTAGATTATGCTGTACCAGGCTGGATGATGACTGGATTATGTGTACAGGCTGGATGATGACTAGATTATGTGTACAGGCTGGATGATGACTAGATTATGTGTACAGGCTGGATGATGACTAGATCCCCGTACTAACATATCTTATACATAGAACTAGATCGGAGGAGGAGGGAGACGATTGAACAACTCTTTTTGCTGCAATACCGTATACAAAGCGACTTTTACGTCACTTATACTTTCACTGATCTGATATCGATGTTACATATACAGTGGACACAAAGCAAAAGGCCGTTCACTCAAAAGGAGGACTTTAGAATTAACTAAGGCGGCACAAAACACTGTTTATGAAACTCACTTTCTATCTCTAATCCTGGCCCTGTGAGACAAAACAGGATTAGAGAATAGAAGGAGAAAGAAGACGATATGCTAGCAGAATATAGAAGGAGTAGAAGAATTTATCTAAAATAAGAAGAAAAGCAAATGAAAAATCTACAGAATATAAAGGGAGAAAAAAGACGATATCTACAGAACTTAGGAGGCTGATGAAGGTGGAACTGCACAGAATATGAAAAATAAAGACGATATCATAGCAGAATATAGAAGGAGAAAGAAGACGATATGCTAGCAGAATATAGAAGGAGAAAGAAGACGATATGCTAGCAGAATATAGAAGGAGAAAGAAGACGATATGCTAGCAGAATATTGCATGCAGTGAGTGTAGCAATAATTTTAAAATAAGACATTTTGAAAACCATAATTTTGAAACATCTAACACAAATAATTTCAACTAAAGATAACCCCTACATAACACACTTCTCACAAGCTTGGGAGGCCGTGATGCACGGGTTGGGAACCACTGTTAGCTACTAAAAATAAAGGCGGAGTATCATTTTTTATGAAGTACATAACTTTTATGTTTTATACATAAATTTCAAAATAGAAACATACTGCGCACATTTCTGCTACTCAAAACTTATTACACGGACCAAGATAACTGAGAAGATTTTTAGACGAGTCAATTTAGAAACAGAACTGCAATTGTATGGTGGCCAGCCAATCTTGGATCTCCGGTAAGTCTGCCATTTTTTTCATACGTTCCGTAATATGTGTCGAACTTTACCATGTGCAACATGAAGCTGCAGACGATCACTTCTCATATTTGGTAATAATCTTGGTTTGTTTTTCTTATATTGAACTCTACTTCAAGATAACAACAAATATTCTTCGATCAATGTAGCAAGCAACAAACCGCAGTATTTCAAACTATCTAAAGGAAATGTTATACAAATGTCTTTTCCGGCACGCTCGACCTTGAGATTTGTGTCGAACTATTTACAAATTCATTTTGCAGGACCTTGCCGTTCATTATTTTGTGCGTTATATAAGTATATGTAATTATTTGTGTTGTGCTTTGGCAAACATTGATGAATGCGCATACACTTACTTCTCCTCCATCCACTAGGCAGGACGACCGACATTTTCTAGTTTGATAGTTGATGTTTCACAATCCTGCCAGGTTGTAGAGTGACCTACTTTACGCACACAGAAACGAGGCCAGGGAACCTTGTGAACCCAGCCGCATCATTCGTGGTCTATTCGTGTCTGGTTTAGCTCCACCTACTAAACAACAGACAAGCTGTCAGTACGAAGGCAGCGAATCACCTTAAGCTGTTAGCCACCAATAAGATTTAACATCTGAATGCTATCTCCAAACTGTTATATAGTCTGTTTCTGTGAAATATTCCCAAATTGGAAAAGACGAAAACTAAAGCGAATACGTATTGATTGAAACAACTGGAACGCAACATGAGCTCAATACAAGAAACACTGAACAGCATATATTATACATGGGCGTCTACACGTTAAAAATGGGAAGGAAAGGGGAAGGGGTGACGACGCGGGCATGGGCTCTCCTGGAAAATGTTTTTTAAAAAAAATAAAACATTGTGACTTGACTGTTGCTAACAAGCCATGGTTTCTTTCTTCATTTTTTGTCGTTACACTGTTACCGGGTTGTTGGCCATTGTGGTGTTTGTCTGATTTTGTCTTGCGCTGCTTTAGTGGCTTGGATGATGTTTAGTTTTGCTTTCTGACAGGATTCTGTTATGCTTTTAACATTCATAAGAAGTTACTATTTCAATACGTAGAGCCCCGCTATTGTAATACACACTAAATTAGCCTTTATACTAGCTTTGTGTAATCTTTAAAAAATACAGCGTGCCAGTCTATAGTCTCAAAAGGACGAATGGGTTAAGTGTGTAAATTTTTTTATTGAAAGCAAAGGCAGACTACAGTAAAATTGAAAGCTATAAGTTTAACGAATATTGGAAAACATACACTGGATTGGCGTGAATTTACAAGTTAACAACATTTGTTTTCTTAAATCAGCGCTTTGACTATAAAGCCTTTATAAAAATATAGACAAGTATACAGAAGAAAGAGATAGATAGTTGTACTGCATATGTAGATAATAGATTAACTAAGATGAAGAAAATAGAATATGTATGAAGAAAATAGAATATGTATGAAGAACTATGAAAATGATCTTAGTTACAAGGATATCAGAAATTGAAGTGAGATACAAATAGTCCAAGAAAGAGAATACGACCTAAATAGAACATGAAACGAACTTCGCTGAGAGAGGCAAGAAATATAAATCTCAGTTCCATGGAGGAGATTGAGCGAGTTACCCAGGATATAGCGGTATGGAGAAATTGCTTGCAGGCCCATCTTCTTCTTCTTTACGTTCGTTCTTTACGACCAATTGTAATCACTCTTTGTGATATGTTTGATCTTTGCGCCAAGAATGTGTATACGTTGCACATTAGTTTGGTAGACCCTAAACGCATAGACTTCTACACGTTTATTATTATATCTGAAATATCATTTTTTCAACCACTTAAATCTGAGTAATACATATTTCATGAAACTTATAAGTTAAAGTTTATCTTTGTACTTCATTGAAATTTTCTTAGCGACAAATTGTAAACCAATTTCATAGAAGAAATGAAAATTGTGTAAAATAAGAGATAACTAAGCTAGAATTCATAGATAGTTGCATTCTGGGATTTGAAGGAAGTTGTCTGAGAACTTTCCGAAAGTTGTTGGTATCAAATAGTACTTAATACAGAGTTCACCTGGTTCACAGACATCTACAATATCATCGAAGAAATCAATCCGGCTCACAGACATCTACAATATCATGAAAGAAATCAACCCGGCTCACAGACATCTACAATATCATCGAAGAAATCAATAAATATAATAGGAGGTCCTATCAAATTATCAAATCAATCAACGATGAAATAAAACGTAAGGGATCGAAGTGGTTGGGATATACATTAAGAATGACAGAAGTGGTTGGGACATATATTAAGAATGACAGAAGTGGTTGGGATATACATTAAGAATGACAGAAGTGGTTGGGACATATATATTAAGAATGACAGAAGTGGTTGGGATATATATTAAGAATGACAGAAGTGGTTGGGATATAATTAAGAATGACAAAGTGGTTGGGATATATATTAAGAATGACAGAAGTGGTTGGGACATATATTAAGAATGACAGAAGTGGTTGGGACATATATTAAGAATGACAGAAACTGAGCACAATATGATCTAATAGAATGGGGGAAGATAAAGTGAGGACAAATAAGAGAGACAGAAGTGAATGTGACAGAAAAGAAATGACAAAGTGTAGTGAATGGGATATAAGCTGATTATGACAGAGTGGTTGGGACATATATATTAAGAATGACAGAAGTGGTTGGGATATACATTAAGAATGACAGAAGTGGTTGGGATATATATATTAAGAATGACAGAAAACTAAACATCCACATATGACTCTGAAATAGAATATGGGAGGTAAAAGATGAAGTGGAAGACAAAGAGAGAGAGAAGACAAGGAAGCGAAATGTAGACAGAGAAAGAAAGACAAGAGTGCTGGCAGTGACATGGAAGGAACTAAGCTGACTTGCTCAAAACAGATCTGGTTACAGAACATTTGCTGACGATACTTTATGCTTCAAGAGGAATTAGAAGAAGACGTTAGAAGACATAGGCAGAACTTGTGAAGTGAAGTTGAAAGACATGCATAGGAGTAGGTTTGATGTAGAAAGAAATGCACACAATAGAATTGATTAGCAATTATTTTGTCGCTGTCTTGTGTGCTCTTGGGCGCGACCGAAGTACGAGAACACAATCGTTGACACACATCAAGAAACACGCCATTCATGACGTATTAAACAATGTGTTTGGTTGACCGTGTCAACAATATTGGAACTGGACTCACAGAAAGGAGTTTATCCTTATTTTTGTTGTTTGTATGGTCAACACGCCAGGTCAACACACCAGGATATAACATAAACATACTTCGTTCTGAAATTAAAAGAGACGCACATTGACTTTAAGCAACGTAAAAATAACACACATTCTCTTTGCTGCATTTTATGGCGATGTAGGGAGGAGGAGGGGATGAGTCTGTGGAATTTAATGGCCGCATAGATAGTACAGTTGCAGCAAAAATGTTCAGGTTACGTTGGGTTTTTTTTTATTCCCATGACAGAAAAAAGCTCATTGGCCTTACTGGGGATTAAACTCGACTCTCCTGAATCGCGCTCTAATCCATTCGTCCAAACTCTCCACGCAAAGCGGCTTTAATCAATCATGGGACAAAGTTAAACGTGTGAAACAAATCTGCTTCTGGTAACAAGGCTTCAGACAAATCTACATGCACTCGATTCTAAAATGTTTGTTTCTAAATGTTCTGGTCCGATGTTAGCTGGTAATTAGTTTGATAAGATGTAGTCTACAACATTAGTATTTGATAAGATGGTGTAACTGGTAACATAATTTGCTGATAAGATGGTTTACATTAGTGTATAAGATGGTGAAGCTGGTAACATTTAGGCTTGATAAGTGGTGTAGCTGGTAACATTAGTGCTTGATAAGATGGTGTAGCTGGTAACATTAGTGCTTGATAAGATGGTGTAGCTGGTAACATTAGTGCTTGATAAGATGGTGAGCTGGTAACGATTGTGCTTGATAAGATGGTAGCTGGTAACATTAGTGCTTGATAAGATGTTAGCTGGTAACATAGTGCTTGATAAGATGGTGTACTGGTAACATTAGTGCTTGATAAGATGGTGTAGCTGGTAACATTAGTGCTTGATAAGATGGTGTAGCTGGTAACATTAGTGCTTGATAAGATGGTGTAGCTGGTAACATTAGTGCTTGATAAGATGGTGTAGCTGGTAACATTAGTGCTTGATAAGATGGTGTAGCTGGTAACATTAGTGCTTGATAAGATGGTGTAGCTGGTAACATTAGTGCTTGATAAGAGGGTGTAGCTGGTAACATTAGTGCTTGATAAGATGGTGTAGCTGGTAACATTAGTGCTTGATAAGATGGTGTAGCTGGTAACATTAGTGCTTGATAAGATGGTGTAGCTGGTAACATTAGTGCTTGATAAGATGGTGTAGCTGGTAACATTAGTGCTGTAAGATGGTACTGTAATTCATTGAAAACGTGTAGAAATATTTGATGTGTGTTACTTGAATTAATTACTCTGTGTGTGCGGTGCTGGCGATGTGGAAAGAATGTAAACTGCACCTACAAGTATGTTGTAAGGACATTAGAATTAAACTCCACCTAGGATGTGTAGGCAAAGAATATAACACTGCCACCTACAAGGTATGTAGTAGAGACAAGGTAGCCTAGAACAACCTCAGTAAACTATAAATGCGTTACAGAGATCGGTGTAGCTGACTTGTGCGATAAGATGTGAAGCGTAAATGCTTAGGCTCAGAACAATCAAAGATTGGTAACATGTCGATATGAATGAGACATGAACAATTGTGTACGAAACATGTGACGCACCTGAATGATGATGATGTACAGAAACACATGTAGACGGCACCTGATGAGTGATGATGAATGTGAGCATGAACATGTGTGCAACAGTGGGCACCTGATGATGATGATGATGCAGAAACACATGTGGAGACGGCACCTCATGATGATGATACAGAAACACATGTGGAGACGGCACTCATGATGATGATGTACAGAAACACATGTGGAGACGGCACCTGATGATGATGATGTACAGAATCACATGTGGAGAGGCACTGATGATGATGAGATGTACAGAAACACATGTGAGACGGCACCTGATGATGATGATGTACAGAATCACATGTGAGACGCACCTGTGATGATGATGATGTACAGAAACACATGTGAGACGCACCTCATGATGATGGTGTCAGAAACACACGTGAAGACGGCACCTGATGATGATGTACAGAATCCATGTGGAGACGGCACCTGATGATGATGTAGAGAATCACATGTGGAGACGGCACCTGATGATGATGATGATGCAGAATCACATTGGAGACGCACCTGATGATGATGATGTACAGAAACACATGTGGAGACGGCACCTGATGATGATGATGATGTACAGAAACACATGTAGATGGCACAGATGATGATGATGTACAGAATCACATGTGGAGACGGCACCTGATGATGATGTACAGAATCACATTGTAGAAATATTAAATGTGTTCTTCACCTCCATAGAATGGGTCCCATGAACACGACTGCCTGCACCCGTGGAGCACCAAAGTAGTCCCCAGAGCACATCCTGCAAGACTGCGCCAGCCTGAGCAGTGTGAGAATGGAAATATTTTCCAACAGAAACAACCCTACCAAAACAAAAACTAAGGCGGAACCGGTGAAGACCTGAAGCGAACTGTGCTATTTATAACACATACCGGACTAGTCGCATAGCAGATGATCGTAGAAGAAGAACTGTATGCTTACTTGAATTAACAAAACCTGATGTACAGAACCACATGTGGAGACGGCACCTGATGATGATGATGTACAGAACCACATTGTAGAAATATTTACTGTATAATAAATAATATTTCCTGCATATCGAAAAATCGAACAAAATAACAGCAATCCGATAACCTACCACCGAATCTGGCTGTAACTAAATCTGATGTACAGAACCTCATTGTAGGAATATTCATCTAACATTTTGGGGGATTAACTTTGGAGATAGAGGCAAAATGATTGCCACAGAACGTGATGAACACACAACATGGCTGCACAAAAGTTTTTGTTAACCTAGTTAAATATGAAACAGTGAAAATAGCAACTGGTACAACCATTAAAACATGTACACAAAATTATAAAAGTTTACCAATAAATAAAAAAAACAAAAATCACAAGTAAAATATATATCAACAGATTCTAGTAACTTTATTGATAATTTATCTTGCAGTTGTATTTTGTTGTTGTTATTGTTGTTTCTTCTTCTTCTTCTTCTTCTTCTTCTTCAAACGCTCTATATCGACCACTTGTTAACCACTCTGTGTGATTTGTATATGATCTGAGCCTAAAACCGATTGTACGTTGTGCTAGTTATGCGCCTACAAGTAGGCCAGCACACGCGATTTCTGCGATGCTTTTTATTTACTAGGGTAGCGTTCCTAGGGTCAACATCTGTCGCCTCTTACGATCGTAGGTTGCAGTGGTACAATTCTTTGCTTCCCTTGCGGGACCTGGCACCACACGTGCGATGATTGTTTGATTGGTTGAATAATTATTCACCACTATTTCACTTCGGTGAATAACCATGTGTCCTCCGATCTTTTTCTTACACAGGAAAGTCATAGCAGTTGTGGACGAACCCCGTAGCACAATCGAAGGTCCCCGATGTAATTTTAGAGATAGTGAAAATTGTTATAGGAATTTTATTTTAGTTTCTTAAAACAAATTACACGAGCAACAACTTTGCAGCGTCCTCTTATTGACTGTCAACCACCACAAGGTGTTTTACGTTCTAAACTTGAACCCCCATGACCTATGTTTTATTGTCCACCTCCGATAGAACTAGGAGCACGATTTAATCTACATTGAGACTAGGCACAACCAACTAAAGATAACTAGGCCAGACAACTGACTCGGGGTTCCTGACCTAGATTCAGAAAAAGGACCGGAAAATATAGATGTTTGATTGAACAATGTAGGCTTTATTTGCAATTATACTCAATTCTGTGAGTCTATGGTTATTTATTGGTGAAAAATATTAATAATATTGATATTCCTTATTTTTAAACTTAACTTGTTGCATAATATAACTTCGAGTTAGCATTTTGTGTTGATTTTAACATGAATTCGTCTCTATACACCAGTACTGGAACGCGAGGTCACGTGGTGTAGTTGGAACCTGATTTCCCATAAATCTTACCTGAGTCCGAAGGCCCATACGTTTATAGTTGACTCTGGACTAGGGGTCTTTGGAACAATGTTCCCGATAGTTCTACTAGTGGAACAAACGAGTACATTTGAAGCTATAGTCGTTTCCACTATGAAGACTTTACAACTATTAACCGTAAAGATGAGCCATACTGTACAATAAACGCTAATACTTAGATGATACCCAAACACATTATTGAATCCAAACGCATATTTAATATTAATAAAAGCCGCCCATCGCAAGCGTTGATGACGACAGTCTCAGACGTGTGTAGTTGCACCTCCCTTGTGTGTGAGGGTGTGACTATAGTCTAATTCTGGAACACAATATTTAATAGTACATGTACATCAAATGTTACATGCATATATTTCAAACATTCTCAAATAATCGATATTCAGAGATTTTGTTACAATTTTTTAATGATTCTCGACTTTTCCTATTTGCTCTATTTAATTATTATTATTTTTCGAATTTAAATTACAATTTTTTTTTTCTGTTCTAACAAAAACGATATGGTTCGTTCGTGTGATACAGGAAGATAGGAATGTAAGACGTTATACATTAATGAAGTCAGGGTTTCAGATAATTTCACACATGGACGAAACAAAGTTGTCTACTTCAGGGAGATGGATATTATCTCACGTGATGTCTACTTCAGGGAGATGGATATTATCTCAAGTGATGTCTACTTCAGGGAGATGGATATTATCTCAAGTGATGTCTACTTCAGGGAGATGGATATTATCTCAAGTGATGTCTACTTCAGGGAGATGGATATTATCTCAAGTGATGTCTACTTCAGGGAGATGGATATTATCTCAGGTGATGTCTACTTCAGGGAGATGGATATTATCTCAAGTGATGTCTACTTCAGGGAGATGGATATTATCTCAAGTGATGTCTACTTCAGGGAGATGGATATTATCTCAAGTGATGTCTACTTCAGGGAGATGGATATTATCTCAAGTGATGTCTACTTCAGGGAGATGGATATTATCTCAAGTGATGTCTACTTCAGGGAGATGGATATTATCTCAAGTGATGTCTACTTCAGGGAGATGGATATTATCTCAAGTGATGTCTACTTCAGGGAGATGGATATTATCTCAAGTGATGTCTATTTCAGGGAGATGGATATTATCTCAAGTGATGTCTACTTCAGGGAGATGGATATTATCTCAAGTGATGTCTACTTCAGGGAGATGGATATTATCTCAAGTGATGTCTACTTCAGGGAGATGGATATTATCTCAAGTGATGTCTACTTCAGGGAGATGGATATTATCTCAAGTGATGTCTACTTCAGGGAGATGGATATTATCTCAAGTGATGTCTACTTCAGGGAGATGGATATTATCTCAAGTGATGTCTACTTCAGGGAGATGGATATTATCTCAAGTGATGTCTACTTCAGGGAGATGGATATTACCTCAAGTGATGTCTACTTCAGGGAGATGGATATTATCTCAAGTGATGTCTACTTCAGGGAGATGGATATTATCTCAAATGTGCAGACAACGGAATATATCAAACTAA